>CM067350.1:7834797-8067297 GCA_034190875.2 Urechis unicinctus | reverse complement strand
AGGCCAAGTTGAAGGACTCGAAGAATTGCATCATGCAAATATATGTAAATAAATGGTCAAGGTGGGGAACATCGCAAAGATATCAACGAGAAATAGAAGCTTTACTTCTCACGCTCATGTTAACAGAACCTGAGATGTCAGCTGAATAATGTCAGGCAAAATTTATTGCTTTTGACGTCAGCTGTTCTAGAGAAAACTATATGAGATGAAAATGTCGGCCGCATTAACCTCTGTGCCCTGCACCCTGCAGCCAAGAAACCAGATGATTTTTGACATACGAATCTTCGCGGAAAAATTCGTTGCACTGAAAACGTCATTGGTAGAAACCAGTATATATACAAATTAAGCTGTGATGAATCAAATCTCTTCATCCAGAGTTTCTTCTAGGCGGTCGCGACTGACATAATTATGATCGCATCTGTGAAGTAGAGTTGGATTTGTATCGTACCTTATCTGAATACAGAATAAACCGCCATCGCTATATCCGTTACAGTCACATTATTAGGTTCATTGGTATTCATCGGGTGTTTCCATATCTCGAACTTGTTGATGGGATAGTCTTTCTCGGTGGTTCTCAAGTGTCTCCGCATATTTGTGTGTTGAAGGCTGCAAACGGTCTAACCTTGACCTCGGTGTCTTATACGTCTAAGAGTACATTACAGGAAGTCTAGTCTTTGTTATTTAAAGATTGTGAGTGAGTATGATTGCACTACTGCACTCTCAATGAATTCACATATTACTCCTAAGAATACCAAGGATATCGGAATATCTAAAACAAGCGATTTAATAAAAATATACGAGTCGACTTACCATATATATATATATAGATAGATATATATATATATATATATATATATATATATATATATATATATATAGATATAGATAGATATATATATATATATATATATATATAGAGATATATAGAGATATACATAGATATAAATATATAGATATATATATCTATATATATATATATATGTCTATATATATATATATATATATATATATATACATATATATAAATATTAATATATATATATATATATATATATATATATATATATATTTATATAAATATGCATATATATATGGATATATTTGTATATATATATGCATATACATATATATATATATATATATATATATATATATATATATATATATATATATATGTATGCATATATATGTATGTATATATGTATATAACGATGTGATATCGCAACGGTGATGGATGAGGAAGATTATGATGCTTGGGCAGCTCCCCATTAATGCCAGTGCGCATTTTGCACAAATTCGTTGGCTAGACCGGGCTGAGAAACCCACGCCGCTGGTCCAGCACGTTACCATTGAGCTACCGGGTCGGGGGCATCCCCGGTTTGGGGGGCGGGGGGCACTTAAGTGTATGGAGGTAGTATACATGTGCCATGCTACGGGGTGTGTTTTTTCGTCCTCTCGGTTTGTACGGCGGGTTTTGTTGGACCTTGGACTTGGACGGGGTATATTTTCCAGCTGCAATCTGTACGACGGGGTATTTTTTGGGCTTCGTGTTGTACGACGGGGTATATTTTTCTCTTCCCAGCTGAATAACGGGTTCAATAATATATTTTGTATCAGTACGTCGATATACCTTGTACGACGGGGCATGCTTTTTGACATTTTCACCTTGTACGACGGGTACGGGTTTTTGAGGTCCCGCGGCACATCCGGGACAAGGCCACGAACCCACAACAACCTGTGGATCAAAGGCGACACAGAACAGGGTGTGGGGTGGGGAGGTGGTTGACAAAATATGTGAATACGCTACCTATGAGCAGCGCGCTACTTTGTCATAGCGTCTCTTAAATCGCATGAAATTTCCTCCTTTCGGAGCGCGGTCACCTCGACCAATCAGAAGACTCAAGGGGCAGAGCCCCGATACTCTGGGTCAAGAGCCCCATGTGCTTTTGTTTATCTTATGGTAGCGCCACCTGGATTACCGGCGTGTGTTGCACTCATTTGCAGACTCATCACATAGCTAGTCGGAATGAGCCCTCTTAGCGTAACTGTAACCTCGTTGGTCATAGAGCATATAACGCTTAGTAATCATAATGAGCAAGCCCTAAATTGGGGTTAAAGTTTGTCATCAGCAAGGAGAGTCGGCGTACCCGTCAGCAAGCAGGGATCATGTTTTGTTTCAGCAAATTAGCAACGGTTTTATTATTATTGCATGGTTCATCTTAATAAATGTAATGGAGGAAAGTTCGACTGGAAAACACATGTGAACGTGAACAGACATGTTGGAGTGCTGAAGTTAAACTGCAGAGAAGACCCAAACCAGCAAGCATGTGTTGTTGAAGTTGAACTGGGGGCTAGGCGTCAAAAATGCCTGGAAATGGCATGGAGAGAAGGGTTCGCATCAGCTTGAAGAGTTAAAAGATGCCAAGTACCTTGGAGTGACTATATCCAGCACTCTGAAATGGGAAGTCCATATAAACAACATTGTGGAGAAAGGCAACAGGGCACTGGGCTTCCTCCGAAGAAATATAAGAATATCGGCAACCAACATCAAGGAAATGGCGTACTTCTCCCTTGTTAGACCGTTGTCAGAGTATGCAAGCACTGTAAGGGATCCTACATCCACCGGGCAAATTAACAAACTCGAAATGGTACAACGTCGAGCCGCGAGATACGTCACAAACCGAAGGCGAAACACCTCAAGTGTAACAGACATGATCCAAAAGCTAGGTAGGAAATCATTACAACAGAGAAGGAAGGAAGCCAGGCTGGTAATGATGTACAAGATTGACCGAGAACTGGTAGCCATCAGGAAAAATATGTTATTACTGTTGCATTATGAAGCCCTCACTAAAAATCATAACGTGCACTTCATGTGTTGGATGGTGGTTAAGAATAAAGACAGTTCTGTTCCGGTCTACATGGTGTCGTCCTCGTGTGTGTGTTTCTCAATATAGTTATTTGGACATAACATAACATGGTGGCAGCAAGTGAGATCTAAAACGACCCATAGTGATTAAAAACAGTGTTTTTATCTTCCGCTAGTCAGCAGTGGAAACGACTGTCGTCTTGAGGTCAGTGACACCGGATTTCAGTGAACCGAGCAATTCACCTCCTCAAGGCTCAACGACCCCGCTCAAACAGTCAAACGCACATGGTCGGCGACGGATTGTGTGACTGTGGTGTTGGAATGTCGAGCAACAAAACGAGCGCAAAGTGCAAATCGCAAGTAAGCTTCTACATGTGACAATATCAGGTCTAGTGATCGTGTTGGACGTTGTGGTAAATAATTGCATCGCGTCAGTGACAGTGTGCAGTTTATCGCCCGCCAAATCATGTCGGAATGAAACCCAGCAGCAAGCGTGCAGTACGTGCACTCAAACGATCTAGCCGGTATCAAGTTGCCCTCATTCAACTGGGACAGTGACGATTTGCCTCATCAGTTTCGCTCATTCAAGCGTTATTGTGAACTGTTGTTGTCGACTCCTACGTACAGTAACAAAACAGGTCACGAAATTGTTAACTACATCCTACTGTGGTTGGGACCCAATGCTTTAGAAGTCTACGACAACTGGTTTCATCTGACAGTAGAGCAGAAGAAAACGCCAGAGTCAGTGTGGCAGGCATTCCAAGACTATTTTGAGCCCAAGGCTAACTATAGACTTGCCCGTTTTCAATTTCGCGACATTCGTCAACAGTCAGCTGAGCCCATTGACACCTTTACAACTCGTCTTAAGGTGCAAGCACGGAAGTGTAAATTCGAGGCTGCTCTCAAGGACATGCTGATCGACCAAATCATTATTGGCACTGTGCACAACCCCGTTCGTAAAAAGCTACTAGACCACGATCCCGAGAAGTTGACACTTGACAAAGTTCTTGACTGTGCTCGAACATACAAGGCCACACAACAACAACTCAATCAGTTTGGGCAGGCTACGAAGGTGGATAGCATCCATCAAAAGCGAAACAACCAAAGGAAAGGACCGATTCCACATGCTGAATCGACCTCAAGGAACACATGCCACTTTTGTGGTGGGACTAGACACCGTCGGGAGGAATGTCCCGCTCGCGACCAGAAATGCAATAAATGCTTAAAAGTTGGTCATTGGGGAAAAGTTTGTCGCAGTACTGCTGCACACAGTTCTACGCAAGGACATCGCAGTGGCTCAATAAAGTACAGTACTTCAAAGTATAACAAACAGAAGCAGAAGCCTGATGTACACTCTGTTTGTGTTGAGAATCAGGATGAACCTCAGTTTGAACAGTGCACATTCGACACTCTCTCCATTTCAACAGTAAGCCGGGACAAAGCATTTGCAATCTTGCGCATTGAGGCATACCCCAAAGAAGACAAATCTACGAGGTAAAGTGGATACAGGTGCTCAAGGGAATATCCTGCCTCTGCGAACGTTCCGCAATATATACCCATCGCATGTAAATGAAGATGGACTGCCAACAACCTTAGTTAAAAGTGACGCCAAACTCACTGCATACAATGGCACTCCGATTCGTCAGTACGGTACACTTACCATCCCGTGTCGTTATGCGGACAGCCAGTGGCAAGCAACAAAATTTTATGTAACTGACACACCAGGTCCTGTAATTTTTGGATTGGAAACTTGCGAAGCTCTCAGTCTGGTGACCATGAACTGTACCATATCTCTCCAGACTGACACTGCAAACCTTAGAAAGCTGAGTGACGTCAAGTCCATGTACCCTGACCGATTCACAGGCTTGGGTAAATTCAAAGGAGAGCATTCACTAATCCTCAAGGAGGATGCTTGTCCTGTAATCCATGCGCCAAGAAGAGCTCCAATCCAGCTCCAATCTCAAATCCGCTCTGAGCTTGACAGAATGCTGGACCTAGATGTCATCCGCCCAGTGAGTGAACCTACAGACTGGGTCTCGAGCATAACATATGTTCAAAAACCAAACGGGTCTCTCCGCATTTGTTTGGATCCGAAAGACATCAATAAGGCGCTAAAGAGAGGGGGTCAGCACCGCACCCCCACACTTGAAGAGGTCACACACAGACTCAAGGGCGCCAAAGTGTTTAGCAAACTGGATGCCAAGTCCGGCTATTGGAGCGTGCAGTTAGATGATGCCAGTCAACACCTCACTACGTTCAACAGTCCATTTGGAAGGTTCTGTTTCCAAAGGCTCCCATTCGGCTTGAAAACTAGCCAAGACGTCTTCCAAAAGGCAATGGATCAGATACTCGATGGACTGCCTGGCGTCATATCCATTGCAGATGACATCACTGTGTTCGGTGTTGACCAAGCTGATCACAACCGCAATCTCCATCAGTTGATGGAACGTGCTCGCAAATGTGGTCTTGTCTTCAATGCAGAGAAATGTAAAATCAACCAAGACGAAGTATGCTTCTTCGGCAACATCTACGGGGAGTCAGGGGTCAAGCCTGATCCAAGCAAAGTGCAGGCTATCATCGACCTGAAGCCCCCAGCAAACGTCTCAGAACTCCAGTCATTCCTTGGAATGGTCACATACCTTGCTCCGTATATCCCTAAGCTGAGTAACGTTACAGGACCATTGAGACAGCTACTACAGAAGGACTCTGAATTCCAGTGGCATCCAGAGCATCAAGCAGTTTTCAGCCAACTCAAACAGCTCATTAGTAGAGCTGG
This sequence comes from Urechis unicinctus, assembly GCA_034190875.2. Lineage (NCBI taxonomy): Eukaryota > Metazoa > Annelida > Polychaeta > Xenopneusta > Urechidae > Urechis > Urechis unicinctus. The sequence continues at coordinate 8,061,655 of CM067350.1, read as the reverse complement.
ATTGCTCTCATACTTTGATCCAACCAAGCCAGCTGTATTGCAAGTTGATGCGAGTCAAGAAGCCCTCGGCGCCGCACTCATTCAAGATGGTCACCCAATCTCGTTTGCCTCAAAAAGTTTGTCTGACACCGAAAAGCGGTACGCAAACATAGAAAGAGAGCTACTTGCATGTGTATTTGGAGCAGAACGCTTTCACACATATTTGTACGGCAAACCATTTACCATCGAGTCAGATCACCGTCCACTGGAGATGATCTCAGCCAAAGCACTCACATCTGCCCCAGCCCGTCTGCAGCGTATGCTGTTGAGGTTGCAACGCTATGACTACGAGATAAAATACAGACCTGGCAAAGAGATGATTCTAGCGGACAGCCTTTCTCGACTCCCAAAGTCTAGTGCTGATGAGCACATTGAACTGAATATTAAGGTATGCTTCGTTCAATTCAGCAACAGACGACTCGATGAGCTTCGTGAAGCAATAACAAATGACGAGACACTCAATCGCCTGTCAAAATACATTATCCAAGGATTTCCCGGACGCCAAAGAGACGTCCACCACAGCATTCATCCTTATTGGCCTTTCCGAGACGAACTAAGCATTGAAAATGGTCTCATTCTGAAGGGAAGTCAACTGCTGATCCCAGAGATCCTCCATGACCAATATCTAACTGACATCCACACTGGTCACCAAGGGGTTATCCGCTGTCAGATGCGCGCTAGAGGTAGCGTGTACTGGCCCGGGATCAACTCTGACATCGAGGGCATAATATCACAATGCGCCATTTGTCAAAAAAGCACCAGGCATCGCAGAGTAAAGAGCCAATGGAACCCGTTATTACAACCGTTCCACCATATCCCTGGCATACAATTGGCTCAGATCTCTTCACACTGAATGATGAGAACTATCTCATCATAGCAGACTACCACTCGAAATACCCGATTGTTGAATGCCTTGGACGTGACACTTCCAGCCGTCACGTAGCTGATATTACCAGTCATGTATTTTCAATGTTTGGTTGTCCAGACACCATCATCTCGGACAACGGTCCACAGTTTATAGGCAGTGCTTACCAGGCAATGACAAACAACTATGGAATAGCTCATGTCACCAGCTCCCCTCACCATCCTCGTTCACACGGTTTTATTGAACGCATGGTCCGGAGCATGAAAGCCCTCATTAAGAAGTCACCTGAGGAAACCGACAAAGCTATTCTTGTGTATCGAACAACCCCTTTAGGCCCTAAAATCCCCTCACCAGCTGAACTCATTTTCCAAAGGAAAATTAACTTCAACCTACCAGTCTACCATCAAGGCAACGCCCATGACATAACTGCAGCTAGACAGCTAGCCCATCAGAAATCTGAAATGCGTTACAACAGCCAGAGCAAAACCCTTGATGAGCTTGACATCAACCAGCCCGTTTACTACCAGGATGTGGCACGTAAAAACTGGCTCCCCGGTAAGGTTATTGGAATTGGCCCCGAACCACGTTCCTACACAGTGCTATGCCGCACTACAGGTCGCCCTCTAAAACGCAACAGAATATTGCTACGACCTCGACCCATAGCCACTGACACTTACACAAGCCCAACTCCGTCACCACCAGCTGCACCGATAGTTGCCCCACCTACTCTACAGCCAACACAGGATAGCCCCGTACCTGATCCCATCTCCACACCTACTAGTAAAGTGAATCACAATGCAACAGTCTCCTCACCTGCGATACAGAAAAGTGGAAATACTACAATACCTACACCACGTCCCAAGCGAAATGTCATGCCTCCACGTCGTCTCATAGAAGATATTTAATCTAAATACATATTCATATTGTAGCAGAACCAGATAGTATTGTTTTGTATGAATGTCAACTTGGGACTAGACTTAAATTGTATGTCATTTTATTGTAACAGGCAGACTGCTACCTTTTTGTTTGTGACTGCAGACAAGCAACTAACATAATGTCTGTCATTGATGAATTCTTAAAAGAAGGGGGATGTTGCATTATGAAGCCCTCACTAAAAATCATAACGTGCACTTCATGTGTTGGATGGTGGTTAAGAATAAAGACAGTTCTGTTCCGGTCTACATGGTGTCGTCCTCGTGTGTGTGTTTCTCAATATAGTTATTTGGACATAACATAACAATTACCACCAAGGAGGATAGGTCGAACAACACATAGCCGATCGTTCCAACTGATCGCCAGTCGCATTGACACAAGGAAGGCATCTTTCTTCCCAAACACCGTGCGCGATTGGAATGCCTTGCCTCCTGATATAGTGGAAGAGGAGACACTCAATGGCTTTAAAGGCCGAGTGTCACGCTTCTGAAAAAATTCAAGGAACTTTTTGTAGGGAATATTCCAAGCATTATCCCTGCTTCTGCAAATGCTGCCTGACTGGTCTCTCCACAGCATTCGGTCTATGTCCGCTCTGCTCTGCTGACATCATTGAAACAAAGAAGGCATATATAACATCAAATGGCATCTCAGTAGATTCCTTGAAACACACAGTTCCATCCACAATGGTACTTTTTGTATGCTTTAACTGGTTTTGATATGTTGTTTAATCACCTCACCAATAAAGGTGTTTGCTTAAATATTGCAGGACAAAAAGACATCTCAAGAGACCCCCACCCAGACATCTCAGGAGACCCCCACTCCGACATCTGAGGAGACCCCCACTCCGACATCTGAGGAGACCCCCACTCCGACATCTGAGGAGACCTCCACCCAGACATCTCAGGAGACCCCCACCCAGACATTTCAAGAGACCTCACTCCGACATCTGAGGAGACCCCCACCCCGACATCTGAGGAGACCCCCACCCAGACATTTCAAGAGATCCCCACTGGGACATCTGAGGAGACCTCCACCCAGACATCTCAGGAGACCCCCACTCCGACATCTGAGGAGACCCCCACTCCGACATCTGAGGAGACCCCCACTCCGACATCTGAGGAGACCTCCACCCAGACATCTCAGGAGACCCCCACCCAGACATTTCAAGAGACCTCACTCCGACATCTGAGGAGACCCCCACTCCGACATCTCAAGCGACCCCCACTCGGACATCTGAGGAGACCCCCACCCAGACATCTCAGGAGACCCCCACCCAGACATTTCAAGAGATCCCCACTCGGACATCTGAGGAGACCCCCACCCAGACATTTCAAGAGATCCCCACTCGGACATCTGAGGAGACCCCCACCCAGACATCTTAGGAGCCCCCCACTCCGACATCTCAGGAGACCCCCACCCAGATATCTGTGGAGACCCACATCCATACATCTCAAGAGACCCCCGCCAAGACATCTGAGGAGACCCCCACCCAAACATTTCAACACACCCCAACTCAGATATCTCAGGAGACCCCCACTCCGACATATCAAGAGACCCCCACCCAGACGTCTCAAGAGACCCCCAATCAGACATCTGAGGAGACCCCCACCCAGACATTTTAAGAGACCCCACTCAGATATCTCAGGAGACCCCCACTCACACATCTCAGGAGACCCCCACTCGACATATCAAGAGACCCCCAACCAGACATCTCAGGAGACCCCTATCCATACATCTCAAGAGACCCCCACTTAATTATTTGTCTCACTTCATACACATGCTGGTTGGTTCTCCTTTACAGCCTCACAGCATACACAAGGTGGTTGGGTCTTCTCTCAATAGATACACAGCTTACATATATACAAATGTATCACGCTATCAGCACGACTCTAGTTGCCTGTGATGTTTTAACCTATTTCAAGTTATATTAACCCCAATTCTCATTCAGTATATTCTTTGTCAATAGCGATTTTGACTTTTCTTTTATGAATACAAATGCTGATAAACAAAAACAGAGAGGTACAGTGGCAATTTATTGGTTTTGCAATGTTTGTAGAAAAATGGGTCCCCCCCAGCGAGCACACGTGATGTGGTCTGTGGCCGTCTCCTTGACAGCCTCCATGTACGGCATGGCCCTAATTAAGTTCATGCTCTAAACTGAAGCTCCGGGAGGCTGCACTTAATGTCGGCGTCATCTGGTCTACCTGCCACCTCAGATGATCTCACAAGTCAAATCCAAGGTGTCTATGACATACAGAATGAAAGGTGTCTGCACTGAACTTGCTAGAACATTTCTACAGCTCTCCATTTAGATGTATCGAGAATAGACATACAGAAATTCACAAATATATATTACACTGGGTTTTTATATGCACACACACATGTGGATGTATCATGACATTGACATTCTCTGAACTAATGAGAGGGAAAACAAGATGCCGGAAGTGGTCCAGGTTCTAATCAAATACTTGAAAAAATAACAAGTTATAGGTATGGTAATGCACAGTCAAGAACCCTTCTAAGCCATTAATGTTGCTCTTTGAAGGAGGAGTCGAGAGAAGATATTGTAGAATCAGACAGTCTTATTATAAGTGCACATATTTTAACACCATTAGCTAGTGGATTTCCATCACAAACCAACTAAAAAAAAAACAACATTTCACATTTTTGCAACAGCTTTATTTAGAAAAGTGTTAGTATTCAAACCATACTTGAGGACATACAAAATGCTGCATCTCTAAACTATATGATGAGATCCTTTTAACACATTAAAGTAAACGGGACAAATGAGTATTCTTTGTTGTAACACGAGTTTCAGTCAAGGGGATGATTGAAAAAATAAATGTAAACGTATCACACAAAATGATATAAAGATAATAACTGAATCAAGCAATATTTGGTAAGACAAGATGTAAAACATGCAACACCAAAATAAAGTTGACAGTGACAAAGCCTCAATGAGTATCCTCACAATAGGGCGGTTGTGTTGTCATTTTGCATGAATATGTAGCTGATGTCATCACAGTGTCATCACTCTTGTATCTTTGGCAAAGTTCACTTGGTGTACACCTGCAGCAGCAAGCAGGTCATTGATGGAGGTGTGATTTGATGGAAGCTGGTCTAGATGCTTGAAGTGAATAGCATTCCCTGACAACAACACAGAACAACACAAATATAGATAAATGCTGCTTGTCCAAGTAGAGTTTAGATGATATACATATATATATATAATGGTATGGGGTTGGTATTTACCCAATGCATACTTGAATAGCAGAATGCATCACTATTATGTCAGTGTCATACCATAAATACAGCTGGTTATGTACTACATATAACTACATATAAGACGCACCCCCTCTTCACAAACTACATTTTAGGTAAGAATTCTGCGTAGATAAATACTGAAGAAGATATAGCCCATCTTAAAGGATTAACATGATATTGTTGCTCTACATGATAGTACATGGATGAGAAATCCAATACCATGCACAATTTTCCATACATAGTTGGTAAATCTGCGATGACTTAGAACACTTTGTTGCTTGGTTGAGCAATTAAACAGAAGTGCTCCAAAGACAGTGCAACTTATGCTTATGTAAAATAGCCCGAAAAAAATATATATGCAGAACAGCAGCCCATTGTGGCTGGGATAGTGATATTAGTTCATAAGTGGGGGTAAAATCGCACATGATTATTACATGGTACAAACATAATAAATTGATAGAAAAGAGCTTATAAATATCTTGTGGCAAAAACAGCCCTATTTTTGGGCAAAGACTTAAGTGAAGGTAGCTGGTTGATGTAGCGATTGGGTTGCAACATAGAATGCGGTTCCCATAACGCAAGTGAGCAAGTAAAAGTTTCGCAACCTACCAGGACCAAATATGAATTCCCCTCCTTGTTGATCAACATCCCCTTGTAGTTCTCTGTATTGCATGCCTCGCCATGTTGACTTCAGAATACCCATTACGAACCCTGACTTAATATGCCTGCTGGCTGAAAGGACAAATATCGAAAATGAAAATAGTGCAGCTGTTTCAAATATAATATATGGGTGTTAAAAATGTCTTTAGAATATCCTTTGTTCTATGGTTTGTAGATATTATTATCTATACCTTTGACATTGTCCAAATTATCAGCTTTTCCTTTTTCAAAGCAACCGATTTTTTTGTAAAGTTCTCGGTCTGGGTCAACAAACAACGTCCCCTTGTATCCTGTAGCTCGTCTGAATGGCTATTTGAAAAATAAAAGAATTAAATGTAGTATATTGATTAATACTCTCCAATGATTGTTATAATAAAGTTCTAATGAAGATCAAAGTTACTAAATAAATTTAACACTAACCTCAATAAACTTCCTGGCACCACAGCCAATCAATGCTAATTTTACATTGGCATCCTTGAACAAAGGCAAAAAATAATGGCATAATTCAGCAACCACGAAGAACTGTAATTTCTGCATGCAAATTTACAATATGGCAATTCTTAAGCACAGCTAGTTCATGAGACTAACTTGAAGCTACTATATATCTCTAACATAAATTGACTTTAATATTGTAACCATAGTGAATGGAAATACTGTATATAGAATCATATGTGAATACCTTAAGGTAGTGCTCTGGTATCAGTGCCAAATCTGAGGATGGCATAAAACATGAAATGCATTACACTGTCTGCTGTAACAATCAAAGGTTAATTACATACATTTGCTCTGTATGCAATGTTTAGTGTTTATATTATTCAATCAGCACTTGTCAGTATAGGGTCATTGCAAGTCAAAATATTATATTGGCAATGTTTGCATTCAAATAGCAGTTTCATCCAATTTGTCAATTGATAAGATACAAATTGCAATGGCTTACCATCAACGTATTCTTTGCACATGAAACACAGGAAATGCTGCAAGCACAAAAAGTGGGTTAACTGGTTTTAATAATGTTTCAGTAGATAACATTGAAATGTCCATGTTTGAAAACATCCCTGCATTCTAATTTTAAACTCATTTTGCCTATTTAACTTACCTGAGCTGAAGTTTCAACTGGTTGTTTAACTATGGGTGCCAAGGTGGGCAAGCCAACTCTGGGTACTGATATATATATATATATATATATATATATATATATATATATATATATATATATATATATATATATATATATATATATATATATATATGTATAAAAATTACCATATATATATATTGGCAATAAATGCACTTGACCGGATGCCTTCTTCTTCAGGCAATTATGTATGAGTGCTACAGGATGATAACATTGGTTTTAATTTAATTATAGTTTAATGATACAAGGCACAGTGCTGTTTATATATCAGAGAGGACAAAAGCACATCTGAAATCTCAGCGAATATGAATGAATCTCCGTAAAAACCATGTTCAAACGTGTCTGAACTATCCGTTTTAATAAAAGTACGGTAATAATTGTCTTCTCATCTTCAAATGGAAGTCTAAATACCTTACATGTTGGTCGATCGACTAGGTAATAGGTCTAGTCCAATTGGCAACTACCCGGTCGGCACCAGAACTAACTAGTGTCTACTGTTGTCTCTCCGTTACCAGACGTCTTGTAGGGCTAACATAGAAGCTGACTGTACTCTGTAGCCAGTGCAGGTAGCCCAACAGACCAAGAGTCGATCGGGTACTCCCTTCAAGAGGGAGCGTAAGCTTCACTTGGTTCATAAGAGCTAAGTGCAGGTCTAACAGTAACAAGTAATGATTAAACTGAACATACCCTGAGGAATATCACAATAGTCTTCTGATCTTTGTAGATGTCTCCGAACGCAATTTTTCGCCCCCATTCATCTGTAACCTTCAGGTTTTGTACTCGATCAAGATATATGGATATATCTGCCTTTTCACGGCGAGACATGCTTAAATTATTGTCCGGAACATCGACCACAGTTTCGTCCATCTTAGCAGAACTGCGATCCGCCAGAACTCGCATTGGTGATTTGTTTGTGTCACGTGGTTTAACCATGCCGATAACGTCAACCGGGTTGTGTCCAGGGGCAACTCCATCATATTTGGTTATTGCGATGGCTTTTACCAGACTCATTAACCTCATTAATTGAACATCAGAAGAAATCCAGATAGGTGTAGACTAGTAGACTAATTAAGATGATAATTAAAAAATATCCTCATTTTTAAGATAATGCAAATTCACACGTCATGGATAATACAAATTCACACTCTAATACTGCGACTAGGCAAAGAAACTTCGCCTCTGACAGCGCCGCGTTATTTACAACTGTAGCCTAAGGTGGCATCAGATCATCAAAACACCAGGGGCGAGTTGCCATGCCTAATACTGCGAAAGGATATCAAATAACTTTTGAGGATCCTGATATCATATGCCTTCAAGAAACTTAATTGGTACTGCAGGCAGGACCTTGGTCATCTCAATCTTTTGCATAAGAATTTCTATGGTATTGGTATGTGCATGTACGACTGATCACAATGCAGGCACTGTAACTGGTCATCCCCCATGTGGCGTTGCTATTATATGGAAGCAAACTTAATTATGGATGATACAGGTCTGAATTGATGTTCTACTATTGATTTAAGTTTTAATACCAAAACACTTTGTTATGTGTACCTTCCATATCAATGTCAGGATAATGAAGAAACTTATATGAACAACCTTGGTGAATTACATGATTTTATAGAAGATCTAGATAGTACTTGTTTTGAAGGGCCCGGGTTGTGGGGGACTGGAATGCTAACCTGCGCCACCCTGACAGGTCTCTTTTTGCTGAACACATTTTAAATTTTTGAAATGAATATGATTTCATTATATCCAGCAAGTTAAAACAACCTGCTGACATGCAGCTATACCTATGTCAGTGCAGCATGGGGCACTGAATCATGGTTGGACCATGCTGTTTCTAGTGCGGGCTTTGGTGGCATTATTGAGAATATGTATATTAAATGTGATGTAACTGATGAAGATCATGTCCCTTTCGTAATGTCGTTGTCTATTGATAATGTAACTGAAAAATCTGCCCATTGTAATGACTGTACCCCCAGAGTTCACAGGGACTGACAAGGAATGTAAAAAGTATAGTGATCTCACTGATGCGTTATAGTTGAATTAGCCTACGTCTCTAGACTGCAATGACTTGAATTGTAATAACCCAATACATGTTGATGAAACTAGAATGTTTTATGATGAAATAGTATCATGTCTACTAACTGCAGGAGAGCAGGTTATTCATGTTAATAAGAAACAATTTTTTTTAAATAAGCCAGGGTGGTCTGATTATGTCTTTGATTTGTACAAGGGATCAAGAGACACCCTCAAACTATGGCGTGATGCAGATAAGCCTAGACAAGGGCATATATACGAACTACGTAAATGGATCATGGCTAGATGTAAAAATATGCTATGCGTTTCATCAAATCTAATGAAAATGCATTGAGGAAAGAATTTCTCTAGTATTAAAGTAAAATCCTTCTGGAAGGAGGTTAAGCTACTCCGCAATAGGAAGACCCATTCGCCAACCAGTATAGATAGGGCTATTGGTGAGGAAACTATCATTAATTTGTGGAAAAAACATTACATGGAGCTCTTGTCTAATAGTGAGGTCCCCTTTGGACAGATCATATATGATCTCACCACTGATTATGACGTTGTCTAGAAGCCGCCATTAAACATCTAGATAATAATAAATCTTGTGGTATGGAAGGTATTTATGCTGCTCTATATAACTCATATTTCAAATGTCATTTCACCAAATTTTTAATTAGTTTAAGTCAATTTTCAAAATTCAAAGTTAAATTCAAACTTAAATATGTGGGGAGGATATTATGATATTATTCTAGCTCATCTGACTTTTAAAGCCTTTGCCCCTTTTATTATCAGTACGACATGTCAGTACGACTAGCCCGGGTCACCCTCTGCCCATATGTTGGGGGTGTGACTCTGATAAGTAGTCTTGGCTGGTACCATTCCCATTGGCCAATGACCTTTAGAATCCACGCACCATGTGGACCGTTGGGTGAAGACCTGTGTGGAATGGGCCGGCTTTACCTGAACCAATGAGATGTCAGCTGATAGAGCGGTTTGGGGCGGAATCCAACACCCGGAACCCCGATATAAGGAGCTACTCACGCTGGCTGTGGGAGAGCTACCAAGCAAAGAGACGAGAATATCTAACTAAGAAATTCTGGAAATATTCTGACCGCGAGATCCCAGCAAAGCTCTAACGCTAACTTCAATGAACAACAAAAACTCTACCCCTGGACTCGTGTTATTTATCTAGCTAGTCCCCACTCCAGGAACCACAAGCAGCAACGAAAATTAAAGTATAAGAAACTGATCTCTACATTTATGTACTCAAGAAGTCATCGGTGCTCACAGGATGCTCAATGGTATAGCATGTTTCCTGGATGCTAGCAAAGCGATTGATGGAGTAAATCATGATATATCGTTGTCAAGCGAGGAGTTCCTGGATATGTTATTTTCGTATTTTAGTTGTGTGGTACTCCATTCAAACCATGTGTGTCAGATGGGGAAAAGGCACTTCAGACCAATTTGGGGTAAATAATGGAGAGGCATCCTATCACCTTATTTGTTTAATATTTAGATGGATGACTAAAGTTCTGTTTTAAATGTGTGCAATGTTGACAGTAGTTCTGTTGATCAGGATACTAATCATTTAATGTATGCTGATGACCTTGTTTTACTTGCACCTTCAGTAGGTGGATTAAGTTGGCTACTTAGGGTCTGTGATACTTTAGTGAATTTCACTACAACAAATACAACTAAAAAAAAAAAGTGCAATAATGATATTTCGGTCGAAAAGTCTTAAGGATTCAGTTCTACCAAAATTTTTATTTGAATGGTGAAATGTTAAATGAGGTTACTACTACCAAATATTAATGGCACTTTGTGTCAAACGTCTTGCCCGATGATGATGACATCAAACGACAAAGCATACATCTCTATATCCAAGCAAGGAGTGACATAACTAGAGAACTGAAATGTGAGCGAGACACAGATCTCGTGGCGATCTCGCCGAGACAGGCACTGCGCGCGAGATCTCTTTGATCTCGGCGTCGTTTCTACTCCTGCTGTTGGTTATAACTCCTTGATCTAAGGCAGTTCATTGCATCGTAAATTTCACATGTGTAGTGCAGATGTCAAAAAGAACTCTTTTCCGTTTTTATTGTGATCCGATGAATACTGCCCACTTATGGCGGAACTATTTGAATGTCACCATAAAGAAATTGTTCGTGTCATACCATAATATTTGGAAGTTGTTTCTTAATTTGTTGATACGTAAATACATGTTGATACGTAAATTTAATATGTGTAATATCCCTGTGAAAGTTGCCCTATTTCGAGCTTTCTGCACACCAATGTGCACAGCACATTTGTGGTTTAGATTCAAGGAAAGCAGCTTGAGAAAACTGAGGGTAGCTTATAATGATGTTATGAGAATGCTCACTGGTGTACCGAGATTTGCCAGTGCAAGTGAAATGTTTGTCAACATAGGTGAACCTTCTTCTATGGCTGAACTCAGAAATTTAATGTATAAATTCATGTGCAGGCTGGAAGATAGTGAAAACCATATTGTACAAAACCTAGTAAATCCTACCAGAAGCTGCACTAGATTTTCTTCTGACTTGTGGAGATACTGGTATAAATTCCTTTATACGCTGTGTGTTTAACATGTTAATCTGTTTTACTTATGTGTAATTATATGTTCTCTTTGTATATGTATGTTTAGTATGTTGTCTATGGACCTCTTATACAACCATTTAAGATGTGTCTGAAATAATGTCTATCTATGTATCTATCTATCTATCTGTCTGTCTATCTGTCTATCTGTCTGTCTGTCTGTCTGTCTGTCTGTCTGTCTGTCTATCTGTCTATCTATCTATCTATCTATCTATCTATCTATCTATCTATCTATCTATCTATCTATCTATCTATCTATCTATCTATCTATCTAATTAATTAATTCTAGCCTCCTCTGTGCAGTTCTAGATGTACAGTGCTGCCATTCTGTTATTAGGAATGTAATATTCCGTTTCACATGTAGACTGGAGAACTGTAATAACAGTGTCTCATAATGTTCTTTACATTTTCCTCTCTCTCGTTTCGTAATGCAGTCGTCCGGTTATCAATCAATTTATGGCTATCATATAAGAGGTTACCCGAGTGGACCATTCCTGACCCCCAGGTCGTCGCTAACTTACCACACTAATTGCAGTGACATCATGTAATAGCTGCATGAACATTTGGAAATATGCAATAGAGATATAACCATCTATTTCCATAGATTATCTCATTTATGATAGTATTTTGGGCATACTATGAATAATAAAAAAATGGTACTATTTCTTGTCGCTAACCCCACAAAAATTACGCTTGCGTATTAATACTACATGTTCAGGCTCTATATAATTAGGTCAGCGCTTGTGGATCGGTCTTCATCGCTTGTGTGAAAATAATTAAACATGGGAGTAGAAGTCCAGACAATACGACCCGGAGACGGTATGCATAGAATTTGTTTGCGTTTCTCAATATTCTGCTTATGTGGTTAATCTTAATTGTTATATATAACCAGAAGACTCAATTATTTTAATGCCCATCGCAAGAGGCAGACGCGGCTCGACACGGCTTGCGTCTGCCGGTCGTTTTTCACCGGCCCAGTTGATTAATCATTTTGTAGAATATTTGGCGGTTTCAAATGTGAAGCATTATGGGTTCATTCATTTCCTTCTCCGTTGCGTAGCTCTATCCTATGCCTGGCTAGTGATTTGCGCGAAAGCACCAATAAATTTTTATATTTGCAAAAAGTCGTCAATGGAGTAAGAATATGGAGTCACGTGTCTTGGTAAGCAAGGCACAAAATTAACATGTTGTCATGCAGATCATTTGTATGATATGAATTTGATGAGCCCTACTATCAGACAAGAGAAAGCATTGCTACACTTTGATGATCAATTTATTACCATAGAGATGCACTTAGTGTTGCACTTAAGTTCCATTAAGAATACAGTTTTGTTAATTCACCATCAGTACAATGATTGGGCAACAATACACATTCTACTGTTCTCTGCTTGTTAGCCATATATAAAAGAAAGTGTTGCATTTTTACCATATCTTTCTGCCGTACAAACGATCTCCCAGTACACTACTGCTGCACTAAAAATCCCATTGGTAATTTCGCTGTTCACATAAGCGGGGGATTTTTTGGCCATGCAGTAGTACTCCTGGGGCTATATGTACAAAGTAGCTTTCTTCAAGCCAGCATTAGGGTCTAACCACCTGTAAGCTATATTAAGTAGGTGAAATGGTACATTGGTTTTTTTTTTGTGTCCCTTGAAAACAATTGAAATGGTCCTTTAGAGAAGTTCATGTCCTCCCTTCAGAGAATCGTCGTTATACGTAGCAGTGTGCGTGCATATATACCAGGAAATTAGTAAGCAGTTTAATATTGAAAAAAAATGTATGTTTGGCTTGTTGGGTTCCCAAATTAAAAGAAGATACATGAATGAATGGAGGGGCCTGCCTGACCTTATATGTATTGTGCATGGGCCGAGGCATTCGTTTGTGATTGGTCAAAATTTTCCATGGCTATTTACATGTCTGCCGTACGCATAGCTTCTGTGTTCTAGTCATGATACCTCTAATGTTGTTGATCACAACCCAGTATATAATTTAGGCAAATTTGTCCACTTTCGACAGTAACTCTTGGTAATCAAATGTAGATGCTAATGATACATGCTCAGGTCAATCTGATAAATTTTACACTGGGAAATATCTTACTTAATTTATGGTTTATATTTCAGGGAAAAGCTTCCCACAGAAGGGGCAAACGGTATCTGTTCATTACACTGGTGGGTCAACTTATTTTTCATCTATCTTGCTTTCCCATTTTGAGACCTTTTCATAAAATAATCATGTAAAAAGCATCTTTTTATTTTGTTTTGTCTAGGTACCCTTATGAATGGTAAGAAGTTTGATTCATCTAGGGACCGTGGAAAGAAGTTTGAGTTCAAGATCGGTATGGGTCAGGTTATCCGTGGTATGATATTTTTCTTTCTTAAATTACTCAAGTTCAGTCCAAATTCTGTACCATTTGATGATTGACATATTTTGTAAATGTAACTGGTAATTGATGCAAAATGTTGGCCTGATTTGGTTGATTTTATGAACTATTCATTCCTTTTGCAGGATGGGATGAAGGAGTTGCTCAAGTATGTGAATGTTTGATTTCTATTTGATGAGTCAGTTAAAGAGTTAAAATGACAGGTTACCTTCTAGTTATTTAGGTTGATTGTACATTACAAAATTAAATTGACACATCTTGGAATTGAACAGCTCCGTCACACACGTGCTTGTGATATAACATGCAGATGAGCGTTGGCCAGCAGGCGAAGTTGACTTGCAGTCCAGATTATGCCTATGGAGACCAGGAAATTGGACAGGGATTATATCCTTTTATTTACATTCTTGGTTACAAATCATTCCAGTCCTCAGTATTCTGCACCTCATGACACTTTTTACATACAGCCTACTACAAGAGTGAGGTCAAATTGATTATCAAATGCTCTGAAGGTTATCTATTTTTTCATTAGAGATGAAATATTGAATCCTCTATTGCATCTTATTTTCTTAACAGTATTACGATTCCCAGCAACTCGACCCTCGTGTTTGACGTGGAGCTTTTCAGTATCCAATAAGCAGCATCAGTCTATGTACACTTATCCACTCATCATGTCATTTCTCATGAAGTCAACTTGTAACTTTTGGAAACTTGAGTGTGTCATGCCTTGTTTCCAGTGATTGGAGTCAACATGTGTAATATCTCATTATATTAATGGGATATTTTTACTCATATTCCATATCCTTTTGAGCAAAAATTTCAGATCATTGTTAAAATTGACTGTTGTGGACTTTTCAGTGTATTTAAAGAATGTGTCTACTGATCTAAATGTGATGTCCTGGTATTCGGTCCGACAAATGTGGGAATTAGTTTTATATCCTTGCATTCCGTTTTGGTATTGACTAATAAAGACATAATAAGATCTGGAAAGGGGAGTTTTCTTTTAGGGATTACATATTTCAGCTTGGACACAGGTGGTTGTGGATTGGCAAGGGAACATCTGGATAGGTGTTGGGGTTTCCTCAATCTTGTCTTGTTAACAAGTGGTGTTTTTTTTTTTTTTTTGCTACATGGACTCCTTAATAATAAGAGCTTTCATCATTAATAGGAAAATCAAGGTTAAGACCATGGTCTTCTTGTATTGCTGTGTTCACCCAGGCGGTTGTTGCTGTAAGGCCCTAAGAAACGCCAGCTTCCAAAATCCCAGTAGCTCGAACACTAACCAACTGATTAACTTACCGTGACAAAAAGTAGAATAGACCAATGCATATTTCTGTCTCTACATTAAAGGAAATATATCGACATGCAAAAACTGAGTGACTAATATGGGTATTGGTATCTAAATGTGTGTGCACAGAATGACGAATCTGGCACGAAATCGATGACACAACACATGCACTCGCATGGAGAACAACCAGTGGTTAAATTATAGTTAAATTTCCGTAAGGCAATTTCTTTCTTCTGCCAGTATGTCTAATGGTGCATCTTATTCCTGAGAGAGTAGCTATAGAAGCAGGTCACCTGAGTTAAGTTAAGAGATCCTTTAGTTAGGCTTAGCATCATATGATTAAGTTACCAGTAACAATGTTTAGCTGGATAATGCTACCTTCATCTTATATACCTAGCTCTTAAGTGTCCACTCTTTCCTCTTGATTCACCATATACAAACATCAACAATTCATTTACAGCTGAAGAGACTCGTATCCCAACTTAACAGACCTCTTTACTTGAAAGATAATCAGCCGATAGTCTTAACAATTAATGAGCAGCTTTTCCAGAATGAAAAAGTGATAACAGGTGCCGAGCTACCAGAGGATATAATTCAACATATATAATATACTATATAATATTAGGTTACCAGAATGGAAGCCCAAGGTTTACCACTTAACTACATATTATGGTAGATAAAGTATTAACTCTGTGGCATGTTAATGTAGACCATCACAAAACTGCACCAAATTTTCTAACTAGATGAGATCTTATACTTATGGTGCTGACCTTGGTTATTACACCTCAACAATCACTAACCAGCCACTATAATATGAAGTCAAATACAACATGAAGTAAAAACTCAACAAGAGAGTCCTAGCACAGTATTTATTCAGCTTAAAGTCCCAGTCCTTTATCCCATCCTCTGGGCCAACTCCTTGGCCTTGGCCTTCTCTAGCTTGGCAACTCTGGCCTTTGATTTGGCCCCCATCTCTCCACCACCCCAGTGTTTGCGGATCTGGAACCACAAGAAAAAAAAGGTGAATGTTGGAGTTTTCCTGAGACCCATTACTTAGTATTCTTCAAAATGTGCTTATTTCAATGATAATAATAATTATTTTTAAAATGATTGGCAATGGCAGTTATGGTGATTTAATACAACCCATGTAAGATGGATTTCTTACCTCTTCGGCTCTTTCAAGGTAGTTAACCTTGCAGGCTTCGACCAACTTATTCAATCCACTGCGATCCTCTCTGTTCACACAAAAAGAAAAGACATATGAGATAAAGATGAAGCATCATTAAGGTTTGTAATGTAATGTGACACAATTTTTACAATGGTTCTTGTCGAAATGTTTATTTTAAAACTTACGAGTTGACTTGAGTGAATGCCAGACAAGTGGCTGTCTTGCGGCGCACAACACGGCCAAGTCTAGCTTTGTTCTTCACAATGCAATAGGGAACACCCATCTTTCTGCAAAGAGCTGGCAAAAACAGCACAATCTGAAAACACACAAATTCTTAATTAGAGAAAATTCAATAATAAAGAGTAACCAAAACAAAAGTTCCTGGCGGTGCTCAGCTTTAAAAAGCTCGTTTGTGATCTTCACGATAAATCAGGTGAAGAAATTCATACATCATTGCACTGCCTAAGTCTAGCACGAATGGATGGATTAATTGTCTCTTACATCCTTAAAGCAACAAAGGCAAATTGAATAGAAGCAACAGCCACACAGCCATGCTTACCAGAAACCACCAGCTGTATCATACCCATGTGTTAACAAACATTACAAGTTTCATTTGACAGGGTTTTCAGTTTAATTGAGAAGTGTTTAAGAAAAAGAGAACATTTGCTCCTATGGCAACAATTGTTACTTATGAAAAAGGGAGCTTATGTGTCCTGAGCTGAAAAGCAGGGCTCATTTGGTTAATCCACACGAGTGTTCAGGTGAAGAAATTCAACCATCATAGCCCATTCAGTAATATCCAACATCACAAGTGAGTGAGAGTGAGTAAAAATAGGGTTTAACGGCACACCAACACGTATAGTGTTATATGGCGCCTTTAAAGATTAATAGATAAGTTTGAGCTGATTAAGCAGCCGCCTTCTAAGATAAATGGAAAAAAGAGAGACATACAAGTGGATGATGTTGAAAGAGATAAAAATGCAAATAGTATCCTAGGGCAAGTCACCACAAGCTGATTGACTGGACCAGGCCATTTCAGCCTCTCATCTAGGCGAAATCCGGGACAGAGTAGTGTGTTGCAGATACAGCCTTCAAAAGGACCGCTCTACTCAACCACTTGGATCCCATTGTTCACCGACACGAGTAGCAACCTCTTACGACATGCAGGAAGAAACAGTGGGACTATTCTACCCTCGCACCCACAGGGGGAGTCCAACATCACAAAGATTAACGATGTAGCAGCTGATAGAAAGTGTTTAAAACGTTAGAAATTATCAAAAATGTTGAATACAGAGATTGACATGGTGAAACATTAAGTGAAGGCTCAGAGATCTAGGTGGTAGATTTTATGCATCATAAAATCATCAGATAGCAAATATTTATCACATCACTGCCTGCACATAAAATGTACAATCAAACAAGAGGACTACAGGTCAGTACAATAAATAAGTCTAGACCACGACTTAAAGAATAGTTACAAATCAGGGCTCAGATTTAAAAAGCTCATTTGGAGATCCACACAAATATTTTCAGGTGAAGAAATTCAACCATCATTGCCCTAATCTTCTTTCCAGTATTTTTCATACAATAAAAATACCTTGATGAAAGTAAAGGGAGATTCAACAAGTGTCACCTGGAGGAGGGTGCAAAAAAATATAATCAAATCTGACTTGAAAGTCAACAGATACTGGGCAGATGCTATAATCAATGCATGCTGTGGAGATATACCTCCAGTTATCCTGATACAACTTCTTCCAAGTTATGTCTCAGAGGCTCAGCGATCTAGGTGGTAGATTTTATGCTTCATTGGATCTTCAGATAGCAAATATTAATCACATCATTGCCTTCATGCATAACTACTCATACTACTGAGGCTTGACCATCTTAATCTATAATATCATAAGGGTGTTCTGGGCCAAGAATTCCATTTTATAAGATGAATACAGACAAATCTATAAATATCTTGATGAACTAAGCTGCACAAGTGTGGTGTTCAACAAAAAAAAAAGGGGGCGTGGCCCAACCAAGGTGCAGATGATAAGTTATTGGTTTGTAGTTATGCTTCATGCAAATCCCCTCATTTAACGAAAGCTAGGACAAGGTCCACATTCCAAAATTGAGCTTCTTAGGAAATACTACGAATGCTCACAATACTTTTGATATCTTCATAGGTTTTGTGACCAGTAAATTTAATCTCCTTGAAGCAAGACTCAGATTTAAAAAGCTCGTTTGGTGATCCACACATTTGTGTTCAGGTGAAGAAATTCAACCATCATTGTCCTGCTTCAAGTATAGGGCTTAACAGCACACCAACAATAGTGTGTTATTTGGTGTCTATACCTTATCGATAAAGTGAGTCATTAATAAAGTACCATTATATACAATGCTGGTCATTCTTCACATGTTTTACTTCCTAGTCAAAAAATATTTATGGGCTATATCACAGCTAACCAAACAAATTATTATCTTGCATAAGGCAATGCCTAAGCAGTGGCAGGTGGAATCCATTACAGTGCTCAAAAAGAACACTAGTCCAATATACTAGGCCAGTAAAACTGCTGTCCCACCAAAGAACAGTACATCACTGGTCAAGATTTTCTAGTATGAAACAATAAGTTTAACCCAGGCTGAAGCAGGGCAAACAATCAAACAGTTGAACACCAGCAGAAACAACTTGCTGTCTCATATTCTATGGTCTTGCATGTAAGACGTATCCATACATGCAATGGAGATGCTAATACAAGCTGCACATACAAATACAACTTCTTCCAAGTTATGTCACAGAGGCTCAGCGATCTAGGTGGTAGATTTTATGCTTCATTGGATCTTCAGATAGCAAATATTAATCACATCATTGCCTTCATGCATAACTACTCATACTACTAAGGCTTGACCATCTTAATCTATAATATCATAAGGGTGTTCTGGGCCAAGAATTCCATTTTATAAGATGAATACAGACAAATCTATAAATATCTTGATGAACTAAGCTGCACAAGTGTGGTGTTCAACAAAAAAAAGGGGGCGTGGCCCAACCAAGGTGCAGATGATAGGTTATTGGTTTGTAGTTATGCTTCATGCAAATCCCCTCATTTAACGAAAGCTAGGACAAGGTCCACATTCCAAAATTGAGCTTCTTAGGAAATACTACGAATGCTCACAATACTTTTGATATCTTCATAGGTTTTGTGACCAGTAAATTTAATCTCCTTGAAGCAAGACTCAGATTTAAAAAGCTCGTTTGGTGATCCACACATTTGTGTTCAGGTGAAGAAATTCAACCATCATTGTCCTGCTTCAAGTATAGGGCTTAACAGCACACCAACAATAGTGTGTTATTTGGTGTCTATACCTTATCGATAAAGTGAGTCATTAATAAAGTACCATTATATACAATGCTGGTCATTCTTCACATGTTTTACTTCCTAGTCAAAAAATATTTATGGGCTATATCACAGCTAACCAAACAAATTATTATCTTGCATAAGGCAATGCCTAAGCAGTGGCAGGTGGAATCCATTACAGTGCTCATAAAGAACACCAGTCCAATATACTAGGCCAGTAAAACTGCTGTCCCACCAAAGAACAGTACATCACTGGTCAAGATTTTCTAGTATGAAACAATAAGTTTAACCCAGGCTGAAGCAGGGCAAACAATCAAACAGTTGAACACCAGCAGAAACAACTTGCTGTCTCATATTCTATGGTCTTGCTTGTAAGACGTATCCATACATGCAATGGAGATGCTAATACAAGCTGCACATACAAATACAACTTCTTCCAAGTTATGTCACAGAGGCTCAGCGATCTAGGTGGTAGATTTTATGCTTCATTGGATCTTCAGATAGCAAATATTAATCACATCATTGCCTTCATGCATAACTACTCATACTACTAAGGCTTGACCATCTTAATCTATAATATCATAATGGTGTTCTGGGCCAAGAATTCCATTTTATAAGATGAATACAGACAAATCTATAAATATCTTGATGAACTAAGCTGCACAAGTGTGGTGTTCAACAAAAAAAAAGGGCGTGGCCCAACCAAGGTGCAGATGATAAGTTATTGGTTTGTAGTTATGCTTCATGCAAATCCCCTCATTTAACGAGAGCTACAACTAGGTCCACATTCTGAAATTGAGCTTACTAGGAAATACAAAGAATTCTCACAATACTATCTTTGTAAGATTTGTTACCAATAGATTAAATCTTCTTGAAGCAAGACTCAGATTTAAAAAGCCCGTTTGGTGATCCACACATTTGTGTTCAGGTGAAGAAATTCAACCATCATTGTCCTGCTTATAAACCTTGCATACATGACTCTAAACATAGCCATTAATCAAAGGTTTACACTGGCTTTAAACATAAAAATTGTTCACTCCAATATGTATATGAAAGCATTCATATTGTATGCATATATTGTTTTATTTAATTGAGGTCTTGATGCTGATAGAAAATAATATATCAGGGAAAGACATTAACGTTCGCCAGATTGTCCCTGGTAAGTAGTTGAAGCTGCATTCTAACAAGCCCGAGGGGACAAATTGTTAGTTATATTCTATTTTTTGTGGTTGTCTTAAAGCATATTAAGATCAACCGGTGATTCCTGGGAATGTGCAACCTACTGAGAAAGAAACCCCAATCATCCATATGCAAGCTCAAGGTCTAAACCAACTGTGTTGCGGGACTCGCCAACTCAGCGTGTGATCGGCCATTTCCGGTTAATTCCTTGTTAGTCTACACTTGGTCCAGACAAAATTTCATTCTATGACCGGGCACAGAGGTTTTTCAATCGGACAAGTAAAAATTAGGACTTTCTCCCAGTACATAATTAAGGTACTGATTGAACTAAATTATAGACAATAATTCTGATATATTGTTTTCTTATTTATGGGCTCTTTCAATAACTACCTAACCAACAAAAGGTAATAATTCTTGCATGAGATGGCACTCGAGCAGTGACATGAGGATATGGATTCAACAAGTGCTCAAAATGAACACTGGTCCGATATAACAGGCCAATGAAATTCCTGCCCCAAGAGTGGACAGAACATCATCACTGGTCAAGTGTCGAGCAGTAATATTGGTGAGGTTATTAGCAGGCAGCATATCACTGTAGCACATTTTATCCCAGACAGTGGGAACAAAACTAAGTTGGGCATAGTCATAAACATAGTCACACTTGGTGGAGTATAATCCAGCTTACCATTTAATGTTGTTTGGACCAGTGGACTTATTGGGCTATTGTTCCTAACAACATTTAATTTCTATCCTTGATCAATGAATAAAAACATAGGCACCTCGATTGGATCCACATCACCAGCAATGATGACCAACTGGGCTTTCTTCTGCTCAACGAGAGTGGTGACTGTGTTGACACCAGATCGCACAACTGGGGGCCTCTTAGTGGGAGTGTCTGCCTTGCCCTGGGTACGTGTCTCAGCGCGGGCAACCAACCTAGCCTTTTTCTCTTGTTTGGACTCCGGGCGGTACTTGTCCATCAATCGGAAAAGTTGAGAAGCTGCATTTATCAGTAATACAATGGTTGTGAACATGGTCACTATCATATCTTTCAAAATCCATTTATAATACAGATGGTTTTTTACTATGAATAAATACAGTAGTAGGTGTATTTCTCAACTTCATTTTGCAGTAAGTAAAATTCTTGATATGGAAATATTAAATGACATTGGGAAAACAGGCACTGGGGAAAAATGTCACAAAAATGTTGGTATTTAAGTCACCTGTCTGTCTGTCCAAAGCCTCTGTGAACTGGTTGATGGAAGGAGGCACCTTCAAACGCTTGTAGAGCACAGCCTTTTGACGCTGAAGCCTGATGTACTTAGGCCATCGTACAAAACGACTCAAATCACGTTTTGGCTGGATATCCTGGCCTGTATTATGTCAACAATAACACGAGTTTGTGTCAAGCTGATGGACTCTCGTGTGCAGACAATTAAAACACAAATTTCAGAAGTGCTCAACGGGTGTTTTTTATGGCGAAACCAAAAGAAACTTGTACTAAAAATAAATATTACATACCAATCCCGAAGTTCTTGGGCCTCTTCTCGAACAGAGGGTTAACAGTTTTCTTAGCCTCGACCTTCTTGGCCACGAGGGGTGCCGCAGCAACCTTCTTCTTGCCCTTCTTTGGTTTGGGCTGTAAAAATTAAACGTATTACGAACTGACAAGAAATAAATTCTACCCTGGCATGTTGACTACATGTTGACACCAAGTCCATCTAAATTTGATAAACTTTCAATACTCAACTCAAGATCACCCCCCAAAAACATTGCAGCTGAGCCAAAGATAATTATTACTGTGATTGATATTTCACATTACGTTTTCATTAGATATTGGGGCAGATGACAGAAGATTTCCATGCCAATATTACAGCACAACTCACCATGTTGGATATAATACCGGAAAAGGATGATAGATCTCGCTGTCGACGAGACCACGTCGCGAAACAAGTATGATTTCTGTAAAAGAGAAACAAGACAACATTTTCAAAAAGTCAAAAAGTCGGAGAAGCTTTTTCTTCGCCCTTAACTTTGCTAAAGCATATATATTGAAAAGTGGTCAAATTGAGGAACCGAGAAAAGTCACTGACAAAAAAATATATATATTACATTCTACCTTATTTTAAAATTTTCGCTTCTTTCTTTTCTCCTCCCTATACTGAGCTGGGCTCTCAAATACCGTAGATAGCACAACGAGACTGGGTTTGTGTGATGGCCTGCAGTCTCTTAGTGAAAATGATAAGAAGTAAAAAGATAAGACGATGTACAATGTTGTCCTGTTGTCCTGTTCGCTAATCTGTGGTCAGGTCACTCCAAAAGGCTTCCAGAGTTGGAGCTGTCACTACGCTAGTGGGGAAGTTGTTCCATTCTCTTATCATCATTGGGCAGAAGGATTTGTCGTAGGTAGCATCGCTTATGGGTTCTTCAATAAACCTGCATTGTCCTCGAGTGTCACTGCGCTAGAGGAACCTGACTGAGGTTGTTCTGTATCTTGTGCATCATGGCTAGTCTTCTGTGTCTTCGACGACATTCTAGGGACTCTCAGCCAAGGTCTGACATCATACTGGTCATTGAAGACGAAATAGGCTGCTCTGCTCCTGTTTGAGGGTATGGATACTGGATTCGGCGTAAGGGTCCCAGACGGTTGAGGCGTTTTCTAGTATGGGCCATACCATGGCTTTGTAGGAGGCGCCCTTGACAGTTGGCGTGCACTCTCCAAGGTTTCTGCACAGGAAGCCAAAAGTACGTCTGGCCTTGCTGGCGATGTTGTTCACGTGGGTGTCCAATGAAATTGTCACACCCAAGTACTTGCTGGCGTCAAAAACTTCCAGTTAGTGTCCGTGAAGGTGGTACTCGGTGCTGATGACTTTCTTTCGGCTGTGTGGAGCAAAACGAATGACAGTGCATTTGACTCAGTGGAAACTCATCTGCCAGGTTTCTTCCCATTGTTCCAGGGCTGATAGGTCCTCCTGGAACTGATGTCTGTCTCTCTCACTGCAGATACTGTTGAACAACAGGTTATCATCTGCAAACAGCTTGGTGGACGATGAATTGATGGATCCAGGAAGGTCAGTGATGTATGCCAGAAACAGCAACGGGCCGAGTACTGTGCCTTGGGGCACGCCGGTCAATACATCTGATGTCTCTGACTTGGCGCCATCAAGGATGACTTGTGTTCTGTGACTCAGGAATGACTATAGATCCACATCTTGAAATTCCCTCGAACCCCGTAGTGGTTAAGCTTCTGCAAAAGGCGATTATGAGGACGGCCTTGGCGAAATCGAGCAGTATGATGTCGACCTGTTTGCCTTCTGCAGTGCACGATGCTATCTCTTGGATGGTTGAGAGAAGCTGTGTTTCACAAGAGCGCTGTTTTCTGAAATCACGCTTATTGTCGTATAGGACGTTGTGCTTTTCGAGGTGCTTCATCACACCACCGTGGACAATATGCTCAAGTAGCTTGCACGTCACGAACGTCAATGAACGTCTATCGTCTTTCTTAAACTGTGGGACTTCTCTTCAGTCGCCGGGTACTTCTACGATGTTAAGGGTAGGTTGGAAAAGCATAGCTAGGTCCGGCGCAAGTTCGGATGCTGCTTTTAGCATGAATGGTGGTACTTCCTCAGGGGCAGTTACTTTATGTTGTTTCAGGTTGGTGAGTAGTTTATTTACCCCTTTCCAGACAACGGTGATTTTCTCCATAGATGGTGTGGATCTTGGGCCTTTGTCTGGCATGTGGTTCTGGTTCTCTTTTGTGAATGCTGATACAAATTGATCGTCGAGGATGTTTGCCCTAGCTTTGCTATCACTCTGCAGAAATCCATCCTTGTTCTTCAACGGGGCCACTCCTGATGAGTCCTGGCCCTGGCTCTTGATGAAAGACCAGAACTTCTTGGGGTTGTCCTTGAGGTCCCCGCTGACTGTGTTAACAAGGTAGTTTCTGTTGGCTTCTCTGGTGAGGTATTGGACTTCCTTCTGTAGTCGCTTATACCTGTCGTTGTCTTTCTTCTGGTTTGTTCTTCTGGCTCTTTGTATGCGTTTGTTTGCGACTTATTGCTCGGTATTCAGCCAGGGGTTTGTGAACCTCGATGGGGTCAATTTTGATCGGACCCGCTTCTCAATATAGTTGAGGATGGTCGTTTTCATGTCAACCCATAAGTTGCTAATGTCGGGATCTGAAGTGTTCACTTACTCCGATAGGTCAGACAGATCGTCCCTGATACCCTGGATGTCTGCCTTCTTCCAAAGTTTAATTTTTCTTCTCGGTAGTTTTGGTCTTCGAGCTGTAATATTTGTGTCGAATATAACTATGTCGTGGTCACTGCATCCAATAGATGGCAGGGGTTTGCACCTCTGCTTGAAGCTCGGGTGAGTAGTTACGATGCGGTCTAGGGTGTTTTGTATACGGGTTGGAAAATCTGCTACGATATCCAGGAAAGTCTGATTTTCCCTGGAGGTGTTTCCATCTATGGACAGTTGTTTCCAGTTGATGTCAGTTATGTCGAAATCACCAGCGATGAAAAGTATGTTCTTCTTTACTTTAGATCGAAGTGTGGTCAATTCTTCTTTAACACGACTGAGATAGTCTTCTTCAGTTTTGTGTGGCGGCCTGTAGCAGACCGCAATGTAGATTTGTTTCTTGTCCACCTTGAATGATGCACTGATGAGCTGCTAACAATGATGTCGGTCAGCTGCAGGTGTTTCTTGGCTGCATTGAGGATTCCACCATGAGGGTAACTGGGTCGGTCTCTGAGTTGCATTTCGTAACCAAGTTCGATTGGTAGTATCTCTGACGACCGTATGTCGGAGTAGAGCCAATGATAATGTCTGGGTTTGCGTCTTCAATGATTGATTATAGATTATTCCTTTTTCTTCTGATGCTTTGGAAGTTGATGCCCAGAAAACCGAAGATTTGTATATGTTGATGGTTTGTGCTGCCCTGATGGGGAATGTGCTTGATAAATCTGGTTCGGAACTTGTACCCGCACTTGTTGACTGAGTTATGTCTGAAGCGCTATCTGGTAAGAGAGGGTTGGTGGATTGATTATTGTTGTCATCAGCCACTGGAACAGTGTACAGGATACTGGAGTTGTTTGGTTTGTTACATTGAGGGCAGGTCCAGCTGTCTTCACTCCGACCGAGGGCGCTTAATTCAGCTGAGGTCAGTCCTATGCAAGACTTAATCAGCAACGAGCTCAATCATTACAACAGAGTAATTTTCTGGATAAAGACATTGTCGAGACATACTAAGAGTACATATTCATTTTATTAATTCCAAATTTGGTTTAACAATCATTTACCGATATACATAGACACCGTTTCCACAATGTGTCGTTACTTACTTATCATATGTGTATACCACAGCATCAGATGCAGAGGAATTAATTGTTGTTTTGCTTACTACAAGTGTAAGTATATTTATATAGCAATATCAGTCACAGCCACCAGCCTAAGATAGTATCTTGCGCCAGTGAACTGATAACATGGATGCTAGGATCTGGAGCACAAGAAGAAGTGCTATGATTAAGAGTTTGTATGTATCATAACGTAACACACGGCGCAGTGGACCTCAAGTGTTGGTCGGGATGTAAACACAGGTAAATATTTACCAACGGGATGGCGCTTTGCGGTGGAGAATTAAAGTACATAACCAAAGAAGATTGTACTTACACATCATGTTATTGGTAATAGACGTTGCCGTCTGTAATTTGTTGAATCAAGTTATTTTCAATTATATTCAGATATACTTGTCAAGCGGTCGATAATAGACTTATTAATCCACTTCGGGCTTACAGTTGCGAGCTATGGTCTAAGGCCCTAACCTAGGCAAGGCACTCGCCCCTGGTGTTTTGATGATCTAATGCCACCTTAGGGGCGAGGGGCCGTATGGAAGAATCATACAGTTGAACTTGATAAAGGATTTATAACATTATACATCAAAGTGTTCAAAATTTTGGTGAAGTTTTAAGTCGTCTATTGTCCAAAAATCCTAGCCCCAAAGACCAACGTCAGGTTCTATTTATCACCTTGTCGGTCGAACAGTTTAAGCTAAATTTTTTGGTCGATGCATTCGATCAACCCAGAACTCACCACTTTTTTCACGAAATATGCATGTTCTGACGAGTTTCGGGAGATCACTGTCGAAAGTTATTATCTAATTCAGTACGAGATAATGTTTCATATTCCTATCGTCTGCGGAAAACTATATTTTCGATAACTTTCCAAGTTTACCGGTGATATTTTCTTCCGAAATACAAGCGCAGAGGACGATATCCCAGACAGCCCCAGAAACTTCCGATGTAAATAAGGCGGTGAGAACATAGGCAAAAACTATAGCTGATTATTCCTGTCGCCTTTTCACCAGGTTTTCGTTGCTTTCTTCGTGATTCGGTGTGATATTTGTGCGACAGTGAATGTTAGTGGCCTTTTCTACATGTTAGACAAGGTCATTTTAGCTTTTAGCTTTGTGCCAAAAATAGTCCCTGTGAACCCGCGTCTTGTGAGTAGTCTCGCCTATGTTCCAATTGGTGAATCCTCCCGCTGGTCAGTTTCCGTGCCTCGCCGCCATGTTGCCAAGTCGGGCTCAGATATTACCGTTTGGTGTGTTTTAGGCCAAAATACTTATTCACAGGATACTGTTGTTGCTGAAATTCAGCTTCTGGTCCTATAAATGTTTGGTGAGTTGATTTTATTAGCTAAAACTAGGTAAAGCAGCGGAACTCTTAATTCCGTTGACTTGTGCCGGGAATATGCGTTGGACGCCAGAACTAAGAGGGAGTGCATGCATCACTCCCGTACTTAGTTTGAAAGAGCTAAAAAATCACCTTATAAAACAAAATTACCATTAAAATTAGCGCTGATAAATTTTTGTGAGGCTCTCACTCCAAGGGGTTGTTGTGCTTAAATAAGTAGGGCTGTTAGTGATTTTTTTTTCAAATTCATTGTATCTTATTAAAATTATACATGAAGATAGATATACTCATGAGGATTCTAAAAAGGAATGTTTCATTTTTTTAAGTCAATAGTAAAAAAGTTAAACAAATTTCATGGTATTGCTCGGTTTTGTGCCAGAATTCTACAGTAAGGGATAACAGACACTTTTCATGCCTTATATTTTGAATATCATAGTGAAATTATACCAGAAGAAATGTATAATCTAGAGGATTATAATAAGCTATGTTTCATTTTTTTATGTCAAATAGTAAAAAAGTTATTGAGGTTTCAAATTTTATGGTATTGCTCGGTTTTGTGCCAGAATTCTACAGTAAGGGATAACAGACACTTTTTATGTCTTATATTTTGAATATCATAGTGAAATTATACCACAAGAAATGTATAATCAAGAGGATTCTTATGAGCTATGTTTGATTTTTTTAAGTCAATAAGTAAAAAAGTTAATAAGGTTTCAAATTTTATGGTATTGCTCGGTTTTGTGCCAGAATTCTACAGTAAGGGATAACAGACACTGAGTTAAGAAAACCCTCATACCGTTCAATTTCTTTTGCGCTGACCCTATTGCTGTTTAACTTCTTGTGTTGAGCTATTACTCAATCAAGACTCTTTCGTAATTCCTAAAGCTTAAGTGCACAGGCGCTGGCTGGTGGGATTTGAGGTAACTGAAAGTTGCCTCCCTCCCCTCCTCTTTCCACCTTTCTTTTATTGCCTTGTTATACATACCAACAAAAATACACTTTTAAACTATTGTCCAATAGTTATCAGCAACAGCAAGTCTTGACGAAAACAGGCAGAAAGTCCTATCTGCCTACCCTCCTGGTCCAGACTAGGGCAGTACAACTTTCACACCTTTATATATATATATATATATTATATATATATATATATATATATATATATATATATATATATATATATATATATATATATATATATATATATATATATCTATATATATATATATATATATATATATATATATATACAATGTAACGATGAGAGATATATGGTACGATTACACCAGTGATGGTAAAAAAATTGCCAGAGAGAGATTCAAATAAGAATTGTTTGACTGCAATGGTTATGAATAATTGTGTGACATTACGCAGCTTATATAAGGCTGGGGCGAACTCATGATAAACTCGGCATGAACTCCGTGAACGAATCTGACACAAAACGTGGTTAACAGAATCTCTTTGATGTGTTAATTCTGGGTGGTGCCCTTGGCGACGAGCAGCTCGCGCAACCGTCGCAGTAACTGTCGGCAGCTCAATATCTACTCCGTGAACCCTAACTGTCGAATTCCACGCGCCAGCACAAGCGGCATTTTGCCTTTGAAGTTACTGGCCCGTAACGGATAATTTTTTGAATCTACAACCCCAAATAAATAAATCAGGTACCATATTAAGTTCAAGAACCAAATGACATAATGCTGATAAGGCAAGCAATGCGCTCTCCCGGCACGGGCATGACAAAATCGAACATTTTAAAGTTTAAAATTCGACAAAACATTTGCAATCGATTCGAAAATAAACTTGACCAAAGTGTTCCACTATACTTGAATTATCCCCGTATATAGATGGATAAATGAACGAAAATCGACTTTGTTTGACGACGCACGATCAGCTGTGGTTGCGAGCGTGCGCAGCCGTGTTGAGTCAAAGCAAGGTTGACCCTGATACGGGCTCACAAGGCGAGCATGTGATGATTGGACAACATTTTGAAGTGCAAAATACGACAAGACAGCTCCATTTAATAAGAAAAAAAATTCACCCATTTGTAACATCATGCTTTAATTTGTCAAAAGTGTGTACCTAAGTCGCGGGCCTCTGATAAAATTTTGGAAAAAAATACATTTGTTTACACCGTAAAATTTCGTACGTAAATAATATTATTTTCCCCATGCATTTTTTTTAGATTTTATATGATCATGAACATTAGAATGTCCTCTAGTCATTTAACAAACAATAAAAACGATACGAGTAAAAATACGAACCGATTTAGAGAATTCAAAACGGAGTGAATCTCGAAAACTTAAAATTGCTTGCCAAGAATTTAATGTATTTCTCCACAAACACACATTTTATGGCTCAAATGGAGTAAAATGCGAAAAGTAGGGCAATATTATTGAAATTCAATACGTTAGCTCTCGTTTGATGTATCATTCGTCCATGTATCTTAAATATAAATGCCAGTTAGAGCAAGTTGAAAAAAATTGGAAATAACATTGAGGCACAAGCGCGGCCGCCTGCGGCGAGGTTCGGGTGACACCCCTAAAATAAGGCTCCAATTTCACTGATGAATACATGAATTTGACAACAATAGCCTACACTAACCAACTGTATCCATTTTGTGGGGTTAAATAGCCATAGTTGATGAAAAAAAAGTGAAAATTCATCAGAAATGGAGAAAATGAGTGAAAATAGCAGCATTTTTAGCTATCAAATATTCAAATGCGATTTTAGATATGAAGCATTTTCTTTACAGACATAATTAGCAATTATATTCTCCACCGTACAGCAATCGGACATAAGTTATTATGCATATAGATTTAATTCAATATTTTGCATGATAGTTGTCCAAAATAGGGCCATAATTGGAAAAATGGCAGGGACACTGGTAAAAAAAAGAGTCCAGAGCACATAATCAACATTTTGACCATCTGTATCACAAATAATCACTTTGAATGTGCATTTCTTGGTATATAATTTCTATAAGGAGGCCACAAATAACCAAGTTAAAACTTTACATTTGCAAGTTTATGTTGACATAATTACATATTAAAATCCCCCAGTTTTGGGATGCTTACAGTGAGCTCTTTCCAATGAACTATTTATACATGCAATACAACCCTTTTGAATTGTTCATTGACCACCACCCTACCCTAAGGGTTAAACTCGCCAGTGGTCCTTAACCTGAAACTCACAACTACTAACAGCAACCTTCATCTTGGAAATCAGACATCACATCACAAAGTTTCAGTTTCACTCGCCATGTGGCTGCGGGTGTTATTTTGAAATTTCAAGTTGTGTCAGGACAATTTTAAAATTGACCGGATTTCAAGTTGGGTCGTAACAGTATTACAGGGAAACATCACCGACCCCATACCCAGTTAACGCTTTGTTATGTCGAATCACAGGGACCCGTCGACCGACCCCATACCCAGTTAACGCTTTGTTATGTCGAATCACAGGGACCCGTCGACCGACCCCATACCCAGTTTACAGGGACCCGTCACCCGACCCCATACCCAGTTAACGCTTTGTTATGTCGAATCACAGGGACCCGTCGACCGACCCCATACCCAGTTAACGTTTTGTTATGTCGAATCACAGGGACCCGTCACCCGACCCCATAACCAGTTAACGCTTTGTTATGTCGAATCACAGGGACCCGTCGACCGACCCCATACCCAGTTAACGTTTTGTTATGTCGAATCACAGGGACCCGTCACCCGACCCCATACCCAGTTAACGCTTTGTTATGTCGAATCACAGGGACCCGTCGACCGACCCCATACCCAGTTAACGTTTTGTTATATCGAATCACAGGGTCCCGTCACCCGACCCCATACCCAGTTAACGCTTTGTTATGTCGAATCACAGGGACCCGTCGACCGACCCCATACCCAGTTAACGCTTTGTTATGTCGAATCACAGGGTCCCGTCACCCGACCCCATACCCAGTTTATGCTGTGCTATGTCATATCACATAACCTATCACTTGAGCGCACGCCCATTACCCGTTGGAGTCATGCCTTTTTTTGAAGGCTTGGTTAAGGGACAACACACATCAGACCATTCTGTGTTTGGAGACATTTTGTGAGAAATATTAAGAATCTGATTGACTAAACAGAGGATTTGATGATACAGAAAAAGATCGATTGTTCATTATATCCATTAAATCACCATATGGTTTATTCAATTCGCAAATTATTTTTACAGTTACAGGTTGTCTGGGGAAATATAAACATGCTACTAAAATGATTGAAATTCAGGAACCAATAATCAATTGATCCTTTCTTGGTGTAAGAAACGCCAAATCATCATTATTATATTGATATTACGACCCTGAAAAGGGCCTCTGACATTTAAAAAAAAATATGCACGAAATATGCTAACTAAACAGTAACGCATGCTGTGTAATTCAATCGTGTTGTTAAGTTATCCCTCAAACTCCTTCCACTTTGTATCTTATGATGTCTCATTTTGGCTTCACAATCGCCAGAAATATAACTTGAATTTAGGATTGGTCAGAAGTTATAAGAATTATATTTTTTTACAGCAGAATTTGAGGAATATTTTATGAGTAACACCCTGAAATATATACACTGCAGTACTTATAATGAAATACCTAGTTGTCTGTGCTTCATTGGATAAAATGTATTGGTTTCAGTGAGGAGAATGTGTGGTGTCTGTGTCAAAGTGTGAAGGAGAGATGTCCACATGAGTTGTAACACTTTTGCAGTGTTTGTATCTAATCCAAGCAAGAAGGTCAGTTTGTGAGAATCATCTTTCATCATATGGCTTGTGTTAACTGGCATATTATGTAATTGATGTAATTTGCATCAATTGATATTCAATTTCCGTCCTAAGTTTAAGGCTTATATGGGTTTGGCTAATCTACATGATCACATAGTGAATCAATATTGTTTGATGACGTATTACAGGCTGTTATTGAATATGAAATACGGTACTTATTTTAACTGTACTTGCAGATACCATTATGGCACCAACGATCGAGCAGATCACCTGATGGAGTAGTTGTTTGGGTTGGTTAGTTTTAATCATCGATAATCTGTCATATTAGTGCAGAATGTCTTACTGAGAACCTACTTGTGGTCATCATCACACTTCATTGGTCAAGTTAAAACTAATACATTTCAGCAACCCTGGGGAAATAGTACATGCTGAAGTTTAATGGATCAAAAATTAAGATACAGCATTGGGTCATGCCAACTTAACTGTCATGTTTGCAGAGGATACTTATACCTGGCAATTTGTCTGTTTCTCATATGTTGAAAAAATAGAATGCGACTTTTTTTGGAAAAATATATGAACTTGTTGATTCTTATTTTTGCTGTGACTCCACTATTGTAAACCAGTTTTGTGGTTGCCAGGACTATCATGTCATCTTTATTCACCATAGTGACAAGGCGTGGGTGTACGATCTGGACACCAAGTTGGAGTTCCCTTGTGAGTTTCCCACCTACGCATCCTCCGCTGTCCGTAGTGACAACAACTTACCACCGGAGTTCAGAAGGTAACGTACTCACACAGTGGAATTGTGCTTTTGTTTGATGACAGGTGTTTAAGGGTTTTGGCAATCATTGAGATATCTAAATACAAGCACGGGGAGAGATATCCATTCAATATACTTTGTCTGAGAATTGTTCTTTGTTATGTCTGGATACCTGGTGACATGTCAGCAAACCACAGTTCATACAATGCACATTGCATCCTCAAAAAACATTTGTTGGCCCCACACCATTTGTTTCCATTTTCTTTACAGGTTATTCCGTGTGGTGAAGGCTGAATCATTTCTACAGACGTTTGCTTCAGATCGCTCACACATGCTAACCAGAGATCACACATGGTTGTCACCTCCTCCTGTCTACCCATGTATACGCACACAAGGTCAGCTTTAGTCAAAGAATAGAAATATTTCTGAAATTGCTGTAGCGAGCAGGAAGATGCATAATGTATAGATTCTGATTAATTTAGCTCTATTGAGTCACTGTGTGGCAATTGGAGTCCATTATCATTCCTTCATACCGTTGTCAGATTGCAGCAATAATTTATCTTCATTCATCAACATGGAAGACTCGGATGGAGTTGGAGAGGTGATGTCCACAGAGAAATTCATTGAGAGATTCTGTGGAAATAAGTCCCAATAGTCCTCAATTGGATGGTGGCCATTGGTATAAACTATCATGATGTTTATTTTGATCAAAGTATGAATGTGATGTGATGAATGTATATTAGTTATTGTTATGTTCAGTAATGAAATAGGGTCAACAGTTTATGATAATAGTTTATGTGCTTGCATTAAACTGTAAACTGTCTGACACAGTCAATGTTATCAACTGTGCTTTTACATGTTTTTTTTAAAAAATAAAATGGAACGTTTTCATTTCCAATTATTTGATATTTTTTCACAGATATTCTGTAGGCAATCAAGTCATTAACTTAGATCTGATTATAGCTTCTGTGTTCTGTGTTCTGATTCATAAGACAAATTGTTGATATGGTCACCTTTTCCTCAGATGCACTTTCTGATCAAATCGATTTCATTTTTGTTTGATATAATCTGAAAGATGACATGTTTACATAGGGCAGCTTCTATATTGCTGAGTTGTATGATATTCCGGCTAACCATTACTCAAGCAGCCACATGACCTGGGATGTATGACTGTAACTGAAGTTAACCACTGGTTTGAGGGATTTGTAAACAACCCCTCATATTTCAACACAGTGCTTGTGATTGCACCAAGTTGTGATTGTGGTAAACCTAATAAGGCGGGAAGAAACACGAGGCATCAGCATTAATTCTTATTTTAGATGATGTTTCTCACATTTTCATCATTTTAATGATAAGTAAAGCGATGTGTACTGGTGGGCATTGTCTTTCCCCATGTAGGCAAAGAAACTCCGCCTCTGACAGCACCGCGCTATTTACTAAATTCGATCTCTCACATCTGCGCTGTAGAGGCGAAGAGCCGCCTGCAAAATTTCTAAGGTTCCCAAGTCAAAATGACAGATGAACTCGCTAAAAACTTACAAAAGCCCTCCATGCCAAAAAAGTTGTGACAAAATGTAAGATTATATCACAAAATGACAAGAGGACTGTTTCTATTACTACAGGTTTGTCTAAATGTTCTGTTTGAGCTCTAAAATACGGCACATCAAGAAACTTTGTTAAAAAAATCAACATGGACTACTACCACAATGCAACATAATTTAGTTAATTCGCTGTGATATCGCTCACGTTTTCGATTCGCGCGGTAGCCATGTTGGACAACAATTATTAAAATTGTGTTAGATTAAGGAGTATAACTGTTGTTGGACTCTAGGCAAGATTGATGTTAAGACATTTATGGATATGAAAATGTATGTTTTTTATACTGTCCCTTGTCTGCATTGCGAGAAAGAGCATATTTGCTTATATCCTTAAAGATTATGCCATAAGGTGGCATCAGATCATCAAAACACCAGGGGCGAGTGCCTTGCCTATTCCCGATGTGACTCTATAGGCTACAGGACGTCTGTTATAATGATATGAAACGCCCACGCAGGACTGTTCCCGATGTCTGTGGTCTATTTGTACAGCGGGTTACGCACAATAAAGCTCTGTAGATAATCTAACCATATATATTTTCCCATTTTTAGCATTGTTTTGCGATATATTTTACACCATCTTTATCGAGAAACCCAAGTCATTCTTGTCTTCCGGCATCAAGAGGGAGAATTTCGGTCATGATAGCACTCGTAATGATGACGCATACAGCATCGGCGACAAATCATGGTGTTACCAATGAAATATTCGTTATCTATACTCTCTGTCGTGTCACATAGTACTAAATACCAACATAACAGAGCGCTGAACCATGTGTGATGGAGCTTGGGATCTTCATAAACGAAATACTGGTTTGTCTAAATAACTGACGCTGAAACCTGTCTTCCTAATTCTCCCGAGTGACGAGTGATCAAACGCATGGTCACGTGATTGATACGAGCAAAGACAAAGGGACGCGAATTTTTACTGTTGTGTGGATCAAGTAAACATATTACTTCAGGAGTTTGCGTCTCAATGCCTGGATACATAAATTTTATGTCGGGTTGAGGCAGTGTTATTGTTTTTATATGTTTGCTGGTTGATTCACCAACTAGAAACAATTTTCAGGACGAAACGCGAGGGCTACAAATTGTTTACAATGCAAGATTTCATTGAAAACACTGACCACACCGGCCTCTCAATCACCATTCACATCAATTGCGGTTAACATTATTCTCGTTCGTATAAATACACCTGCGATGTATCTTCCAAATAGATATCTTTGTGGGAAAATGTCAAGGAAAGCTCTGACCGGCATGAATAAGTATGACTTAAACGATTATTCATAATTCAATATAATTATTTTGTATAATTGTAAAAAACGAATGACATTATTAACAAAATATTACACAAACATTAGAGTATTTTTGTTGTGGTGACAAACATTTCTCAATGAAATACAGCTCGTGCGACTTATAAATCAAAGGACAATAATTCGATTGAATATCATTCCTCACAAAATATATTTATTAATTAAAAAAATGGTAGTGGTAATTAGTGAATGGACTAGCGACATGTTTCTTCCTTTATATTGCATTAATTTTACAACGTACATACATAAGTCAGAATGTCACGTGGCCGATCCTACTTCATAACCTTTTCATATCTCATCAAACTTTCGACATGTACACGGTTATGGAGGGCAGAGGAAACGACTTCATTTCCGACTATGACAGACTATTGTCGCATTCCTCAAGGTACTCGTCGGGCAGTTCAAAATACGTCTCCAGATCTCCACGCCGACGGACGTCACATGTCCAACAATGGTAGCCACCGCCTAGTGAATTAGCATGGCGTATATCGATGGGAATACATTTTATACCCAGGCTTTCAAACATTTTCTGAATTCCTGTTTCTTGTTTCTCAACTAAGACTCGTTCAGGATCCAACATCAAGACATTCATGGAAAGCCATTTGGAAGACATCCACAGCGGGTGATCTGGGCAAGCAAAATCCATATTACGTTAGTTCGTGCCGTTCATTTTCTTCAGTGAGAAAATGTAAACAATGGTTGAATTTTTATACATGTAATAGTGCCGTGTGATGGGAATTAGCAGATACGAGAATTAAATTTACCAATTAATGAACTTGGCGACGAGCTACTTTCGGTTTAAACAAAATAACGATACGTTCATTAGATTCAAAATAAAGTTTTACATCAGCTTTTCCTACTTGTTCTGTGGAATAAAATAAAATAACGATACGACCATTATCGACGGAGGTATAACAAGATAAATAACCGATTTCATTTCCGCTGGTACATTAATGCGTTCCGTATTGGAAATGACGACATCGACATACATAAAATTTTAAACTTCGATTCGAGCTGTTCATGACAACAACTGACCCCATTTCTATGACTATTGAACAGGTATTTGCGATTTTATAAGGCGATTGAAATCTTTACGAAAACTGGCTGTGTGAAAATTTCAACGCGCTATGAAAACAACGAATATTTTGAAAGAACAAATCGATTATAAAAATTCGATTATTATTTCAGCTTCCAGAAAATATGTTTTTTTACGATCGGACGATAATTGGCCTGTTAATTACGAATTTGAAGAATTTTACAATTTTTTGCTACTAGAAATTTTTGACATGCTGAAATATGTTTTAACAATGCATTATTCACAGTGATATCGTAAAAAACGTTTGCAATTGAATGAAACTTCCAGAATATGTAAGCCTTTTTAAAATCGAAAGCGTTATACACGGAGATATTGGGTATTTTGTATAAATTTTGATGCATTCGGAACCAGAAATAACGCCATCAACATCCATGCCAACCTTCGACCTAATTTCAATTGCCATCGGACGTTTATTAATGATTTTATAGGCGATAGATTTTTTTTCCATTTTCTTAAAATTTGGACTCATGGCACGATTTTTCGACCTTAGGCGCTTTAGATAACCATTAATTTTTTTTCTAACAAGAAATATTTAGAAAAAGTTTGCAGTTTAATTAAGCCACAAAATGGTGTAAAGATCGGACAATTTTCAAAGGATTTTTGACATTTTCAATGACCTTGACCTTAGTTTAAGTCTGGGTTCTGAGCATTATTACACCCGACCTTTAAAAAAAAAATCCTTTTTTTTTAAAAATTGCGACCTGTATCGCCAGCCAAAAATCGGCTTAACAAACAAACATTTCACAAACAAACCCATAAACGACACCTATCAAGATAACTTGGCGAAAGCATCGCCATGTTCTTAGGTCAGATGAATACTTACTGTCAGGCATAAGTGGTGAAGGAGGCGTAACAATCGTCCAACC
This sequence comes from Urechis unicinctus, assembly GCA_034190875.2. Classification (NCBI taxonomy): domain Eukaryota; kingdom Metazoa; phylum Annelida; class Polychaeta; order Xenopneusta; family Urechidae; genus Urechis; species Urechis unicinctus. The sequence continues at coordinate 8,023,700 of CM067350.1, read as the reverse complement.
CGCTTTCTCAAACCATGATTTTTGATGACAAGGGCGATCAGGATTACTTATAACAAGACCTGGTCCTATGATGTTGAACGTTGCGTCAATGTGCATTGCATTTGGGTCTTGGAATGAGAGACTGTGAACACGGAAGCCACTTGGAGCAAGATGACGACGCATCCACTCGATGCCCATCTGATTTGTTACCTGCAAAACAGGTTGAGTAACCGACAATTATCCTACTATTCACTCCGACGAAAACTTAGGTTTTCTGTCTTAGAAAATAAAGTTTATTATAATTCATACTTATTATGATTATCAGATTATCAGATATAGTGTTGACACGCGGCGGTAAACTTTTTGGTCACTTCTGAAGTTCTTTCGAGGTACCGGGTGTAACGGAATGAGACAAGAGTTAAATTGAATTCTAATCAATACGGACGGTCACGATTGCAACCTACCTGACTTCTCTGGACGAAAATATCCCTTCCCGCTCTGATGAAATCCGCTGCGTCAAAGCAGGGCTCGAATTCAGTTGTAACGAAGCGCTCGCTTTCAGCCAGTCTGGACCGGTCAGCCGTACAATTCACCGGGTATTCCTGGACGACAGTATAGTCAGTGATGTTGTTTACTCAATTAAATTTAACACAAAGATGAACTGAACAAAGTAAAAGGATTTTAAGATGATTTCTCGTTTTAGAATTATTTCATCGAGATAATCGGCATTAATAGAGGTCAATAAAAAAAACCCCACCCCTCCCAAAGCGCAACGAAATTTTAGAAGTCACGAATATTAGACATATCTATCCGTTATCTATCGCACAGACATATTTCACGTCACCTGATCATACAGCTCGTCAGACATGGTTGGCTTTGGAGCCGTCGTCCATCGGGCTCCCATGCGGAAGTATTCCTTCATAAGTGCGCGGTAAGCGCGATACTCAAAGAAGCGTGAACGCCATGCCATGGGAGCCTCAATGATCTCATCACCAACAACGAGAAGTATATCACGTGGCATAGCCGCATACAAACCTTAACATAGATTCACAGTATATTTGACTATCACCAATATTATAGCTCTATCTGTATTTGTGATATGTATTCTATTTGCGAAGGAAGCATGAAAACACGTTTCGCTAAATAATAATGCTGCCCCCATTGGATACATTCATCATTAATAGTGGTATGATCATGGAAATCTACTTGCCCCATAATGCACGTGTACTTGAATAATCTACATGATTGATTGTTAGGTGCAATACATCGCTGAATGCCATTTTATACGGGAATATAAACAAAGAGTTACTGTGCAGTTGTAATTGAAAGTAAAATTGAACTGTATAACACTCAGTATGAATGAGGGTTGAGATGACAAAGTTGCAACAAAGTAATGGTCGAATTAACCGGAAGAAGTGAAGTCGGGCGTGGAGTAGATCTGGGAGAAGTCCACGAGGTCTGGTCTTCGCACTGTAACTCCTTCTGCTTCGAGGATATGGCACATTTCCTCAATCTCCGCATGGGCTCTTTTCATGTGTTGTGTTGGAAAAGGTTTCCCCCCAAATGTTTTGAAGAATTCCCAGTTTCTATCACTGGTGTTCGCCTTGAGTCAAAAGAAATTATATGAAACCAGGGTCTGCTTTTTCAAGGATTCGGATATAATATAAGAAGACTGAAGTTAAAAGCAAAATATATTCCATTTTCTTTGTATTTCGTGGATTAAAGCATTTATTGCTCTGTACTTCATATCAAATTAAACATCACCTCACCTTAACTTCTATGGTGAATGGAGGAACTGTGGCACCTTCCACTCTACCCACGATCACTTCTTCCAATGGATCCCACTCATTACAAGACCAGACTGGCGTTCTTGTCTCGTGTTCCATAGATACATTCACTTCACAAGGCATCGCTTCATCACTTCGACGGTAGTTGAACAATGGTCGAGCACATTTGGTCGTCAGGGTTCGAGTCAGTCCTCTAATGAAATCGGATTGCTGAAGAAAATAGGAATTAACACGTAGATTTATTTATTGTACATTGCAGTAGTACGATATTTATTAGAAAACAGACGCGAAAATTGTTTTGACCTAAATCCTTCATACTTATTTATGCATGATACTACTACTAGCCCGATCGAACGGCGATATTTTTATATACCTTCTAAATCTTCCATTTCCGCGCGAAAGGGCAATGTGTTTTGAATGGCACGGTCGATTCAGTATCTAGAAAACAACATATATCTAGCCGTGCACGACGTCTTATTGACGTCGTGCGATGGTCGTAACGCCGTACACGCGGTGAACGATACATGAGTTCCAATTTTACACGATAATTACACTAATGTACATATGAAGAATAATTTTTCACATATATGAATGTTTATTAACAAGTTGAGTTAGTTTACGTGTGAGATTTCGTCAAAGGCGATTTAATCCGGCCAGACAAATTTTGAAAAGTTTTTGAAATGTTTATTTTGAATGACAAGATCAGTTGCTGCGCGCAGGCGCAGACAAGGTTCTTTGCAAGCGAACTTTTGCTTTCCGAATTTTATTATTTAAGTATATGTGTCATTTTGTCAATGATTATCTTTTTGCAATACCTACCTTAGAGGGAGGATATGTATTCAACGATATCACATTGACAATTGAAAAAAGATAACACTTATGGATTCCTGCAGCCTGGGGGGGGGGGCACTTGTCCCTGTCCTGAGTAGGGGTGTGCCCCGGGATCTCGAAAACCCGTACCCGTCATACAAAGTGAAAATGTCAAAAGCATACCCCGTCCTTCAAATATGAGGCCCAACGAAACCCATCGAGAGGCCGAAAAAACATACCCCGGCACATGTATACTATCTGTATATACTTAAGTGCCCTCCCCCCGGGACCTGCAGCCACATGGCGAGTGAAACTGAAGCTGCGTAATGTGACGTCATATGGGGGTTGCCGTGAACGAAAGTTGTCATTCTAAAAGTTCACGTGACAATTGCTAAATAATCACAAGACAGTGGATAACCAAAATCGTGTCGATCAAAGGATATTCATCTCAATTCTCGACTTATATAGATACGTGAGTACACAACATTGATGTGAAGCTACATGCACTCGAAATAAAACGCTCACCACACGACCTAGGCAAGGCAACTCGCCCCTGGTGTTTTGATGATCTGATGACACCTTAGGGGCGAGGGTCCGTATGGCATAATCTTTAAGGATATAAGCAAATATGCTCTTTCTCGCAATGCAGACAAGGGAAAATTTAAAAAACATACATTTTCATATCCATAAATGTCTTAACATCCAATCTTCCATAGAGTGCAACAACAGTCATACTCCTTTATTAACAGAATCAACGGAATCCAACACAATTTTAAGAATTGTTGTCCAACATGGCTACCGTGAGAATCGAAAACGAGAGCGATATCACAGAGGTAGCAAAGTGTTGTGTCTGCGGGGCGAGGTCGAGTGGAGGAGCCAGCAAGCAACTCGCGCTTTTCAATTGGACGCGCGTCTACGAGTGATGTACGAAAAAAATGGGTCATAAATGATATAATACTGTTTCATACTGCAGGTTTGAATATTACCATGGCCTGTATTGGTTCGGCGACCTTAGGCGCTTGGGAAAACCATCGGTGCGATTGCCGTAATATGTCATTAGAAAAAGTTTGCGATTAAAATGAGCTACAAGATGGTGTAAACTTTTTCACGATCCGACCATTATTAACGGAGTTATTCGAGATACTAGTTTTTCACATATTCGATGACCTTGACCTTAGTTTTGGGTCAAGGTCAAAACAAAACCTCTCGGTTCTACGCATCATTCATGCCTAACGATTGAAAAAAAAATTAATTAAAAATATCAAAAATTGCGACCTGTATCGCGAAACAAACGAGATGCCCATGAGGACATGGGTGAACTTGGCTAACAGTGTCGGAAACTTTTTAAAATTTCAATATTGACCCAAAATTGACCAAGTTACTTTAGATTTATCGATAAACTATGATTCAGAGGCTGACACAAGGAAAAGCATATTTTCATATTTAATAGTACCGCGGCCTGCCATACTTGCCGCGCCACGCGCCCCGCGCACCCCGCGCCAAAAGCAAATTCCTTTGTTCAGCGCGAGAGGCAGGCTGTTGTAAACAAGCCAGCGCCGAGCCATCAGAAATGACACCCACTGTACTTCAAACTTACTTTATGAGAGAACTGTCATATATTTTGAGCAGAAAATTTTACACCTATATTCAGAATTGAATGGGCTTCCCTCGAGCGCCGACAAATTTACGATACGACCATTCACGTCGGACGAACGACGCTATAACTTCAGATTTGAGTACCGTTTTTGCTTTGATTCGTTCGAAACCGGAAGTGACGCAACCGATATCAATAAATTTTGCGGATTAGATTCGCGCTGTTCATGTCAACATCTGATTTAATTTTTATCACCATTGAACTGATATTTACGATTTTATTAGCAATCGAAAATTTGACGAAAATTGACTGAGTGAAATTTGCTTTTTCAACTCAACGCGCTTTGAAAAGGACAAATATATTGATTTCATATGTCAATTATGAAAGTTTGGTAATTCCATCAGCTTTCAGAAAATGTAAATTTTGTTACGATCGGACCATAATTAATGAATCTATTGCGAAATTAATAAGTTTAGAGATTTTGGCTACCAGAAATTTTCGACATGCTACGATTTTTTTTACGATGCATTATTTACAACTAAGTATATTTAGAAAAAGTTTACAATTACATTACACTTTCAGAATATCTAAACTCTTAAAAAATGGAACTCTAAAGTACGGACGTATTGAGCATTGAACTTGTGTCATTTTTTTAAAACTTTGATGCTTTCGTGACCGGAAGTGACGTCATCGACATCCACGATATTTTAGGATACGTCTTAGTATGTTGCGGATAACATATGAACCAATTTTTATTACCATCGGACATGTATTGACGGTTTTATAAGCGTTCGAAATATTCATGAAATATTTGTTGACATTTGGACCGATACCACGATTTTTCGACCTGGGGGGCTTGGGAAAACTGTTGGTTGGATGGTTCAATATGTGATTAGAAAAAGTTTGCAATTGGAATGAGCTGCACGATGATGTAAATTATGTAACGATCCGACCATTATTAACGGAGTTAATCGAGGTACTAGGTTTTCACTTATTCGATGACCTTGACCTTAGTTTTGGGTCAAGGTCAAAACAAAACCTCTCGGTTCTGCGCATTATTCATGCCTAGCGATTGAAGAAAAAATCAATTGAAAATATCACAAATTACGACCTGTATCACGAAACAAAAAAAAGTCGAGATGCCCATGAGGACATGGGTGAACTTGGCTAACAGTGTCGGAAACTTTTTAAAATTTCATTATTGACCCAAAATTGACCAAGTTACTCTAGATTTATCGATAAACTATGATTCAGAGGCTTACACAAGGAAAAGCATATTTTCATATTTAATAGTACCGCGGCCTGCCGTACTTGCCGCGCCACGCGCCCCGCGCACCCCGAGCGAGAGCAGATTCCTTTGTTCAGCGCGAGAGGCAGGCTGTTGTAAACAAGCCAGCGCCGAGCCATCAGAAATGACACCCACTGTACTTCAAACTTACTTTATGAGAGAACTGTCATATATTTTGAGCAGAAAATTTTACACCTATGTTCAGAATTGAATGGGCTTCCTTCGAGCGCAGACAAATTCACGATACGACCATTCACGACGGACGAACGACGCTATAACTTCAGATTTGAGTACCGTTTTTGCTTTGATTCGTTCGAAACCGGAAGTGACGTAACCGATATCAATAAATTTTGCGGATTTGATTCGCGCTGTTCATGTCAACATCTGATTTAACTTTTATCACCATTGAACTGATATTTACGATTTTATTAGCAATCGAAAATTTGACGAAAATTGACTGAGTGAAATTTGTTTTTTCAACTCAACGCGCTTTGAAAACGACAAATATATTGATTGCATATGTCAATTATGAAAGTTTAGAAATTCCATCAGCTTTCAGAAAATGCAAAAAAAACTATGATCGGACCATAATTAATGAATCAATTGCGAAATATAAAAAGTTTAGAGATTTTGGCTACCAGAAATTGTCGACCTGCTAGGATTTTTTTTACGATGCATTATTTACAGCTAAGTATATTTAGAAAAAGTTTACAATTACATTACACATTCTGAATATGTTAACTGTATTGAAATTTAATTCTAAAGCATGGACGTATTGAGCATTGAACTTGTGTCATTTTTTGAAAACTTTGATGCTTTTGTGACCGGAAGTGACGTCATCGATATTCATGAAATCTATGGATCCGACTTAAGCTGTCATGGAGTACATGTGACCCAATTTTTATTATTACCGCACATGTATTGACGGTTTTATAGGCGCTCAAAATATTCATGAAACATATGTTGTCATTCCGACCGATACCACGATTTTTCGACCTTAGGAGCTTGGGAAAACGGTCGGTGCGATGGCCATGTGTGTCAATAAAAAAAGTTTGCAATTAGAATGAGCTACACGATGATGTAAATTTTGTAACAATCCGACCATTATTAACGGAGTTATTAGAGATACTAGTTTTTCACTTATTCGATGACCTTGACCTTAATTTTGGGTCAAGGTCAAAACAAAACATCTCGGTTCAGCGCATTATTCATGCCTAACGATTGGTGAAGAAAAAATTGTAAAATATCAAAAATTGCGACCTGTATCGCGAAACAAACGAGATGCCCATGAGGACATGGGTGAACTTGGCTAACAGTGTCGGAAACTTTTCAAAATTTCAATATTGACCCAAAATTGACCAAGTTACTCTAGATTTATCGATAAACTATGATTCAGAGGCTGACACAAGGAAAAGCATATTTTCATATTTAATAGTACCGCGGCCTGCCATACTTGCCGCGCCACGCGCCCCGCGCACTACGAACCGAGAGCAGATTCCTTTGTTCAGCGCGAGAGGCAGGCTGTTGTAAACAAGCCAGCGCCGAGCCATCAGAAATGACACCCACTGTACTTCAAACTTACTTTATGAGAGAACTGTCATATATTTTGAGCAGAAAATTTTACACCTATGTTCAGAATTGAATGGGCTTCCTTCGAGCGCAGACAAATTCACGATACGACCATTCACGACGGACGAACGACGCTATAACTTCAGATTTGAGTACCGTTTTTGCTTTGATTCGTTCGAAACCGGAAGTGACGCAACCGATATCAATAAATTTTGCGGATTAGATTCGCGCTGTTCATGTCAACATCTGATTTAATTTTTATCACCATTGAACTGATATTTACGATTTTATTAGCAATCGAAAATTTGATGAAAATTGACTGAGTGAAATTTGTTTTTTCAACTCAACGCGCTTTGAAAAGGACAAATATATTGATTTCATATGTCAATTATGAAAGTTTGGTAATTCCATCAGCTTTCAGAAAATGTAAATTTTGTTTCGATCGGACCATAATTAATGAATCTATTGCGAAATTAATAAGTTTAGAGATTTTGGCTACCAGTAATTTTCGACATGATACGATTTTTTTTACGATGCATTATTTACAACTAAGTATATTTAGAAAAAGTTTACAATTACATTACACTTTCAGAATATGTTGACTATTGATATTTAATTGTAAAGCATGGACATATTGAGCATTGAACTTGTGTCATTTTTTATAAGCTTTGATGCTTTCGTGACCGGACGTGACCTCATCGACATTCATGAAATCTATGGATCCGACTTAAGCTGTCATGGAGCACATGTGACCCAATTTTTATCATTATCGGACATGTATTGACGGTTTTATAGGCGCTAAAAATATTCATGAAACTTATGTTGTCATTCTGACCGATACCACGATTTTTCGACCTTAGGCGCTTGGGAAAACCGTTGGTTAGATGGCCCTGTATGTCATTATAAAAAGTTTGCAATTAGAATGAGCTACACGATGATGTAAATTATGTAACAATCCGACCATTATTAACGGAGTTATACGAGATACTAGTTTTTCACTTATTCGATAACCTTGACCTTAGTTTTGGGTCAAGGTCAAAACAAAACCTCTCGGTTCTGCGCATCAATCACGCCTAACGATTAAAGAAGAAAAAAATGAAAAATTTTCAAAAATTGCGACCTGTATCGCGAAACAAAAAAAATGTTAACAAACATACATCCAAACATACAAACTTACAAACCGGACCGATCGCCATAACTTGGCTCGGAGCCAAGTTGAAAAATGTTAACAAACAAACAAACATCCAAACTTACAAACGCGACTGACCAACATAACTTGGCGTTATGATTACGCCAAGTATGAACTTTCTCGACGGACAAACGAAGCTATAACTTCCGACTTCAGTCACTTTTTAACTTCGACATGGAGACTGTGTGAAGAGCCAGCAGAAGTGACACCCGCTGTACTTCAAGCTTACTTTGTGAGAAAACTGTTGGGCATTCAGATAAGAAAATTTGAGTCCTATGTTCAGAATTGAATGGGCTTCCTTCGAGTGTAGACAAATTCACGATACGACCATTCACGACGGACGAACGACGCTATAACTTCCGACTTCAGTCCCTTTTTAACTTTGATTCTTTCGAAACCGGAAGTGACGCAACCGATATCAATAAAATTTGCGGATTATATTCGCGCTGTGCGTGTTAACATCTGAGCTAAGTTAAATGACCATTGAACTGATATTTACGATTTTAACAGCAATCGAAAATTTTACGAAAATTTACCAAGTGAAATTTGCTTTTTCAACTCAACGCGCTTTGAAAACGACGAATATATTGATAGCATATGTCAATTATAGAAGTTTGGTAATTCCATCAGCTTTCAGAAAATGTAAAATTGTTTACGATCGGACCATAATTAATAAATCAATTGCGACATTAATAAGTTTAGAGATTTTGTCTACCAGAAATTTTCGACCTGCTACGAATTTTTTAACAATGCATTATTTACAACTAAGTATATTTAGAAAAAGTTTACAATTACATTATACGTTCAGAATATGTCAACTGTATGGAAATTTTATTCTAAAGCATGGACGTATTGAGCATTGAACTTGTGTCATTTTTTGAAAACTTTGATGCTTTCGTGACCGGAAGTGACGACATTCATGAAATCTATGGATCCGACTTAAGCTGTCATGGAGTACATGTGACCCAATTTTGGCTATTATCGGACATGCATTGACGGTTTTATAGGCGCTCAAAATATTCATGAAACGTAAGTTGCCATTTGGAGCGATACCACGATTTTTCGACCTTAGGCGCTTGGGAAAACCGTCGGTGCGATTGCCACATATGTCATTAAAAAAAGTTTGTAATTTGAATAAGCTACACGATGATGTAAATTATGCAACAATCGGACCATTTTTAACGATGTTATTAGACATACTAGTTTTTCACTTATTCGATGACCTTGAGCTTAGTTTCGGGTCAAGGTCAAAACAAAACCTCTCGGTTCTGCGCATTTGTTATACCTAGCGATTGAAGAAAAAATAAATTGAAAATATCAAAAATTGCGATCTGTATCGCGGATCAAAAAAATGTTTACATACATACAAACATAATGACAAACGCGACTAACCAACATAACTTGGCGAGCCAAGTTAACAAACAAACTTACAAACGCGACTGACCAACGTAACTTGGCGTTATGATTACGCCAAGTTAACAAACATACGAGATGCCCATGAGGACATGGGTGAACTTGGCGAACAGTGTGAGAAAATTTTTATAATTGCAATATTGACCCAAAATTGACCAAGTCACTCTAGATTTATGATATACAATGATTCCGAGGCTGAAACAAGGAAAAGCATATCTTATTTAATAGTACCGCGGCCTGCCGTACTTGCCGCGCCACGCGCCCGGCGCCCCTCGAGCTGTCGAGCCGAGAGCGGATTCCTTTGTTCAGCGCGAGAGGCAGGCTGTTGTAAACAAGCCAGCGCCGAGCCATCACAAATGACACCCACTGTGCTTCAAACTTACTTTATGAAAGAACTGTCATATATTTAGAGCAGAAAATTTTACACCTATGTAAGCACCACAAGATGACAAAGTTGACTGTTCGTGCAAAATAACTGGTCCAGAATTTGGTAATAGTAGTCATGTTGGCTTTAAGGGTGAGCTGGTTGTTCTCATTGACCAGGTATGGTACTGAGACAGGATTGACAGGTTTGTCCCTGGTACTGTAGGGACACTTGACCTTAACATTCATGTCATCAGACACAACCCCATCTGGTGAGCATGCGAGGTAGGGGTGTGTTTGGGACACTACAATCCCACATGGCTTGACTTCGGTCCCAGTCAACTCTACATATTCCTCAGAGCCACAGGCTCATTACGGATACCGGATACCGTGGTCCATTGCTTTGGTCCGAATCTGGTTTACGGACCAAGTCTGTTTTGATAGTTGCTTTGCATATCCTGCCAAACTGTGAGTTCAATTCTTTTCCCGCTAAGAATCGCATTTCGCTTCTTCAGCTCTATTTTCAATTGCTGTAAGGTCAGACGGCCGTACTTATCCATCAGTAAATATTTGCTCCAATGTTACCGACGATATAACTCGAAAGGTTTCAATCAAAAATAACGATGTTGCGCAACCTGCTATGATAAACTGTGTGTATTAGAATACCGGAAGCGGGCGAGGGACCGCATTGCTCCGTGGCGCCGAGTAGCGGATTAAAACTCGAGGTCTCTCATTGACCAAGTTGTTATAGGATTTAAAATTTTTGGCAACTACAATTCAACTAATTTTCATGACCACCACATGTATATTGATGATTTTATAAGCGATCAAATTTATTAAAGGAATCATGTTTTCCAGGTCCGTGATAGATTGACAGCCTACATTCATACACCTCAATATCTACAGCTTCTGTTTGATCTCCGAGTGTATTGTTGTAAGTCAAGCTTCGAGTGATTGAGCATGTGAGTGAGTGAGTGAGTGAGTGAGTGAGTGAGTGAGTGAGTGAGTGAGTGAGTGAGTGAGTGGGTGAGTGAGCGAGTGAGTAAGAAGTTACGTATTAGTGAGCAAGTGATTGGTGAGTGGGTAGTTAAGTCTGAGTGGATGAGTAGTAACACAACGTGATTGAGTGAGTGAGGGGGTGGGTGAGTGAGTGAGTGAGTAAGAAGTTACGTATGAGTGATCTAGTTAGTGAGTGAATGAGTATCTGGTGAGTGGGTTGTTAAGTGTGAGTGGATGAGTAGTTACGTGTGAGTGAGTGAGTTAGCGAGCGACTTGATTAGTGAGTTGTAAAGTGGATAGTTAAGTGTGGATGAGCAAGTGAGTTGGTGAGTTGTGAGTGGCTACTTCAGTGTGAGTGAGGGAGGGGAGTGAGCCAGTTAATGTGTGAGTTGATGAGTAGTTAAGTGGGTAGTTAGGTATGAGTGAGGTCAAGTAAGTCTTTGTGATTAACTTAACAACAGTGTGATAGTCAGTTAATCATTGCGATGAACTTTGAAACAGGACGTTGCTCGCTTTGTCATTCCGCTCTCTGAACATTAGCTTCCAACAAATCAGTCGACCACATCGCAATGGTTGATCTGTTCATACTAACAGGCTATCAGAGCAAGCGGGGAACAGCTCGTGTTGACGAGTTCGTCAACGTCGGTTCATTGTGCAATTGGAAAACATTTCATGGAGCACGTATACCAGAGTACAGGCAGCAGAGTTTCGAAACAAGCCCTTCACTTAACGATAATATTAAACACTGAATAGATGAATAACTTACCAACAAAAACCACTTCTTACCACAGGGATAGGACTAAACGCACGATATTTTGCACTATTGCCTAAGAATACATCATGCCAAACAAAAGAAGAGCTGACAGAGATCGTGATAGTTTCGGTGCCCGGTCCTCGTTCATCATGGTACATAAGTCGTGGATGTCAGTAGAGAGCCTCGTCTTCTACTATTCAAGTCCTGTTCGTCATGGTCTCTTGACGAAGGAAACAACACCACTTTGAGCGCATAATATATATATTCTTTTGGTGTTATTCACTATGTGTCCCCTAGCTCTCTCTCTCTCTCTCTCTCTCTCTCTCTCTCTCTCTCTCTCTCTCTCTCTCTCTCTCTCTCTCTCTCTCTCTCTCTCTCTCTCTCTCTCTATCTCTCTCTCTCTCTCTCTCTCTCTCTCTCTCTCTCTCTCTCTCTGAGATAAGCTGTGTTTCTGATTCATTTCAACTTGTATATCTCTGGTTCAATTGAAACATTGCAACTCAACCAGGACCAAATATCAATTATCCTCTCGGCTCAATCAGTCTCATCCCTTTATAAGCCTGAAGAATATGTCTGTATATATATATATATATATATATATATATATATATATATATATATATATATATATATATATATATATATATATATAGATATATATATATATATATATAAAACTATATATATATATATTATATATATATACATATATATAAATATATATAAATATATATATATAGAATATCAAACGTGTCGTGGTCGTTAGCAGTAATAGGCCATCTCAGAAGTTACACATGGTCTGTTTCAATCACGTTTGCCTGGTTAGCCACTTTCCCTCGGGCACCTATGCTGCCAATTTCACTTCTGTATGTCTGATAATGCCACACGCACGAGGTGACACCTACATTGGTGTGCATCTGCATTCATACTCATCATTATCTACAGCTTCTGTTTGATCTCTGAGTGTGTTCCTGAAAGTTAAACTTCAATCGAATTAATCAAGCGCATAATTTTAGCGTCCAAGTCGGGAAGCAGATTATCTGAAGAAATGGGAAACAGCACACGGTGTCAAGATTGGTTAAAAGATACCATTGAATTAGGGAGTAAGCGGGTGACTAAGTGCAAGTTATTGAGTGAGTGACTGAGTGAGTGAGTGGATGATTGGGTAGTTGAGTGTGAGTGAGTTAGTGAGTGAGTGGGTAAGTGAACGATTGAGTGAGTGAGTAACTAGGTAAGCATGAGTGAGTGAGTGACTGGTGAGTGGGTAGTTAAGTGTGAGTGGGTGAGTAGTTACGTGTAAATGAGTGAGTGAGCGAGCGACTTGATGAGTGAGTTAGTGAGTTGTTAAGTGGATAGTTAAGTATGGATGAGGGAGTAAGTTGGTGAGTGGTGAGTGGTTACCTATGTGTGAGTGAGTGAGAGAGTGAGCGATGAATGAGTTAATGAGTAATTAAGTGTGTAGTTAGGTAGGGTGAGGGTCAAGTAAGTCATTGTGATTAACTTAGCAACAAGGCGGTAGTCAGTTAATCAATGCTATGCACTTTGAAACAGGACGTTGCTTGCCTAGTCATTCCGCTATCTGAACTTAAGCTTCCAACAAATCAGTCGACCACATCGCAATGGTGATATGGCTGTCGGTTTATCGCTCATTTGGAAAACATTTCATGAAACACCTATGCGAGAGTACAGGCAGCAGAGGTTTGAAACGAGACCCGTCACTAAACGATAATATTAAACACCTGAGCGAATGTGCAGCAGCGGCTATAGTGAATAGCTGAATAACTTACGCAACAAGAAAAACATGTTACTTACCTAAACGCTCGATATTTTTCACTCTTGCCTAAGAATACATCATGCCAAACAAAAAAAAGCTACAAGAGATCGTGATTATTTCGGAGCCCCGCCCTCATTCATCATGTTACGTAAGTCGTGGATGTCAGTAGAAAGTCTCGCCTTCTATTCAAGTCCTGCTCGTCACGGTCTCTTGATTAAGGAAATAACACAACTCTGAGCGCATACTATATACATTCGTTTTTAAGCTATTCACTTTGTGTGCTCAAGCTCTCTCTCTCTCTCTCTCTCTCTCTCTCTCTCTCTCTCTCTCTCTCTCTCTCTCTCTCTCTCTCTCTCTCTGTCTGTCAATTCAATCAACTTCTAAGCTGAATAAGCTTCTTTCTTAAATCAGTCTCTCAGCTCAATCATGCTTCGATTAATGCATCTCTTTTATGCTTCCATTAATAGATCACCCAGTGTATGTCAATATCTGAGTTAATTTTTATGACTAGAGAACTGATATTAACGATTTTATGAGCAATCGAAAATTTGATGAAAATTGACTAATTGAAATTTGCTTTTTCAACTCAACGCGCTTTGAAAACGACAAATATATTGATTGCATATGTCCATTATGAAAGTTTAGAAATTCCATCAGCTTTCAGAAAATGCAAAAAAAAATTACGATCGGACCATAATTAATGAATCTATTGCAAAATAAAAAGTTTAGAGATTTTGGCTGCCAGAAACTTTCGACCTGCTACGATTTTTTTCACGATGCATTATTTACAACTAAGTATATTTAGAAAAAGTTTATAATTACAATATACATTCGGAATATGTTAACTGTATTGAAATTTCATTCTAAAGCATGGACGAATTGAGCATTGACATTTTGTCATATTTTAAAAACTTTGATGCTTTCGTGACCGGAAGGGACGTCATCGACATCCATCAGATCTGGGAATCCGACTAGAAATGTCATGGAGCACATGTAACCAAATTTTTATTATCATCGGACATGCAATGACGGTTTTATAGGCGCTAGTTCGAGATACTAGTTTTTCACTAATTCGACCTTAGTTTTGGGTCAAGGTCAAAACAAAACCTCTCGTTTCTGTGCATAATCCATGCCTAGTGATTGAAGAAAAAATACATTGAAAATATCAAAAATTGCGACCTGTAACGCGGATCAAAAAAATGTTAACAAACATCCAAAAAACAAGCCAGCGCCGAGCCATCAGAAATGACACCCACTGTACTTCAAACTTACTTTATGAGAGAACTGTCATATATTTTGAGCAGAAAATTTTACACCTATATTCAGAATTGAATGGGCTTCCCTCGAGCGCAGACAAATTCACGATACGACCATTCACGACGGACGAACGACGCTATAACTTCAGATTTGAGTACCGTTTTTGCTTTGATTCGTTCGAAACCGGAAGTGACGCAACCGATATCAATAAATTTTGCGTATTAGATTCGCGCTGTTCATGTCAACATCTGATTTAATTTTTATCACCATTGAACTGATATTTACGATTTTATTAGCAATCGAAAATTTGACGAAAATTGACTGAGTGAAATTTGTTTTTTCAACTCAACGCACTTTGAAACCGACGAATATTTTGATAGCATATGTCAACAATCAAAGTTTGGCAATTGTATCAGCTTTCAGAAAATGTTAATTTTGTTACGATCGGACGATAATTAGTGAATTTATTGCGAAATAAATAAGTTGAGAGATTTTGGTTGCCGAAAATTTTCGACCTGCTACAATTTTTTTAACAATGCATTATTTACAACTAAGTATATTTAGAAAAAGTTTACAATTACATTACACTTTCAGAATATCTAAACTGTTTAAAAATGGAACTCTAAAGTACGGACGTATTGAGCATTGAACTTGTGTCATTTTTTGAAAAATTTGATGCTATTGCAACCGGAAGTGACGTCATCGACATTCATGATATTTTAGGATACGTCTTGGTATGTCGCTGAGAACATGTGAACCAAATTTTATTACCATCGGACATGTATTGACGGTTTTATAGGCGCTCAAAATATTCATGAAGCTTTTGTTGCCATTTGGACCGATACCACTTTTTTTCGACCTTAGACGCTTGGGAAAACCATTGGTTGGATCGCCGTATATGTATTTAGAAAAAGTTTGCAATTTGAATGAGCTACACGATGGTGTAAAGTTTGTAACGATCCGACCATTATTAACGGAGTTATTCGAGGTACTAGATTTTCACTTATTCAATGACCCTGACCTTAGTTGTTTTGGGTCAAGGTCAAAATAAAACCTCTCGGTTCTGCGCATCATTGACGCCTAGCGATGGGTGAAGAAAAAATTGAAAAATTTCCAAAATTGCGACCTGTATCGCGAAACAAAAAATGTTAACATACAAACAAACATACAAACCGGACCGATCGCCATAACTTGGCGTTATGACAACGCCAAGTTAAAAAAAAAAATCTGAAAAATATTAAAAATTGCGACCTGTATCGCGAAACAAAAAAACGTTACAAACATCCATACATACAAACTAACAAACCGGGTCGATCGCCATAACTTGGCTTCGAGCCAAGTTAACAAACCGGGGTGATCGCCATAACATGGCGATTCGATTTCGCAAAGTTAATAACAAAAGTCCGAGTAAGGGCCTTATGTTCTTATGCTCAATAAACCTTTAAATCATTCCACACGAATATGTATTGACTGATTATATTAATTTATATGCACAATAAGTAACTGTTTCTATGCTGTTAGGCCCGTATTTAGTACCGCAGTAACTTGCAGGTAGCTAAGCCCTAACGAATTATATAATAAAATCCTAAATTCTTTGTTCATAAGCAAATAAACAGCTTTCCATGAATGAGCAAACGTAATGGGACTTCCTTATGCTTCTTCACATTGAAATAAATATCATTTAAGGAATAGCGAAAAGTTAGCTCACCATAGTGTCGGATGTAGCGTTCCTGTCAGATGTCGAACGGCGCGAGAAATGCGTAGAGCGGCGCGAGAAATGCCCAGGACGATGAGACTGGAACTTTTATAGCTAAATACCGACATGCAGATGGGTTTAAATTACATGCTGAAACCCACGCACCGGGTCAACATCCTATTTTTTCTCGAGGCATTTTATATCCTGTTTTTTTTTGGTCACGGATTAGCAGAACGGTTCGTAAGAGCTAACACATTATTACACAAGTTAATAAAGATCTTGCTATGATAAGAATGTCGGGGTGCATGGTTTTGTTAGTTAGAAGAACATGTTCTCAATGGATATGGGGCGCGCCAGGCTCGTAAACGGGGCTTAAGATGGTTGGTGCGAGATTTTTTGGTGAGCTGGTGTCGAAATCGTTGTCCTCCTTGGGTTTAAGTTATTAAATCAAGTACAGTAAATCAAAGTTCAAGCACGAGATATTCTCAATACGCGGGGCTATATTTCGTTACGCGTGCAGAGATCTCTGGACGGATCGGTTTACCTGGGAGGTATACCAAAGATCTTGTTATAATAAGATACCCGACTCGGACGTTTCTGTTGTGAAGCTCGCGACCAGCGCGCCACCTGGTTTCGTGGAAGCTAAAATGTAAACAAAAGCGCGTGACTCAATGGTAAAAGATAGATCGGCGATGGTATGTACTCAATAATACCGCTGTATTTCTAAAATTTAACCATTCTTTGATAGAGCCAATACATAAAAACAAAGCCAATTATTATTGACACCCTTTTTATCAATTTGCGTGACGATTTATTAACTACAATAATTTTTTATGAACGTTTGAACGAAGTCGCATATATCAGCATCTACCCCAGGCCTAGCCCCATTGGACGGTAAAATACATGCTTACTCAGACGTCCTGTAGGGCTGAATTTACCCCTTTTTAAGACACAGTCGGTCGTCTAGTCAACCCTTATTTGAAATTAAAAGATAAATCTGAATCATTGGTTTTGTCATATTTGCGGCTGAATATGAGAAGTTGATTTAAATACATGCTCATGATTTCCCGATTGTCACCCGAACCTCCACCAAATCAAGAAGCTGCATTGTCGGTTGATGGGGTGCCCTATCAGACGCATGATTTTATTATGTAGTACTGTAAAATGTATTCTTGCTTATTTTGAATAACAATATAATAATGAAATATTTCAGGACATAGCATATACTAAAAACATTGATGCAGCAAGCATTTAATCACCATTAACTCTCTCGCTCTATCTCTCACTTTCTCTGTCTGTCTCACAGTCTCTGTCTCTCTATCTATCTCACTGTCCCTCTCTCTGTCTCTGTGTGTCTCTCTCTCTGTCTCTCTCTCTCTCTCTCTCTATATATATATATGTATATATATGTATATATATGTATATATATATATGTATATATATATATATATATATATACATATATATATATATATATATATATATATATATATATATATATATATATATATATATATATATATATATATATATATATATATATACACTAAGGTCATTACAACTAAAACTCTCAGTCTTAATAGCTTACGAAGAACAACCACAAATGATATGAGATCATCAGCATACATTAGAAGATTAACAACAAGCACACTAAAACTACACTGAACATAACAATTATTTAAACCAGAGCTCAATTCATCCATGTTAACACTGAAAAAATAGGTTGACAATATGCCTCCCTGCCCCATCTTACCTACACATCTGATCCGAGTACCATGCAACCGACCATTGTAACAGTATATCCAGGGACACCTTTGTTCGACAGGCTCTCCCCACCACTACAATCTAAGGTGCAGTAGTCTTATAAACTGGTGTGGATTTATAATAGAATAGTCCTTGTACATCTGCCATAGAGGGCTTTCAAGGAACTGAGTAAACAAATATCAATATTTGTTTTTCGGAAACCTACACATACAACAGCACTTAAAAACAAATAAGAGCACAAAATGTGTGGGAAAATGTCAATGCCTTACGATTTTGTTCACTCCTTATGGTCCTTTAACTTACAGGGAATGGTTCAACCTGATGTTCACCATAATACATATTACAGAAAAATTACACCTGCATGATTCACATTGGAGTTTCTCTAATGAAATATATTTGGTTAGAATGCTTACAACCCCAGGCTTTCACTGACAATGTTCCTTAAGCCTGTGATTTGCTTGGGACAACGAGCCCTTCCTTTGCACTTCGGTAATTCTTCTGGTCATGTATATCATTGACTACAGAGATTGTGTTTATGCATATTGCACACAACTTAATTTCCGGGCAATATAGCCAGAAACATGTAGTAGAACATGCACTTAATGGGTGTAAAGGCCTTTGTCAATTATAACAGTTAATTGCAGCGCAGAAATACCCATTTGTGTTTGACTTCTAGTCAAACATACTCGCGAGTCATAACGAAGTTGGTTGGCTGCTGCGCGTCGAGTAACTTCCACAAACGTAGGGGGCGCTGCCTACACGGCGTCACGGAATTTGTCGGGCGAATTGCCGAGTCGGGTATCTTATTATAACAAGATCTTTGGGTATACTTTGTAAACTATTCACTGAATGGCGAAATGATAAGACAGCTGTGCCTTGATTTGTTATATCTATGTCAAACTAGCTAGTTTCTGCCTAACAACTTGGTCCTAATGACAACAGTAACAAGTCTAGCTGTCAAACATTTTAACTGTTCACCTAACTGGCGTTAGAACCATGATTTGATTAAATTGGTCTGTTTCTGATTATTGGGGACAATTCCTGTGGCAAAAGCAATGTCAAAAGCTTTTGACTTCACCTTGGGTTTTAAATAATTGTCGCCGGCTTTTCTTTGAAATCCCGTTCAAAGTCAGTCTATGACATGTGTTCGGGCTTGTTCCCCGGCTTGTTCAGTATTACACGACGCATGGAATAATCTGTTAGCCATGGGATTTGTTGAATCGCCCCTATCAGAGGTATTGTTGGGTACCTCATTGCGATGTAATTAAGGATATCTTCGGAATGCGGAAATAACGATCTGGAAATTCGTGAGAACACTAGCTCTTCTGAATCTAAAAATTATATGAATATTTCATATACATTCAGAGAATAAATTGAAGCAACCAACTTCCAAATTAGCAAGAATGTCAAACGTCTTAAAGAGGACAGTACAGCACAGTAATCAGTGGCGAAGATGAGCCACTTGGAACAGTTGACAATTTTAAAATTGATCAACCCATCTTGAAATTTCAAGTTGGGTCAGGATAATTCTAAAATTGGCCGGATTTCAAGATGTTAGTTCATCCCATAGAGTCTGCACCGTCGGTTTTATGTGACGTCATTTACATTGAAGTGGTCTGCGTCCAGTGAGAACACACTGAACGTCTTCTGGAATTAGGGGGCACCACAACAAGCGCATTAATCGCGTAGCTGCATGATAGTATGTTTACGTAATACAGTCAGTTAAAGAGGCCAGTTGTGTGTTTGCTTCTCTCGCCGACTATGTGATTGAGGATGCCACTCGTACGTTGGACAAATTGACTTGGCAAGTCACTTGTCCGACATGACAAATCACTTGTCCCGGCAAGCGGACAACCATTGGTGTCGAACCCTGACCCATTCCAAGCATTGCATCGAGAGCGGTAGCTAACAACGTATAACCGAGATGCCCATGAGGACATGGGTGAACTTGGCGAACAGTGTCAGAAACTTTATAAAATTTCAATATTGAACCAAAATTGACCAAGTTACTCTAGATTTATCGATAAAACAATGATTCAGAGTCTGACACCAGGAAAAGCATATTTTTTATTTAATAGTACCGCGGCCTGCCGTATTTGCCGCGCCACGCGCCCCGCGCCCCCTAGCCTAGAGCGAACACCTTTGTTCAGCGCGTGAGGCAGGCTGTTGTAAACAAGCCCGCGCCGAGCCATTAGAAATGACACCCACTGTACTTCAAACTTATTTTATGAGAAAACTGTCGGTTATTTTTTAGCAGAAAATTACACATCTATGTTCAGAATTGAATGGGCTTTCTTCAAAAGGAAACAAATTCACAATACGACCATTTACAACGGAGAAACGACGCGATAACTTCAGATTTCAGTCGTATTTTAACTTTGATTTGTTCGTGACCGGAAATGACATCAGCGACTTCCCCAAAAGAATCATCATTCGGTAGACGCTTTCCATGGTAACATTTTACCCACGTTTTGTGACCCTCGAACGAATATTGTCGATTTTACAAGTGATCGAAAAAAAAATTGCCAATTTTAGCTGTTTTCCGAATTTTTACCGGCGATTCGTGAGAAAACTACGCATAATTCCTGCTGTTATATCGCGTACGAAATGTTACTCGAAAAGTAACCTTCAAATTCATGTTTAAATTTTCAAAATCGACCCAGTAGTATTAAACATATTGGGGTGTTAATGCATTTGGTGGTCACTTTTTAACTTTAAGCTCAGTTTGTGAGAAAACTATAAGACATAAACAATTAGATGAATAAGTTTCAAGTTTGGAAGTGTATGGGCTACCTTCAGGTGCAAACATTTTTACGATACGACCATTAACGACGGAGTAATGACGCGATAAATTCGGATTGCACAGCTAAATAACGTTGTTTTGCTCGTAACCGGAAGTGACGTCATCGACATAAAAAAAACACTTATCTTCCGATAGCCAGTGTTTCTGTGAACATTCGACCCAATTTTTATGACCATCCATCGAATATTGTTGAAGTTATAAGCAATGGAAAAAAGTGGTAAAATACTACCACAAATTTTCGAGTGGGGGCTACGGGGCGAAGTATGCATATTTTGTCATGGTATTTGATATGGAAAGTTGGCGAATAAATCAGGCTACAAGGAACTGTAAACTTTTTAAAAATCGCACCATAGGTTAAGATGATATTAAGGATTGAAAAATTCACAACGTGACCTTGACCTTAATATGAGGTCAAGGTCAAAACAAAACATCTCGGTTCTGCGCATCATTGACGCCTAACGATTGGTGAAAAAAAAATTGGAAATTATCAAAAATTGCGACCTGTATCGCGAAACAAAAAATTGTTTACAAACAAACATACGAGATGTCCATGAGGACATGGGTGAACTTGGCTAACAGTGTCGGAAACTTTTTAAAATTTCAATATTGACCCAAAATTGACCAAGTTTCTCTAGATTTATCGATAAACTATGATTCAGAGGCTGACACAAGGAAAAGGATATTTTCACATTTAATAGTACCGCGGCCTGCCGTACTTGCCGCGCCACGCGCCCCGCGCACCCCGAGCGAGAGCAGATTCCTTTGTTCAGCGCGAGAGGCAGGCTGTTGTAAACAAGCCAGCGCCGAGCCATCAGAAATGACACCCACTGTACTTCAAACTTACTTTATGAGAGAACTGTCATATATTTTGAGCAGAAAATTTTACACCTGTGTTCAGAATTGAATGGGCTTCCCTCGAGCGCAGACAAATTTACGATACGACCATTCACGTCGGACGAACGACGCTATAACTTCAGATTTGAGTACCGTTTTGGGTTTGATTCGTTCGAAACCGGAAGTGACGCAACCGATATCAATAAATTTTGCGGATTAGATTCGCGCTGTTCATGTCAACATCTGATTTAATTTTTATCACCATTGAACTGATATTTACGATTTTATTAGCAATCGAAAATTTGACGAAAATTGACTGAGTGAAATTTGTTTTTTCAACTCAACGCGCTTTGAAAAGGACAAATATATTGATTGCATATGTCAATTATGAAAGTTTGGTAATTCCATCAGCTTTCAGAAAATGTAAATTTTGTTACGATCGGACCATAATTAATGAATCTATTGCGAAATTAATAAGTTTAGAGATTTTGGCTACCAGAAATTTTCGACATGCTACGATTTTTTTACGATGCATTATTTATAACTAAGTATATTTAGAAAAAAGTTTACAATTACATTACACTTTCAGAATATGTTGACTGCATTGATATTTAATTGTAAAGCATGGACATATTGAGCATTGAACTTATGTCATTTTTTATAAACTTTGATGCTTTCGTGACCGGAAGTGACGTCATCGACATTCATGAAATCTATGGATCCGACTTAAGCTGTCATGGAGCACATGTGACCCAATTTTTATCATTATCGGACATGTATTGACGGTTATATAGGCGCTCAAAATATTCATGAAACTTATGCTGTCATTCGGACCCATACCGCGATTTTTCGACCTTAGACGCTTGGGTAAACCGTTGGTTGGATGGCCCCATATGACATTAGAAAAAGTTTGCAATTAGAATGAGCTACACGATGATGTAAATTTTGTAACGATCCGACCATTATTAACGGAGTTAGACGAGATACTAATTTTTCACTTATTCGATGACCTTGACCTTAGTTTTAGTTCAAGGTCAAAACAAAACCTATCGGTTCTGCGCATTAATCACGCCTAACGATTGAAGAAGAAAAAAATGGAAAATTTCAAAAATTGCGACCTGTATCGCGAAACAAAAAAATGTTAACTAACAAGCATACATCCAAACATACAAACCGGACCGATCGCCATAACTTGGCTCTGAGCCAAGTTAACAAATGCTGAAGAGAGGGATGTTTGTGCAGTGCGCTCATCAAATACCTTAAGATCGACCACCAAGCCAACAGCAGTCACAACAAAATTCGTACACAATACAAAAATCAAACAATTGCAGCGGGAAAACGCAACTCTACTGAGAAAGCGCAGCTAAAGATTAAGAAGGCGCCATGCAGAGGTGCATAATCAGTCAAATAGGGAAATTGATGACCTTACGCGCAAGGTTGACCTGTTAAAGTAGGACAATTCTGCACTAGAGAAGCAATGTAAAGAACATCAAGAGACAATTGAAAAACAGAAAGAAGAGATCATTCAAGCCAATAGGTCAAAACGATGTACGCAAAGACGGCTGTCCTACTACAAGTGCAAACCAACGCAAGCTGAAGACAGGTACAAAGAGCAGATAGAACAGAGAAACGAGGAGTTGGTGTTCTGGCAAGGTAAGTGTCAAGAGTACGAAGAACAAGTGGAGGAATTTTTGAAGACACAGCATGTCCAAACGTTCATGGATGGTAAGTACACAAACACAGTTAGGGAGGTGTACATGGAGCTCATGTGTATGAAAGTGGGGTCGCGCAATGTGGAGCGCATCGTCAAAACAGTTTTGACAGAAATGGCTGGGGTGACTGTCGATCGCCTCCAAGCATATGGCTTCTCCAAATACATGCTGCTTGAGGCTCGAAGTCTCGCCTTGTCACATCTAAAAGAGGAGATAGTCCAATCCACAAATGCTACCGTGGGCATCGATGGAACCACCAAATACGGCCACCACTATGGAGCTGTCCAGGTGACCCTGAACGATAAGAGCCTAGTTCTAGAGACGGGGCGGGGAAGAAACACAGTACATAGACACCTTCAAGAAGATGCTTGCCAAAATGCTTACTTCATCACAGGATTACCACATAAATGAAGTTATTGTTAAAATGAAGAACATCATCACCGACCAGGCCAGTACCAACAAAACAATTAACAATCTACTAGTTGCATAGAGAGAAGAAGCATTGCCACAAGTCACAGCAGGATGGGACAGGCTTTCCACAGAGGAAAAGAGAGAGCTGATCTCGATGAACAATATTTTCTGTGGCCTTCATGTTTTGGTTGGCCTTTCAGAACAAGCCAACAAAACATTGTCAATATGGGAAGCCCTGGTTCATAACGGGCAGACGGTAGGTAGCATGGCTTTACCTGGCGCTTTCAATAAAGCAGGTGAATCAGGAACCGCCCGCACGGTAAGGACAATCTGCAAAACTATTCAAGATCGTGGGTGCCAGAAGTCAGGGAAGCCTTTGGAATTCAGGGATTTTCTTCAAACTCAAGGTCAAAGGAAACGCGTCCCACTAGCGCCGTTTAAGGGGAACCGATTTAACATCCTGTTCCACAACATTGCTGGTGTGTACTACCTTCACAAAGATATCGAGGTATTCACATAACTTCACAAAGATGACAACAAATTCGTGCTAGCAGTTGCAGCTGATGTCGCTGTGAAGACTTACCAAGCAGGAGCAAGAGCACTCGGTCTCATAGCTAAGACTGTTACTGAGCCACTGTGGAGAGCCATGGAAGAAAATGGCCACGTTTCAGATATGACAGCGCGTTACAAGGCAATGTATACCAAATTTCAACAATGGAATATTGATGCCATTCCTGTCTTTGAAGGAACTGCGATCATTCTAACGGAAGAGTATATGAGGCGTGACGACGTATTCGACAGTCTTGTAGAGCCCCATTTGGACACTGATGCTCTCACCAAACAGGCAGTAGAAATTATCATGTCCTCCTTCCTAGTGATATGCACGAGGCAACTGAAAGACCATTTAGAAGGCGGAGAGCCCTCATCGTGGACCGCCGAGCTGATAGAAGAAACGAGATCAGTACCAAATACCAACCTTGGGCCAGAGCGTACATTCGGTGAATTAGATCGCCTCCTTAGCATCATGCCTTCAGCAACCACCTATGCCATAGAGGGTATTATAATGTGGAGTTACAACGGGACAAGAAATCAGTGAAGGAACAAAGAGTACAGTATTTACAAGAAAAGATAAACATCGGCAACAGCGTTTAGCAAAGCTGGCAGACTGGCAGACAAACTACTGCAACAAGATCAGAAAGACCTCAGGCAAAGTGTGCACAAAGAACAACTTACGAAAGAGCTTACAGCATTTGGGGACTTTGGTGCATCTCAGAAGAGGTAGATACAAATGTATTGAAATATGAGGCCAACAAGAGGAAGGCATTAGAGGTTCAACTGAAATTCCGTAAGTATGTGGTTAGAACCAAAAACACCAATGGTATCCTGAACCTTTGTAATGCTGGGAAGAAACTGTCTGTAGATACCTTGATGGCTAATTCAAAATGCTCAACTCGCATATCAGAGGATACAGCTCAACAAGTGGTGCCAGTCCACTCTTCCATAACCACATTCTCACCTATTCACCAACGATTTGCAAATATGATTGAGAAACAGGGCAGAAAAACACAGGGGAGGAAGACAACCAAGAAAGCACATAATACCCCAATTGTGCACGATCCCGAGGATCTAGTAGATAAACGTGTGAACCATCTAGTGGAAGAGAACAACAAAGTGCACTGGCGCAAAGGTACAGTAACAAGCATCGAGTCCCTGAATAAGAGGAACACCACGTATATGTACACCATCAGATATGACGCTTGCCAACTCGAGTACAAGTTTCCACTTCTTGAAGATCTTGAAGCTGGAGATCTGCAACTTTTAAATGTATCAGCAGAAGAGTTTGTTGGGCAGCGAATCAAGCACCGCTTTATATCAGAAGATGACGGTGAAGACTACTGGTTCACGGGGAAAGTGCTGGACTACAGTCGAACAACAGATAAACATCAAATAGCATACGACTGTGAGGATGATGAAGACGACGATGACAGCAACTTAGAAGTCTACGAAGAGCCAATATTAAAAGCTTATATATCGGGTGATGTTAGATGTCTTTAAAAAAATTGGGAGACACATTGTATGCATGTTGTAGTTTTGAAATAAAGAAGCCTATCCAAAATCAGCATGACTTCATAACCCAGAATAATATCAAAACATCAGAATGGCGAATGCATTGACATTCTACAAGGGTGGTGGGGTAGCAATATGAAAAGCTTGCATCGCCATGCAATGTGCTACAATAAGCATTGCTGGAAGCTACGGTTATTCTGGGTGCTTAGCCTGGCACCTAAAATATCTTTACATCACTGTGTTCTTCAGTATTATCTACAACAGCTCATTCATTTCCCTTTGACATTCCCCCCACCCTGAAGTGATGCGCCAATGTACTATTTTGATTATTCTGTTGTTTGTCTTGTTAAAGTTCAGTCATTGTATTATTTTTTAACAAATGTATATACTGTACATGAAATGACCAATTCATTCTATTCATCATTAACTTATTATATGGCATGATATTTGATTTATTTTCAGAATGATGTCACGTACCCAGTGGCGGAGACCTCATTTGATTCACACCGACTTAGTTCCATATTTTGATTTGTTCCCACGTTTTAGTTCTTTTTCATCAGTTACTTCTGCTGGCCAACTCTGTTTCTGTGATGGGAAAGATTATGTCATGTTTAAATTTCTTTTTGGGAGAGGTGCAAACCTGCTCCCAGATGTATCATTACAATATGAGCTTTCACTGAGTGCACCCATCACCCAGGCATTTATGGAAGCTCAGCCATTAACTTGGCCAGATCCCTCATCATCAGGATCTACCAACATTATTCCGCCCACTCCTCCTTTGTCAAGTGACCTTAGTCAGCGCCTAGGTTGCCCCACTCCCCCAGAACAAATACCTTTGGACCAAATTTTTTTTACAATCAACCATGTGCCAATGTTATGAATCCTCTGATAGGACTGTGGATTAAGCCCCTGTGGATGTTCTGGGGAATCAGACAATCTGAAGGCTAAATCAACAATCACACTGTCTGACCATGATTCAGACTGTGTGATTGTTGAGGCACTTATTTTATGATTTATTGCCAATTTTGATTTAGACTCATTTGTCCCTTTTACGGTCATTATGAGTAGCAGCAGTTTTTCTCTAAGCACTGCACAATCATGTTTTTGTGCAGTTCAAAAGCAATAAAAACTTATACTTATACTCAAACTATACTTATTCATTTGTTTACAGGTCCGATTAGAGTGTCTGTGGTGAGTGATTCGATGTTGCGGGATATGAAGTTGCCTGAGTTTCTTAATACCATCACAAGTGAGCATTCTAATATGACACAAAGGTATTGGGTTTATCCTAACTCTCCCCAAAGTACCTCTTTCTCTGTAACACACAAATCCAGGGAAGTAACTACCCCCTTTAAAACTTCACTTTATGTGAACCCTGGTATAACATCTCAAAAATTGAGAGAAAGAGTGGCACAGTTTCCTCATTGGGTTAAATTATCTGACGTCTGCATTTTAATGATAGGCACCAACAACATTTTGGCTGGGCAGTCATCAGAGCAAATTGTGCAGGGGGTGATAGCATTGCGCGATCAAATGAAGGTCATCAATCCATCATGTCCTGTTTTGGTTATTTCACTTTTACCTATAATGTTATATCAGTATCGCGCAATTACAAAAGAGGCAAATAAATCTCTGAAGGCTCACCTTGGTTATTGTTTCATTTATGTTAGTCGTAAATTTATCAATAAAGATGGCTCAGTTAGGTTGGATTGTTTTGACTCACAAAGACATTTGCATTTGACCTCAGTTTGTTTGGATATTATAAGTTCACAATTGCGCCACAGACTTAATTTATTTAAAGAGTAAATAACCGTATTGCAGGAGTTTGGAGATCAGTACAGGTGGATGATCAGCTGAAGTTCAGCATTCATGTTCAAGCAGCTGCTAACAAAGCCACTGGCCTCCTAGCTATGATAAGGAGAGCCTATGTGTACCTCGATGGTGAAAGCCTTGTCCTCCTGTATAAGTCCCTGGTCAGACCACACCTGGAGTATGGGAACGTTGTATGGTCACCCACGACTAAAAAAGATGCCATGATCATCGAGAACGTCCAACGTCGTGCAACCAAGCTGATACCGGCACTACGTTATCTAGAGTATGAGGACCGACTGGCCCGTCTTAAGCTCCCAAGCCTGGTATACCGAAGAGCTAGGGGGGACCTGATTGAGGTCTATAAATATCTCCAAGGCATTTACAAGGTAGACACCTCCTTCCTTCCCCTCGCGACTACGGGCGTAACCAGAGGTCACAGCTACAAACTAGTCACACAGAGGCTCCGGACCAACACCAGGAAACAGTTCTTCTCCCTACGAGTTGCTGAAAGGTGGAACTCCCTGACCGAGAGGATAGTCTCTGCACCGACCCTAAACACGTTCAAGTCCAGGCTAGATTCACACTGGCGAGATTTCCATTACAGTTTAGAGCCACCTCGCACGCGCACTCCAGTAAAATTCCAAGACAATGTACAAGTAGAGAGCAGCTAACAGGCTAATAGCCTAATGAAAGCTGAAGAGGATGTATGTATGTATGTATGTATTGCCGGGAGCTATGGTTTTCCCGTGTGCTCAGCGAACCCTCATACACCATAAAAATCGCAATAACTTTCTAACGGATCAACATATTTCAAAAATAAAAGCAGTTTTGAAAACCCAAACTTGCCAAAGTGAGACCTTTCAAATGAACTAATAGCATATTTGATATAACTCGCCAGGTTTTATACGTTCAAGGTATCTAATTTGAATCGTGAATTTGTACATTGCTTTGGGATCGAACATGGCAGGACGTCTACTCAGACTATTTTTTAACACAATCACACCCTCTATAGCACATGTAATATAGATTTATACACTCGGACGTTCCGCGTCCTCGTGTTCTTTCCCCATATCACCCACGTGACCATGCGATAACCAACACTTGTCAACTAATTCAAGCTATGCGCGCATCGGTTACCCACCTTTCGCTCGCTTCAAAATGTCTTTATCCTCCTTCAATGTTTACTGGGCCTCTGACGTGGGGCTAGGAACCGAATGTATCTTTTGGATAACATAGAGAGAAGACAAGGGAGTATTGTTCATTTTTTCAAAACAAATTGTCGATAGACCTAATTAATTTTACCTTTCCAAGGAAATGTGCCGCTTCTCTGCCCCTGCATCCTCCCTTCAACACTCTGACGCACAACATTTTCTATAATTCCAGAAGGTACTCCTCACTAAAAGTGACTATTATTATGCTTTACCTGCTCAATAAGAACGACATAATGGAGACAAAACGATGAAGAATGCGTAAGCTGTAATGCAGTTCACTGACGCTATTTTGATGACGAGATTCAATAACCTCACAATGCGTTTCCCTGGCAACCCGCGCGTTTCTTATGATGGTAGCGAATCGGGTCAGATAAAATTTGTCGCTTTAGCTGAAAAGGTTTGTGGACTAGACTAATATGTTTTGAATTTTCTCTTGAATGTAGCTAATGCCTAGGTCACATGAAACTACATAGTTTTTATCAAATCCATCACAAACAAGTTTCTAAACCATTTTGTGGCTTCTGGGCTTCTAATTCGAATGTTTTCAGATATTGTACGGTTATATTTACGTTCACTTATCCCTTTTACACAACTGCATCAAAATGGATACCTCGTGTTTGTTATCATGAACATTTAGAATGACTCATTAGACGTAATCTATTGGTCACGCCGGCATACGCTGAATGCGTCGATCTTACGCCGGACGGATGATTTTTTATACCCGGTGTAGATGCCCGCGAAGCCTACAGGCGTACGCCGTATGCGCCGAGGGGCTCGGCGAAGGTCGGGCTTTTAACAACATACGGTGTCAATTATTACGGAATATCACAAATAAGTATAGAAAACAAGGTGAGAATGCTATATCGGTTCATTGCTTGTGAATATTGATAGCTGAGCATTAAAAATGTCCCTACACATAAAGTATAATATCAGCTTCGACCGAAAGTAATTATTTTAGTAGGGTGGCCAATGAAAAATTCAAAAGGGTTGTATTGCATATGTAAATAGTTCATTGAAAAGACCTCACCGTGAGCATCTCAAAACTGCTTTCTTTTTTGGAATTGGATATTGCGTTATGAAGTAATTGCATATTTTGTAGTAAAAAATTAGGGTCCAATTTGGACACAGCCTCAGAAAAAGTTGCCTTTCCAGTATGAGGAGATTTTAATGTGTAATTATGTCAACATTTAACTATAACTTGCAAATGTAAAGCTTTAACTTAGTTATTTGTGGCCTCCTTGTAGAAATTGTATGCTAAGAAATCCTCGTTTAAAGTGATTATCTGTGATACAAATGGTCAAAATGTTGATTTTGTGCTCTGGACTTTTTTTACCTGTGTCCGAGCCATTTTTCCAATTATGGCCCTATTTCAGACAACTATCCTGCTAAATATAGAATGAAATATGTATGTTTAATAACTTATGTTCAATTGCTGTATGGTGGAGGATATAATTGCTAATTATTATGTCTGTAAATCAAATGCTTCATATCTAAAATCTGATTTCTATATTTAAAAACCTTTGATGGCCCGAAAGGCTGTTTTTTTCACACGTTTTCTACATTTCTGATGTATTTTCGCTTATTTTCAACAACTATGGCCATTTAACCCCACCAAATGGCTATAGTTGATTAGTGTAAGTTATTGTTGTCAATTGTAGGTATTTATCAGTGTAATTGGAGCCTTATTTAAACACAAAGACCTCTTGGAATGAGAGCCTAACAAAAATTTATCAGCGTTAATTTGAATGATGATTTTGTTTTTTAAGTGGATTTTTGGACAGTAGACGACTTAAAACTTCATAAAAGCCTTAATGAAGGTTGTCAAATCCATTATTAGGTCCTTTCAGTATATTCCCATGCACAAATATACTTTACTTACTCAATAACCACCCTATGAATGTCAGATATCCTGAATACAATACATAACCATTTTGGATCCCAAGCATTAAGAAAATCTATGTGGTTGCTACACCTGAGGAGATATTGACATGAAAATTTGTCAAACTATGCAGTGACTAGTTCAGATTTTGCTTAAGTTGTCTCTGTGAAAAGCTCAAGTGAAAAAACACCTATATGATCATGGTACATACACCTTACCCCTTAGATATGTACTACGAGATATGACAATTTCAGCTCAAAAATCAGTCTTGAAAGTAGCTGCTGACTCATTATTGTCTTTTCATGCAATTACTGAGTCTACTCAATATGATATATCTCATCATCTATAATTTTGAACACTTTTTTGATGTATAATGTTATGAATCCTTTATCAAGTTCAACTATATACAGAAAATGATGTTCATTGGCCTTTGAAGTCACTATAGATAGCATGCTATAGAGCAAGTTAATTGTTTAAGCTGAAAAGTTAGAACATAACAAGTCCATGTCAACTGAGCTATTTTATAACAATTGATATGTTGCATTTCAATTTCAGTTTATCTTTTTACCTTGATGGCAGTCTTGATATAAATGTTTATGGAATTTTCCCTATATACATTCTTGATCATTTCTGTATCAGTTACTGGGTAGTCATGGATGCACCATATATGGTATAAAATGGGATATGAGTTTATATACTGCTAAGAGTGTCTCATGTAGATTCATAAGCAACTCTTATCACCAACCCATTACATTGGGAAGCATAAGAGATATTGATTTCATACAACCATAGAATTGACAAATGTTTGCATACTTATTCATAACCCCTGTAAATGCTACTATTGCGAAACTGCCACTCACTAATAGCCATTGATATCACAAAACCACCAGCAGTGTTATTTTGCTGTTCCCCACTCATAGCCGCTGTCGCGCGAATGCGCCCATCTAGTCCGATAAGACCTCCAAACAATTCAGATACCCCAGTGACCCAGTTAACTGTAGCGCCTTAAGTTCCAAACCTCTTCCGCATCATACCCCAACGCGGGAATGCTCTTCTGTCTTTACCCACCAGGCGACCATCATCCTGCACCGTGGTAACTGTCCCGAGAAATCTTTAATGCATTCTTTTCCCTTTCCCTTAAAAAGTTTTAATTGTCAGTTTCTTGTCCGGTAGAAGTGACAAAACCAACTGTCATGTCATTAAATCAAGGCAATGAATAACCAGATCCCACAGCAGTTACAACTAGCCCAACAGACCAACAGTCGATCGGGTACTCCCCTGTCAAGAGGGAGCTCAAGCTCCACTTGGTTCAAAAGAGCTAGTTCAAACGGCTTTTCCTGGGAACTACAATATACCACCAGTTAATTCGCATTGATGTTTACCGACAAGTCAACTCCTGTGGATCTGATAAAGTTCGAACTGAATTTGTTTGGGAAAAGTTTCTTAGTGTGTGAGATTGTTATACGTGCAAGTCTGACAAAACTTTCATATTTAGAAAACCCCAATAGGATATGCATTATGTCATGTTGGGGTTTGTCAGGTTGGAAGTAGCATTATTTCGTGGAGGATCGTTTTGAACTGGTTATGTCATGTGGAAAGATAAATGTTCTATTCCCCAAATAGATTCTTATGGTTTACGTAGTCATAATATCTCCTCGAATAACACCCGCATTCTGAGTATCATGACAGAGTTCTACTGTATATGTTAAAAGATACGGGATGGAGAGAAGAGATGAGTTTCCCAACCAATGCAGGTCAAATAGTTCATTGGGATGTTCCAATAAGCAGGGTTGATAGATTCAACGGTATGACATAAATTATTTAAAAAGTAATTTAAGCATGCCAACAGTTTCACTCACGCACGCCAAATTGCTCTGAATCGACAAGTGACTGCAAGTCCAACTGACTTTGTAAATCAGATAAATTCCATATCGACAAACTTCAAAATACGCGACTTGCCAACCTTTGACAAAGTCGCAATATGAAATCACCCAAGGACGCGGACCGTTGCCATGGCGCCGAAGCTATATGGTGTTGGGAGATTTCTCAATGAAAATAAGCTGAATACATGGTGTCTTTAAATTGACCGTACCGTTTTATTCTTGGTCCCACAGAAGAGATAATCATACGGATGTGTTGAGGAGAGTCTCCTTTGTGTGGATCCGAGTGATAGACGAAAAGTTATTCGAGTTTCGGAGAGTTATCCGGTTTTAAAGCGGCAAAATCGCGATTTAACACATTTAACTTGAAAATCTGATCGATTATCACTCGGATCGACATATCACTTTCATTCTTCTGCATTTTGGTATGATTTATATAGCAATCGTATGGAGAATAAATCGGTACGGTCCGTTTTCCTTAGGTACATAAATCACGACACAACTTTTATGGCCTCGAAAAAATACCACTTTTCGCCATTTTCGTTGGCAATTAAAACCACATTAAATACCAACAAGAAAAACGAAAATGGTACCAAATGAAAAAGCTATTCTTCATTAATAATATATTAAAAGAACAAAATTTATCATTGCATCATTTGTTGTCAATGGTCATTTACATGGGACTACCAAACGGCCCAAAAACGGCCTTGTCCAAACGAGATCGGCGCCGCGTTTGTCCGCCCTAATTTTAGTAATGATCGCCAGATGGCACTGCACATTCGCCTAAACAGCTAAAATGCCCCAAATAAGCGAGTTCCTGGTTACGACTGTGCATGCGTCGATATGCAGCGTCTCCGGTCATGTCAAAGGTCAATCGTGACATTGAGAGACTGCGTTACCACTTAGCCCGATAGGTGGCGGAACAGAGCAATGCGGTCCCACGCTCGACCGGAAGTTATCACCTCCATGCGCTTACTTCACGGTTGACGCGTAACTACACAATATTCGTTTCCATTTTGATCCACTTCGACGAAGAATTCTCGCAGTCGGTACTACATCTACTGTGATGTGATATAGATAGTGGCGAATGGTTTAGGGAAAAGTTGTCACTGTCAATGCGCTGCGCGTCGCGGACGTCAAACTTTCAAAAAATCAACTCACAAGTCTTCACAAATTCAGTAACAGGAATCGTGAAAAAACATGGAATCAAGCACATCATCTTTAAAGAAGTCCCTGAAAAAACCTCGAACTTTGCAACCATAGCAGATATAAAGTCATTGTCACGGGTCACAGGAACAATCTCCATGATCTTAGAAGTAAAAAACCACGAAAAGCCAATGTCGACTGTTTGTACAAAACAACTGGCCCTGATTCTGGTAAAAGCAGTCGTGTTGGCTGTTGAGGGTCAGCTGGTTGTTCACACTGACCAGGTATGGTACAATAGGCGCAACACCATCTTGTGAGCCCCAATCTGATTGGCATGGGTCAGTGACTTTGCCATAGGGACCATGTCCGTTTTGATTGTGGCTTTGTATAGCCTGCCGAACTGGGAGGACTTCAGTCTCTTGCATCTTTCAATGTGCCAAGATATAACTGGCTTGTCCCAGAGTTTTGTCTCTCACATCTTGGCATTGAGTCTCTGTAATGTGGGTGACGGCCTCGTGGCGTAGGAATTCATTTTGTTGAGAAAGTGGTCATTGGTAATTCCAAATTGGTTTGCTGGCGGAAGAGGTGCAGGATAGGCATGCGGCAGGTGGATGTGGAAGCGAAGTTGACACACTTGTTCCTGAAAGGCGTTGTATGGCATTGAGCGTTACTGTATGCCCTGGGGTCAAAGTCTCCATTCCAAGAAGTTGCTGACCTCAGGTTCAGGATCTGAGCCTTGACAGGCGGTTCCTTAAACTTTTTTCTCTGATGGAAGGTCTGGAAGGTCAGACACTTTGTAATCTACAAATGCACAGAGCACACCACACACGTGCTTATAGTGTGCCTCTTTTGCATATCAAGTGGCACATGCTCAGCCATCACAAACACTTGGGTCAGGGAATCGAGCCCTCTCATCTTTTGGCCATCCCGCCAAAATGTAAGACAAGCATTGCCAACAACTCTCTCCCAGAAATATCCAAGTTTTGCTTGCATAATTGACTGTTATGATGTCTTAATTGAAAGACCCAGAAACTCAAATCTACAGAAAAGTCTAATACTTAAGTTTTTTTGTGGCCATTTCTCCTAATGGGATGATAAGCTTTATATCTCATTTCTGGGGAGGGCGAGCCTTGGATCAGCATATCACAAGGGAGTCATGTATTTTTAGACAAGATTAGATATGGAGATGTTGTCCTTGCAGACAGAGGTTACCCATACAGAGTGACTTGCTGTTCAGAGATGCCACTCTAGTAATTCCACTACCTGACCACGGCGTAGAGCAAAATGTTGTCAAGACCAAAAACATCGCCAATGACCGGATACATGTTGAACGTGCAATCTTGCCGACCCTACTCGGTGCTCATGACACAACATGCTCGACGAATGCCCTCGAGTAGCAACTTCCACACTTTCAACCTGGGGATATTTTTAAGCTTAATTCATATTTAAAATAATCAATAAGAAAGCAAGACTTATGATAGAGCACGATCGCGATCATTCTCTTCTTTACTGGGTTTGAGGCGCATTCATAATCACAGCAGCGTTCACCAAACCTTTCGGGTTGTTTTAAAACTGCGACCACGCAAAAGTTGTCGCAGAGCCGGCATTTTCATGCGTTCAAAATCACTATATAAGTCCAACTGCTGTAGTCGACATACGACGTACCGAAAACTACTCGTTAATCGCAAAGAGAGAGAGAGAGAGAGAGAGAGAGAGAGAGAGAGAGAGAGAGAGAGAGAGAGAGAGAGAGAGAGAGAGAGAGAGAGAGAGAGAGAGAGAGAGAGAGAGAGAGAGAGAGAGAGAGAGAGAGAGAGAGAGAGAGAGAGAGAGAGAGATGAGAAGGTGCGCTCGATTGGTCTCGCCGGCGTACGCCGAATATTAGCCGGTCACGTGGGCGGCGTATGCCGATCGCCGGTAACGGCGAATGTTCACTTGTGGCATTTGCGGCGCATAAGCAGCGCCACCAAGAGATTAATTTTTTGACTATTAGTGTCATACGACACTGACAGCTAGCTTTTCCCGCACTCGTACTGCTACCACTATTTTTTTGCTCCACTCATAGAGTAGTCGAGACATCTTAACTTTAAACAACAGTCTTCATCATGGCAAGCGATTTTAATACTGATATTGGTCATCAGTTTCCTTGTGGACGAGATTCTTGACGAGGTAGAGGATACGACCGTGACGGATGCCAATGCCGCTTTGTTCCCATTGCTGTGAGTATCAACGAATGTAAATAAAGTTCGTTCAGGTCAATTTTACTGAAAATTACCTTATCATCATCCTATATATTTCACTGCCATATGATAAAATTTTCTTTGGTGTTTTCAGAGTCCGAGAAGATGAACCCAAACTTCTCAAATATTGGGAAGAAACTGTGCCTCGTTTGTCCGACGTATATTTCGCAGAAATTTCTGAGTGAGTCGGACAATATTTACCTATATATTAGACAATATTAGAGATTTTGTCGCTGAGGTGGAAGTTTTTGGGGGTAGGGACCCTGTTAAACCAGACAAGAAGTTGGCAATGTTCTTGAGATTTATTGGGAGCAAGGACACAGTGGTCAGCTTGTCTCAGCTGTTCAATGTTGCTGAGTCAACATTTATTAAATCTCGTCGCCAAGTATGTGAGAGCATCATGGACCATCTGATGCCTCGACACATCGGTTGGCTCCTAATGAGGAGCTATCCATCATCGCCTCCACAATAAACGATATGGGTAGTGTTGTGGGATTTTTAGATGGATCACACATCCCAATTTCAACCCCAAGGACAAATCCTGATGCTTACTATAACAGGAAAAATTCCCATTCAGTCATTCTACAAGGCGTTTGCAGAGAAAACCTTTGCTTCACAGATGTTGCTGTTGGATGCCCTGGTAGGATGCACGATGCAAGGGCAATGAAGAACTCCTCCTTATGGGACACAGGATTTCTCAAAACTAACAATGGTGAATATCTATGGAGGTATGATTGAAGATCCACCTTTCATTGCTTCTTCAGTTTCCTTGCTAACAAAGCATTCTTGGCTACTGCCATCAGCCATCTTCAGCGTAACTTTGAACCTAGTATGTATCATCGTGACCAATGCCTTTATAATAAGAAATTATTGCATCATATACAACAAGTGTTTTCATATTTACAGATACATGCAGATATATATTCACATGTTCGATGGTAGATTTAAATATATGTTTACTTGTAAACCACAAACATGAATGAAACTTGCGGGTAAGGTAATGTAAACAATTAGTTTGAAACTATGATATCGAAGTTATACTTTACTTAAATGTTTGGAGGGTAATTGATGGCACTGTTGAAAAAAAAAACAGCGGAAAAACTATGAAGCGGCTACAAAACACTCCGCTGTTGTCACCGGATGTTGACGTCTATCGTCGTCTGCTAGTGATGCCCCTCCCTCCGCCGAGCCTCAAGGCGCGGCGCATTCGGTGTCGATCTACTTGCGCATCGGCTTCTGCGCAGGCTAGGATTCGCCTCTGTCCCAAATAGATCGCTTTGGGGCAAATTCGGGCCATTACGCGAGGAAATATTGATACGAATTATCAACTTTTAAATGTTACAAAAATATTTTCTTCTATGTTCGACTGAAAGAATAACAACAATTTTGTTATGGAAAACTTTTCAGTAGGTCCAAAATGAGGCATTTATCGGAAAAAATAGAAATATTTGTATCCGTGAGTCTGTCCAGTTGATACAGGAATTAAAAAAGTAAACAACTTTCTTGGTCAGTTTTGATTCAGTATAGTGCTTCCTAACATTGTCAGAAGCTATTGCTTGAGTTGATGAGTTCTTCATTTAAGCCATGAAACGGGTATGTCGTCAATCAATATAAAAATAAGATGAATGGTTGAAGATATTGTTATGGGTAAATCCTAATGGTATAGTACTTGTACTAACCCTTATCATTGTCGGAGCAGATTTGATTTGTTTATTTCAGAATTTCCACTCGATTTGAATCTTGTCTTCAGAATTGCCCCGAACGACCGAGATTGGTATATATCACACGAAACCGGGGTGGGGGCCTGCGCTGTATATTTGTCACATGACACAACCCTGACAGGAACCTTACCATGACTGCTACCCGTTGTGCTTCTCTAACGCCTTGCTGTTCTGCCTTCGCTGGGTTTGACCTGATAACCGCTTTCCAAGGAAAGGCCTTGGATATATCATAGAGCGTCAAACTGTCGAAACCCTACTAAGTTACAAATGCATGTAAAGGAAATTAACTCGCGAAGCATTTCCTATGGCTGATAAATATCATGATCACATGGCGTTGCGCTAATAGACTTGGAATGGGCCTACCTGGCAAGGTTGGTCTTTGTCACATGTCTCAATCTTTTGATTGTTTTACCAAGCATACACCCGCCGTATCTCTCCCTCAATTAAAGCTCGATTATTTTATAGTCTAGCATGCATAATTTTCGCTATGTTACAATTTTATAAATCGGATAAAAAACCCTATCGTTGGAAGACATAATAAAGGAATGCGGCACGAACGTGCAGTGCTGTGGGGGGTCTCGGTCATTGTTATCTTGAATCAAACTCCTGGGGGGGGGGGGCACTTAATGGTATAGAGGTAGTACATATGTGCCGCGCGACGGGGTATGTTTTTTCGGCCTCTTGACTTGTACGACGGGTTTTTTGGCCTCATACTTGTACGACGGGGTATGTTTTTGAGCTTCAATCTGTACGAGGGGTTATACATTCGCATAATACCTTGTACGACTGTCTCGCTTCCGTTTTTATGCTGATCATTTCGTAGCGGTGTCGCAGTTTTATTGATGCATTAAAGTCGCCTCTAATGTCACTTATTCTGGGTCATGTGTTTTTACGGGGCCACGAGGGCACATAGGGGCATGTGAATGTTAATGTTCTAAGCAGTTCTCGTTATTAAGGGCCTCGCGACAACCCATACTGGCATGTAGTGTTTTTTCGTTCTACTGCATTGGACACAGGCAATTTTCGTGCGAAAACGATTTCTCAGTTGATATTTGCCCGAGTTTATTGGACGAAAAGGTATAGTTGACAACACCTGCACAAGGCCGTCACTCATTCAAGCTGTTCTCTTTTTGGTGGTTTTAAACTAGTCTAGGTCCCCATTCCCTTGAGCCCCCACACATCGACTGGCATAACTCTCTCTTGCTGTGGAGTCGAGAGATGAAATAATCCTATCCGTTATCGTCTGATTACTTGGTAGCTTTGATGTCGCTTGTCTGTCACGCGTGATTCTGCGAGATTAGCCTGTGCAATTTTATTATTTCTTTTATTGAGCACGATTGTGTGTGCATTTTATGCAGCTTGTTTACATGATGCGTTTATTATGCGCACTTATTATGTAATGATGTAAGGAAGAATAATCCCTCATGTGGGTCCGGGGGTAGAATAGGCTCACTGTATCCTCCTGCATGTCAAAAGAGGCGACTAATAGGTGGCAACCTGTTCATCGTGGGTTGTGACTCGTGTCAGTGGGAAATACGTTCCTCGTGGTTGAGTGGAGTTGTCCTTGCATGGGCCAGATCTGCAACATAACACTCTAGACGAGCGGCTGGATTGGCCAGGTCCAGTCAATCGGCTGGTGGTGATTTACCCTCGGATAATCGTATGCATTTTCTTTTCCACTTTCTTCTTCAATTTCATCCACTTGGATTTCCTTCTTTTTACCATTTATCATAGAAGGCGGCTGCTCAACCAGGTCAATCTTATCTCTTCATATTGACTTTTGTCGGCACCATATAACACCTAACTGTTTGAGTGCCGTTAAACCCTATAATTACCTTAACTGATTTTGTGAGCAGTAAGTAAAATTATTGTCCCTCGGATGTATTCCTTTGTGAAAGTTATCTTTTTTTAAGCTACAAACAGTGACGCATAACATAAAACTTGTATTTTCATACAAAATGGCTGGCGTTGTATTCTTTGATACGAGCCGGGTTATGAGAAGAACGCAGAACCGACCAACGTGTAGGAATGTCAGCACGACAACAATTCCCACATTGGCTATAAGGGAAGAGCGCCGGTGGAAAGTTGCTTTTACCATTAACAACCAGACAATTAACATGGCCTGCTCGACCCGTGTTTAATGTTTTATAGACTCTGTTCATGATAATGCATTTGTCACAGACCATTTCCAATGCTAAGTGGCTAAAAATACTCCCTAATATATTGTGTAATTAACTGTTATTATTCTGATTGTAAAAATTTTCTGAAGAAATTCTTCTTCTCTTCTTCTTCTTCTTCTTCTTCTTCTTCTTCTTCTTCTTCTTCTTCTTCTTCTTCTCCTTTTTGTTCTTCCTCTACTTCTTCCAGTTCATCCTTGTGTATTTAACTCTTTCCCCCCAACTGTCGTAGAAGGTGGCTGCTCAATCAGGTCAATCATATCCATTCATATTTACCCCATCTATGTAGACACCATATTACACATGACTGATGGTGGGCCTTTCAACAACATAAATGGGCAAATATATATAACTGCTTAGTGCAATGACAATGATCTTGCTGTCGATTGATAAACATGACAATATTTTCTCAAATATTTTTTTCCCCATGTGATATTCCAATGCCGCTAATGTAACATGACAGTTATCTGTGAGATTGAGGGTGGGTAGGATGATGTTACGGAGACCTTCGTGACAATCAATATCTTACACCCCCTGCATTCTACATGTCCTGTTTACCGCAAGCAACTAGCGGAGCCCAGGTACTTATACATTTCAAAGCACGCGCGGGCATGGTTTTAGTCGCTGAAATCGCTGGTGAGAGCCCCCAGACGAGGATGGTGATAAAGCCTGCTACTTGATAGGCTACTTCGCCATTTAATTTATCATTTTGAAAGCTGAATCAAGGTTACATTTTCAATGACTATCTAAACTTCTGAGATGGTCTTTAGCTCTACCTGATTTATTTTAAAACTCGGACTGTTGCCCCGCCATCCTTCATGGTCAAAGTTCAAGATCAGATCTATATTTACACGCGTCATTACTTGTGATCCGTTTCTTGAGTAGACTGTGGAATACGTATGTGCTTGTAGAGGTCTGACATGGAAGGAGACATGACTGAGATCTACCAACCCGGGGAGGACCACAAGCCCGTATGGGACAGAGCAGAGGCTGGCTACAACCAGGCTGACACACATCTAGAGATCATGGGCAAACCTGTCATGGAGCGCTGGGAAACCCCGTTCATGCACAAATTGGCGTCGATCGCTGCCTCCAAGGGTAAACACGCGCCCGATGTTTTATAGCGTTAATAACCATTGCATGGCTGGAAATAAATGATAGCCTCAGCAATACTTTCCTCTTTATTGTCTCCAATTAGTAAGTATGGATATGTACTTTTTTGTCTGCAGCGCAATCACCAATGGACTCGCTTTTCTATCAATATTATATAACTCATTTGCGCTGAATACTATAATCCATAGTTTATGTCTCTGTCTGTAGGGGGGCGTGTGTTGGAGGTAGGTTTCGGCATGGCCATCTCGGCCTCCAAAATTCAAGAATGTGGCGTGGACGAACACGTGATCATCGAGTGTAACGATGGAGTTTTTGACCGACTCGTTGAATGGGGCAAAAAGCAGAAATGTAAAGTAAGTCTTTGTACTGTTTTGGATAGTCCGACATTTATTGTAGCCAATGTTAGGGATATAGCCATGTGGAGTGTGCCTTGTCTGTGGCCATCATAGAGTATTATTTCTGCTAACTATCTTTGCTATTATAATGCACTGTGTGTAGGTGACGCCAATGAAGGGGATGTGGGAAGATGTTGTGGGCACACTGGAAGACGGCTCGTTCGACGGTATCTCTACGCGTGTTACATTCGAAAATGGATGTGAACATATGCAACTGTATAATATTTGAATCCGCGACTTCTCTTACCCTTATTACTTCATTAATCCCCTTTGTAAAGTTGAATGGCTATGAGGCTACACGTTCCTGCATATCGCTGTATTTGCAGGCATTCTGTACGACACGTACCCCCTCAGCGAGGCAGACTGGCACACACATCAGTTCCGATTCATTAGTGAACATGCAGCGCGTCTCTTGAAGCCAGGAGGTGTCCTCACTTATTGCAACCTCACGTCTTGGGGCAAGCTTCTCGACGACAAGACAGGGCAATATTCGGACATCGCAACCATGTTTAAGGTGACATTAGAACATGATATATCTTCCATATAATACTCGGGAAATCGAATAAATTATTACGGAATCGCTCTTCAAATTATAATCGTAGGACCCTGCTGTTCCCCACGCCATGGCGATTGGTATTTGTCATCAGTATTTATTCCTTCTGAAATGGTTTGACTGAAATATGTGTATGTTACAGGAGACCCAGTTGGAACACCTCGTCAAGGCCGGCTTCTCTGCTGCTGGGATCAGTACAGAAGTTGTACCCATGTCACCCCCGGCCGAGTGTCAATACTACCAACACAAAGCCATGATAGCGCCTACCATTATCAAACCAACCGCTTCCTAGTAATTTCATAGCAGCGATTAAGACTAGATAAGTCGGTTCCTTTCCAGTTGTATCTGGTGTTTTAGATAATAAAATCTCAGCAACAAAAAAGTGACACGAAACGAGATCCAGATTACTGCAGAATGTATTCACTATTGAGGGGTTTCATTGTGTTTTATTCCATCTACTTCGCTTCGCATCGAATGATATTGCTTCGGATGATAATACTTTTGGACTAAAATAATTCAATGAATAACCAAAGTAAACTATACTTAAGGATATCACTGCCGGCTACAAAGTCCCTTTAGGTGCCTCAGGTTTTTGAGACGGCGAGCTGAGCTGGCCGTCTTAACCGTTGCAAGCTCAAACTTAAAAATGGCGATCCAACGGTAATGTTTCCAGGAAAATGCAGAAATGAATAAGAACATGTATTTTCGAAAAATGAACGAAAACCGTTCATTATTCATAACACACCAATTTGTATCAAGATATTTAAATTATTTTCGTAAAATTGAAGCGAGGAATTCGTCGAAAACAATCGGACGCTTTGGATAGGCTTTTGTTTTCCAAGAAAGCGAGGCAGCTTGCAGTAATCTAGATCCGAGTGGTTTGCGGGATAATCTGAGTGGATGGGAGTTTCCAAGTGAATGTAATACATGCACGATTGGTCATGTAACAGGTAAATTTCTTAAAATTTCAATAATCAAAACAACGGCGCCAAGATACACATTTCGTTTTATTGAATATAAGGAAAGCAGGTGTCAAGCCTACAAGTCTATGAATCCACTTCATGATAACATGGCAGATATTGAATGTGCACCCAAAGCACACCAACGACAAGGTTTTTTCGGCGATAGGTCTAAACACTCCGTTTTATGCGTCACGTCGTATAGACAAATGACATGCGGTGACCCTAAGAGCGAATTCCAACGGACTGTCAAATAACTTAATATGCATACATATATATATATAAAAATAGATATATATATATAGAGATATAAATATATATAGATATTTATAGATATATAGAGATATATAGGGAGAGATAGATATGTAGACAGAGATATAGAGAGAGGGAGAGAAGAGAGAGAGATAGAATAGAGAGAGAGAGATAGAGAGAGATAACTAGAGAGATAGAAGGGATACTACTCTATCTATAGAGAGAGAGAGAGAGAGATCTAGAGAGAGAGAATATAGAGATCTATAGAGATAGAGAGAGATCTCTATCTCTCTCTAGAGAGATCTATTTATAGAGAGAGAGAGCTCTCTAGGGAGAGAGAGAGAAAGATCTCTCTCTCTCTCTCTCTCTCTCTCTCTAGATCTCTAGAGATCTCTCTCTAGATATATATAGATCTCTCTGAGAGATATATTTCTATCTATCTCTATCTATATATATATCTCTATATATCTCTCTCTCTAGAGATCTATATATATCTATATATATATATCTATATATATATATCTATATCTCTATATATATATATATATATATATATATATATAGGGATTCCCTTTGACACCGATATTGGCAATGACCTAGAGTCAATATGCCCTTCCTGGCATCCAATACCCCATTATCAACAGGCCCCTTAGAAATTCCCTCTGCGACATGGCCCTCTGTCGCATCATTTCTTAGTTTCACAAACCTTGTGGGGGGTTTAAGCTTCCAACTTGGGCTACTAGCTAGGTTCATCATTCTGTCGCTTGTAGCAATTGGCTTTGAAGTGGCTTGTTTCCCACTAGGCTGCTAGGTTTGGACTGAAATAAGAACAGTTCCATGTTCACATGCCTCAGCGAATCCATGCAGCCATCACGGGCCAGCGTTTCTCTAACCTCATTCGATGCTGTAGGATAGGTCAGTCTAACCATCCTTTTAATATCCTGTACTGGCTCACTGAGTGGCTCTGTCCTATGCCTGACCCTGCACTTAACTGCGCTCTGTAAACTTCTGCCTGGTTATCTGGTTCATACCTGGACATGAGTGTGCGAGTCAGGATGTGGTAATAAGTCTTTTGCTGATTGGAATCCTAGCTAAGGGGGCCTTTCCATATTTCCAACAACCAC
Organism: Urechis unicinctus; assembly: GCA_034190875.2. Classification (NCBI taxonomy): domain Eukaryota; kingdom Metazoa; phylum Annelida; class Polychaeta; order Xenopneusta; family Urechidae; genus Urechis; species Urechis unicinctus. The sequence continues at coordinate 7,979,178 of CM067350.1, read as the reverse complement.
ACCCTAGTCACCGTTTCTGTCACTATTGGGATCAGACCTGTTCATGCCTGAAGGTGCCAAACTGGTTGGCCCACAATTGGCGGCATTTTCCAGGGAGTAGGTGGGCCACGAGACTGAGCGCTGGCGGGCTGTGGTCCATAAGAATTGCTCGGACAGAGCTGAGTGCCTGGCTGAACTTGTGTATGGAAATTTTCTCGACTAACACCTATCCTTGGTGGAGTGCCCACCTGACCGTTACCCCATCGTGCCCCTCCTTTTGCAACACCTCGGTTGTATTGCCAAGCCCCAAAATACCCTGGATCTCCCCATGGCATAGTTGGGTGACCTGACCATGCGAATGGATATCTATATGGAGGGTACATTGGAGGCGAGCTAGGGGAGAAGCCAGAAGGTATACCTGACATATAAGCACGTTGGTAGTGAGGGCCACTCATACCACCCAATGTACTTTGAGGATAGCTGATGTTTCGTAATGCTTGGTAGAACGGTAAAATAGGGACGGGGAGCTTCTTCATGATGCTTTGTAGAACAGTAAAATAGGGACAAGGAGCTTCTTCATGATGCTTGGTAGAACGATAAAATAGTGACGAGGAGCTTTTTCATGGTGTTTGGCAGAACGGTAAAATAGGGACGAGGAGCTTCTTTATGATGTTTGGTAGAACGATAAAATAGGGACGAGGAGCTTTTTCATGATGTTTAGAGCGGTAAAATAGGGACGAGAACAGAACGGTAAAATAGGGACGGGGAGCTTCTTCATGATGCTTGGTAGAACCGTAAAATAGGGACAAGGAGCTTCTTCTTAAAATAGGGACGAGGAGCTTTTTCATGGTGTTTGGCAGAACGGTAAAATAGGGACGAGGAGCTTCTTTATGATGTTTGGTAGAACGATAAAATAGGGACGAGGAGCTTTTTCATGATGTTTGGTAGAGCGGTAAAATAGGGACGAGGAGCTTCTTTATGATGTTTGGCAGAACGGTAGTCTGCGTCCCAGACTCTAGGGGTTCCGCTACGCTTCTCGCCCTAGAGTCTACGGCCAGACAAGGTCTAAAAGTGGCGCGTCCGAATATTCATTAGACATGTTCGTTGATCTTCGTGACCAATCAACACAAAGGTTGTGACCCGGATTGACCTTAATTGCGCCTGGCTCATGAAACTGGCTTGTGATACGCGCCCTTCGGTTCCATGTGACGTCATGGACATTGTAGTGGTCTGGGAACACATTGAAGGGAACTATTCAAAAGTTCAAATTGGAACTACAACCAGCGCTTTTTTATCGCGTAGCTGCACGATAGCATGTTTACGTGATAGTCAGTTAAAAAGAACCAGCTGTGTGTCTGCTTCCTCGTCGAAAATAGCGTGAAACAACAAATCGGAGTGAGGAGGTTCTAAAAATCACTCGGCCGGTTGGACAAGTTCTTCGGACTTGTGAGAATAGACCAATGAGAGACAACGACTCAAAAGTACCGAGAGTGACCGAGAGACACGGCTTGTGATTGGAGCATCCCAAATCTGGGATGCCTGTCCAATAGGGACTGAGGGAGCTATTGAATATCAGTAACATGTGTTTAGGGGACCTTGGTAGAACGGTAAAATAGGGACGGGGAGCTTTTTCAAGATGTTTGGTAGAAGCGGTAAAATAGGGACGAGGAGCTTCTTCATGATGTTTGGTAGAACGGTAAAATAGGGACGAGGAGCTTCTTCATGATGTTTGGTAGAACGGTAAAATAGGGACGAGGAGCTTCTTTATGATAATTGGTTGAACGGTAAAATAGGGACGAGGAGCTTCTTCATGATGTTTGTTAGAACGGTACAATAGGGACGAGGAGCTTCCTGATGATATTTAGTTGAATGGTAAAATAGGGACGAGGAGGTTCTTCATGATGCCTGGAGATGTTTGTGGTCTGTCTGTCAAAGGTGTATTAATTCCTTCTCGATTTCGGCGTATCTGGTCCCTGTCGCCACCCGCGTAGATGGGGAGGGGAGGCCCGTACCCGGGAGAGTGGTATGGTCGGCTCCAAGGGTTCAGAAACCCCCCCTGTGAAACTATGCCAGTGAAATACCTGTTAAAGTTTGTTATCGATGGCCAGACATGGGAAGTCCGCTGAGCCCTGCCTCTTACGACAAGAACACTTCACTTTCTATACCCGCCAACACGGTATAACTCCATACCCATACAACTTTCATATTCTGTGATCATCTTGAAATTTCCCGCGTGAACCTTTCCAGCAAGAAATAGGTTAACAGGCTATATGAGCATGCTAATGCTGATAAGTTTACAGATAACAGCAAAAAGGGAACAACTCAGTCATGTCCTAAGATATGTAGATACTGAAGGGCAAATTCAGGAAGATTTAGCAGACTTTGTTAAATGTGGTGAGAGTATCACACGGCAAGCCATTGCAACTCTTTGGATGTTATTATACTTCCGTTGCTCATTAACGAATATATGCAATATGATGGGCACAAAGTTAAGAATTCAATCAATGAGTGACTGATTCAGCTACATCCCCACCACGCTAACTACCACTACCCACGCCCCAGACCCAGAAGCTCTGATATCGTGACGCTTTTCATTACATGATCGAATCAAGTAGCTATTGCTACATCAAATTTGGGCGTTAGCGTCAGCGTCAGAGCTATTCTGGCATATAACCGTGGCGGTCCTTTGTTGCCGACACCGTAGATCGCGATACAGTGTACATAGTATCGTCAACCAAATGTGGGTGGTTCAGCGCGGACTTCTTCTTTTGAAGAAAATAAATCATTTGCCGAAAGCGGCACGATGGCACAGTGTTCTATTCCAATGATGATCACTTTGTGGCAGCGTCACAGTTTTATTTATGCATTAAAGTCACCTCTTATGGCGCTGATTTTAGGCCATGTGGGAACCAAACAGGGTCACTAGGATACGTTGTGTCACTGAATTAAAACAGGCTGTGCCGCCAACCGGTGCTTGGATATCCAAGTTATTGTTCTACCACATTGTACAAAGGTAGGTTTCGTAGAAATTGATTGCTTGTATGTCCAATGGGGTCTCCGTGTTCGAGTCGGGATGGGGATGAGAGACGATTATTCGTAGGTCGCCGACGTGATTGTAGGTAGCTGAGGGTGAGGGGTGGAGAGGTGGAGAGGTGGTGTGTGTATGTGTTCGCAAGTGCATGCGTGCATGTATGCGTTTGTTGGGGGGTGAAACTTGTTTGGCACAATACAATGTAGGACAATACAATGGACAGTAAAATTGCTGGGTGGTATTATATGTTTTACTAACTCTACGAAATGATATTGCATTATTCACAGGCAATTTCCAAAGCTTATTTTCCCAAAAGCCTCGTCGTAATCTCCCTTTCTTCCAAATATTTTGTGTAATTTAATGTTATTATCTCAATTGTAACTAATTTCTGTGACTCAAAAAAATGTAATTGAATGCATAATGTACCCCTGGCTGACAAGTTTAAGAACCCACATCACATTGGTCAAATATGACTTCTCAGTGCAAGACGATAACCTGACTATCCATTGGTATTTATGAAAGTTTTCTCAAATAGCTTAAGGTTCCATTAAAATCAAATTGTTATAAACAATAAATGACCAATCTTCACAAAAAATACACCAAATTATCATTGGAATATATATTTGCCATGTGATATCCCAATACAATGACGTAACACGACTAGTAGGATAAAACTGCGACCTACGTAACCATGTGTAGGACAGGCCGTAGTTAACAACGCCAGCAAAAAGCAGATCCCAGAGCCAGGCATATATTTCAAATGTAAATACGGACCTGTTTTTGACTGGTTACATTTCGTGGGCGCCTTTGAAATCGCTGGTGAGAGTCGACGGTTGTTAGTACTTAAAAAGCTACATTGCATCAAAGCATTCAATTTTAAAAGCAGCATCCGACTCAAGGTAACCTTTTCAATGACTGTCTAACTTTCTACATAGCCGTTGGCCCCTACTGGGTATACCCGGACTGTTGCCCTTGTAGCCTTCATGGTCAAAGTTCAAGATCAGATTTATATTTACACACGTCATTACTTGTGATCAGTTTTTGGAGCAGACTGTGGAATACGTATGTGCTTGTAGAGGTCTGACATGGAAGGAGACATGACTGAGATCTACCAACCCGGGGAGGACCACAAGCCCGTATGGGACAAAGCAGAGGCCGGCTACAACCAGGCTGATACACATCTAGAGATCATGGGCAAACCTGTCATGGGTCGTTGGCAAACCCCGTTCATGCACAAACTGGCGTCGATCGCTTCCAAAGGTAATAGTATAACATTCACGGCTGATGTTTCATAAAGCGATATGTAATTGAAAAGAACGTTTTAAAATAAGTGATAATCTGTAGTTTCCTAATAATTTTCTCTAATCAGCAAAACGGATGTGTTAGCGTTGTCTGTATCACTATCAAGTCATGGCGGACCCATTTCCAACCTAATATGTGACGTACATATACCCATATTATAAAACTCAGTTGCACCGAATACTATAATCCATAGTTAATGTCTCTGTATATAGGGGGGCGTGTGTTGGAGATAGGTTTCGGCATGGCCATCTCGGCCTCCAAAATACAAGAATGTGGCGTGGATGAACACGTGATCATCGAGTGTAACGATGGAGTTTTTGACCGACTCGTTGAATGGGGCAAAAAGCAGAAATGTAAAGTAAGTCTATGTATTGTTTTGGATAGACCGACATTTATTGTTGCAAATGTTAGGAATATAACCCTGTTGAGTGTGCCAGGTCTGTGACTATCATGGAGTACTATTTCTGTAGCTCTCTTTACTGTCATAATGCACTGTGTGAAGGTGACACAAATGAAGGGGATGTGGGAAGATGTTGTGGGCATACTGGAAGACGGCTCGTTCGACGGTATCTCTACACGTGTTACATTCGAAAATGGATGTGAACTGTATAATATTTGAATCCGCGACTTCTCTTACCCTTATTACTTCATTAATCCCCTTTGTAAAGTTGAATGGCTATGAGGCTACACGTACCTGCCTATCGCTGTATTTGCAGGCATTCTGTACGACACGTACCCCCTCAGCGAGGCAGACTGGCACACACATCAGTTCCGATTCATTAGTGAACATGCCACGCGTCTCTTGAAGCCAGGAGGTGTCCTCACTTATTGCAACAACACGTCTTGGGGCAAGCTTCTCAACGACAAGACAGGGCAATATTCGGACATCACAACCATGTTCAAGGTGACATGACAACATGACATATCTTCAATATAATACTCGGGAAATCGAATAAATTATTACGGAATCGTTATTCGCATTATCCTGGTTAACCTCAAGTAACATGGCAATAATTTATGTCTAAAATGATTCATATAAAATGCGATATGTGTATGTTACAGGAGACCCAGTTGGAACACCTCGTCAAGGCCGGCTTCTCTGCTGCTGGGATCAGTACAGAAGTTGTACCCATGTCACCCCCGGCCGAGTGTCACCACTACCAACACAAAGCCATGATAGCGCCTACCATCATCAAACCAACCGTTCCCTAGTGATTTCATGGCAACGATTAAGTTGGCTGACTACCTTGTATTGTAAGTTGCCAGCGCGGCTGTTACGAAACGGGAATGGGAAGTTTCGTTAAAAGCCAATCTTAATGCTTCTTGTTTGTGGTATTATGTGGGATTTCTTATATTGGTTTTTATCTATCAACCACAAGATCAGCTGTTAACACCTACGATGTCAATAGAAAGTACAGAAATTTCGGACCAAAGAGGCGGATTGTTGAGGCGTGGTCATACGTCAATTTAGACTTAATAATGGCAGAAACACTTAATTTGTATTGCCATTTTGTCTGATGTTTTCATGATTAAAATATTTGCAACTGCACAAGACCAATTGGATTGCGTGAACGGGCACCATACAGGTTTATATTGCGGCCAACTGAGGCAAACACGATCCTGTACAAAGCTGCTCGAGCTCAAAATTTTGACGCATCATTTAAGCAACAAAGCGCGAGTCTTGGTAATGCTTTGTTGCCATACTCAACAGCAAGATCTCTACAAAGAAGGTCTGGGGCATGGTTTATTAATTTGATAAAATTATGCAAAGAAGTTTCAAAAATGTCAACGTCAACATGATAGAAATTGTCCTAATTTTAAATCAAAATAACAAAGAACATTATAATGATCTCTTTGCACTCAGAGAGTTACAAGATTCTTCAAATTTATCCATTAATACCGTCAGTGGGCCTGATGACATACATTATCAATATCTGAAAAACCTTCCCACAGGAATATCTTTTAGTTTTTTAAAAATATTATTTATAGAATTTGGAAATCGCGAACATTACCAGATAGTTGGAGGGAGGCTGCTATTATTCCAATCCCCAAATCTGGCAAGGATAAGATCAGTCCTGGGAACGATAGTCCCTTTGACTCCGAGCCTATACTTATGCCAGACGGACGAGGTTCCTATAAAGGAACCATCACCAAAGCCAAAGTGGTTTCCACCATGCTCGAAGCACGACGGATCACTTGATCCATCTGGAAAAACATTTTACGCGACGGCGCCGTGAGCGGGGAACATGAGGTGTTGGTCTTCTTCGATCTGGAGAAGGCACATGACACCACATGGAAACATGGCACATGATCGGATTAACATGACATGGGTCTAAAAGGTCGCATAACAATTGTATTCAAATATTTTCAAAGAACAAAACTTTTAAAGTCCGTACTCTCTCTCTCTCTCATTTTATAATTGTGGATAGAACAACTACATATATCTTAAACACGGGGTGTTATCCTGCCCTTTTAACAGTAATTAGCAGCTGACGACCATATGTATAATCTAACAATTTATGCTCGGAGAGAGCATCGTCTTTTCCCTGCGATGAAGAGTGACTCCAAAGAGTTGGATGTCTCATTCATTTCATCTGGATGAAAATACAGGGAATCAAATGAAATAAACTATTGAAATATCAATTTTATTTAGTTTATGGTGAGTAACATTACTATATTAAAAGTAATTGCATCCAAGTTGAGAGTTACATGAATGATCCCCTTCAACGTTATATAGCTTCTTGCTCTTTTAGTTTGATGCGACAATGCTGCTGCAGTTCTGAAGATCGAGATGAGTAGTTATTCCAACAGTCAAATAAATCTGCATGCATCGTAAATATTGGTGTGAATAAAAACGGCGATCGGGCCTCTTCGGGTAATGCTTCACTTATTACAGCATCTGTATATCTCTATGCATCAATAATGGCGCATATATAGCAGAGCTGACATATAACATCATTAACTATTGTCGCAAATGCAAACCTATCACATTAATCATGCTGCATGACATTATCGGTCATCAGTACTGTAATCATTATGATTCGCTACCTCTACTTTACAGTTTTGTGTCTTGTGCAGTTACCTCTAGAATTAAAGATGTCGTTTGTTCAGAATCTTCTTCTTTCACTAATTGTATTTTAAATACATGCTCTATACCAGGAACGCGACAATATAACATGTACTGCCTCATGAAATAATGGCCAGTTGTGGTTGATGGTCCTTTATATTCGCTGTAATTACAGTAATGGTGGTTGCAATTAATTTTCTGCTATTTTCACCTCATCGCACAGCTGATAACAAATTAAAGAATTAATACTTAGGGTCCCATCTTTGCTTATGATATTTCATTCACTCTACTCTATCACAATATCTCACTTTAATTCAATATAATGCCATTATTCAAATGTAGTCCCTTCATTTGTTCTACAAAATCGATGACTCACCAGGAAGTTGTGTGTTTAGAAACAGCAATACCGATTTGTCACAATTCTTTTGTGCTTCTTTATTCTCCATGCACACAAACTGTCATTTAGCATCATCATGTAAATTGGCATTTTATGTTATGACAAATTCTCACAAACTAGGCATTACCATATGTATTTTTCACATTTGAGCACGGATAACTTGTCCCAATGTCTATCACCATGTTTACTTTTAGTAATTGATGGGCTGCACGGTTTGTATGTCATATTACCTGCCGAGTGTTTGACTTGACTGGTCAACAATGACGAGACCCTTCCAACAAGGCCTTACCGCATTTTTGAGTACGCAGTTATAGCCTAGAAGCATGGAATTGACTGACTAATCCCTATTTTTATTAGAATGATATGCGATGTATTTTACCAGTACATACGTGATGGTATGATGCTTACGTGACAAATGTCAAACGGGTGATGGCCGCGGACCGGTTGGTTTAAGTTGCATTTTGGTTCTAAATACACAGTACTTCACTAAATAGGAAGATGAAATAGTAAAACACATGACTTGAAAGTACTACTGTTTTATAACCTTGACATTTTTGCTGGCCAATGGAATACATTTCCATCTTCACCATTATCATCTAATTGGTAAATGAGCGCTGGGTTCTTTGTCTAATGTAATAGCGGCAGCATTAACTCGCAAGGTGAACTGTGGAATTTTGAAGTCAAGTGACAATACAATAGCCAATGTGTGTGGATTAGTAGAAGAGTGGTTTTAGCTGTGACATGCACTTGCTTTTCGACTTCTTCTTATTACTAACGTTGTGTTAAAGCATACTAAAGGTTTGCAATTAATCACTATGCAAACATTCGGTGGAAATGTGGCAAATATTTCATTTTCACACTGTAAGCCACATAGGATTTATAAACCAATTCTTTAGTATTGGCCATGACTGTGTCACTTCATCAGCTCACAAGGAATCAGAGAAACATAAAATACACATAACATAACACACACATGTTTAGTATCCCGAATATTCTCTCCAGAACCGGGCTCCGCCTTCACTCTTGTTAAACGATCAGGACATGTAAAACGCGTGAGTTGCTGCTGAATCATAACGTAACTACATAGTTAAACCATTTTCAATTTAATGGTGTCACCCACAATTAACATAAATTCTTCAGCCTTGGCCTTGACGGTGTTGTCAAAAGCTCATCCTGAATCAGCAAATAAAGCAGATGTTACCGATGTAACTGGGGGTCATTATCCCATCCCCATCAAATAATGAATCTCATCGCTAGAAGTCCGCAATGTGAACAGATCATTTTGCTAACATTAGAAACGCACCATTAAAGTAAACCAGTGATTCAACTTGCGACTCAATTTTGACCAGATAAAGCGACCCCTACTTTAACTATGATGATCTCGGTTTCGGCTCAGTGGGTTCTAAGACATATTTCAGTGATGGACAATGCATGTGCTATGCCACACTATTCGCGGGTTTAAGTGTGTCATCAGTATAGAGTGATGACTGAGACCATGATGTCTGATAACACCAGTCAGTGGCTTGATGTACATTTTGGCTTCTTGCGACCCAACATTGATCCCCCTGGAACTCCATGCTTTAGTAATATATGCTCAGAGAGTCTCATATCTATCGAAAGTGTTTGGTAGCGATCCCTGTAGTAGGATGTCACCCATTTGTGCGAAGCGTAAACTTTAGTACTCCCGGGGCATTGTATCAGCACATGAAGGCCAATGGTGTCAAATGCACTGAAGATCAAGTAGTACATGCAGACATACGATTCCTTCGTGCAGGGACTCAAGAATGTCACTACGAACCTCAAAAAAGTAATATTCTGTTGAGAGACACTGATTCCACGTTTTGGGGTATACTTTGCAGTCGACCTGATGAAGTTCACGGCTAAATGATCACGGGACAATCTGCCTGTATGGCCACATAGACCGGGACTCGTCATCTCTTTGTTGTTACGACATCGTGTATATGGCCGTGAGACATGCGTAGGTTCGTTGAGTAGAATGGTCACTGCGAGAGTTATATCTGCAATACACAACTTGAGCCCGGATTTATCTAGACGAGAGGCTGTAATAGCCAGTCAATCGGCTGGTGGTGAGTTGCACAGAAATGTAAGTCATAAATTGAATCCACAAATTATATTTAACCTCATAAATATTATTGCGGAATAAGGAAACGTGATTTGGTTTAAATGTCGTACTGCCAACTAATTAAAATCCACCAGTCTACATTGCGTTTACATTGGCCCGATTTTGACGGTAGTGTAACAGAGGGTAGCGTAGTAGCTCTTTCGAACTAAGTACGGGTAGTGCTGCATGCACTTCCTCTTAGTTCTGGCGTCCAACGGCATCGAGCCTGCGTAATTCAACGGAATGATCCCGAGTTTTATCTAGTATTATCTAATAACATCAACTCACCAAACATTTATCGGAACAGAGGTTGAATTTCAGCAACAGAAGTATCCTGTGAATTAGTATTTTGGCCTAAAACACACCAAGCGGTAATATCTGGGCCCGACTTTTCACTGACAAATTCAGAGGCATCGGAAGTTTACACCGATAGTTGCAGGGGCACTCTGGGATACTGTCCTCCAGGAAGGGAATATCCGCGGTAAACTTGGAAAATATACTTTTCCGCAGACAATAGGAATATGAAACATCATCATGAACCGAACTAAATAATAACTTTCGACACGGATCGCCTGAAACTCGTCAGAAAATGCAAATTTTCGTGGAAAAAGTGGTGAGTTCAGTATGCATCGATAACAAAATTTTGGTTTTACTGTTGGACCGACAAGGTGATAAATAGAACCTGACGTTGGTCTATTGGGCTATAGCGTAGCTCCGGTCGAACGGTAATATAAATATATACTACTCAGACGTCTTGTAGGGCTAAGCAGAGGGATGCTTCATAGAATTCCGCACAGAATTGACAGGTAACCCTGGGTTCAATATCAAGTAGAGAGGGCGGGAGTTTGTAAGCACTCCATGAAAGTTAAGTTATCATTATATACAAAGTAGATCCAGACTGGGTTTGTCTCAGAATCATATTCTGGAAGGAGAGGTGGTAGATGTGATGGAGGCGGTGTGTTTTGTAGGGGGGGCGGGGGAGTAGGGGGGGGGGGGGGGGGGGGGGGGGGGGGGGGGGGGGGAGTTAGTTGTGGTGACATCAGTGCATTAATTGGGTATCAATTTAGCGGTATGTGTAACATTGCAGTGTTATGTCAAGTAGAGTATTCATGTGACATATATTACAAAGGAGGGGGTTTATGGCAGGGGGGACATTATACCATGGCCCTAGGTACCCATGATTTATTGACCCCAGCTGGAAAAGTGGCAATTATTCAATCAATAATTATTGTCCTCATTGAAAACAAATTGAGGTTGGTAGGACAACATACTTTGTGGCAGCTCTAATGAATGGAAAAGTATCAACATTCATCAGAAATCTTTAATTCATATAATAACAAAACAGCAATATCAGAATGAGTATTGCAACAAGCAATACTTGAAAATATGTTGACACACCTTCAGCAAATAGTACATGCACATGTTCCAGTGTAGAGTAGACTTATCAGTGCTTTTACATATTATTGTTAGGTGATGATAAATAGAAAATTCTCTTAATTTGGTACATCCATATTCTTTAAAAAAAATCAAACTGTAGGCTCATGTTTGCATTGTTTACCCTGTGATATCCATGCCAGTTGGTCAACTGAAACTAATTGCAAAGAAAAAACATTCAAAGAGAGGAGGCATTAATTGTATATAATGCTGAATATCACAATATTATACTAGATATCCCTATTGTTCAAGTTGGACAAGTTGTCACATTCAACAAGCAATATACTTGTTAATTCATTGTATGGTTATGCTGCAAAGTGATTCCCTTGAAATGTTGATGGGCTATTGATAAAGGTCCTGTTCTCTACCCATGTAGGTGATGATCCCAGGTGCAAGGAATGAGTTGGCAAGAACTGGACAAGTCTTGTAAAACTAATTTGGTTGTTTCATTAATTGACTGAATGTAGCATTGTAATAACATGGCTGAACCGACAAGCATCATGTTTGTTTTATATGAAACAAATAAGTGAACACTTTTCACCAATTTCCTCTAATTATAACTTATCAATAACTTATGCAATGACAGCTCACTCAAATGTTCAATTAGATAATTGTGAGGTTTTATTGGTAATAATACTTAAGCACATGTTTGTGTAATTAATCTGTTATTGAAACATTTAGGGTTTTAGGTGAGACAATTACCAGTAGGTGTCGCTATTACTGCGATCACAATACTAATAAGAATACCAATGAAATGAGTATGAAGGTACACTAGGTTTTGAATATTATTGCAATAGCAAAATGCAGGTTTAATAAATGTTCAAATTACATGTTTTAAGCCGTTAGCAGCGATAGCTGCGAGTAATTATGAAAATAAATTCAGACCACGAATAAGCATGCATATCGCATTGTATTACACAGAAGCAGATCGGTTGTATTGTGAATTCAGTGATGAGTAACGCTCCCGAAAACACATGAAACCGCTAAATATTGTGTGAATCTATGCGTGTGCTTGGTCGTAGCAAAACATGGGAAAATAGTTGCACCATTGTCATGCAGCAATGTGTGACTCAATTGCATGCCATTCAGACCTCAAAAAGCGAGTCGTTGTCTAAATCGCGCGCCAGTGAGAACGAACATCTGTATCCGACACGGGTATGTATAGCTACATATCTGGTAACAGAAAAATATCATTTAGTTACAAAGGGAAACAGTAACTCAGCACGTTGAAGCACCCACTAGCACAGCTGTCACGTGCCCATCAAAGCATTCTATAGCAACTAACAAGTGGGGAAAAGCTGTTGCAAACATGCGTTCATAACGGAGTCATTATTGACTGTAAAGCTTCTTCCGGTATTATTATCATTTCCGTTTCACCCAGTCTGTAATTACAACATTTAGCACACTAGCGTCCATTATCATTTCACTCGATCCACCCGTTGTTGTCATAGCTTTCTGTTGTCCATCCATGCACACAAACGGGCTGATGTAAATCTCCCCATCCAAACTATTAAGTTGAACTATACATCCACGACAATCATATGTTTACAAATCCGCGCAAAATGTGTGTACCACTGCGCACTGCGAGAGGCGAGGTTTTGATTCTGGCACGCACGTCTCAACTAAGTCCGGAATTATCGACGGCTCAGCTGAGTCATCACCAACGTGGTTGTTGAATACGGCCCCTGGTGATGGAGAAGGGGCTATAACTGAGAGTATGGGGTTTAGGGTTTATTGTGGGTTTAATAAGTTTGAAGGTTGAGAAGGAGTTGTTCCTCTCTTCTTGCCAGGTTTGTATTAAGTGTTCATTTATGAAAGATTACAGTGTGTTGAGATCTAAGGGTATGGAATGGATAAAGGGATTACAATGAGATTTTGTGGCTTCTGAGTCTGCAGTTTCGTTTTCCTGGATTCCGCAAAGCGCAGGAATCTAGGCCATTATGGTGTTACAGTTAATTGTGATGAGCAAACAGAGTGGAGAGGTATTCTATTTTCATTGATGAGGGGATTTAGGGTTTAGTTTCTGAGTGCAAAGACCTTTGTCGAGGATGATTCCAACATATTTAATTGATAATTTGATAGATGGTGAGGGTTGTGTACAATGAGACTGAGAAGAGGATGGAGTGGGGGTGGATTGGTAAATTGGAACAAAGGAAGGGGTTGTAGTTTTGGAAGGGTTTGGGGAAGTAGCAGAGGGTACGGTAGGGTTAGGGGTTGGGGAAGTAGCAGAGGGTACAGCAGGATGAGGGGTTGATGATGTAGCAGAGGGTACAGTAGGGTGAGGGGTTGGGGAAGTAGCAGGGGGTACGGTATGGTGAGGGGTTGGGGAAGTAGCAGAGGGTAGAGTATGGTGAGGGGTTGATGATGTAGCAGAGGGTACAGTAGGGTGAGGGGTTGGGGAAGTAGCAGGTGAGGGGGTACGGTATGGTGTAGGGTGAGGGGTTGGGGAAGTAGCAGAGGGTAGAGTAGCAGAGGGTGAGAGGTTGATGATGTAGCAGTGGGTACAGTAGGGTGAGGGGTTGATGATGTAGCAGAGGGTACAGTATGGTGAGGGGTTGGGGAAGTAGCAGAGGGTAGAGTATGGTGAGGGGTTGATGATGTAGCAGAGGGTAGAGTATGGTGAGGGGTTGATGATGTAGCAGAGGGTAGAGTATGGTGAGGGGTTGATGATGTAGCAGAGGGTACAGTATGGTGAGGGGTTGATGATGTAGCAGAGGGTAGAGTATGGTGAGGGGTTGATGATGTAGCAGAGAGTACAGTAGGGTGAGGGGTTGATGATGGTTTGGTTGATTTAGATGAATGAGGGAGGTAGGAGGTTTGAGTTTTGGGGGTAGGGGTGATAATGAGGTAGGAAGAGGGGAGGGGAGGGGGAGAAAACATAAGGTGGTTGAGGGTGGGAAGTAGGGAGAACAAGTAATGCCTCTTGGGCGTAAGAAGTGCTTCTTGTAATTTAGATTTAATTTATTGATTGGGCTTTACTGTAAGAACGACAGCCTTTGTAGGCTGCGCTGTACTTACCACCACAATTGGAACATTTTTTCTCTTTAGTTTGACATTGAGTAAAGGGGTGGTGCTCCCCACAGTTAGGACAAGAGGTGTTATTTGGGCATAAAGGGGAAGTATGACCATATCCGTTGCATTTAAAACATCTGGTGGGGTTGGGAATGTCAAGTTTAACGTTGTGAACGGAGTAGCCTATTCGTACTTTGGTGGGGAGGTCGGGGGTAGAAAAGGCTGATTCTGTGGGTCTGATTTTTCCTAGTCTTCCGATATTGATAACGTCAAAAGGTTCGAGTGCCAAAAGGAGGACCGATTCTGGAATATCGGTAGTAACACCATGATTCCAAAGGGTGGTTTGTGGTTTTGAGACTATTAGCTTAATGTAGGAACCTGTTTTGGTGGTGATGAAGTCTGGACCTATGATGTTGGTGAAAAAGGAAAACAAAAGAGAAAAGACAGTTTGATGAAGGTAATCCGAACACTGGTCTGCGGGGAGGGAGTGAGTCCATGGGAGGACCAAGTCCTACCCAAAGGTTAGTAACAAATCCTTTAATAAGGATTCTTACATAACATTTGTGCTGAGGAAGACAGATAAATAAGTGCCGTCCTCTGAGGTGGTAAACTTGAAAAAAGAACAAAGAAATATTGGAGCGAAGGTCATATGTGTAAAGTTATGATGACAGTTGATCATAGTGTCTTGAGGTGTTGTACATGACTACATGATGTTTAGTCAGAATATTATACATAGGACGAACTTTTAAGGGCCCGTAGCGTTTCTTTGGGGCCTTTATCCCCACCCCATCAAACCGGGGCCCTTGCCAATTTGCACACTTGTATTTTATGATGTTTCAAATATATCAGTCATGCGTATACCATGCAGGGAGAAACACTAACTCGGAGAAATACTTGTCCAGTCGGGCAAGTCCTCCTAATTTTTGCTTGTCCGATTGAAAATCCTCCTTGCCCGTTCATAGTATGAAATTTTGTCCGATAGACTAAGCGTAGACTAACGCGGAATTTACCGGGAATCGCCGATCACGCGCTGAGTTGACGAGTCTCGCAACGCAGTTAGTTTAGAAAAATAGAATATAAAAACGACTTGTCCCGTCTGGCAAGTTAGATGGCAGCTTCACTTGTCCGACGGCTTCACCTACTTGTCAGGGACAATCGGGCGATCGCTAATGTTTTCCCTGCCATGTGTCACGTGTTTGCCAGATGCCATGTGTGTACCCGCTGTCATGCGTCTACCAGATGTGGCGGTCGCTACTAGATAAAAATGACAATAAGCTATCGCTTATCATGGTACATATACAGATTAAACGACAAGCAATAACACTCGCTTCGAAGCTCGGGAAAGTATCATAGAACAGCTTACTCGCATATTGCTTCGTGAAGAAGAAAACATGGCTCGGGCGTTGCTCTGTAGTTTATTCATTCTGTTAGCCATTCCAGCAGCTGTCCCAGAATGCGCAAGTGTTGCAGGCGACGCAGGTATGTATGCCAAGCGCATTAAAATATAACGCGCAATATAGATCACGGCTTGTAAAAATAAGTATGTTTAACCAAATTATTACATGCCACAGCTGGTATCAAGCTACTTGATGAGGGTAACCAGGAATGGGAGAAGTTGTTTGACGACCGTAACTTTGAGGATCTGATCAAACTATACACACCGGACGCCAAGTTATATGTCCATGATGAGGACACCGCCTCCGGACGGGACGGTGAGTAGGCAATACTTGGAAAAAGTCGTTGTAAAGCCAGGAACTGGAACAAAATGGACAATATCACAAGTGAAAATCAGACTGGATAAGTATACGAAGCTATCAAATGTATATATATATACATATATAGCGTCCAATGTTTTTATTTTACTTTTCCAGCCATTGGCTTTGCAGTGAAGTTAAACGCCACGCATGACATTGGAAAGAACATGAACATCAGATGTGTCGAGATCAGTGACGTCGACAGTGACTCAGGAATAATGATTAACGTCTACGAAAACGCGTTTAGGTATGTGTTAACCTCATTATTAATTTTTTTGTACTTTTGAGAAAATGTCCAGCCAGTTGATGTTTATGTGATCATCCAAGTAGTTTACATTGCTAATCCCTGTTGTTATTGTGCGTCTTCATTTCAAGGGGCATGTTGCTGTGGCACATTAACGATGGAGAAGCTAAAATCTACCGCCATATGGTCACTGAAATCAAAAATTAAATTTACTATGATCCGGCGATGAGCACCCTTAACAGGTCGACATGTGCATGAAATAAAAGCATGTCTATCACATGGATTCATGTGTTGGTGTCAATATTATTGTAGCCACATTAATACAATATCTAGTACCATTGTCGCCATATCCAATGATCAGTACAGCATATGAGCTATCTGGTTTCTGCAGATGATTCGCAATTTTGATCATGTCTGTCGATGCAATGTGTAGTAAGGGGCACGCATGTGACTGCTCCCGGGGGGGGGGGGGGGGGGCACTTGGCCTTATTCTGGATAGGGGTGTGCCGCGGGACCTCGAAAACCCGTACCCGTCGTACAAGGTCAAAATGGCCAAAAGCATACCCCGTCGTACAAGGTATTGTGCAAATGTATAACCCGTCGCACAGATGGAAGCTGAAAAACATACCCCGTCGTACAAGTATGAGGCCAAAAAACCCGTCGTACAAGTCGAGAGGCCGAAAAAACATACCCCGTCGCGCGGCACATATATACTACCTCTATACACTTAAGTGCCCCCCCGGGGACTGCTCCCGGTAGATGTTGCAAACCGTATTGAACTGGATTTTGATCAATCAGTGAAATAAAGCCAGAAATGACCTTTGTCTCTGATTAACCCTGTCAATCCCCTATCGGAGCATTGTAAATGGTACAAGTATTTGGACAGTTAAACCGCATTTTGTACAACCTCATCATGTACAACCCCCCCCCCCCAAAAAAAAAAAAAAAAAGAGAAGCAAATTGTTAGAATTGAAACAGCTATTCGTGACTTCATGTGGTAGGGGGCAGAACGATTGAAAAAACATATGGCGGGCAGGGAAACCTGGGTCACTAACCGGATCAAATTGTTGTCATATCTTTGCTGACAATATTCCAAGACGTCATGAAATGTCTCTCGCCACATATCTTTTTACATCTTCATAACGAATATAGAAACCCGCATGCCCCAACTACTCGCACGCGTCATCTCCTCGCACTCTCATCGACAAAATTCTCATGATGCATACATCAAGACACTGGTAATTAACATTGACAGGTGAGAGCATGATCATTGCTGTTGTATATGTCTATAGCTTTCACCGTGCAAGCAGCTGTATTATTGTAACAGCAGCAGCAGCAGCAGCAGCAGCAGCAGCAAATAGCCTTTTTAACGACATCGTAAACTTTAAAAAAAAAATGACAACTGCTCAGTGCTCACCCATCACTGTTTGAGGATAACTCATTCCTGACTTCAGCCGCTTACTTCTGACAAATATTTGCATTTGTATGATTTTACCCGCCTTTGCGTCTGTTCATTTGCTGCGCCTGTACAGGGGAGATCGACTCAGGCTAACATAAATGCGTCGGAAATACTATGTTCCTGTTAATTATGCTGCAACACACGACGATGAAGATCGGTAAAATTAGCATTTTAGACAAGCCGCGATTTGAAAGCATGCTGTTTTGTACAGCGGTAGCTAAATAGATTTACCGTAGATGCTTAATTGCTAGATAGCGGGGTAGCTATCTGAGAGTTGATTTTTCAGGAAAACAAAAGTCCGTTATATGCCCCCAAATCGAGGAAATTGACACTGATAAAGCTACTGTAACTGTTATTGTGAAGCGGCGATTCCACTTTATGCTTCAGAGGAAATTAATTCATGATTCCGTGTTTGGCAAATTACACTGCGAAAAGCTTGTATATTATCGAACTTATTTGTAAAGATGCAGCTCCGTAAATTCATGAACGATGTGAAACACATTACAATTTGTTCTCAAATTTATATGCAAATTAGAAACTAATTCACAATACGCAAGACATAATGCAGCATACTACGTAGCCAAAATTGTACAACGCGGCCTAAAACAAAGGCATCTGCAACCAACGAGGCTAAATAAATAGATTTACACAAATGTTATAACGCAACTAAACCGAAGATGCACATATTCTATAATGAAGGCAATGATTATCGTGATTATGGTCGTTGAAACTACTACCAATGAGTATGAATATGATGATGATAACATCGGCGACGACTAGGATGAAGATGACAAGAACAAAATGTAATGGTGCGTGCATTATGACAATGATAATAATGATGAAGCTGTTTATGATAAACATGATGAAACAGATGAACAGGAAGAAAATTGTGACGATTTTGATGACGCTATGATCATGATGGTCATTATCATTATTATCATGATGATCTTTTTTGTTAGACAATTCTATTCTCTGTGACAACCATTGTTAATAACTTACTCATTATTGGGACGCAAAAAGAATCACTCCTGCCAGGATGATAGTCTGAGACTAGATATGTAATGAAGCAATTAACATTGGACTAACATCGCCGATATATCGCGTATTTTATCGTATAACTGAACACTAGTTTATTAACAACAGCTTAGCAGTTAGAGTGAACATGTTATTTCCCCCTAAAATGGATAACATATCAATTCAAACCAAGGAATTATTTGAAATCACAAGCTGAGGTTAAGAACAACGGGATCATTTCAGATGCGCGCATTATTATATTTTTTGGGGAACAGTTAATATAAAAGTTAAAAAGATAAAAGAAATGTCACGAACACTGCGCGCTTTTTATTTTTAGTTTATATATTCCGCCTCTTCGGTAACCTTTTGTCGGCGTGTAAAGCTAGTGTTTCATTTGTTGCACTATATTTGCAGTGCCAGAACATAGTATTCATAGAAACCTGTCCCATTGCAGCAATAAAAGGGGCATTGTTAAATTATGGTCACTTCTATAATACAATGAAAAGATATTTGGAGTACCCGTGTTAGTGCCATTAAACACTGGTTCAAAACCCCAAATAGCCAAAGAAATGTTTGTTTTCTAAACATAAAATCAACATGTTTGTTTATGTTATTGCGCATAGCTTAGAATACACTGTGACATGTGACGCTCGTTTCATGAAGCCTGTATTTAATATAAATAAACATTTAGATGACAATAAGAGGCTACAGTGTTGTCAAACCTACACATTTAACAAAATCAAATGATTTAATCTATTGAGCGCATAACTGAAGTAAAACGCGCACTCAGCACAATAATCCGAAAAAGGTCGCAGACAAAAACCTAAATCTTATGTGTAATGAAAGTGTCATAAACACTACAATGTGCAAGTGCTTTTTGACGCTGTATAAGAGGCAAAAAAGGTTTAGAGCATACATGATCAAATTCATTCTGAACACGATCAAATTATATAGAAATGTCTGGTTTGTATTTCATCTTTTGCGATATCTTGAATAATCAGGTGTTCAATATTGTATTTGAAACCTATTTGTTCAGTACTGTATTTGAAACGTTGTGCATCTGAAAATAGCACTAGATTTTATTGCCAATGAAATCATCAAAAAACATTTTATTGTAAATGGTAGGAAAACGTTAATTTTTATTCATTTAAATATACCGTTCTGTCAAAAAGGCTTTTGGGACCTGTTATTTAAAGACAGATATTTACTCAACCCAAAACGTAAGTGGTGGTATGACGAAGTATATTGAGTTGGGCCGAGTTAATAGCTGTCCTAACAAAAAATATTCACTATCATTGCTGTAAAATTGACGAGGAATTTGCCTGATAGGCTTTCTTCTTCTACAAATGGGTCTCTAGATTAATTGATTTGCAACAATTATTCACGAGACCCATACTTAACCCATTAATTTAACTTGGGTTGAGTAAATATCCCTCACAACAGTGGCTCTTGCTGGCATTATGATGTTCATGCATGAGGTAGTATGGCTTACTGCACATAACATACGGCCGTGTGTTAATTCAAGAGCACTGGTATTTTACACGTCCCCACCTTAATCTTTCATATGTAGTTAGTCTAATAGAGATTTCACCGTGAAGGAGGTTTATTTCTGAATGATGGGGTACGGATTCCGTATCCCGCAAGTCCGAATATATATATTACAAAACTGTGGTATGGAGTAACTCTGGTGATGTCCAGAGGCTACTGCTGAGCTGGAATTCCAAACTACTATGTGCCGTACGGAGTTGGCCTTCCAACTAGGTCCGTACGACGGTGACTGTTTCGTTGCCCCAATGCTGAATGTGTTTTTAACTTCTGGGGACGGAGGGTATTTATACAAATGTGTGGCGTCGTCAGCAAGCGTGGAGGTACAATTACCTTTAGCTTTAATTGAAGATCAAACGGGCTGATGTTAATTGTTATGGGAATTGACGGGTTGGGAATGTTTACTTCAAAGGGCTCTACTTACTACACCGGGACTATTTAACTGCGGAACTAACCCTACCGGAATGATTACTTCAGATATAAAAGTTTGATTATTGATGGGGGAGTGGGGGTGGGGGGTGGGGGGGGTACATTATGACTCCACACTGGTTGACGACGCTTACTGCAGTTATTACATAATATCTAATTGATAAGGACGGTCACATATACCCTTCCTACACATTAGACTTGACCTCAAGTCTACAACAAATTGTTCACAAACAAATAGATTATACTAACAAAAATCAATTAACCTATACTATTAAACATTAATGACATAGAATGACACCAAAAAAACATTAGCGGTAACAATAGTCTCTTTTACGACTCCTGCATTGAGATATAGTGTGACCAACATTATTACAGTAAGCGCACATTTGGGACCGTGCATCATATCTAGATTTCCATCCGTGACTACCGTTCATGACACTTGTAACTGGTGCTTGACTGTCCTGTGTTAGGCTGCTGTGGAGGTCTCTTAATAGATCAATAAGAGTTTTAGTCCTTTCCAACATATTTATTTGTTCGCGTAGTGTTCGATTATCGTCTTGTAGCCTTTCCAGCTTTTCCGAAGCAGATGTGTTTTTGACCAATTGTCCTCGCAGCATACCTCGCATGTTTTCAAGTTCAATTTGGGCGTCTAGTAATTGGTCTTTCAATCCGTCAATCTCACTCACCAGGTCACGTTCCTTCTTGTGTTGTTTTGGCGTATCTCTTTTATGATGCATTCTTGGGGCGCTTGTATTTACGCATTCCATCCAGTCGGATGCCGGGACTGAATGTAATGGTAGGCTGTTATCACTTTTCTTGTTCGTCAAGAACGTTTCCAGACGGGCTTGATCCTGTCGGCGTTGACTTGGCGACTTGTTCTTTCTCGGGGCTGTTTTAGGGCATGGTGTCGCACTTGGGGGTTTCTGCGATGAGGTAGCCGGTGTCAGGTAGTAAGGCATAGGACCTGGCAAGGCTTGTCCGTGGCGTCGGTAGCCTAAACGTCCAGACATACCTTAGTTTTTGAAGATGACTTTCCTGTGATCAGCCAAAAGACGATCACTCCGGATTTCTCCACCAATTTTCACCGTGAACGTCGATACTCTTTCTGGTCGCAGTGATGAAGATGAGAGTCAATTGAATGGTAACTAGAAAAAGGAGGTTTATTTCTGAATGATGGGGTACGGATTCCGTATCCCGCAAGTCCGAATATATATATTACAAAACTGTGGTATGGAGTAACTCTGGTGATGTCCAGAGGCTACTGCTGAGCTGGAATTCCAAACTACTATGTGCCGTACGGAGTTGGCCTTCCAACTAGGTCCGTACGACGGTGACTGTTTCGTTGCCCCAATGCTGAATGTGTTTTTAACTTCTGGGGACGGAGGTATTTATACAAATGTGTGGCGTCGTCAGCAAGCGTGGAGGTACAATTACCTTTAGCTTTAATTGAAGATCAAACGGGCTGATGTTAATTGTTATGGGAATTGACGGGTTGGGAATGTTTACTTCAAAGGGCTCTACTTACTACACCGGGACTATTTAACTGCGGAACTAACCCTACCGGAATGATTACTTCAGATATAAAAGTTTGATTATTGATGGGGGGGAGTGGGGGGGGGGGGGGGGGGGGGTACATTATGACTCCACACTGGTTGACGACGCTTACTGCAGTTATTACATAATATCTAATTGATAAGGACGGTCACATATACCCTTCCTACACATTAGACTTGACCTCAAGTCTACAACAAATTGTTCACAAACAAATAGATTATACTAACAAAAATCAATTAACCTATACTATTAAACATTAATGACATAGAATGACACCAAAAAAACATTAGCGGTAACAATAGTCTCTTTTACGACTCCTGCATTGAGATATAGTGTGACCAACATTATTACAGTAAGCGCACATTTGGGACCGTGCATCATATCTAGATTTCCATCCGTGACTACCGTTCATGACACTTGTAACTGGTGCTTGACTGTCCTGTGTTAGGCTGCTGTGGAGGTCTCTTAATAGATCAATAAGAGTTTTAGTCCTTTCCAACATATTTATTTGTTCGCGTAGTGTTCGATTATCGTCTTGTAGCCTTTCCAGCTTTTCCGAAGCAGATGTGTTTTTGACCAATTGTCCTCGCAGCATACCTCGCATGTTTTCAAGTTCAATTTGGGCGTCTAGTAATTGGTCTTTCAATCCGTCAATCTCACTCACCAGGTCACGTTCCTTCTTGTGTTGTTTTTTGGCGTATCTCTTTTATGATGCATTCTTGGGGCGCTTGTATTTACGCATTCCATCCAGTCGGATGCCGGGACTGAATGTAATGGTAGGCTGTTATCACTTTTCTTGTTCGTCAAGAACGTTTCCAGACGGGCTTGATCCTGTCGGCGTTGACTTGGCGACTTGTTCTTTCTCGGGGCTGTTTTAGGGCATGGTGTCGCACTTGGGGGTTTCTGCGATGAGGTAGCCGGTGTCAGGTAGTAAGGCATAGGACCTGGCAAGGCTTGTCCGTGGCGTCGGTAGCCTAAACGTCCAGACATACCTTAGTTTTTGAAGATGACTTTCCTGTGATCAGCCAAAAGACGATCACTCCGGATTTCTCCACCAATTTTCACCGTGAACGTCGATACTCTTTCTGGTCGCAGTGATGAAGATGAGAGTCAATTGAATGGTAACTAGAAAAAGGAGGTTTATTTCTGAATGATGGGGTACGGATTCCGTATCCCGCAAGTCCGAATATATATATTACAAAACTGTGGTATGGAGTAACTCTGGTGATGTCCAGAGGCTACTGCTGAGCTGGAATTCCAAACTACTATGTGCCGTACGGAGTTGGCCTTCCAACTAGGTCCGTACGACGGTGACTGTTTCGTTGCCCCAATGCTGAATGTGTTTTTAACTTCTGGGGACGGAGGTATTTATACAAATGTGTGGCGTCGTCAGCAAGCGTGGAGGTACAATTACCTTTAGCTTTAATTGAAGATCAAACGGGCTGATGTTAATTGTTATGGGAATTGACGGGTTGGGAATGTTTACTTCAAAGGGCTCTACTTACTACACCGGGACTATTTAACTGCGGAACTAACCCTACCGGAATGATTACTTCAGATATAAAAGTTTGATTATTGATGGGGGGGGGGGGGGGGGGGGGGGGGGGGGGTACATTATGACTCCACACTGGTTGACGACGCTTACTGCAGTTATTACATAATATCTAATTGATAAGGACGGTCACATATACCCTTCCTACACATTAGACTTGACCTCAAGTCTACAACAAATTGTTCACAAACAAATAGATTATACTAACAAAAATCAATTAACCTATACTATTAAACATTAATGACATAGAATGACACCAAAAAAACATTAGCGGTAACAATAGTCTCTTTTACGACTCCTGCATTGAGATATAGTGTGACCAACATTATTACAGTAAGCGCACATTTGGGACCGTGCATCATATCTAGATTTCCATCCGTGACTACCGTTCATGACACTTGTAACTGGTGCTTGACTGTCCTGTGTTAGGCTGCTGTGGAGGTCTCTTAATAGATCAATAAGAGTTTTAGTCTTTTTCCAACATATTTATTTGTTCGCGTAGTGTTCGATTATCGTCTTGTAGCCTTTCCAGCTTTTCCGAAGCAGATGTGTTTTTGACCAATTGTCCTCGCAGCATACCTCGCATGTTTTCAAGTTCAATTTGGGCGTCTAGTAATTGGTCTTTCAATCCGTCAATCTCACTCACCAGGTCACGTTCCTTCTTGTGTTGTTTTGGCGTATCTCTTTTATGATGCATTCTTGGGGCGCTTGTATTTACGCATTCCATCCAGTCGGATGCCGGGACTGAATGTAATGGTAGGCTGTTATCACTTTTCTTGTTCGTCAAGAACGTTTCCAGACGGGCTTGATCCTGTCGGCGTTGACTTGGCGACTTGTTCTTTCTCGGGGCTGTTTTAGGGCATGGTGTCGCACTTGGGGGTTTCTGCGATGAGGTAGCCGGTGTCAGGTAGTAAGGCATAGGACCTGGCAAGGCTTGTCCGTGGCGTCGGTAGCCTAAACGTCCAGACATACCTTAGTTTTTGAAGATGACTTTCCTGTGATCAGCCAAAAGACGATCACTCCGGATTTCTCCACCAATTTTCACCGTGAACGTCGATACTCTTTCTGGTCGCAGTGATGAAGATGAGAGTCAATTGAATGGTAACTAGAAAAAGGAGGTTTATTTCTGAATGATGGGGTACGGATTCCGTATCCCGCAAGTCCGAATATATATATTACAAAACTGTGGTATGGAGTAACTCTGGTGATGTCCAGAGGCTACTGCTGAGCTGGAATTCCAAACTACTATGTGCCGTACGGAGTTGGCCTTCCAACTAGGTCCGTACGACGGTGACTGTTTCGTTGCCCCAATGCTGAATGTGTTTTTAACTTCTGGGGACGGAGGTATTTATACAAATGTGTGGCGTCGTCAGCAAGCGTGGAGGTACAATTACCTTTAGCTTTAATTGAAGATCAAACGGGCTGATGTTAATTGTTATGGGAATTGACGGGTTGGGAATGTTTACTTCAAAAGGCTCTACTACTTACTACACCGGGACTATTTAACTGCGGAACTAACCCTACCGGAATGATTACTTCAGATATAAAAGTTTGATTATTGGGGGGGGGGGGTGGGGGTGGGGGGGGGGGGGTACATTATGACTCCACACTGGTTGACGACGCTTACTGCAGTTATTACATAATATCTAATTGATAAGGACGGTCACATATACCCTTCCTACACATTAGACTTGACCTCAAGTCTACAACAAATTGTTCACAAACAAATAGATTATACTAACAAAAATCAATTAACCTATACTATTAAACATTAATGACATAGAATGACACCAAAAAAACATTAGCGGTAACAATAGTCTCTTTTACGACTCCTGCATTGAGATATAGTGTGACCAACATTATTACAGTAAGCGCACATTTGGGACCGTGCATCATATCTAGATTTCCATCCGTGACTACCGTTCATGACACTTGTAACTGGTGCTTGACTGTCCTGTGTTAGGCTGCTGTGGAGGTCTCTTAATAGATCAATAAGAGTTTTAGTCCTTTCCAACATATTTATTTGTTCGCGTAGTGTTCGATTATCGTCTTGTAGCCTTTCCAGCTTTTCCGAAGCAGATGTGTTTTTGACCAATTGTCCTCGCAGCATACCTCGCATGTTTTCAAGTTCAATTTGGGCGTCTAGTAATTGGTCTTTCAATCCGTCAATCTCACTCACCAGGTCACGTTCCTTCTTGTGTTGTTTTGGCGTATCTCTTTTATGATGCATTCTTGGGGCGCTTGTATTTACGCATTCCATCCAGTCGGATGCCGGGACTGAATGTAATGGTAGGCTGTTATCACTTTTCTTGTTCGTCAAGAACGTTTCCAGACGGGCTTGATCCTGTCGGCGTTGACTTGGCGACTTGTTCTTTCTCGGGGCTGTTTTAGGGCATGGTGTCGCACTTGGGGGTTTCTGCGATGAGGTAGCCGGTGTCAGGTAGTAAGGCATAGGACCTGGCAAGGCTTGTCCGTGGCGTCGGTAGCCTAAACGTCCAGACATACCTTAGTTTTTGAAGATGACTTTCCTGTGATCAGCCAAAAGACGATCACTCCGGATTTCTCCACCAATTTTCACCGTGAACGTCGATACTCTTTCTGGTCGCAGTGATGAAGATGAGAGTCAATTGAATGGTAACTAGAAAAAGGAGGTTTATTTCTGAATGATGGGGTACGGATTCCGTATCCCGCAAGTCCGAATATATATATTACAAAACTGTGGTATGGAGTAACTCTGGTGATGTCCAGAGGCTACTGCTGAGCTGGAATTCCAAACTACTATGTGCCGTACGGAGTTGGCCTTCCAACTAGGTCCGTACGACGGTGACTGTTTCGTTGCCCCAATGCTGAATGTGTTTTTAACTTCTGGGGACGGAGGTATTTATACAAATGTGTGGCGTCGTCAGCAAGCGTGGAGGTACAATTACCTTTAGCTTTAATTGAAGATCAAACGGGCTGATGTTAATTGTTATGGGATTGACGGGTTGGGAATGTTTACTTCAAAGGGCTCTACTTACTACACCGGGACTATTTAACTGCGGAACTAACCCTACCGGAATGATTACTTCAGATATAAAAGTTTGATTATTGATGGGGGAGTGGGGGGGGGGGGGGGGGGGGGGTACATTATGACTCCACACTGGTTGACGACGCTTACTGCAGTTATTACATAATATCTAATTGATAAGGACGGTCACATATACCCTTCCTACACATTAGACTTGACCTCAAGTCTACAACAAATTGTTCACAAACAAATAGATTATACTAACAAAAATCAATTAACCTATACTATTAAACATTAATGACATAGAATGACACCAAAAAAACATTAGCGGTAACAATAGTCTCTTTTACGACTCCTGCATTGAGATATAGTGTGACCAACATTATTACAGTAAGCGCACATTTGGGACCGTGCATCATATCTAGATTTCCATCCGTGACTACCGTTCATGACACTTGTAACTGGTGCTTGACTGTCCTGTGTTAGGCTGCTGTGGAGGTCTCTTAATAGATCAATAAGAGTTTTAGTCCTTTCCAACATATTTATTTGTTCGCGTAGTGTTCGATTATCGTCTTGTAGCCTTTCCAGCTTTTCCGAAGCAGATGTGTTTTTGACCAATTGTCCTCGCAGCATACCTCGCATGTTTTCAAGTTCAATTTGGGCGTCTAGTAATTGGTCTTTCAATCCGTCAATCTCACTCACCAGGTCACGTTCCTTCTTGTGTTGTTTTGGCGTATCTCTTTTATGATGCATTCTTGGGGCGCTTGTATTTACGCATTCCATCCAGTCGGATGCCGGGACTGAATGTAATGGTAGGCTGTTATCACTTTTCTTGTTCGTCAAGAACGTTTCCAGACGGGCTTGATCCTGTCGGCGTTGACTTGGCGACTTGTTCTTTCTCGGGGCTGTTTTAGGGCATGGTGTCGCACTTGGGGGTTTCTGCGATGAGGTAGCCGGTGTCAGGTAGTAAGGCATAGGACCTGGCAAGGCTTGTCCGTGGCGTCGGTAGCCTAAACGTCCAGACATACCTTAGTTTTTGAAGATGACTTTCCTGTGATCAGCCAAAAGACGATCACTCCGGATTTCTCCACCAATTTTCACCGTGAACGTCGATACTCTTTCTGGTCGCAGTGATGAAGATGAGAGTCAATTGAATGGTAACTAAAAAGGAGGTTTATTTCTGAATGATGGGGTACGGATTCCGTATCCCGCAAGTCCGAATATATATATTACAAAACTGTGGTATGGAGTAACTCTGGTGATGTCCAGAGGCTACTGCTGAGCTGGAATTCCAAACTACTATGTGCCGTACGGAGTTGGCCTTCCAACTAGGTCCGTACGACGGTGACTGTTTCGTTGCCCCAATGCTGAATGTGTTTTTAACTTCTGGGGACGGAGGTATTTATACAAATGTGTGGCGTCGTCAGCAAGCGTGGAGGTACAATTACCTTTAGCTTTAATTGAAGATCAAACGGGCTGATGTTAATTGTTATGGGAATTGACGGGTTGGGAATGTTTACTTCAAAGGGCTCTACTTACTACACCGGGACTATTTAACTGCGGAACTAACCCTACCGGAATGATTACTTCAGATATAAAAGTTTGATTATTGATGGGGGAGGGGGGGGGGGGGGGGGGGGGGGTACATTATGACTCCACACTGGTTGACGACGCTTACTGCAGTTATTACATAATATCTAATTGATAAGGACGGTCACATATACCCTTCCTACACATTAGACTTGACCTCAAGTCTACAACAAATTGTTCACAAACAAATAGATTATACTAACAAAAATCAATTAACCTATACTATTAAACATTAATGACATAGAATGACACCAAAAAAACATTAGCGGTAACAATAGTCTCTTTTACGACTCCTGCATTGAGATATAGTGTGACCAACATTATTACAGTAAGCGCACATTTGGGACCGTGCATCATATCTAGATTTCCATCCGTGACTACCGTTCATGACACTTGTAACTGGTGCTTGACTGTCCTGTGTTAGGCTGCTGTGGAGGTCTCTTAATAGATCAATAAGAGTTTTAGTCCTTTCCAACATATTTATTTGTTCGCGTAGTGTTCGATTATCGTCTTGTAGCCTTTCCAGCTTTTCCGAAGCAGATGTGTTTTTGACCAATTGTCCTCGCAGCATACCTCGCATGTTTTCAAGTTCAATTTGGGCGTCTAGTAATTGGTCTTTCAATCCGTCAATCTCACTCACCAGGTCACGTTCCTTCTTGTGTTGTTTTGGCGTATCTCTTTTATGATGCATTCTTGGGGCGCTTGTATTTACGCATTCCATCCAGTCGGATGCCGGGACTGAATGTAATGGTAGGCTGTTATCACTTTTCTTGTTCGTCAAGAACGTTTCCAGACGGGCTTGATCCTGTCGGCGTTGACTTGGCGACTTGTTCTTTCTCGGGGCTGTTTTAGGGCATGGTGTCGCACTTGGGGGTTTCTGCGATGAGGTAGCCGGTGTCAGGTAGTAAGGCATAGGACCTGGCAAGGCTTGTCCGTGGCGTCGGTAGCCTAAACGTCCAGACATACCTTAGTTTTTGAAGATGACTTTCCTGTGATCAGCCAAAAGACGATCACTCCGGATTTCTCCACCAATTTTCACCGTGAACGTCGATACTCTTTCTGGTCGCAGTGATGAAGATGAGAGTCAATTGAATGGTAACTAGAAAAAGGAGGTTTATTTCTGAATGATGGGGTACGGATTCCGTATCCCGCAAGTCCGAATATATATATTACAAAACTGTGGTATGGAGTAACTCTGGTGATGTCCAGAGGCTACTGCTGAGCTGGAATTCCAAACTACTATGTGCCGTACGGAGTTGGCCTTCCAACTAGGTCCGTACGACGGTGACTGTTTCATTGCCCCAATGCTGAATGTGTTTTTTAACTTCTGGGGACGGAGGTATTTATACAAATGTGTGGCGTCGTCAGCAAGCGTGGAGGTACAATTACCTTTAGCTTTAATTGAAGATCAAACGGGCTGATGTTAATTGTTATGGGAATTGACGGGTTGGGAATGTTTACTTCAAAGGGCTCTACTTACTACTACCGGGACTATTTAACTGCGGAACTAACCCTACCGGAATGATTACTTCAGATATAAAAGTTTGATTATTGATGGGGGGGGGGGGGGGACATGATTACAAATAAAAATATTAAACATGTTTTAAACATTACGAGCAAATGTCAACATACAAAGGCAACAAATTATGAAACATGAAACACATTAAACCGGTCACTACATGCACGAGCATCATGAATATACACAGATATAACATGATTTACTTTCACCCTAATAAAATGCAAATTATAAAATGTAATTAAAAGGCCACTGAAATGCAAAACCGAATTTTTGTTATCGCATTTTGATGATAATTTTTAAGTGACTTTCTGGGTGACGTCACCTAATTGACACAAATCAGTCAAATTCATCTGGGTAAATGGCTTTCATCAGTAAACCACTAAACGAAAGTGAGTGAATGAGTTTGATGACTTCATACAGGAAAGTCTGCGAGTTTGATCGGTAATATCTCGGCAACCAGTTATGACATCTCAGTCATACTGTTGTCAAAATGTCACAAAATCATCTTCATAATTAGATGACACCACAAATTTGAATTTTGCATGTAAGTGGCTCTTTAAGTAAACGATCTAGTCAAATCTATGAAAAATATAAATGTGTGAGTAAATCAACAATCACTACCAATAGGCAATATTTAAACTTCTCTTGGGTGCATTCCTTAGTCGGTTGGCTAGAAAGACATTAACAGCAGCCTCGGTGAACCCATGACTCTTCACTACACTTTCTGCACAGTACAAAGAGGACAATATAAGCTATCTAATTTCATACATCGTACAACTGACTTTCATTATTTATTGTGTATCATTAAAATCAAAAACTATCCTGGACTTCCAAGTAATTAGCCAATGGTGAACCTACCGACAATTAATTTGCAGAGTGCCATTTTCTCAAAGCTGGCTTTGTCACCTGACCCGTTCATGTTAAGCTTGCACTGCAGGGAATTAGTGATTAATCTGCAAGCAATATGTCTGAATGAATACAATTGGTGCATGAAAATTTCTTAAACATTGCCAATTCAGACAAAATGCATAAGTGCAAGTTGTTTGGATCATGGATTTACATCATACATATACATAGAGAATCTCACCAGCTTGTCAAATCGTTCATCGTATCCCGGACAATGCACAATGATTTTCATACACTTCTGAAACTGACACAAAAATGTGACATTTGTAAAATATTTCATTGCTGTTTATTAGATCTAATGCCCACTCCTCCTTGAAAAAACTGCAATTTTACATACCCACAAATTCTTTCTCTGGTTGCTCATTTAAATGTTGAAGTTCCTCAGTGCTGTTCATCTGCACAGCTTCAGGTAGCCCTACAAGACGTCTGAGTAGACGTCTTACCGTTTCTCGAAACAACGCAACGCGAATATTTTTAGATCGATTCAGACAACTACCAAACACCAAACATACACAAGTGATGGAGTTATAGAATGCAATGATGTTTTACGGACGATTTTATCCCTTTTCGGCGGGGGATTTCATCCATGGTAATTATCTATAGTTTGATCAATTTGGGAAGCGGTAAAAAGTCAGAAACACAGCAACATGTTTGTTTACAAGTTCAAGACCACATGCACTGCGCATGCACAGAAAGACGACGACTCATGCTAAGCCCGGGGGGGGGCACTTAAGTGTAAAGATATAGTATACATGTGCCCCACGAAGGGGGTGGTTTTTTCGACATCTCGACTTTTACGACGGGTTAGACATTCGCATAATACCTTGTACGATGGAGTATACTTTTTCTCATTCTCAACTAGTACAACGGGTACGGGTTTTCGAGGTCCCGCGGCACACCCCTATCCGAGTTAGGGTTAGTGCCCCCCACTTGGGATGCTAAGGCAATGCGGGAAATCGCGAGAATTAATAGTTTCCAAAATGGCAGACTTCGTATCGCAATTTGTTCGGAAACGAACTATCGATGGCATTTATTGAAGAATAGCGTCGAGTGGTGGTAAGTTTTTTTGGAGCGAAAGGTCTATTTTTTGTAAAGGCTCTTGATATATGTAATTTTCTAGGTGCGAAATATAGCCCTTCAACCCAAACGAGA
This sequence comes from Urechis unicinctus, assembly GCA_034190875.2. Lineage (NCBI taxonomy): Eukaryota > Metazoa > Annelida > Polychaeta > Xenopneusta > Urechidae > Urechis > Urechis unicinctus. Next base: position 7,947,109 of record CM067350.1, on the reverse strand, counting down.
TCTCGCCGACTTGTGTTTGATGAACTCTTCGTAACGGTATAAATTCATGTTACCGTTACGACCGGAGCTAAGCTTCAGGAAGCATTTTGCCACTATCGGCCAGCTCTCTCCTCTCCTGCCTGTTCAGTATATCCCTGATTTGCAGAGGCAGGAGAGGCAGCACTCCTGAAAACCTGTGCACAAACAAATTATGCAGTGTTCAATTACTATGCTGCTGACTACAAACTCATAAATAATACCTTTCTCAATAGCAGCATTAAAACAGAGAAAATATTTAAAGAAAATATTCACAAATGTGCACTTATGTTAAAGGAAAACCATCATTGCTCAACCGACGACTGCTAGAATGAGTGACAGATGAGCCATGACTGTGGGACTGAGTGACAAATGAGCGATGACGACCGTGTGGAACGGATTGACAGATGAACGATGACTGTGAGATGGACTGACTGATGAACGATTACTGTGAGATGGACTGACAGTAGCCCTACAAGACGTCTGGTATAAAATTCATGTTACCGTTACACCAGAGCTAGACTGACAGATGAACGATGACTGTGAGATGGACTGACAGATGAACGATGACTGTGAGATGGACTGACAGATGAACGATGACTGTGAGATGGAGGAACAGTCAACAGATGAACCATGGCGTGTGTATAAGATGGTTGTGGTGTATTAAGGAGCAAGCCTCCAAAAAAACCACGAGGCGTGCCTACAGCCTTTCCCCTGCAACTAACTAGCTGCAACGGCTGGCACTTTGCTGAGAGCGATAATACAGGTTTCATGCACCAATGAGCATAAAATCATAAACCATGAAGACATTATATACGGCAAGCAGTTTTTGTACAGCTACTTGAGTAAACTTATTTTCATTGACAGAATAACATTTGAATATGACTCACTTGTAAACTTAGAAACTGTCAAAAATATAGCAAATGAATTCTCAACTTTCCAAAACTGCAGCAAATCGCGCCAATCAGCGGTTAGCGGTTAACCCCCGTGGGGTCTCCACCACGGACCAGCAGGTCACGGGTTCGAACCTCGCCTACGTTTGGAGAGTATCTCACCTGAATTTCGACTCATTATTCCAGGAGACCCCTGTCACGATAGTAACTAAGCAGATGAAAGCCAAAAACCGTCATCATCCCCAGAGCTCATAGATCGATAGCACCAAAAGTTGTGAAACCCACTATATCTTGGCATATCTAGCATCTAGCACAAGCCTAGCTGGGGCTGTCAGGTTAACACATGGCCATATTTCTGATATAAACTGAAAAAAAAGAATATTTAAATAATAATTCACAAATGGGTCCTAAAATACACGTCTTTTCCACGTGTTTTTGACACGTCAATTCCACGTGATTAATACTCATGGAATCCACGTGGATATCACGTGAAAACACGTGGATCCACCAATTCACCAAAAATCCACATGATTTCCACGTGGATTCCACGTGTTGTGCCCACTGGGATAATATCTAATTGATAAGGACGGTCACAGAGAGAAACAGATAGAGAGATACAGGTATATATAAATATATATATATATATATATATATATAGGATATATATATATATATAGATATATATATATATATATATATATATATATATATATATATATGACTAAATATATATTATATATATATATGATATATATATATATATATAATATATATATATATATATATATATATATATATATATATATATATATATATATATATATATATATAGTATATATATATATACCTATCCATTGGATATGTAACGTTTTTCGAAAGTCCAAATAATACATATGCAGAATCTTCATTGTATAAAGACTTAGTTAAGTCCTATTAGAATTCGGAAAGATAAGCTAGCCAAGATCGAATGAATGGAAAATCCTGTGGCGATTTATTCAGTAATTAATGTTACTATAAATGTTACGTCAATTTGCTGGTAAGAAGAGTTTCTGGTATAACGCTCACAGTCGATGGTTAGCCCTACAAGACGTCGGAGTAGACGTCTTACTCTGTTTGAAAACGACGCAATGTCATAAATTTTTAGATCGATTCAGACAACTACCAAACACCAAACATACCCAATTGATGGAGTTTTAGAAAGCAATGATGTTCACGGAAAATTTTATCCCTTTGTGGCGGGGCATTTCATCCATGGTAATTAGTAATAGTTCCATAAATTTGGGAGCGGTGGAAAGTCCGAAACACAGCAACATGTTTGTTTTCAAGTTCAAGACCACATACATCGCGCATGCTCAGAATGACGTGACCCATTGACGACTATTGCTTCCTGCGTCTGAAATCGATAAGATACTGCAGATTGTATTCAAAGTGCGTCAACGCGCTTCGCATGCTTAGCAGGGAGGCAATGCAGAAGCGGGGGGTGGGGGCAAATCACGCGACCCAATATTTTCCAAAATGACGGACATCGCATCGCGATTTTTCTGAAATGATATATAGATGGCATTTCTTAAAGAATAGCACCGATTGGGGTTAAGCTTTTCGGTGCGCTGTGACTATTTTTTTTTTACAGGCGCTTGAAATATGTTGTTTCATTCAAGTCAAACGCATGTTTTAAAGTGCGACTAAAATATCGAGTAGAACGTATATATTTATATTACCGTTCGACAGGAGATGGGTAAGCTGTCAGATCTGTTTGCGGTGGCCTTTTAAAAATAAATATTTGCGTAATATCAACAAGATCAATTCGTAGAAAACAATTCCATCCAAAATAGACTGATCGAATATTAGACAAAATGGTCGATTTTGTTCTGTGGTTACTTTCTACAGAAGCCGAGGGTAGAGTTTATCAGGTCCTGCTTCCTTGTTTCCGTTTCATGCCCAACAATTTAAAAACTTCGTCTTGATTTAAGGGCATTATGTCCAGTTGTCACTCACTGGGCAGTTGGAACGACCGACGCGTGCTCAGTTGGAAGCTAGAATGAACGACGCATTGTCAGTAGGCAGCTAGAACGAGCACGACATCGCCAGTAGGAACGCGGGGCTAGCAGGTAGCATAATCAAACGACGCGAAGTCGATGGATTACCGAACGACTTATGGCTAGTAGGTAACTAGAACAAACGACGCATGGTCAGTAGGTGATATGAACGGACGACGTATGGTCAGTAGGTGGTAAGAACGGACGACGTATGGTCAGTAGATAGCTTGGTCCATGGAGTAATGTCTCTCATTACACCACATTTAACTGAAAGACGCACGATCAATTGGATGCTAGAACAAACAACGCATGGACAGATGTAACGACGGGTGATCAGTCAGCAGCAAGCATGAACGACGCGTGGTTATACGAGATATGTGCAGGGAAAAATACGCGATAAAAGCAGCTGCCCATATGCTGCACATAAATAGGTTTATTATACAAGATGGATACACAATAAGAGACATGGATTTGTGGAAACATGCATAAGACAAACTGCTCGCCAGTCATACAATACTGACGCACATTAACAACAACGTGGTGTGCCAACCCACATTTAATGATGGAAGCTAAGACAGCTAGTTATAAAGCAACACACATCACACTCATTCCACATCTATATCAAACATCCAATCAAGACCTGTGTCATATTTTGCACAATATTTGAAAATACCATTTCCACAGAGGAATTCGTAGCCACGCAAGTGCATAACACGAAAAGGTTGGTTGCAGGATGGCCTTGAAGCATTCAATGATATTGTTGGACCAGGAAAGGAGCTTGTTGACAAAACACAACTTACATCACCATAAACATACAGACTTCTCACTCCACGAGCCTGGACACTGTTCTAATGAATGTGACTTTGTATGACCAATAATTTACCCATTAGCTTCAGCAATGTCATATAAATACTGCATCAATAATTACTATTTCAATACATCAAATGAATAATTCATAACACTTGTATAAATCAGGCGCATGCATATATTTTTTCTAAAGAAAGTAAGGCAGCCATACACCCCACTGCACGTGTAGTCCAGCAAATCAATGCATGCAATAAAACACATCTGTAGTTAAGTGTCACAAGAGAAGGCTAGCCGGCAGCTCCTCTCAACACGCTTCTACTAGTCATCATGGTGTATTTTAAGAGTTGGCATTGACATATGGCCTTCCCTTACTGTCCCACAAGCACAATTCCTATGTCAAAACTAAGGAATAAAGGTCATTCCTCGTAGACTAGTCGAGCGATGGGGCATCACTGAGGAAGAGTTTGTTAGAACAATCACTGGGCCTCGAGCGGAATATCTCCTTTAGTGGCGGCCTCAATGTCCACCCGGCAGATGGGGCAGCGTTTATTCTGGCCTAGCCACTGGTCCACACACTCGATATGGAAGAGATGCATGCAGGGTAATCGTCTGAAAAGAAAACAATTGCTAGAAAACACCAGTCACTATGGAGGCCAAGCTTGAATCAATTGAGAATTAACTAATTTGTCTGTGTGAACATAAAAGGTGCATTTCATAACAAATCATCAAAAAAAGTGCTTGAGTGATATTACTAGACCATGGTGGAGTTGCACATGTGTAGTTACTGAACATTCATTTGAATAATAAATAATAAAGATCACAGGCTGTTTTCAAGCCCCTTTATCGAAAATTAGTGTTGGAGTTCTTGATGCCAACCAAGGTTCACAATTGAGTCATTTTAGCAACTACATAAAACAGAAAGAAAATAATTATTTCACCAAATTGCAGAAAAATGCACCTAGAAGCATCTCTTGATTACAGGTGATGTTACCAAGCTCACCTGACATCTTCATTATCTTCGAACTCTGAGAGACATATGGTGCATTTGTCCTGGATACTGCTGCTGTCTTTGCCACTGTCAGTCTCCTCAGCAGCCTCAGTCTCTTCTTCTTCCTCCTCAACATCACTTACACACTTACGCACCTGTAATTAACAAAATGTTATATTACTTCTCACCTAGATAGATAGATTTATTTATTCATTTTGCTATGTGTACATAACACAAGTCAACACAAGTATTCCATACTACACATTGCCTAACCCAGGTAAAATCTGCAACTACCATGTACCTGTTTTATGTCAAAACACACCTCAGCATGTGATATCATAGCGTCTGGAGACTAGACCTAATATAGCAAATTTGTTGATGACAGAGAAGGCTCTCGACCAACAGCGGCCTCTACTGACTCAACCCGGCTGGCGGTTCACTTCAGAACTGGGTACCAACCTTTTTGAACTTGTGAGGATATGTGTTGTTCTCGATGACAGCCCGACTAGCTCCCCGTACACCCGAGCCGATCCTGTCATCTACTTGCAACAGCTGCTGTAAAGCATAACACCACTGCATGCAGCTACACCCCAACAAAGCTCATTCAAAGGCAATTAGCAACGATCATTGCCGTACAGATTCAGATACGGGTTCCTTCATGTGGCGTGGCTGGGAACAAGGACAGATTGGTGAGGGGCAGGGTGAGGCGGTATGAAGCAGGTTAAAGGTGTATTTCACCCAAAATCGTCAACGTTGTGGAGGGCAAAAAACTTTATTTACCACTCCCTACTACTTCTGGAAGGTTTTTTAGGCCATTGTAAAGTCTAAATGCTTATTGTTGTCGGGACGTGAATTATAAACCACATAAGGGCACGCGGAATGCATACGAAACTAAAAACGGACAGAATTTGAGTATTGGATTTCTTGGAGACAACAACACAGATAACTGAGTGTATATTACCAACGCGATGAATGTGTAGGGATAACCTAACCTTTCACTCAGCTAATGCACTTCAGATATCAAAACGAATAACTTTATATAAAGACATCCGATCGCAAACAACATATCCGGACAAATGAACTACTGCTCATGTTGACACAGCTAAACATACAAAATACGAAATCCCAGGGGTGATGACCTTCACAATTTGACATTGATCTGAGACAGGTGCCAAGAATCTGAGACCGGGTCGAATGTCTGGAAAATAACAACCGCAGTGACCACCAACTTGACATCATGATTCACCGCCCCTAGACTTTCAATTCAAGGCCCTGGCTGTCAAATGCTACCTCACCCGCAAAACAAGAAGTTAGGCTTGGCTGAAATCGAGACGCCACGGGGCTAGGGGTGCATATTTTTACGAATCTATAAGTTGATAAATCCCGTTATCATTGCTGTGTGTATCTTTGATAAGGTCTAGGAGTTAAGCCATATTCGTCAATCACGTTCGTTACAACGTAAGCATGATCCGTGTGTTGAACCGTTAGGTTTGCTATCATGTAACCTGGTATTTGCTACACATTCCACCATGACCTCAAAATAAGGTCAAGGTTATTTCAAATGTGAACTTCTTAACAACTCGATAAATAATTGCCCGACTGCAAAAAAAAATTCTGATAGCTAAATATAGAATTTTTTCTTTAAATACATGTTTTCATGGAAAATATAGCTTTACTAAGTTGATTCTGATGACAATAATCGAATTTTGCCTAGGACACGAACTATGAAGTGGATTAGGCTATCTTTTCACTAGGACTGAAATATATTCTGTAACCTAAGCAATTGAAATGACTCTATGAGAATATCACAATCACGGCAAGTGGCATGGCGTGATCTTGAAAAAGACAGTAAAAAGAATTGTGTACTCCGCTGCTTGAGGGGTCGTGACTGCTTGGAGAATGTTCCTACTGGGGCGGAGGCAATGTATGCAGACCCAGTTCTTTGATTAGCTGATCGATTAACGGTAACTGTACATTTGATGAAGTTTGAAGATTATAGTTGACATAGCAGGAAACCGAGGGCGCATACAACAAGTCAGTATCGTAGCCCGATGACCGGGCCGCGCTTGACAGAGTCAATTCAGGTCACGACCTCAGCGTTGATTGGACACGAATATTGACGAACATGTCAAATGAATATTCGGACGCATCCGATTTAGTCTTTACGTTGTCGTAGATCATGCGGCTAGCGGCGTAGTGGAACAAAGACTACCCAAAAGCGGCGATTATTGAAAATAGATGTCTCATTGTTGTAGTGTAATCCCGTTCAAACATATAAGAAGAACAACAATCCAGTAAGGGGGATCTAATTGGTATCTCGCCTTGCACTAAGTCAGAAATGTACGATAGACATACGTAGCCACTTTATGTTGTCTTACATAACTGGGGTTCAAAGCGGGCACCTGAGACAGCACATATAAGGGCTCAGAAGTAATGCTAAGGGCCAGTGATGCCCTCCGACCCTTCACTCATCTGGCCCCGTGCTATTTCAATCCCAGTCCTCGACGACTGTGAAGAATTATTGAGACAAAATGTGATTATTGATGAACACGAGTAAATGAACAGCTCCTCTAAGATAGCGGTGGTATCTGATACCGTCAACATATCACACACACTATCTATCTTTCCAAATGGATATGTTTCGAAGTCGAAATATTACACTGGGACTAAATGACATTCCGGGGTTGAGCCCAATAAACTATAAACCTCGGATGGCGTCAGCTCTTACCAGGCTGCCAATAACATTGATATCTATGGAGCGTTTTTATGTTTAAGTAAAACGTGTAGTAATCAACAATCGCCAAGAAAGAGATATTTACCCGTCGGCGCTGATAGGTACGGGGAGGTGAATGTTCGAAGTCGTTCATATAGTTGATGATATAATCTGTATTGGCCATGGTTTGCGATTGTAAAATAACAAGCATATCCATGGTGCTAGCAAAGGTGACGGCTTGACACCCAGCTGTGGAGGACTCGGTCTACTGACACAGACGATGTGCACACGCGCGGTCTAACACTACAGATTGTCAGTAACCTCAAAAACATCAACATCCAAGATTCGAATAAATCCTGCCCAGAGATGGAGATAGGCCGGTCTTCTTTGAAAGCAGGAAGAAAGATATCGCCGCAAAACACACCACAACCAACGTTCTCACAAAGACCTGCTATAAAAGAATGGAATCACGACGAATACCAATTGCTGTGATCCACCCGCAGGGTCAATGTGGGTGTGGCCTTGACAGAGAGGAGTGCTGAGCGGACACATAGAATCTAATAGTAGCTAGAGTTAAATGGAGGTAGTGCGGATTCAATTAGAGTTGATGATACGGGTACACGGGTAGTACACATGGTGGTACAACACCTCATTGAGAGACGCGTGGCTATATTTCACACTGCATACTTCATGACCTTACCCTTGGCGCGTATAAGGCTATATGCATGTAAGCTAACTTCCAGCGACGCTCTGAATATCGAAGAGAATGACTAATGGACGATGCTACCATGACCATCATCATAATTATTACCATTTTCCTAATCAAATAAGCATTATCATCAAAGGGTTCTCCATATATCATCCTGATTGATCCAGGGAGTAAGTAAAAACGTACGAAATCCTATGAGCGTCAGACCCCCATCCTGTGTGTGCATCCCAGACCACCCCCTATCTGACACGTCACGTTAAGGTGTGCACCCGGTTGCATCCTCATCATGATCAGAAACTTCATGCTCCTATGCATATGTTAAAGTTCGTTAAAGACAAATCTAGAAAAAAGTCACAAGATAAGCCGACGTCCCTAAATTGCGGCATACACAGCGGACAGTCAAATACTGACCCACCTCCCCCCCCCCCCCCCCCCCCCACCATTAAAGGCGCCAGTACCACGATGACTATATAACACGCATGCAGGCAGTGGATGGAAGGGTACAAAAGGAGAGTTATAGATAATGTAACCATTCTAAAGAAGCAAACATTGTTCTATGTCAATTGCTATTTAAGGGCCTGAGCTTCTGTATCAATTTTCAAGGCCGATGTTAGATTGATAAACATCACGAAGGAACATTTAGTGCTGGCTAACGCCGCCGTGGATGAACAGGGGAGGAAGCAACATATACTAACGACGGAGAGGATGACAAAAGCAACATTCGACAAACAGACAACATTTGACCCATTTCTACACTAGGGGCAGCATAAAATCACCCAAATGGCTGACCAGGCATAGAATTAAATATCATTTAATCTCAAAGACTGAGTCAGATTCATAAGATCAATCACCTGATTTCACTATGCACCATGGAATACCATCATGCATATCCCCTACCTGTAGTATATCTTTATCGTACACGGCATCAAACACCTCTCACACAGGTGGAAATGTACGATAGGAATGCTCTTTTAAAGCAATCAACACAACATACTAAGTATCACTAATTGAATAACAATAAGTTAGTAACAACAGTAGGATTCAATGAAGGGACCGGACACATGAGCAAAACAACAGCCTGGTGTAATACCATCATACCACACATAGACAATGACCGGTAATCAATACATAGAATCATAAACCATTGACTGAGATAGTCCATGGCACAATACAAAGCCGGTAGAACGCTCCAGGATGTGCTGGACTTGGCAGGACTCACCTCGCTCAGTACCATGGAGCCGACACGATACCACGGCTGGATATGGGTCATCATATTGCCGGGGTACGGTCCAAATGTGGTGATTTCTGGAATGCCCGGCTGTACAAACAAACGCCAGAGGGGAGGCCTTAAGCGATGAAGTCATATTATTTGTAAAAAATAACAAGTGGGATTGTGGTGATTGTAGAATGGTTTTGTATTTCATATACACATATACCCAGAGAAGCTTCTTCATTATTTGTTAGGGTGTCGGAATGTAAGTACGTTCACCTTTAAGACAGGTCACGGTGGTGACTCATATGATAATGCCCTGTACTATTCTCCTGTCACGTACAAATTCAGTTACAAAGCAACGTACCGTATGTTACCTCGAATAAGCGGCCTACCTAAATCAAGCGCCCCCCCCCACCCCTAACCCCTTCCTTTACTGGCGTACTGGTCGCCCCCTCGCAACCTCGCTTATGAGTTAGTTAGGCGCGTCCACCAAGCGAACAGAAACAAAATGATCAACACACTGTCACTGTCAGAATAAACTCCTACTATTTATCGACAACAAGTAAGGAGACTGGTCAATATAAAAGTTTGCCTTGGCTGTCATAGTCAGTGGACACGTGCGACTCGGTCCGTGTATATACCGTCTTTTCGTTTTTCGTTTATCAAAACCAAGACTGAGATTCCCACCAGGAATTAATGACACTGCGCTCGTCGGATCTCCAGTTATATCTTCATTGGGCTATGACTTCCCTTTGACACAAATTGTCCTGCCATTCTCAGTGATACGTTTTGTTTGTGTAGGGGCGCTTACCGGGAAGTATAAAGTTGCGTGAAATCCAATTAGCTTCGTCACCAGCTGACATGACACCCTCAGTGTCGCGCGATGCTATTGTCACGATCGCGTACACCGCTTACCGCGTATACCGCGTGACACAACATGTTGTGTCATGGTAGCGCTGATTGATAAATTGCAATAGTTTGACGCATGTAATACTCCATCAGTACTCCCCATGGCGTTTGCCTTAGCACCTGGCGCTTACTCAAGGTAGAATATGGTATCTCTTGTCAAGTGATTTACAGTGACACTTTCATAGATTTGTCGTTCCATGCCAAGGCATCAGTGAAATTTGGCTCAAAGTTGTGAGGCTACTGTGTAATTCTTAAATGCAAAAGATGGTCGAAATGGTCCCTTCAAAAAGTGTTTAATGACAGAGTAAGCCTGTTGAGAGACCATGGTCGACAGAATGTGGAGCTACACGGGTATACTCACGGTGTTGACCATGCCCGGTGCGATGCTGATGTTGATGCCCGGAGTGAATGGATGGAGGTGATGAAGCCTGGCAGGATCGGTGGAGTCTGGTGTAGCTGGCGTGGGGAACGGATGGTGATGGTAGGGCCTGGCTGGCTCGGGTTCGGCTCCGTAGGGCAGGTAGTGGGAGACGCGGTAGTTAGGGTGTTGAGGGTGAGACGTTGACATGCTGTGGCTGTGAGCTGGTGGAGGACTGGAACATAGAATGGCTGTCATGTTACGATCAGTTGACAGGCTGGGTGGAGGAGGTGCGACAGAGCATCATGTAATGACCTGCTGAGGGGCTGAGTGGGGGGGTGGGACAGAGCATCATGTAATGACCTGCTGAGGGCCTGGGTGGAGGAGGTGGGACAGAGCATCATGTAATGACCTGCTGAGGGGCTGAGTAGGGGAGGTGCGACAGAGCTTCATGTAATGACCTGCTGAGGGGCTGGGTGGGGGAGGTGCGACAGAGCATCATGTAATGACCTGCTGAGGGGCTGAGTAGGGGAGGTGCGACAGAGCATCATGTAATGACCTGCTGAGGGGCTGAGTAGGGGAGGTGCGACAGAGCATCATGTAATGACCTGCTGAGGGGCTGGGTGGGGGAGGTGGGACAGAGCTTCATGTAATGACCTGCTAAGGGGCTGAGTAGGGGGTGGGACAGAGCATCATGTAATGACCTGCTGAGGGCCTGGGTGGAGGAGGTGGGACATAGCATCATGTAATGACTGCTAAGGGGCTGGGGGGTGGGACAGAGCATCATGTAATGACCTGCTGAGGGCCTGGGGTGGAGGAGGTGGGACAGAGCATCATGTAATGACCTGCTGGGGGGGAGGGGCAGCTTATGTAATGACCTACCTGGGGGGAGGGGCCGAGCTTCATGTAATGATCTACTGAGGGGCTAGGTAGGGGAGGTGGGACAGAGCATCATGTAATGACCTGCTGAGGGGCTGGGTAGGGGAGGGAGGTGGGATGCATGAGCATCATGTAATGACCTGCTGAGGGGCTGGGTGGAGGAGGTGGCACAGAGCATCATGTAATGACCTGCTGAGGGCCTGGGTGGAGGAGGTGGGACAGAGCATCATGTAATGACCTGCTGAGGGCCTGGGTGGAGGAGGTGGGACAGAGCATCATGTAATGACCTGCTGGGGGGGGGGAGGGGCAGAGCTTCATGTAATGACCTACTGAGGGGCTGGGGGGAGGGGCCGAGCTTCATGTAATGATCTACTGAGGGACTAGGTAGGGGAGGTGGGACAGACAGAGCATCATGCAATGACTTGCCAGAGTTTCATGTAATGACCTACTGAGGGGCTGGGTAGGGGAGGTGGGACAGAGCTTCATGTAATGACCTACTGAGGGGCTGGGTAGGAGAGGTGGGCCAGAGATTCATGTAATGATTGATTGATTCCATTAAACGTACCCGTTGAGTGAACTGTTTTGCTAATTATAAACAAGTAAACGTGGTGTTACCCAACACACAGTGAGTTCAGGTCTTTGGCAGCCAAAGAAAGGTTCTAAGCAGTCAAACAAAAACAATAACAAAAGTGTGCATTTTACAAACTCTACAACACTAGCCAGGATGACTTAGCCCCTGGTTATTGAGCTGGGACAACTTAGCGCCTGAATGAGTGAGCTGGGATAATTTAGCGCATGAGTGAGCTGGGATGACTTACCCTCTGGATGATTGAGCTGGGATGACTTACCTTCTGGATGAGTAAGCTGGGATGACTTACCTTCTGGATGAGTGAGCTGGGATAACTTACCCTCTGGATGATTGAGCTGGGATGACTTACCCTCTGGATAATTGAGCTGGGATGACTTACCCTCTGGATGAGTGAGCTGGGATAACTTACCCTCTGGATGATTGAGCTGGGATGACTTACCCTCTGGATGAGTGAGCTGGGATGGCTGTGGATGGGGTGTGGTGAGGACGATGCCAGTCCCACGGCTGAGGTGGCATGAAGTGGTGATGATGATGGCGCAGTGAGCCCTGGGCTTGTGGCGTGTGGAAAGGGGCGTGTTGGTGTGCATGAGGAGGAAGCTGCTGATGGGGATAAAACATGGGAGGCTGGGCACATGTACCTGTCACATAAACAGGGGCAGGTTATGAGACATTTAACATTTATGGCAACGTCACACAGTCCAATTACGGTTCAACAGAAAATCAACAGATACACCTAATAATCATTCAGCAAAGATCAGAGCTGCATGTTCAGTACATACAAGAAGACTTTGGATATATTTGAAATTACAACAGGCAGGAATAACTTGAGGCAAACCATTTGTAGAGTGACATGTGTTGAGGACGGTTTGTGACTACTGACCGATGGGGCAGTTGCGGTGTGCAGTGGGAGGTCTATGTTGACTGTGAGCAGGGTGGTTCTGGTGGTGGAAGCAGGTTCTGCGTTCACGTGTTAAGCCACCTGGCTGACCCCCACTCCCCTCTCCTCCCTCACTGCTGCTTGAGGGCCGTGAACCTTCCTCCGTAGATGAAGATACTGGGGCCTGGGATGTCAATCAAAGTCATATGTCAACTTATAATAGTTATATGACATCAATGCACATATACCACACATACAAATAGCCAATCAAATCCCTGCGAGGGGGTGTACGGGGTAAAATATCCTCATATAGGAGTTGGGATTTATACAAATGACAATGCGCAGTAATTTACTGAGCTGTCCAAGATATTGTCAAATGGTGACATCAAACATCTGGGTCAAACCCTTCACGTCACTCTGCTGCTTTACCTTCCATCATCATACTATTCATAAGGAAGGATTATGGGATGCAGTATAAAACTCTACCTGTGCAGTGGTAGAATTGTTAGACTCAGGTGTGACCGAGGTGCTGACAACCAGGGGCTGTCTGCGGTGGAACACGTGGTGATGATGACGAGGTCTGTGAGGCTGCTGGTTGAGGGAGGTGCTCGGGGGAGGCAGACTGCTGGCCTGCTGGTGCCGGCATGGCCTCTGCTCCTGTCACACAGGTAGTCAATGATCCACTGCATAACACTGATCGTTAAATTAAATAGTCCTTCTGTGTCAATATAACCAAAAAAGGGATACTAAAAGAAATAGCTGTTCACAATAGATTTGTGTCAAGTTCAGTACACATAGCTACCTCTGGTGGGGCCTGCCTATTGGGATCCTGGTATCGACAGCTGGTCCATGTGTTGGGGTGAATGCCACAGTGGGCTGGAGGTGGGGCCATACCCAGACCAACAGGAGCCCCACATGCGGGAGGACGACCACTCCACGTGCCAGGCTGCGGTACAGGGAACCAGCGGGGGAGTGGGGAGTGGGTGGGGCGACCGTGAGCTGTCACGAGAGGAGGGGGTGTAGGAGACACCTCCGCTACCTCAGGTGAAGGGGTCAGAAGTGGCTGGAGAGTTGCATTACCTGCTGCCTCATCTGTCAGGAAAATACCCTCAATTAGTTGACAGTGCGCATCTAATAGGATGACAGCCATTCATCTAGCCAAGTTATAAAAAGCGACATAAATGGTGAGCTGTACATTATTTTCTGCATTAGGTATATTTGCAATACCATCTACATAAAGCGATCATCGTGAAGAGGCAGCTACATTCTATAAATCATCAACTTTGCATCTCTATTATGTCCATACCCATATCTGATTCTGTCAGGTCAACGACCACAGCAGGAGTTTGATCAGATGTTCTCCTGGAACACATGGTATCATCAGGCATTGACATGACAACATCACATCATATCTACACACAATGAACACCACATTGAAATCATTGTGATCTTCCTCTTGAGTAAAGACTAAGTAAGTGATAGAATTTTCACCTTGAATAATGGGAAAGGGCATAAAAGAGAGATAAGGTGTTAACCTGCGATTACTTGAGATGACGTCGATGAGCTCAACATCGCTATCGCTGTTCTGCCCCGGTGACAAGGCCATCCTGGCAGTGGATGCCCTGGCCGGCTCTAGAGGACTCACCTCGATGTAAGCCTGGCCCTCCTCATGGTCATGCAGAAACATCTCTCTCCCGACTGAAGACTGACCTGCGTTATTGAGCCTCTCAGACAGACCCTCCTCCCTCACCTGGGCAGAGGTTGACGGCAGATCATCAATATGAATGAGCTCAGGGGCCACCATCGCTTCGGACACATCACTCATGAATGCCAATGGTGCAGATGGAACGGAAACGTTCGTGCAAGGTATATCAGAAGATGTATTTCTTTCTGTGTAAGAAAGGACATCTATCTCCCCATCTGAATCACTGCCACTGGTGCCTGTAGCCAAGTCAGGTAGGTCTCTGCGCGATGAATGCCTGTAGCCACTAGGTAGAACTGACGAATGTGTGTAATACTGAGGCTGATATCCATGGTCACGTTCCTGTATACGCTCTCTGTGCCCCTGAACTGATTCTCCTCGATCTGGTGACTTTTTGATATTGTTATCAACATTGAGATTTGTTGAGCCCCTCCTTTTCCTTGGGCCCACAGAAGAGGAAGCAGATTCTGGAGTAGAACGCTGACTCAAGGACTCAGAGGAGAAGGCAGGGAACACTACATTATGGCCCACGGACTGCGACCATGCCTCCAGATCGCCAGCTTGGTTGGAGTGACCCGGAATAGCACTGTAAGGCTCCCGGCTGTAACTAGGCAACTCGGCCCGGGCAGTGTCTGTGTTAATTGCACTTTGGAAATCAGATGTAACATACTCTGGTTGTCTACCGAGGGGTACCACTGCATAAAACACACATGTTGTTCAGATCCAATAACAAACAATGATCCATTGTTATCCTACCTCAACTCTTTATTTACGCCAGATGTTTAGAATGTAAGCCTCTATTTGACATCTCCACACACCTGGGGCTTCTTCCAGACTCAGCACATCAATATCATCATCAGCACTCTGCCACAATCCTCTTGTCCTGCTGCTCAGAGCTATCAATAAAAGCATCGTAACGTGGTCAAGTTGAAATATTATTCTACCGGGGTTATAGTGTGTGGGGGAGAGAGAAGAGAAGTGTGTGGGGCATTTACAGTGAACATTGTAGGACAGAATGAAATGAAATCTTTCAAGAAGAGACAAATCGGTGGTAATAAATAAAAAATAATAGATCGTTTGGATGAATCATATATATAACAGGCCAGTAGAGAGGGTTTAAAGGAGACATGTTAAGTATTTCCCCTTAGCCCTTCCCAACTCCTGTAAAAATTATTGATTGTACTTGTAATTTATTTGGCATTAAACAGCCATTAACATATTAAAAAACTTAAGTGAAAGCCCAAACTCAGCAAACAAGCACAGAACCAAAGCTGAGCCATAACTGAGCCACTGTTAACAATGACTCACCATCTGACTCATACATGGTTGGATTAGTGAGGAGTTGTGAAGAGGCTAGGCCATCGTCTTCAAGTGGCTTGGACAAACGTGATGATGGGACATACTTGCCATCAATGCCAGAGGGACCAGGACTGTCAACCACAATATCTTCTTCTTCACTCATCTACACGAGCACAGATATACTAACTAATTTTGATAGAATTGATCTGCACTTGCTTATGTGAGTGCCATTTACGTGGATAAGTAGATATGTCTAGAGGAAAGTGATCAGAGAGGTAACTTATTTGGGATGATAGTCTTTGTTGAAAAATGGAACAACGATGAGCACAGAAATAAGACCCATCAAAAATACACTGGTAACATACATCTGTTTTCACACTTTGTCTTCTGCGGACAATCCAGTCATTTGGTCCAGCACTATAATCCACTTCACCCATAATGACCTGAAGCAGCAAGTAAATGGTTTTGATAATGGTTATGTATAGAAAGTCTAAAATTTGGTCCACAATACCTTTGAATCTTATCCAAATATCACATGAAAAATCAATAATAATAATCTTTTATTGACATTGTGATACATAAGACATGTATATGTGAGACATGAAAAATAAACAAATCTTTAATAAATGGCTACCACCTGACCATATAATATGGACCAGGGTCTAAGCCAGGATTTCAAACCTGCCTGCCCACCCCACCCCGTCCATACCCACTCCCCCAGCCAGCATCGTCGTCGACCCCACCCCAGCCCTTCGGTACAGTCAAGATGCCTCATCGGCACAGCCATTGACCCCACCCGCCCCATGAAGGAAAGGGAAGGTATATGTAGCACCCAACTCCAGAACATATCATTGGGGAGATGGGGCTAAGAATGCTCTTGGATAAGCTGCCAACATTTGTGAGTCAAACTGACTTCATCCTTGAAGCTGTTATTCTGCCTGCCCTGCATCTGAACCACAGCTTGTCTCTGGCCTGTCCCCTTGTCACCTCTTCAATAGTTCTGCAATGATTTGGTGTCACACTGTCATCTATCCATGCACAGTACCTTAGACGTTCTTTGGGAGCCATACCAACAAGTGCTTCATTCTTCAATTTAGTGAGTGGTTTTGGTAGAGAAGGAGTCAGCACTTAAGGAACAAACTTGCCGTTGTAATGGCTGATGACACTCAGTATGGCACAATTGGGGTTCCAGTCAGACTAAGTTTTCTATGAGCTGTAAAAATTTGGCCCGTGTAGGGGGGTTGATGGACTTTGATGCTTTGGGTCGCTCTTTCCATTGGTCTATAACTGTACCATTCTGAAGTGCAGTAAAGTAAATGGCACACAATGGTTTGTATGAGCCTCCAGCCCTTTGTAGGCTTGCATTTCTTCGAGAGATAGAGCGGGATTCGGCGAAAACACTGAATAGTGAACAATATCAGCGTAGTTTATTCCTTGAAATATGCCAGGGTTTGGAACGGAAAGAACATTCTTTTATATCACAAGGATCGATACCATTGATTAAACTCAGTTTCTGTCCATAGACTGATAACCATTCAAAATAGGATTGTTCTCGCCATTGCTACGCAGTCAGCTTACACTCCAATATGGCGACCAGATGTTGACGCATGACGTCAGTGGTAAGCCTCTATAAAATCGACATGGACTGGGACCTTACTTTGCGAGGAGAATAATCTGGTTGTAACCCCATTCACCATCATTTAAGTATTATGATGCTGATAAACCCCATGCGTCATGAAAAGCATCATCAAACAGAGCAGTATTTATCTTGATCATAGACGAGCTGCCAGCGCGACCCTGATTGTCTTTATCTAATTTAAAAAGAGCTGTTTATACTGGGATGTTTATACTGACTGGACTTATTTTTGTATCCGGCCTGGGGGGCTCGGACAAGTGGTAGATCTTTATGGGGAAATTTAATAATATTTTGAAAACAATAGTTTCAATGGGTTTTTGAGATCGAAGTTGATGAGGTCGCCAAGGCGAAACCCGATGACAACAACTCTCGAAATCGGATTGCCATAAACGGTTTGGGTTTTAAAAAAAAATCTCTTTGGGACGAGACGGATACCATCTTAAAATGTATAATGACATTGAGACGATAAATAAACATTCAACAACGACTTAGCATAAAAAAATACGTGATAATTTACCTCCAAAACACAAGGACATATATTTTTCACCGCCCCACACACCCAAGCTCGTATATATCCATTGCAGATGTAGACCATTTGCTGCGGAGAAGACAGCTTTATTCATTATTTATTTCTCCATATAATGAGACGTTTCCCGTGGAGGATACGACTGTAAACACAAATTATGGTTTTACATGAAATTTCGCTGAAGAAATAGGTGAATCTACAGTTTTACGTCAAATAAGATTTTGGGTTAAATTTTACCTTTGAAGAGGAAGAGTTAATGTTTCGTCAACCTTACACTAATCTTTTATCACAACGTTTGCCCTATTTTTAATGACATTCAATGTCAGTCACTTCAATTGGCTGTACACAGATCACTGATACATTAATTGTAATATATATATATATATTAAGATTGTTTGTCCTTGACCAGTGGTAGCGGTGTTAATCTGATGAGGCTAGTCACGTCACGATTATCAGTGCTAGTTGAATGTATAGGAATTAGTGAAGACAAGTGATAATCTCTCAAAATTTTGACCAAAGTTATTCTCTTTGTTAAACGGGTGTTAAGTGTTATTATCTGATTATTTCACGGTCATTGTTGATTCTCGAATAACGCTACTACTCTAGCGTTGAAATAATGATAGGAGTCTATAGCATGTTAAAATAATAACATACGATGTTTTATATGAAAATACCCTTATAAATTATATAAACAACATAAGTAATAGAAAAAAATACATGCCATAATCCCTTAAACTACATTTAATAGATAAAACTATTAACTTGCATAAATAATATATAATGCTGAAGCCCTGACGATGTTGACAATGTGTAAAAACTTCCGGTTAAGACTAACATGGCTGCAGTCGAAAAGAAGGTGTTTGTAACTGTTGGCACAACGTCATTTGATGAACTTACGGAGGCCATTTGCGCTTCAAGCACGTGTAAAGTAAGAATGACCGATACTTGATTTCTTGATTATCATGAAGGTATGCTGACAAGTCGAAAAATATTGCCATTTATATAGAGGAGCGATGTGTCCTGGTTGGCAGCTGGTTGGTGGCTAGTTCTGAACTGCCCTCCCCTAACAGTAACAAGCGCGCCCTCCAATGACAATTTCGGCTTAAGGCAGTCAATGTAGGAGCCAATCAGGATGCGCGTTAGGGTGGCAACTTCAAATGTGCATCACACGTTTAATGAAATTGCAACGCGACATCTGCCAATAGGCAATACCATCCCCACCCCACGTTTGAGTCTTTTACAGGCCTATTTTTGGCATATTTGCAGGCGTTAGCTAAGCTAGGGTATTGTGAAGTGGTGCTACAAATTGGACGTGGAATATTTGAACCTGGTTGTGATGAAATAGAAGGTGTCAAGTTGGTATACTACCGATACAAGGATTCACTGACATCAGATATACTCTCTGCAGACCTTGTTATCAGCCATGCAGGTAGGGAGGGTAGCTTATCATAAATGATGTTTGTGCCACCTTCTTATAGCAACAAGGATAATTTAGTTTTCCCCATTGTTGATGTTTCCCATCAAAGTTAAGTTTTGTTTGATTTCAGGAGCTGGAACCTGTTTGGAAGTGTTAGATGCCCAGTGCCCCCTCCTCGTTGTGATTAATGACAAGTTGATGGGTAATCACCAGTTGGAACTGGCTCAAAAACTTCATGAAGACTCTCACATTTTCTACACAACATGCAGGTTAGTTGAATTTAAGATAATAATTCAAAGGAAGTAATGGACAGATAAATGATCAATTGTTGAATACAGTGACAGAAAGGGGGAGTAGAACTGTATTGTACATGGGTATAAAACTGTTCCAGTTGTAGACATCTTCTTGCTTACAGCGAATACAATTGGTGTACCATCCACTTCGTCATTGTTGTGATGGGGCTAAGTAAGGTATTTATGCCAACAAGGGAATGCATTTTTGTGGGGAGCCTAGAGGATAAACTTCTATCAGTCAGTTATTGAATGAAATATGTTGTTATAAACTGTTGTAGGGAGCTGGTGAGTGAGCTGGAAAATATGAACTTAAGCTTACTTCAACCACTTGAACCTGGGAAACCTGAAAAGTTTGCTTCCTACTTGGATAAAGTGATGGGTATATCATAATTATGTCTCTATTAAATTATGTATGAACAATTAATGAATGTAATCTAATTTTGTTGTTGCAAATAACAAATATATAATATCTTAGCTTCTTGTCCAGTCAATCAACCAGTCTTTCATTTGTGACAAACTTTTTAAAGTACTATATAAATATTTACAATTATAAATATTATACAGGAGTAAACCACACACCAAGTGTATTGTCTTGGGGATCATTATGATCAAACAATCATAATGTTGTATAAGTATTATATGGACACATACCCAATGATAACAAGTTTGAGGTCAAATGGACATTAAGAAAAAAAAAATTAACTCTGGCATAGGAAGTTAACAGTTTATGTATGAATCTTCATTTCGCCCAGACAAGACGAATTATTGTATCCTTGGGTGATCGATTCCCTTCTTTCTGAATGGCAAATGTGGAGGGCAACTAGTTGACAGGATTGATAGATTGCACTGATGAGATGGTGACAAGTATTTAACTTCAGACAGATAATATTAGAAAACCAGTGAAGGACTTAATATTATTAAAAAAAACCCCAAATTGTTTCAACAATTTATTATATGAAATATATTCCTCTTTAAGTAAGTAAAAGTCGGTATGAAATAATGTCTATTGTATGCTGTTGTTTTGATATACAATTGAACCAAACAATGCAGACGGTTGTGCTTAACTTGAATTACATGTTCCATCAAACTACAGTTCCCCGGAATCATACATTCATCAACAATCTACAATTGGTCAAATTATATCAATCACAGTAAATGCAAGAAATGAAACCCATCATTCATAGATATGAGAAAACCCAAAGCACAAAAGCAAACCTAGTGCATGCATAATGAACAATAATAGTTCTTTAACTGAATAACTAGTGGTAGTGGTCACTATGGTGACTGCTGCTGTGGTTACTACGGTGATGGCTGCTGTGGACATGTCTGAAAATCAAATGTTTTATATCTCTTTATAAAGAAGATACAATATTAAGGCACAGTGCACAGGTAATGAGAAGATCAACTGATGAGCCTACCCATCGTTACTCCTGTAATGTTCACCGGATCTCCTGTCACTAGAATGTCTGTGTTCACGTAGGTTTTCACTTCGATCATGGTGTTTCTCTCGGCATTTGATATGATCTCTTTTTTGGTCATGATCACTTCTTCTGTCGCGATCCCTACTCCGATCGCGATCCCTACTCCTGTCACGATCCCTACTCCTGTCACGATCCCTACTCCTGTCACGATCCCTACTCCTGTCACGATCCCTTCTGACAAGATCCCTACTCCTGTCATGATCCCTTCTATGGTCATGATTCCTACTCCTGTCACAATCCCTTCTGTCATGATCCCGTCTGTCATGATCCCTACTTGTGTCACGATCCCTTCTGTGGTCACGGTCCCTTTTTTTGTCAAGGTCCATACTTCTGTCACGATCCCTGCTCCTGTCACGATCCCTGCTCCTGTCACGTTCCCTGCGACTGTCGTAATCCCTCCTTTTTGTGCTTCTGTAATGATCTCTGTCTCTACTGTGATCCCTAACCCTTCTGTGATCCCTGTCCATACTCTGATCTCTTTCTCTTCTTTGGTCGCTGAGGTTACTCAGATCCTTGTCCCTGGTCTCAATTGAACCTCTATCTTTGCTTAAACTTCCTTCTCTGCTTTTGCTCTGATTCCTGCTGCCCTCTCCAAACCTCTCAACACTAAGGCTATTTTTAACAGAGTCGGGATCAGTATCCTCCCTTACCACAGGAAGTTCAAGGATCTCAGTTTGATCAACACTTTTTTCCTTAACACACAGAAACATCATTTCATCTCTCTAATTGAATATCATTGCAAATACTACCACTCTCAAACAACAATATGACAGAGAGAAAGCAATTGGTAACTGACCTGAATACTAGGGGCAAACCAGTATGGTGAAGACAGCTGCGGTGAATCAGTTGG
Source organism: Urechis unicinctus (assembly GCA_034190875.2). NCBI lineage: Eukaryota > Metazoa > Annelida > Polychaeta > Xenopneusta > Urechidae > Urechis > Urechis unicinctus. Next base: position 7,924,919 of record CM067350.1, on the reverse strand, counting down.
CACATGCTGGACTTTTTCGTCCATATACGGCGAGACAATATTATAAAGTGGTCTAGGCGAGCTGGCAACCTCATTTGTCAAGACATTCTCACCTTGACCCATAGCTCCCACATTAGCATCAACACCAGGATCATTTAGCGAGGATTCCGTCATTGAACCGGGGGATTGTTGCAAGGATTTGTTTTCATTGCTGTGGATAGTGATGTCAGTACCAAACAGTTCATCCAGCTTACATGGACTTCCACTCAACAGACGGTCAGTATTTTGCATTGTTGATGCAGAAGATCTCAGTTCAGTACATGGGATATTGGGATTGCACATTTCATTGGCAGGATTGGAAGATACTAGGCCAGATTCTGTAGATCTCACAAGGGATTCTGGTTCTGTAGATCTCTGGAGCGATTCAGGTTCTTTAGATCTCACAAGGGATTCTGGTTCTGTAGATCTCTGGAGTGATTCAGGTTCTTTAGATCTCATGAGTGATTCTGGTTCTGTAGATCTCTGGAGTGATTCAGGTTCTGTAGATCTCTGGAGCGATTCAGGTTCTGTAGATCTCTGGAGCGATTTAGGTTCTATAGATCTCTGGAGCGATTCAGGTTCTGTAGATCTCATGAGCAATTCTGGTTCTGTAGATCTCTGGAGCAATTCATGAGGCAGTGATGTCAGGGACTTCTCGTCTTCAGAGACTAAACTGGTTTCCTGGAACAATTGTTCATAAGTGGCACTGTATTCAGTGGTAGCATGGAAGGCATCTTTTGGGGATGAAACAGTAGCAGCCTCCGTACTACTGGCCAGTACATCTGTGCCAGTAAAACCTTCATCATAGCTTGTCAGAACTACAGCTCCTGCAGACACTGATGTGTTATCCTCATCCTTGACTTCCTGAGAGAAGGTACAGTGGATAGATTCCAATTCAAGTTCAGCCTCTTTTGATCCAGGAGATGTCTGAAAACACACGCGGCCACAATATAGGTAGTGTATAATATTGACCGACCTGGTAATAGAAATAGTCCTAGCCTCTGCAAATGAACATACAAAAGAAAGGCGAATATTTACCTGGTAATTGGTAGTTGAGTATTCAGGAGTATTGAGTGATTGCTGAATAGCTTCAGGTATGGCAGTAACAGTGAGGTCATTGGATATGGAGGCTGCTGCTTCACCTTCGTACATCATGTCCTCATCATCTTCAGTTGGATGTCCTGTTTGGGAGATGACTTCATTGATAGGGGAAGTGTCTTTCACATGCAGTGTATTACATTCCATATTCTGTCCTCTAATGAGTAAGGTTGGTGGCATAGTGGGTATCATAGAAATATCTTCCTGAAATATTGAAGTAGTATTGGCGACCATAGGCAACTCTGCCTTTATGACCTCACCACTCGCAGACACATTGGGTGTGTCATGCAAGACAAGCTTAGTGGTTTTCTTATCACAGTCACCAGACTCTGATTCTTCATTGTCGGGAAAGAGGGCTGACGCAGGCTTGTTCCGATCACAGGCCATCAAGTCTTGCATATCTACAGATTGTGCCGCATGGTCAGAAGGGGCCACCTGTATTGAAGCGTTTCCATCAGACGCAGGTGATCCGGGTTGATGTGTCATTATGCTGCTCTTTCTCAACATGACAGGTCTATATTGCAGTAACTTTTTGGAAGGTTTCATAGAATCCATGATTTTTATTGGTGACATTTTTCTGCTCTGGATGATCTTAGATATATCAGGTATAGTTGTAGCCTGATTCACAGCAGTTTCCTTCTGTTGATCCTCTGAAAGGTTGACAGAAATAAACTCATTCTTTGTGGTATAATGCACTGACAAGTACATATATACAGCTATCACAATGCACTACACCCCTCTCCTAGGAAGTAGACAGTAGGCTAAACTCAAACAGCCAATTCCAACAATATACAGTAGTAAGATTGTACCTTCATTTTGTTTGATTGACAGGTCCACAGACTCCAGAAGTTTGTCCATGAATTGAGAGGCTGAACTATGTGCTGGGCAGACAGCATCAATAATATCCTCTAATACCTCTCTCACCACTTGCTTGGCTGAGGTCTTAGTCAAAGACACAGCTGAGCATACACACAAAGGCTCTCTCAATAACTACATGCTAGCACAGGTCTTTGGTTTAGTGTATCATAGCTTGTGAAAAAGGTCGTTGTAAGTGGGCAATATTGTAGAACTGTAACATGCACTTATATGGCAACAAGATTAATAACTACAACATCATTGTGTTTAGATTTGACATGAGCTTGTGTTCAACACCACATAAACATATCTATAGCATTCCAAACAGCCGTTATTCAACATTGACTGATCGGTTAAAATGGGGTGGCCTACCTGATTTGAAGGGAGGTCTACCATGTTTGTTCTTCTTCACTAGTCCCAGAGCACCAAACAATGAGGGTATGTCTCTATCTGGTGATACAGACGGACTATCTGGCTCTGGACGAAAAGAAATAATCAAAAAATGTTTTCCCCACTGTTCAGTTAGAAAGCCAATAGCAACCAAGATTTCATTAATGGCAACCTGCATTCTAGCCACTTGATTGCCACTGTCAACAATGTACACTTCACCAAGGAGGCAATCTTATATTGTGTTGATGGGATGTGGGAACAAAGCCATATCTCACTTATAATAAATCAGGCTACTAAACTATGATTAAATATATAAGCAGAAATCTGCCCCATCTTTAAGATGCATTGATGCAAGAGACACAAGAAGAGCATCAGTGGAGATGCAGAAATAAACAACAGCCAGCGGCCCATCCATGGTGCCATCTCACCTTCCACATATAGTTCATCAGGGTTGAATTCCTCCTGCTCAGCATCGTACTCAAAGTACTTGGGCTGAGGCTTCACACTGTAACAGGTCTGTTTACTGCAGAATACCAGGTGGTTGGCTGAAACCATTCATCAGGAGTGCTGTACTGTTGAAATACCAGCCAGTTTGCAGCTAACGCCTTACTTAAGACAAGAGGCTATATGTGATTGGATTAATCTGACCACATGCGAGAATGTTAATGAGATCTCACCAACAATATTGCCAAAGCAACTACTGAAGCCACAGTGGCAATACATTTCCTTGGGCAATGGTTTCTCTGTGGTAGAGATTTTAGTCTTCATTTGCAGGTTGCCTCCGTGGAACGCAGCCATATGGGATGCGAAGCTGAAGTTACAAGTGGTGGCATAGCGGCACATGGAACAAGCTACATGCCGCCTGAGAAAGAAACCACACAGTTTGAAATATGCATGAAAACCTATTTCCACTTCACAGTCAACAGAGCAAATTAATCCAAATAACTACTGCCCACCTGAAATGACTGGGACTTATCATGGGATTGAGGCACTCTGAGCAGCGCTGCAGAGCATCCATGATGGGCATTGTCAACCCTCCAAACTCCAGAACTTTAGACTGAGTTGGTGCATTGAGAGACTTGACACTCTTGCCTTTTTGCTTGAAGTCCTGGTCGACACAAATCATAACTTGCTCCTTGTCCTGATTCAATGTGGCCATTGGTTGTGCTCCTGTAACACAATGCAATGTATTCAATGTCATATATACAACTGCACATAATATGGATACCAAAAGCAGGAAATAGCCATCATGGCAGACTGACCCAGCGTCCCCTTGTTGTTGGGTTTGTGGTCGCGTACTCGATGTAGCTTTGTTTCTGACCTGTTGATGAAGGTCAGCTTACAGCAGCTGCAGTGCTTGGCGGTGGCTTTGGACTGGTGTTTCTGTGTAGACAAAAATAAACCACAACAGACTGCATTCAAACATCTTGCATATACAATATTATAGTAGATCTGTAATTCTATTGGTTTGTTATGGGAACAACATACATAAAATCCCCATGTGGATGTACATAAAAAGGTAACCAAGAGGCAATGAATATCAGCTGTAGACTACAAAGCATGTATGCATTGCAGCAACTCTGTGCACACCTGTAAGTGTTGGTAGTACTTTTGAGTTAGTCCCCAGCCACTGGTCTTAGAGAAGAGGACCTTGAAGACCTTAAGGCAGTATAGGCAGAGGACAAACTTGGAGCTGTCATGTCGCTGCAAGACAAACACAAAAGTATGTAGATAATAACAAGGACACACACACAGGGTTTACGATCAATTCAGAGGTACAAAGCTTCATTTGATGAGAATTAGTTGAGAAACACCAAGAAAAGTGACCTTGTTGAAATGATCCACGACATCGGAGTAGAAGGATGAGCGGAAGTTACAGAGCTGGCAGATATATGGCATTTCACACGCGGTGTGCATCTGCCGCATGTGTAGACGCAGCGCACTCTGGTGTTCATGGTCCCGTTCACAGATGCGACACACCAGCACATTGGAGCCTTTCTGATGGATCTACACCCAAATCACAATAGCTACACCTGCCATATGCTTATAAAACTGCCCAAGAAGTATGCTTCATTGAAAATCTTCATAAAGACACTGACATAAACGGAAAAGCGATTAAAGCTAGAATATCATTAAAGACAAACACTTCAAATAGCTTAAGCCAGACTCTCTGAATGTTGTGTGTGATGAACCAATAAGGTACTATATAGAATGACTCACTTTCTCCACATGGCACTGCATTTCAAAAGGTGTGTCGTACTGTTTGTAGCAGTGTTTACATGTAGTCAGGTCACTGAGGTCGAGGTTCTGTTGTTTATCACTGTCTATGTGACCTTGCATGTGCATCATGACGCGCAGGTTGTTGTAGAGCATCTTGTGACAATAATAACACTGGAAGGGAGACAGCACAGGTCAACTCACATCCAGAGAAACATTCACAAAGCACAACAAGCAACAGTTCAGACAGCAAACGAAAAACTAAATTGGTAGAAATCTACATGTTTTCCTAAAGATGCCATCAGATCCACCCACAGTAACATGTACTGATTTAACAATTTGTTATTCAATAACATTACTATTTACGTGGGAAAAATTTGCTTTGAAAAGTTTTTTAAAACCCATTTCCTCAAAACACACCTTGAATCTGTACTCTCCTTTCTCCTCAATATATGCGGGGAAGCCCTCCTTCTTGCCATAGTAATACTCATCGAGCGGCACCCAGTTGCCAGGCCCACTATCACTTTTGGGTCGACCGACCCGGCGCTTTACTTTACGCTGTTCCCCAATTGTCTGATTCACATCATATAAGGATATCTTGATTCCAGTTTGCTCGGGGACAACTGTGGAGGTGTCTGGAAGACCTACACAAATCATGTACACAATAAGTAGACAATTCAAACAGAATTAAATTCAGCTACAGGGTATGCATTTCAGATTCATAGTAGTACAATATGGTAGTCACTGAATATATTATGAACTTGAAGAACATAACACTTACTTGAATGGGTCAACATTAGTGGCCTGGGTTGAGCTTGGACAATCTGGACCGGAATGGTAGGAGCAGGGTTTCTATAACTGTGTGCAATTTGGGGCTGCTTGAATAAAAAAAAAACATTGTTATCAATCATCTGACATCAACAATAGCATCTATGATCATTGTTGATTTATGGCAAACAACAATATAATTAAGTGTTGATATTGTCTTTCTACAAAGGGTTTAAGCATTATGGGATGATGAAGGGTGTAGTTTAAGCTGAATGCATGACCATTGACAGATACAAAACCCACGAATTCATTGATTACCTCAGAATAGCCTCAGGAAATGTTATCAGCGGATAAATTTGGAATTTCAAATGTTCATTTGGTGTAAATATTTGATTTCCATGGCATACATTACAGCACAATTATGACCATCCCAGTGCAGTGCAATAAGAGACACAAACCTGGTTCAGGACAGGTTGTATAATGGCTGGTCGGGCAGCAACAGGGAACACTGCAGGCATTACAGGCATGTATTGTGCAGAGGGTTGGATGGGCCGAATTACAGCTGGGTTGACCAGTTGCTCTCCTGGTGTCTGATGTTTGCGCTTGTTTAGAGAACGGGGTCTACCACGTGGACGAGGGGCGCTGGGTTTAGCAGGTGCACTCTGCTCTCCAATCAATATAACGTCGTCATCATCCTCATCATCGATATTCACAAAAACTGGAGCTGGTTGTGTGGATGCAGGAACTACACAGAAATGATGATAAATGGCACGAGTTACAACAATGTTATATATGCTTGGGTCTAATGGGTTCACTAGGATGGAAAACACAGATGGGTCTGTCTTCAACAAGAACCATCCCCAAGACAACAACTGCACAACTCCAATGTCTTACATCCACAAAAACATCACATAGACTTAACCTTGGTGATGGATGTTACAGGGTTGAATGTGAATGTTGGTGAGAGAGAAGAAATTCTGTCGGCATTCATTTTTGTTTCTTAACAGAGATAACCATGAGAAATGATCATCAACATACCTGTAACTGGGGACGAGGGTTTGGGTGCTATAGGCCTTGGTTCGTTGATGGACAGTGGATTGATGACCTTAAAAGACACAGAGCTGTATTCATAAGTAACAACTCCATTAACAGTGGTCTGTGTGTAAGCTTTGCCTGTGATTTCAGATAGGACTTCCTTGACAGCTTGCTTGTGAGCATTGTGTGCCACTTTCCATGATGCTTGCTGACTTGGGGACAGCTCTTCGTCACGACATTCCATCAGTAAGTCAACCTCACTCTCTCCATATGCAATACCAGCGACATGTTTCTTTCCATTGCTTTTCTTCCGACTCATCATGGAAGACTGAAATTTTAAAAAACCCAGTGAAGTCCAATTATAACTTGATTGAAGTCCATAAAATGTCACAGCCAAAAAACGGTGTAGCACTAAATGTTGACCTTACATCCAGAATACCCATAGTTTCACCCTTTGTGCCCCATTTTACACCTAAAATTTTGGTTCCAGAAAACCATCCCACAAAAATCTGAATTAACAGGTTGCATCAAATCAAGGCATGTCAAATCTTTGGAGGATACCCATATGCAATGATAAAACTATGTTCACTTTCAGGTTGGAACAACATCCCAGTCTACGATACCAGTCTTGATAGTGTCATGATATATACACTGTGGCTAGCATAATACTATATATCTTTGTATCATAGTATGAAATTAAAACAATCAGTAGTAACTGGGAAGCACCAAGCCATAACAAATCTTAAGTAAATGTTACAATAGCTTGCAATGTTACACAATATTGCAGTTTGTCACTTCACATTTTGACAACCTGCTTTATCCAACATAGGATTGACTGAGCCAATTCTATCAGATGGAAACCATTGATTTAGATGCTTAGTTTTGTGAAAATGAAAATTGTAAAGTGTGAATTGAGGCATGGCTTCAAATAAAACCTGAATATAATAAGGAGGAAGTGAAAAAGTATTCACGCAGATATATCGAGTGACCTGGTTTCAAGGCAATAGGGGACGTTGCCTGTGATACCGATTCATCCAAGAATGTTTGCTACATCCGTGGAAGTTGTGACAGAGTAATTTCAAACATTAACTGTAAAATTTGTCAGTTGAACATATTATGGTTGTCTCATTTATATCATCGTTCACTTGAAACTAGGTACAAGTCGATTCTATGAATACGACAACAAATAGATTATCGTCATCATCATGCATAGTAGATGAAATATAATTTTTATTATCTTCATCATCATCTTCATAAAACGTGTTGTTAGGAATGTCATCATCATGATGATGAAATTTATTAACACCATGGTGAGTAATGAAGTTGAGTATATGATAACATAACTCAATGACGTGACACACAATGAGTTGGTGGTGACGTTGAGTACAAGAGAGAAATAATATCTTGGCTGAATCCTGCAAGGCATTTGGTATGAAGACAAATTGAAAAATACTATATTGCTATCAATGTTATCATCCCCAAAGGTAATAAGTGGACGCGGAACTACGTGCCGTATCGGATAAGTACCGCATCAGCCTGATACAGAGTGACCCCCGGGCCGAGCAGATGTTAACCTGTGATCGTTTCGGTTTTACCTTCTAAGTCGGGAGTGGCATCATACACAAAATTTGTCAGTGATAAATGTATAAATTATGCACTTTAAGGCTAACCCAACTATATCAACCTGACTCGAGTCACATACCATACAAGAGCAACTTTCATTCAAACCAAATGTCCCCAAAATGGCGACCCGACATGGTTGTCAACAATGAGAAGAACATATCACTCAAGATGACGATGGCAACATATGAAACACATGTAAGGAACGAGTATTCCGGCAATAATTTATTTGCTATTGATCGAACGCATGAAATGTACCAGCAAAGTAGAACAACTCACTAGACAAGGGTTCTCGATCACAGCAATCCTCACGCCAAATCTGGTCACGTGACATGTCGTTCATACATATCAAACAAATATAGAAGTAGAACACAACTGTCAATATTAAACAGCTCGAATAGGGTCTCCAAATTTTTCCCTGTCATTTTGTTATTTTTTGCCGAGTCCATACCGATGATATAAAATGAATCGATTTTCAGGACAAATTTCTACGAAACTGTCACGAATGACCCCATCAATATCCAGAAGCGTACAGTTTTAACTTCTTACTCGCTTCGCGATAGATTCAGTTTCAGTTTTGGACGGGAAAATGTTTAAGAATTTCTGATGGGGGAAAAATTAGCTTTACGGAATATATATTATGATGGCCGATTTCCTTGAAAAGACTTTGTCCTCCTTACCAGTTATACTTGTCGGCAACTCTTCTAGAGGAGCCAAAGATGGTACAAGTTCAAGCTTTAGGTGTTTTGTCAACGCTGTCAGGAACCTGAAAAGCAAACACGTAAGTTACTACTACTACTAGTACTAGTCTTCCAGACTAGAGTCTAGACCAACCATCGGCTGTTGCATAGCGCAAGTCGACAGTAGTAGGTCTGGTACCGGGCTAGTGAGTAACTAGCATGGTGTAAATACGGAAATGCGGCTACACGCGCCGGCTTCACAGGTTCCATCAGAGTTAGGGTCAACTCGTCCCCAAACCAACTCGTCCACAAACCAACTCGTCCCCAGACCAACTCGTCCCCAAGTTCTAAGATTAATACCGGACTTGCGTGTGATTCAATTATGTACAATAACATTGAGTTTAAACATAAACAACATAAATTTCTATTATTTTGACAACCTATGTTGTCCTCCTAGACAGCTAAACTACTCTCGGTGCCGACGCACCATGCCTAGCCTCCTAGCTCGCCCGTCACAAGCGGCCAGAGCGCGGCGGCCTGGGCGTGGCATACGGGGGTTGCGCTTGGGTAGGGTAAGGGAGGGGAGGGTAGCATCGGGAAGGGCAGCGTCGAGTAGGGCAGCGTAGGGTCGGGTAGGGTAGCGTCGGGTAGGGTAGGGTAGCATCGGGAAGGGGAGGGTAGGGCAGCGGCACCATAGGGTCAACCAACTCGTACCCAAGTTAAGAAGGCTAGGCATGGTGCGTCGGCACCGAGAGTTGTTAAGCTGTCTAGGAGGACAACATAGGTTGTCAAAATAATAGAAATGTATGTTGTTTATGTTTAAACTCAATGTTATTGTACATAATTGAATCACACGCAAGTTCGGTATTAATCTTAAAACTTGGGGACGAGTTGGTCTTAACTTGGGTACGAGTTGGTTGACCCTATGGTGCCGCTGCCCTACCCTCCCCTTCCCGATGCTACCCTACCCTACCCTACCCGACGCTACCCTACCCGACCCTACGCTGCCGCTGCCCTACTCGACGCTGCCCTTCCCGATGCTACCCTCCCCTCCCTTACCCTACCCAAGCGCAACCCCCGTATGCCACGCCCAGGCCACCGCGCTCTGGCCGCTTGTGACGGGCGAGCTAGGAGGCTAGGCATGGTGCGTCGGCACCGAGAGTAGTTAAGCTGTCTAGGAGGACAACATAGGTTGTCAAAATAATAGAAATTTATGTTGTTTATGTTTAAACTCAATGTTATTGTACATAATTGAATCACACGCAAGTCCGGTATTAATCTTAGAACTTGGGGACGAGTTGGTCTGGGGACGAGTTGGTTTGTGGACGAGTTGGTCTGGGGACGAGTTGGTTTGTGGACGAGTTGACCCGATCCCGTTCCATCAGTTCATGTTCCTGTGGTCTCACAAGGTTAGAGAAGGCTGGAAATTAACTAAAATGGCAACCTGTCATCAGGACGGGTGACAAGGAGTCTCCTGAGGAGATGTTACCCGTCCTTAACAGATTATACCCATCGTGAATTTACCATTAACATGCATGCAGAAGAAAATAAATTTTCATGCGTGGTTGAGCACATGGACCCTAATATTGCCAATGTGACTCATTATGTAGATTTTGTGTGTGTTCTCAATACAGCATTAGCCTCAGATATCAACCTGTGTCTTGATATCTCAACCCGTGTACTTAAATACCATCGGTACTGAAAAGTCTGCAGTTCGTTTTAACTTGTTGCCTTACAGAACGTCTACATAATAATGAAATGAAACGTCCGTGCAAATATCTAACTTACAAATAAGTTAAATAGTCGCCATAGGTGATATCCTCAGCACACAATTATCAGTGACAACCCAAAATGTGAGGTTGGGTAATTTAACTTTAGTTGTTTCTAACTTGATCCAGAGGATGTTCCAAAAACGGAATTGTTCTGTGTTAGTTGGTCTAGTGATAGTTCTCTCATAAGCAACAACTATTGGCACATTATTTCATAGTTTTAGTCATAAACTTCATCATAGCCAGCAGTAACATATATGTCTAGAATAAGAGGATGCCAATTCATCCAGGTAGATCGTCCATTTATTCTTGGTTCCTTTGCTACTGAGACAGCACAGATCTGCTAATGCAGGAAGGATCAAATTCATGCCATATAGACAGTAACAATAATTCTATCCAACAATCATCTTCATGAAATGGTGGACTGCATTTGAAACAAGGAATGTTTTCGGCAGTGACCATTTTCTGTTAGTGGTTTGCCCCTCTGATTCAAGTAAATTTCCATGAAAGGTACATAATTGTGTACAATAATGGCATATCAGATATGGAGCGGAAAGCAATTAACTATGTGACTGAAATCCTTCCTTATTAGGAAGCTTTTGGTCAATATTCAATACAGGCATTTGAAAAACCGGAGAACCAACCTTTTTCAGATGCCATGCTTTGCTGAACTTTGTATTTCCTAAATATATTGAATCAGAGCAAAGAAGTTGAAAACAGTCCATAAACAAAACACTGACAAAGGCTTTGATTTGTCCCCACTGAAGAGTTCAGTGTATTTATTGGTCTTCTGGCATCACAGCTACACCAGGCCCCAGCACAGCATGGTTGGTATGCAGTGTAGGGGCCATGGATGGCTCTTGACTGCAATGCTAGAGTATATAAAGAATTCTTCCCTTATTACTCCATGGTAGTTGGTTGCTCTACGGAACCAAGCCTGCAACTTGTGCTACACAATAGACAGCTTATTTAAGGTCCTGAAGTTTTGATATGTTGTTGTGTTGATATGTCATTGTTTTCATTGTAGACTAATGATCAAGGAGATTCAATTCATGATACTCTATCATAGATGCAGCCATCAAGAACACAACCTGTCAATCAATGTATTAATTGCATTGCACATCATGTTTCAATGCATGCATCCAAACTTCATCACCAGTATTGTCATTTTAAAACTGAGAGAAGTAAGTTGGGCGACTATGCATATGAACTGATGTTGCCTCTCGCACTTCCATAAACTGTTATTGCAAACCCCTCATCTGATTTTGAATCTCACATTTCTCAACATATCCAAAATTATTAGAGAGAATCCAAGATTTGCTGGGTGAATTGCAGCTTCATTCTTGATTCCTTTAGACCTACACAGACCCATAGCACAAACTAAGTCCCACAGCACAGGATTTGAGACAATATTTTTATGTTTGGTAGTTTTTTTCATTTGTGTATAGGAAGAGAGAAGTTATGTTCACAAAGAATTGGAAGGTTTGAAAAAGAAGCTGTCGCAACCAAGCCAGTCATTAGTAAGTAAATTTAAGATACTTGAAGGTGTACTAAGGATTTATTATTAGTTATTGAATTTATTATTGATTGATTGATTGTGCAGGTTGAGAAAAAAGAATGTCTCATCCAGTTGATATTTTGTCAAATGCTTGGATATGACGTTTCTTTTGGCTTCATTCATGCCTTGAAGTTAGCTCAACAAGGATTGATTTCTGAAAAGCGAACAGGTCAGTTCTGAAATTCTAGCAAAAACTTAAAATCTCAAATATAAAACACTCCCTACTTAGCAACTGATTTTTATGTACAAATTCTTTGACTTATACTCAATATTTTACCGTTGTCAATAGCTTTTGATTACAAATATAAATTGGTGAAATAATGTTTTACAGATTTTTGGTTGTTTCTATTTTCAGGTTATTTAGCTTGTTCACTTCTTTTACATGAGGAGCATGAATTGGTGACTCTTCTTGTCAACACTTTATTAAGAGTAAGTCATGATGAAGATCATATCATTAAAAAAGATTATACACAGGATAATTTGGATTCAAAGTTGTAATTTGTACCAATGAGAGCCAATGAATTTTGTGAATGAGGAGTCTTAATAAGAAACATGTCTGTATTTGTAATTTGTCATATAAACTGTTGATAATATTGTATGTGATAAATACTGAAGACACCTTTTAAGTTAATGGACTTTTTGCAAAAACTTTTTGCAAAGCATGGATCTCCTGATTTTTAACATATTACATATATGAGTTTTATTGTTAAAGGAGAAAATGAACCCATGTTTTCAGGATTTAAGTAGCAGTAATGTGTTAGCTGTTAGTACAGCATTGGTGGCCAGTTCCCAACTGATAAGTTCTGATATGGTGCCTGCCCTGCTTCCTCACATTCAAGGCCTTATGAGCCATCCCAGGTTGGTGTGTGGTGGTACTGAGCAAAATCATAACTCTAATTCTAAGGGATTGATCATTGTCTTATAGGAGAGGGATTGTGCTGTCATTAATGGCATTGAGGTTACTGGTTAACAGGCTATCATGTTTCCCAATATTAAAATTGCTTTTAGATCATGCATCTTCATATGTTCATTGCTTGATTTCCTTAATTATTGTTGTTAAAGGGAACTGAACCATGTTAACAAATTAAGCCAATTCAAGGGAACTGTAGAAGTGTGTCAGTTCCCCGTTTGTGCGATTCTAATTTAAAGTCATTTGTGTGTAGGGAGTTTGTGCGCATAAAAGTTGTCATGTGCTTACACAAGTTTGTTCTAAGAACTCCCGGGTTGGAATCCCAGATAGCACCCATGTGCAGAAAAGCTTTGTCTGACTCTCACCCCAGTGTAGTGGGGGCTACACTTCATATCTACTCTCATCTGGTCAAGGTTTGTCACCGTTATCATAAAGGTCATTACGGTTAACTGGACAGCAGATTTGATTGATGAATATATATTTACAGTACTCAATGACAATGCATCTATGATTTTTTAAGGGAGATGTAGAGAGTTATTTCTGGCTAGTAGAAGTCCTACTCGGGATACTGGGGCAGATTGTAAATCGACAATTGCCTTCTGATTGTGAATATCACACAGTTCCTGCTCCTTGGATTACAATCAGTATCTTGAGATTGTTAGCTATTCTGGGTCACAACAACACCAGGTTTGTTTTGCAGTACACCTCATGTCTAGGTCATTCAAAGCCGTTAGATAAGTAAATATCTACTACAAAACTAGAGCCCCACCTACCATAATACTTGGTACTCTTTTTATCAATCATTTGATTATGCTCTAGTCATTTGTTGATATGTACAAGTTGGTGGTTGGGTCAGTTAAATACATGCATAATTAAGCATGCAGACCAATGGATCTTTCATTAAAACATTGTATTTTGTTCTCTAGTGCTAGTAACAGTATGTATGGAGGCCTCAGTGAAGTGCTGACCAAAACGGAGACAAGCCATAAAATAGGCCTGGGTAGGAATACATTGAGAATTCTTTTCAATCTCACTTATATACCATCTTTTGCAATTCTTACTTCTGAGAAGTTAATTATTATGATTTATTTTCACCTTTTTGTTCAATGGCACTGACTGTGTGTTGCTGTTTTAAGCTATCATATATGAGTGTCTGGTTACCATAACAACGATAGAGCCTCACCCAAGTTTGCTTGAGCTTGCTGCCAAATGTGTCTCAAAGTTTCTTGCTGCTCGCAATGTCAATCTGAAATATCTGGGTAAGTTTTATGATGCAACTATGCTGAGTATGTATATATCTTGTCGATAACAATCTGCATTAGTCTCAAAATATCTATTTGCTACATAAGAGGGCTCACCCCGACTGGTCAGGTGGTGAACATTTCCATGAGTTGACGGCTTAGCCCCTTTGTAAGTTGCGCTACCACAAAAAAAACAAAAGCACATGAGATTTTGATGTGAAGGCTTTGCCATATTGTAGCTTATGTTGAAGAAATAGTCAATCCCCTGCCCTTTGAAATGAAGCAGCGCTCTAAGGCAAGTTGCTGAGACGATTAGCTTTATAGCATACAAGAGGCACAGTTTTTCTTGTGGAAAATGTTTCGGGAGGAGGCTTAAAACCAATGACGGTGCCGTTCAGCCATACAGACAGGACTTTTACGTAAAGTACTTACTGATTGTGCAATGCGTTGAGTATAACTTTGAATGGCCAGTCTACCTGCTGTGATTTCAGGCATGAAGGCCTTGTCTTCACTGGTGGCTATAAATGCCAGCTATGCTATGCAGCATCAAGGTATTGTTATGGACTGTCTTCAGCATCCTGACTCAATCCTCAAAAACAAGGTAGTCATCAATTACCTCAATGTGATTACTTTAGGCATGATTCCACATCAATAACAATAAGTGGTGTTCAGCCCTATCTGGTCGTGATGTTCAGACCCTAGAGTTATTGTACTGCATGGCAAACCCGTCGAACGTGGAGGTGATTTGCCAAAAGCAGCTGGAACACTTCACTCAACAGACTAACCAACATCAGCGACAGAAGCTAGTACTTCGGGTTATACACCTCTGTGACAGGTCATGTAATCTGTTACAAACTATTACTCTTAACAGGGAACACTGCTCAATGAAAAAGTTGAAAAAATAGCCCCCTTAGTTTGTAATTGATGATTCAAAAGTTGTTTGCAAACCAGAACGTTTTATTGTGTGTAGGTATAGGCCCAGCATTGAGTGGTATGTATCGATGATGAACAAGACGCTAGCGGTGGCTGGGGAGTTGGTCCCTGCCAGTGTCTGCCAGAAGCTGGTGTGTTCCATCCAGAATGGTCAGCGTGCTATCTACCATTGGTTCCATGCAGTTATGTGCAGTATAATTAATACAATTTACACTATAATGGAAGAATTGGGAATGGTTGATGTGAGGTGTGCCTCATTCACGATGGCTTATGGAGCGGCCTTTATCATGTTACCTGTTAAATGTAATGAGCTTTTCTCATGTATAGGTATAAAAAACCACACAGGTGAAAAGCACACTTCGTCTGATGAAGAACGGATCGTTGCATTGAGGAGTTATTGGAATATAATGAATACTTCCTTGGAAGTAACCCCCACACTCCTCCAAGTGGCAGCATGGGTAAGGAGACCTGCTAGTCCTAGCCAAATGAACACATCGTCTGTATGGTTTGATCGCATTTAAAAGATGTTGCTTATAACCTGTGTATATTTGGATCCCCATGTCATGTGATTGACGGGTATGAATTCCATGGTTTAACGTCACACCAGCATGATCTGGTTATTTCTGTTGATCCTGTGGTTCTGTTTAGGTGCTCGGAGAATACTGTCTCCTTGTTAGAGATCCAAGCCCATTACAAGTCATCGACCAGCTGGTTCACCGGTTCAAAGAGACAAGCAATACACAGTGTCGCTTGTGGATCCTCTCTGCACTCATTAAACTCTATCTGTATATTGAGAAGCCATCTGAACTCATTGCTATTCTCACAGACGATGTTAAGGACACCAGAAATAAGGATATCGCACAGGTGTGTAGCATGAAGATGACTTACAGCTGAGGGAAATACTCACTCGTGTGTGGGTTGCTGTAATATTGCTGTATGTGTTTATGTGTTGTTGTAGAGATTGAAGGAATTGGAGCGATTGTGTACGGATGGAAGCTCTCTGAGAGTCCAATTCAATCCAGGGCAACCGTGCCTCAATGACCGGGTATAGCCTATGATCTCTCTCACACAATTTCAACCATAAAAATACTGTGGGCAATAAATGAATGACCAGTGACACAACATCTCCTCTCCCTGCTGTTGTTAGTGACACAACATCTCCTCTCCCTGCTGCTGTTAGTGACAACATCTCCTCTCCCTGCTGTTGTTAGTGACACATCTCCTCTCCCTGCTGTTGTTAGTGACACAACATCTCCTCTCCCTGCTGCTGTTAGTGACACAACATCTCCTCTCCCTGCTGTTGTTAGTGACACAACATCTCCTCTCCCTGCTGTTGTTAGTGACACAACATCTCCTCTCCCTGCTGTTGTTAGTGACACAACATCTCCTCTCCCTGCTGTTGTTAGTGACACAACATCTCCTCTCCCTGCTGTTGTTAGTGACACAACATCTCTCCCTGCTGTTGTTAGTGACACAACATCTCCTCTCCCTGCTGTTGTTAGTGACACAACATCTCCTCTCCCTGCTGTTGTTAGTGACACAACATCTCTCCCTGCTGTTGTTAGTGACACAACATCTCCTCTCCCTGCTGTTGTTAGTGACACAACATCTCTCCCTGCTGTTGTTAGTGACACAACATCTCCTTTCCCTGCTGTTGTTGGCGTCATGAGGAGCAGAAGTTATTGTAGCTGTTCTGTTTGCAGGTGGATTTTTCCCTCTCCTTTCTCGATGGTTTTGTCAGCGATGCTCTGGAGAAAGGTTCTCAACCTTATGACCCTCACCTGGCTACTCAGGTGCAACAACACCTGCGTCTAGGTGGGTGATTAGTCAGGTGTATAGCAGTAGATCGGGTTTATATGTCCACATGGGGTTTGCTTTGACCAGGGCGGGGCTCTTTGTTGTTGTTTGTCAGGTGGAGCCAGACCTGTAGCGAGTCTACAGTTTACTCCCTACCAACAGACACATCACCAAACCACCAGCAGCAGTGGAGGTGGGGGTGGAGGGGCCAGCGGCATCAGTCCGGATGCTTCTCTGTCCAGTGGTACCAGCAATAACACCAGAGCCGAGTGCGTACCTTTACTTCTAGAACATGCTCCAGGCACAGCACTTGATTAGATTTGTGGATTATCTCTCAGCTCTGTGTATATATATTATTCAAGGTAACATATGCAGATGTTCAAGAGGCATACTGTGGTGTGTGTGTGTGTGTGTGTGTGTGTGTGTGTGTAGTGAGAGCGGTGTTAAGCTCAAAGTAACGAAGCGTGTATGGGGACACAAGGGAGTCGGAGATGCAGGCTTAGATAAGAATGAAACACTTCCGTCTTCTGAAGACACAGGCATGGAAAGTACCCAAGTGCCCGAGAATCTCGAATCAAATGAGGTGTATAAGTCATAGTCTGAGCTGTTCATGGAAATGTTTGATGATTTTAGGGTTTGTGTTAATATTGAATTGTTGTGGTTTCTATTGACTTCAGGATGATCACCTCAAGCATGAGTTGGCTTCTGCATTATTCAGTGGCATAACATCACCGGGGTACGCTGAGACAGAGCCACGTCCAGAGTTGATTGATATCAAGGTTTGCTGAAGTATCATTGATCTTTTACATTGTAATGCATGTGCTTATTCTTCTTCATCTGAACCATAACTCACAATGATGATTGTTAAGATGTTGAAATGATTTGTATTGATGAGGAACTTGGTGATAATGAACTCATATTTGACTGTTTCTCTTTGTTGTAGGATTCATCAGAAACTCACCTATCACCTGACCCAATTAATCAGCCAATCAGTGACGGCAAAGACAGAACTGCTAATCTAATGATAAATGCTTCTATTGTCCCTCTGCCAGGCAGTAGATCTCTTGATGCCGCTGGTAGTGATAACATCTCAAAACACAGTAGGTTGACTTGTAGTGTGTCTGGCGATGAGATGGCTGAAGACGATGTAGATGACCCCAGGTTCACTGGGCTACCAAGTCATGGCGTAAGTGAAGCTGTGATTGATGATGCTCCTGCCAACTTACTCACTTTTCCTCCCCAACAAGGCTTCAACTCAATGCATGGATCTTTACCTACGGGTGATAGGCTTTCCAGTGAGGATTCAGCGGTGTTGTCTGATTCCATGGCGGGTTCAAAGCACTGTGTTGGTAATGGTGTTGAAGGCTCATGTCAAGCCATTATGTCTACAGTACAGACACCAGCAGAACTCGATCAGGATGGTGATATCTGGACAGTCATGTACACTGATGAGACAGTGAGTGTAAAAATGGTGAAAGTTGCTGCTTCAGAAGAGGTCGAGCTGCAGATCCTGTTGCAGGTTCTGTCTGGTACAAGGAAGGAAAGCCACATCAAAATCCTTTCTACTCCTGCATTGATGGTTAATGT
This sequence comes from Urechis unicinctus, assembly GCA_034190875.2. Taxonomy (NCBI): domain Eukaryota; kingdom Metazoa; phylum Annelida; class Polychaeta; order Xenopneusta; family Urechidae; genus Urechis; species Urechis unicinctus. The sequence goes on along the minus strand of CM067350.1, from coordinate 7,906,443 downwards.
AAGTAAACGTAGCACTAATCTGATGGTTAAGCTGCCAAATTGATCTTATTTGTTGATTGTAAATTTAGTCATCTCTATTAGTGATTTCAATTCCAGACAGTTTCAACTCATAATTTTATTTTTCACATGCCCCCCACCCCTCACAGATATTGCAAAGTGATAGTGACAGAGAGTTCCACCTACCTGTGCTTGAGGCAGGAACACACCTGGTCAAGGCTGTTATCAACAACAATCACGTGTTTACAACAGCTGACCTCAACATAGAGTTGATTACGGAAGAATCTTGTACGCCTCTCAGTGTACATTTTGATTGTACTGACTGGGTCAGGTTAGTTCAGGTTTCTTGCTCCTTGTACATTGTTAGTCTGATCAACCCAGCATTCTTTGTTATAAAGAATTCATAAAACCCACAGTTCACAAACATCCCACCTGAAATCCTACTTATTTTGTGCTTTTTTTTAAGAGGTTGTGAATTATCGTTGGATGAATATGGCGCTCTCTGGGAGCAGTATGGAGAAGGCATGAGGGGTGACGTCAAGTTGAGCTGCTTGGTCTGCTCTGATGATGACCGCGTCAATAAGACTGTATCAGTGTCCAGTGTCATCGCTACTGTCAATGACCGTCTCCGCTTCCATCCCACGCATCAGATCAGTGAGCTGACCCTTATTGTCATTATTATGACTTTTATTATAATTGAATCTTAATATTTTCACATGTCAATTTTAGTGGCAATTATCACAGGGCTTATTGCTGTGCTAAGAAGCGTGGGGCGAACTTAACTTATTTCCTTGGTGTCCAGTCAGGCCACCAGGCCATGAAAGCTGGTGGCCCGAAGAATTATTTGGTGGCCCTTAAAGTAATCAAACCAGGATTCCATAGAGTGAAGTAAAATTACCTCTGAAGTTGAAATGTTATCCTAGATTGTTTGTGGGACTGAGCACATGGTGGCCACCCAAATCACCTGTTAGAGAGATCAAGACAAATTATTGGTGTCAGGGCCTGCAGGCTCCTGCCAATTCTGAACCCTGCTAAGAGGGCTCACCCATGCCTCCACCCGACAAAATATGTGAACATGTCACCTGTGAGCGGTGTGCTGCTTTATCATAGCGTCTCTTAAAATCATCTCGAATTTTCTGATCAATTTAGGGGAGTGGTCACCTCGACCAATCAAAAGATATCTATAACAAAAGCTGCAAAGGCAGGTCGCCGAAAATTTTGATCAACAGTCCCATGTGCTTTTGTTAATTTTATGGTTGCTCTACCTGACGATCGACGTATGCTTTTCTCATTTGCATGCTTACTGCCTAGCTTCTCGGAGTGAGCCCTATTAGCGTAGCTTTTAGTTATTTGATATTACGTCATTATCATGGGGCGAAATACAACAGAATCATAACGTGTAGAATGCATACTCAGAACTGTCATACTGTGTAATACTCTGAAGCTTTCTCAAATCATAACGTAATCTTCTCCCAGATGATGAGGGTCTATTCGCCGGCCGGATGATAGGAGAGACCTCGCCAATCCTCTTGTACTGTAAACTCCATCACCAGGCTAAGCATTATACAGCGTGGTTTAAATCATCCAGCCATCTGGAATGTGTCCTACCTAGCCTCAATCACATGCTACAACAAGCCACGGGGTCATGATACAGTCTCCAGTTATGAATTATTAAATTGTCCACTCTATGTTTAATCATTTATTGGTACTTGTAACATGATAATGTACTGTATGCTTATCCTAACAATAGTCCTGTATCATACTGCACTATTGTACTGTCATTACTGTGCCAAATTGTTGTAAAATTTCAATAATAAATGCCACCTATTTATTGTTTACTTGCTATAAATCACACACCCTTCGTGAATCACCACGTCAGTGCTGTGTATGGTGTGCCAGTGAATGACAAAGAAGCAGAGCTGATCATCTGTTAGAGCGAGTTTATGAGTCTCAAGAACGCTCTCACTTATTTTAGTTATGCTAAGCACAAAACCTAAAAATGTCGTTAATTTCGTTGGATCAATGCAGGTGTATTTTCTCCTGTCTCGTTACAGAATGAGATCTGTCTGCATGTAGCAGTGGCTAACTGCTTTGTTTTTGGTTGGATTTCAAGTTATGGTAACTGCAAGGCTCGCTAAACACGGTATGGGCAATCGGTTCGTAACTAGTGGGTTGTGGAGTTTAAGGGCGCCAACCAAGTATCACAATCATCACATTCGCGAGAACACTTGACTTCACATTATACTTAGTATCTTATATTTCATGTTATATAGATTGAATTTTAAAATGTTGCTGTGGGCCACTTTGTCATCATTATTTCAAATGGACGAAGTCTGACGAAGCCAGGTTATAGTTAATCATAGATTTACATTGACATGGCGTCATATCCAATTACATGGGTTTAAAATACAATTGGACCGTATAATCAATCTTGACCCCTCAGAGCACCAATTTAGAATTGCTTCAAACACTCCAGGCTGGCCTCAGACTCCTCGGCGCCAGAAGGGGCGGATCCTGGTCGCCTCTAGCTGTCCGTGGCCAACCTAGGTTCTTCAACTGACACATAAAAACCAACCTCCGCAATGTCCATTAAATAAGGCAGCATGTCGCTATGCAATGAACTGTTAAGTTTTTGGTTTGGCAGGCAATTTAATTTGGGCATCCAGGAACTCAAGAGGTCAGTTTTATATGATCCGAATATACCCCAGATTAGGACCGTGTGTTCCTGGAAACGAAACCCTTCCACTGGGCAATTAACCGGATCAATGGCACCAAATGGCACGGCCAATCTGCCGATAGCGTCCCCGGAGAGTGTACTCCGCCCATTCAAATGACGTGATGGTCAATCGAATGCATTATCTTTCTCTCAAATTACGTCCAATTATGTTATTAATTTAACGCTACTGCGACTTAGTGATGAAAGCGGTGCGGTGGAGGCGAGGGTAAAAAAAGTGTTATTTATTCGGTGTCCGAGTAAACAGTACTTAAACGCCTACATGCGTTTCCGCTTTACATAACTAGGGATACGAGTTGTGACACCGGATAGGGTCGTTTATTCGAGTATTGACACCGGATATGGTCGTTTGTTCGAGTATACACACTGTTTATGTAGCCTTGCTTAATCACGATGGGTGTTGAGCTCTGGCGACTTATTCACAAAGGAAAGTTCATTACTTGAAAATGGTCAGGAGTGACATTAAAGGATATTCGTTGAGTGTGGAAATGCATCTATACAAATCCAATGAAGATGTGTGATGCTCATTATCAATAAAGCAACGCTTACGGTTGACAGAAAGGCCTTTTAAAAGAGTCGAAAAAATCAATACTCTTTCTCGGTCCAGGTTTACTGCGTGGAAGTGAGAAATCTAATATGTAGATGAGTGCATGCGTGTGTTTACTACGCGAAAGTGAGAGCATATTGGCAATCAGATCCGCCGTCAATCGGCCGCTGAGCGTTACAGCTCGCAAAGTCGTCGCCTTCGAAACTAAAACTACCTTCAAGGTCACTACTTGTTCTCCCACCAAACGGCTATTCTTCTTTCATCGGGAATCTGCAGGCGTGCATAACACTTTGAATGGCCGTCGCCTTCAAGACCAAATCAGCCTTCAAGGCCAAGCGGTAATTCAATGATCTCCTATTAAACGGTTGCAACTAGCCAGTTTCTTGTTGGTTCTCATGAGTAACTCATCACAAGGAAGCTGCAGCTGTTTGCAAGTTCAAGGCAGAAACTTGAGTTGAATGCCATGCATTAGACATCGGTCAACTCTAAACGTAGTGGAAAACCACGATGGGGATTAGGGAAGGTCATGGCAAGGATTAGGGTAAACTAAGGCTAGGTCAAGGGGGGTTTAGGAAGGGTTCAAGGCTGTGGTTACGATGGGGTCTTGGCGGGAATGAGGGTGGGGCCACAGTGGGAATAACGGGATCCTGTAATAATGTCACACTATACCGAATAACCGTACATTAATGTACAACTGAACAACAATTCTGGGACAATATAGCTACTTTTCACCTGGAGTAACATTGAGTTTTCTGCAAGTATAGAACAATGGCTGTCTCACGTCGACCGGGATCTCGCATCGTAGAAGCCATCAAATAAAACCAAACTTTAATCTGTGTGGCCAAAATCAGTTCAGCTCGACATCGATGTACTTTATTACAACACATATCAGCCATCAACAACAAAATGGTTTCATTGTTTCTGTCTTTGCAGACTCACCACCCCTTGAAGAAAACATTATTCACCTGCCAAATTAAAACCACATTAAACACCCGACCATGATTTAGCCTCTATAAATTATCACCAGGTGTTGAAGTACACCATAATACTGATGGCTCATAAAGAATCTCATTTCATATATGTACACATAATATAATATTCTGCTGTCAATGATAATGAATCAATAATGTTTCCTGTATCTTGCCAGGTGTAGGTCATTTGATAGCAAGCCAACTCACGACAAGACATTTGCTGATTCCAACAAACTCTTATCTTAGAATAATGTGAAATTAGTTTAGTGAGTTTAGTTTTATGTCATGGGTAAATATAGAGGAATTTTTGTAATGCCCATTATCACCCTACACTGCCTTGTTATGCAGAATTACATATTACAGAATGGAAGCACAACTAACATATTCATTGATAATGTTCGATGGCAAAATTGGAATACAGAAGACGTAGCCGTTTACCGACATTTGCAGTCTGTTGCTATTAATTCCACATTCTGTTGCTGATAAACGCCGTCTCCAAAGTCAGTGAGAAGTGAGACGCCACTATAATGCTCAGGGACACAGCACGGGGCGCCAACCGACCAGTTACGAGATACGCGCTGATTCACGAGAGACCCACGTGTATCTGGTTCATACTCTGAAATCAAACCTCTCTGCTTCAGCACATATAACGAACCTGGCTCATCACAGCAGCAAATCCAACAATAGAACGAACAGTATAGTGAAATTGATTGAAGAATTACCTTCGCATTCACCAGCGCAATAGCCGATATCGATTTTGTCCGGGGTAATCACGAATTCCATTCCAACCTGATGGAATACCACTTCGAGGCTGTGTCGACAACAATTTTGGCTGCGTTGGCACGAATCGCTAGTTGACCTTCTCTGTCGCGCGATGGCGCTATGGGTTTGTAGCGTCATATAGGGTTCCACAGGACCGGTGAAACATGGTGAGTCGTCGTTATCTATCACATGACATTGGACAGATACCAGGACACTGGTACCTGGTGAATCCACCCGGCGTGGTATCAGACCGGAAACGTTGATGCTAAATTGGTCTCGTTCTGGGATCAGCCGGGCGTATGTTGTCGACACGGTGTTCTCGTTAACTGCACCGTGATTCTCTATGTGAACTGTTATGCGAATAGCGACTTGCGGTTGAACACCTGACAACCATAGCTGGGTCTGTGTTACCGACGTTTGGCCCGTCACGACTGGTAGCTGGAACCTATGACAGGTTGAGTTGGTTCTAACAGAGCAGTCTGTTGCTATACACAAAGCACGCACAACTTATTCGACATACTTTTCGTCGTCACCTGATGGCGACTGGTGCCAACGATTTGCTCGACATTAGTTCTACAGATGAGCACCTTTTTTAATTTAGCACCAAATGTTTAATAATGATAAGGATATTTTGCATACACGAGTGTGTGTCGATGCAGTGAATGGCACATTATATTATATGAACTCAAACAAGTATTGTCACGAGATGCAAGGCTTCTTGTGTCCCCAACGATCACCAAATGAACATAATTTCACAAAACAAAACAGTTGAGAAAGGACAACTGTTTGCCTCGTTAAATTAAAACATCTGGATGACTCTCATGCAGCACTACCCAGTGCTATATCTCTAAACTGTCGACTAAGTTTTCCAAACCATGTGTTCAGTTTTAAGTCTTCACGCCATCCTTAGCGACCTTGTTACTCCCATATTGATTCATTCCATTATCAAAGTCGCCAAGGTCACGCTGAGCAGCTCATGGTCCCCATAGGAAGCGAACATTGTACCTCATGAGCACTTGTTTACTTGTCAACAAAGGATAAAATAAATTAGGATGACTATTCGTAGGACGTAAAAAGAGTTATTGTTGTGACTTTTTGGACTTTTAACAAGTGATTGTGCGTCGTAATGGGTCACACCAATGTGCTGTTTTTTTAGTCCTTTATTCCATGTCGATGATAGAGCTGCGTGTTTTGCTATTCATAACGAGGAGTTCATGGTTGTTGTGAGCTGATCACGCCGGATCATCGTGACCAGGTGATCCCGGCACGTGGCGCCACTGTCCAAAGGCCAGTCAGTGCCCCAAAGTGATCTTTAGCGGAAGTGTACAGCAAAGCGTGCGTCAATGAAATGACCGAAGTCTTCAATGTGTCAATGGACTGTGTTCATGAAATGACAATAGTTGAAAAGATCTTCGCAGTAATGTATATTGATGGAGATTAATTCAATCCTCGGTAGTAAATCATTAGGGGTAAAAATACGGGAGTGTGACAATCAATTATGGAAAAAGATGTCAGTGTTCCATTTGTAGGACAATGCAATGTTGACTGTGATGAGCGCACTTTACAGGCGTTATTATAAACAATCACACCCCTTACTTATGATTGACATGAAACGAATTCATATTCGGTACGAAGACAGCAATAAAGCGCACCGTAAAAGAAAACACTTTGCGAACGAATAATTAACAAAAATCGATATATCCAACTAATTATAATTAACAGTACAAAAGAAATTGGGTATTATTTTCGGCAGAGTGGAGTCAGGACCAGGATCAGGAACCCAGAGAAGGAGCACATTACTTTTCTCATGTATTCCGCTCCTTTTTTTTTCGCCATCAAATATTACGACGAAGCTATTTGAGATGGGTATATTTCCGTAGTAGGCCCGCACTTGTATAATGCCTGGTATAGTTAGTACAGTAAGTAGGGATGGGGCTGTGGGGAGGAGCAGAACAACCATCAATCAATGTATAAAGCTCAATCAATTGAGAGCTTCTCATTAGACCGATTTCTGGGGACAGCAATATCTTGCTATTCAACATGAAGTAATTTTCAGGAAACATTGATATGCCATTTATTTTATAGCCATCGCAAATTCGTCTAATAAAATGTGATGTATGAAAATAACTGTAAAAAACAAAAATTATCTTTCTTAATAAATTTGACATGATCTTGAATTTGGCGTTTGAATAAACTTATGGGTTGTAATAATCTGATCCAGTATGCGACGTTGTCTGCAAGATAGTATTAAAGTGGTACACTATATTACTTCCGAGCGCGTGCGTGCGTAATTCAAATAAGTTATCTGGAAATAGTATGTATAAGTCGCCATGTCTTATGATAATAACCGAATACCTGCCACCACATCATAGAAACCAGCAGGCATACACACCTGTTCTGGATAGCGCGATGAGCTTCTGGTCAGAGTCACTGTGCAGGTGTGAGGCAGCGTGGCCGCGTGCGTTCAGTCGCTCGATGTAATCCAGTAAGTGTTGAGGTAGGGGTTGGTGAAGCCGGCCAACAACTGGTGCCTCGTCCAGTCCAAGTTTGTCCAACAATTCACGTTTGAATTTCTCCACATGGTATCGCTCAAGCACTTGTCTGTCAACTGGAGGTCCAGTGTGGCACCTGGAACAGCTTGGTCCGCGAGAGGTAGTTTGCACTAGGTGTAAGTTGATTATGACGAGAATTGTGATGCTGCTCCAACCTACTGCTATCTGTGACGGAGACATGATCGCAAGCGGCGTGGAAGTAGAGTAATGCCACAAGATACCCCCGCGCTGAACAGTTATACTGCCACTGCCCAGGCTTGTGCCTAACCAAAACTTGCTGACTTGGCACATCTAACCAGATTCCGTGACTAAAACCCGTGTATGGTATGCCACCAAGCAAATGTTAGTCAAAAACTAATCCGACAAAAAGTAGATCTTGTTATAGCCGCGCCGAGAAATGACATTAATTAATGATTGCTTACTCCCAATGCTCACCCTCTCTTGCACCTCAAACGATTTACGCATCATTGTAACTGTATAGCCATTTGTGTAGTAGCCAATAAACTAACCAGCGTGTATGATAACTTGGCCGTACGACTTGGTGACTGATGATGGACTGATAGTCTGATGAACCAAATGACCCACCGGCTGGCCAACCAAATATTAACAAAGGCTACATTTTCCGAATTCGTTTTTCAAATTTTGATTATTGATAGTTTACTTGACAACAATCGATGAATTGGTTGGAAGCAACAGTTATCTGCATATTTGAAATAGAAGAATCATTTGATCGGCTAACCATAGTTTTAATGACTCGCTTGTGTGTGTTTGCATCAGTAAGACCTTGATCGAGGCCTATGCTTAAATCCAGGGCAGCACGATGTATTCTCACTTTGAAAAACAGCCTGACACTTTAGCTGATTCCTTCCTGCAAAATCAAAGTGCATGAAGTTAAAGAGGTTGCAGTGCTCCGGGTATTGAATGAGTAATGCCATTGGAAAATAGGCCGCAGAACTTAATAAGATGATGTACAAATCGAGCACAATGTTTTGTAACACCAACAAGGTCAATATATGCAGCTAGTCAAATACTAAAAATAACTGCTTGAACAAATTTGTCAAGATTATAGTCATAAAATGGATTTCGTTTCATGTATTTGTCCTTGACACGATCAATGTCAAGAGCGTGGATGGATGGTAGCGATGTTAATGCAGTAACAATGACCGTTCCAGTAAAGCCGTCCTCTTGCATAAAAAAACCTCCTTAAGATGCATGACCAATGACATTTAAAAAATCTAACTTCATTTTATTGCTCTAGTGGTTTAAGAAAGAAAAGATCTGCACCAGTGGTGGAGGTACAATTAAATGAAAGACAAAATGTATGACTCATTTGCATAAATATTCAAAGTTATTAGTGCTTTGCTCTTGGCGTCCTATTGGAGTGTTCTGCCTGTAGTTAGAGTCCTGTTTCTCAAGTATGTCACCCAGTATACTTTAACCTTGACTGAAAATCTTCCCCTTGAGCATGCGCAGTAGATTATCGAAATTACCGCTGTTAAAAGTTGCTGCAGTTGTTTACGCTGTAAACTGAATACTCACATTGTCGGTACTGTATGTTTGGCTAATACGGGCCATCTTTCCACGGATCTTAACCTACATGCCCATACCACAGTCATTATGTATAATAGTGTTTTGTGCACTCATAATTGGACGGAAGTTAAAAGCCTCCGTTGCTTCCTATATTGCCTAGTCGAGTTAGCTTATACACTAGCAACATGAGCTGGTTGTCATAGCATAAATTACGTGCTGGCAAATGTTATAATTTGGGCGAAAGTTCACAATAGGACAAAAAAAGAAAAAAGAAATCATGTTCAAGGTCATGGGTGTAAGGAGCGCATGGCTTCTGTCACACATCGCGTTCCCTGGCTTCTGTTACACACCGCGTTCACTGGCTTCTGTCACACACCGCGTTCCCTGGCTTCTGTCACACACCGCGTTCCCTGGCTTCTGTCACACACCGCGTTCACTGGCTTCTGTCACACACCGCCTTCCCTGGCTTCTGTCACACACCGCGTTCACTGGTCTCCGTCACGTACCGCGTTCACTGGTCTCCGTCACGTACCGCGTTCCCTGGCTTTTATTGCTCCATCAATTGGATTATACACCATGTCATGAGATTAATCGAACAGTTTGTCGAAGGGAAACCGTAGTGGGTAGTTTGTAGGAGCTATCAGTAATAATAATGGCTCCTCAAATAAGAAAAGCCCCTAGAAGGTCACATTATTGAATTCCTGGTGTACCTGAACACCACATTGGTGACATGGGCCCCGGTAACACCAACATTATACACCATTCCTCGGTTTCGTTTGCTGTGACATGTGATGTTTTTGTCCCTTAGTTATATCAAATACAGAGCCGCCAGCGGAATGTGTGACAGCATACATACATAGCCCAACCGACCAACAGTCGATCGGGTACTCCCTTGTTGGTCTAACAGGAAAACCTACTTTAATTGGTAGATTGACAAACATGCTTAACTTATCATCACTTATCGCATTAAAATACGAACTGAGAAGACTTTAAAGCTACCAACGGTGAGAGTTTTGACTGAATTCAATAGATATGGGTTCTTTTTATCAAATCTCCGGGCGAACACTTGATATTCGATTAATTTCTAACTTTTCGGCGTAATTCCACTCCGAATTCTGGTAGTCAACAATCGGTCTCTTGCATGACGTTGTCGTAAACGACCGCGCAGAATTTGCTAGGTTTTTATCACACCACCAGCTGCCTGAAAACAGGTGAGTCAATTTACACTAGATTTATACCTTATAACTTGCCGACCTAGTTTCCTTAGGGGGGGGGGGGGGGGGGTGCTCGAGGGGTTAGAACGAACCGCCCACTTTGCCCAAAAAGGTCCGCCTTACTCTAGCGCATTTGTGTATATATAGATATATCGTGTGTCGATGGTGCCTTTGATTATGGTCTTATAGCCGCATCAGTATGAGCCAGGAGAAAGGTCCACAATTGAGGGGAAAAGAACCCCCCCACTAAATATCCTGGCTACGGGCCTGCAAAATGAACTCTCCAAGAGTTCCATAGCTGTAGTCGCGCGGTATATTAGCGTCGCGTGTCACCGAAACTCCTGGCATGCCAACGCGTGTCGTGGTGCCACCGCGTCTTTGGAAGTTGTGACAGCCAATTCTCGCGCAAGTACTGATATTTTATTTCACATTAGGACAAAGTGATGACAAGGCACGTACAGGACATAGTTAATGACAATGTGTAATCGAGTACACCGCCCGCTGTTTTAAACTCGTCTATTGACACTTGCGCGAGCTTGTGAAAACACTCGCTGCCGAGGCACACAGGCTTGCGCCTCGGCGGCGACTTCAAAGGGCGTTGCGACTCCTTCTTTAGTTATGTAACTCCTTGGTTCAAAAGAGCTATACATACATTTTAACTGCGTCGAACAATCTTAAATACTCCTGAGTTTGGCTCTGGTAACCTCTCTTTAGCCGTCCTCAGCGCTCTCACTGACTGATCTCAGTCCGTGTGAGGCGATGATTCACAGATCATCGGGCTGTCATTGAGGTATTTAACGGCAACCAGGAGCGATTTGCAGCGCATGCCCTCGTCATGCAAACTAACAGCAGGTCGGAAGCATTTTAAAAGATACGAATGCTTCTATGAAAAGCCGGTGGTATATCACCGTATTCGCGTAATGACCTAAACGAATATCTTGGTAACGTTATGATGATGTCACCGTTTTATCCCTTAGTCAGAACCATTGGTCCTTACACCAAAGAGCTTATAGCTACGCAAGAGGACAAACAACGCCCTGTTAACAGGTGGCGTGTTCGCATTCTTTGTCGAGAGTGAACCAACTCAATAAGCTCTTTGGTTATACATTTAAATATCTATTACCGAAGAATTAATTGCAATGAGGAGTTATGCTAACGGAGCATCTGATATCCACGGACGCTGATGGTCACGATCCGATAAAACGGGTCGCGTGAAGCTTTTCAGCGGATAAAGGAGGTTTTTGATGTGAACACAAGCGAAATCACCATACACCCTCGATACCAAGTCTGTTGGGACCAAATGGTTTCCTTCCTTCCTCATTTCCTGTCCATTATGTCGGCCATACGGTCGCATTGTCAAGTGACTGACCCCTCACCTGGAGGATCTGTAACATAACGACCTGCGTCGTGTCTTGTTTCTCCTGACCGGAAACAATCACTCTAGTTTAAATTTAGATGTGTATACTGTGACTTGATCATGTTCGTCGAAATACAATCACCATTGGCTCCTTTTTCTGTTTCTCTCAGAAACATCTTTATAGACACGGGTATGTAATCGTTTTTGTGCCAAAATGACAGACTTGCTTGTACAATCGATCGTTGCATTGATTGTACCCGTGTAAAAAGATGCGTTTTGCCCTTGAATCGTGGATGGTTTTGATTCACATGCTCGGTTTTGCTGAATGTACATCATTCCGTTATGATCGAAGCAGTGAAACAAATGTGCTTTGCTGCACAAAATAAAATCCACAACAATAAACCTAATATAACTGTATTGGAGGTGATCGGAGAAAATAAGATGACAATTCTACTGTCACAGATTTGATATCGCTGGTCCATGAACCATTCTTTCAGGCGATGTACAATGCCGCATGGGGGCCAATTCCTACATCAAGTTCGTTGATTGAGCTGTGTAGCAGCATAAGCAGAATGACCTCGCTTCTCAGGATGAATCCACTCGACTGAGCGGTTAATGCTTAATGATACCGATCATACCCCTATCATCCCAACCAGAACATCCTACCATATTGAATGATCTCCTGGATTTTCTCGACCAGCAGAAAGCGTGATTCCATATTGCAGTTTGGTCGAAAGAATTAATTAATCTTGTCGAATGACTCAAACTTGATTGGGCAAATGCTATAACATGTGTTTGGGTTGGCGCAAGGTACATGGCGGTACATGACGGTACATGGCGGTACATGGCGGTACATGACGGTACATGGCGGTACATGGCGGTACATGGCGGTACATGGCGGTACATGGCGGTACATGGCGGTACATGGCGGTACATGGCGGTACATGGCGGTACATGGCGGTACATGGCGGTACATGGCGGTACATGGCGGTACATGGCGGTACATGGCGTCGACAATATGTTGGTGGAGGGTGCAATTGTCATTGTGTGTCGATGTGTTTTTGGGCCTGGTATCAAATGTGTCTTTCGATTATTTTAATTACTTACACGGGTTGTGACCGGTTCATTCGATGTCAGTATCATCAATCGACGGTGCTCTTGAAAAACGGACGGAATTATCACGTGACTAACATAGGCGCGAACTGACTGAATCTTACCAATAGTTATCTCATAGTTGAAGACAGTTTTCGGAATATCTCGTCTTTTACATCTTAATTGACCCTACAGTCCTCGTTTGACCCCGGCCCTGGTGTGTAATGCATCACTCAGGCGCTTATCGTGTCAATGTTATCACTGAGGTGAGACCCACACATCCTGACAGAAATGTCTTGCTAGCGTTAGCAAGTAATCCGAGATAATTTCTCGGAGGATGTTTTTCTAAAATTTTCAGGGCGACTAAATGTAATAGACTTGCATACAATCAACTTTTGTACCAATGTTGCTGAACTCGTGGAAGAAGTGAATACTGCATGTGGTACAAGCCACAGCCGTAACTACATGCCATGGCGGTTTTAGCTCTAATCTCGTTGTTCAACATACCCTATGCTGAACGTTTTGTGTGTGTGTTATAAGGCGTCTGTGGTGCGTTTCAATTGTGCACTTTATAAAATATCATCAAATTGAGTACAATCGGTGACTATGGCTATTTTTGCGGCCTTTGTAAATTCTACAAAAAGTTGCGCATGCGTAGTTACTCCAATGCCAATGCCAAGAAAGTTTTACAATTGTACCATTTTAGCAACAACACAAAAATGGAAGCGAAAAATATTACAACAAGCCGAAAAGCGCATCTTAAACTTACAAAATTCCTCTTATAAAGAAAGCCAGGGACTTATTCTGCTTGAACTATCACTAAGAACACAACGATCACCTGTCTATGTTAAGAATGTTTACAGGTTGGTGAAATGTGTGATTTTAGTCATCATGTATTGAACACCGCTGCTAGATGTAAATACGCTGTGTATGTTTAAAGTTAGCAATGATGTCAACTCCAGCTTCGATGTCTATTTTAAATTCGACTCACACCGACTCAACAAACTGTGTGTTTTCCAGGGTTATTTATCTTCTGGCTCGGCATAAACGGTTGTTGGTGTCGAACTCAGATCGGAGCCTGGAACACTTACAAGAGTATTCAACGGCACGACAGAAAGAAGGACAAGACAACAGATTTTCGATTGAATTTATTACTTTATACCTAAAACAAACCATAGCTATACTTACCAATTAAAAATATGTGGTTCATATTGTCCTACGAAATATAAAGCTCATTTTTACTTTTTCACTACGCGGCGACATCCAGTGTCGGGTGTCAGACGGACGAAATAGCGGCAAAACAACACTCTGTCCTCATCCTTGGTCTCGTCCTCATTCACACATCGCAAGACAATACCTCGATGATCTCACTATTTTTGTTGTTGTAGTAGCTTGAACAAACTTAATTGTGAACGCGCATCAAGATTAGCGCTGCTATTCAATCGGAAGTCGCCTACTAAAGAAAGCAATAAATATCTAACCCTTAGCGTCGTATCCTGATTAACTGTTTGAAGGTTAAGAACAGGCTTGTCGAAGGCATCAATTTAAGCACCCTCTTACAACCGATTCAGTTACATCCCTGTAAATATTAGCGTGAGAATGATATACTTCAGGTTTCATTAAAGGGCATAATAGGCAGCATAACTGCGGAGTCTACAACTCGCTCCTTTCGTTATTCATTGTGGATGAACACCTTATTGTTAGTGTGCCTTTACAACAGAGCGTACATACGTCTGCTGACGTGTAAATTGATGTAAAACTTGCCGTACACCACTAAATTATTGATTCCTGCAACTTGTCCACCTTTCAAGCGTACCGGTCATCTTCATTCGATCCAATCAGCATATGTATTATTGGAAAACCATTTCGTCATTTCAACGTCAAATATTTGATATCGCTGTTAAATATGTTGATTCCATACGGGCGATTCACATAGGTTCATTTGTAGAAATGCAGTCTCACGGTTCATTCATAGGGGTGCCAACAGCGTTAACAAATGTATGGCGTTTAAAAACTGTATCCTGGGCAGTTATGTATGGAGCGATTCAAAGACGACCATGGCTGACGAACGTCGACTATTGTCTAATCAACCCAACCAGAATATGAAATATGTTCAACAGGGCAATTGTTTCAACCTGTGATGTTTTGATACAAAGCCATGGACGTTCTCCGTCTATCATATGTTTGTAAAAGGGCCTTATGTCATTGAATCTGTCATTCGATGATCTATATTCCTTAGCAGTTGATTGTGTATTCGACTTTCTATCCCGGAATAATCACGCGACGAACATGGGGAAGAAGCGACTCAAGATTACACAGTACTTTCAAGTTATCAGTTCGTAATTGATCCAAAAAATTCAGTCCTATTTTGACCTTGGCCCCGGTGAGTAAAGCATCATTCAAGCGCTTACTACGTCAATGTTATCGCTCAGGTGAGACTCACACATCATGACAGAAATGCCAGACCAGGGTTAGCAAGTAATCCGCTTGTATCTTGGAGTGATGTTGTTCTGGAGTCGGCTGACGTAACATATAAAAGCCTTGGGTTTAGGCTTTGAGGCGGGTCCTCCATTTCAGTCACAGCCACAAGTAACATTGGGGCCTCAAATGATAAGCATGTGCACAGTTTAATGTGTAATTACCTGAACGACTTACGTTCACGTTACAAGTGATTAACTCGGCAGCCATAATATCATGCCATGTTCATTCAGAGCTATCACCACACAAAGTCGCTGTTCTCCCAAACCGCGATGCACAAAACTTTGTGACTGTTATAATGCGTCTATGGCATCAAATCTAGCAAACTAATTATGCGTTGCGTTTTCACCAAATTAAGTATTGTATTCTGCATCGATATCAAGTTCAGAACTTTCCCCCCCCATCTGATTGGCCATAGCGGCCGTTAAATCTATATGTTAAATGCGATGTCCCTAATAAACACGGGGTTTTAATCTAAAAACTTACAGCATACAAAGAAAGCAAGGAACTGATTCAGTAAGAACATGCGCCATTTACTTAGAGCATTCTTCCGCTCGGTGTACGACAAGAGTGTGCATTGCATGCATATCACCGCTGAATAATGCAGCTCCTGCAACGCAACAAACCAGAATTCTGTATTGGCTGCTCATATTTGCGTATATATCTATATTTCCTGTTTATTGCCTGCTCCCCATCATTACAAACCCGCATTGCATTACTTATAAGCTCTTGTTATTCTGTCTTTCACATTTATGTCCAGGGATGCTCTCTACGTACATTCCCCAGAATTGTAAATACTTCTATGGCCCACAATAGAGTATTCGTCTATTCAATCTTCAACTGGTGGAGTAACCCCGCGATGATCTCCCAGATATCACATTGTCCTTATTCAATATGAAGGATGCAAGTAGATATTCACTATGTCAGTATATTAGTTTCAATATTTGGCCTCTACCCCGACAACCTTCTCCTTGGCATTTTCATCCCCTTCCGTGACCTCGCCCTCTTTCACGCATAAGAAGACAATACAGTGGTGGCCAAGCCTTCTTTCGACTGGTTTCAGTCGGTTTATGTATGCTATACGTGGCGAGATTGTACGGGTGTGACAATGTTGTCTGGGGTTGATGGCGGGGCTTTGTGGGTGTCTGGCTGGAGGCGTGGCAATGTTGTCTGGGGTTGATGGCGGGGCTTTGTGGGTGTCTGGCTGGATGTGTGATGACGTTGCCTGGGGCTGCTTGTCGGTCTTTGCAGATGCCTTACCAGAGGCTTCGTTAAAGATCCATTGACCAATCACTGAAATCAGAATTTACTACATCGGCAGCTTGATTTGCGGATAGTTGTAAGACAGAATACACATAGTGCGCTGGGTGTTACAGCTGACAGGGAGAGACGCGGGTTGGCCCGGGAATCGTGGACATAATGTGGACGTCTACCTATCTTTTTAACTCTTGTACTTAAGCCTTGTGGGTTCATCTTAATGTATATAAGTTTTTAAAGTACATACCACTAAAACATTTGACTGTGTATATTCACTACAGTATTACATAGCACCCTTTAGAACTAGGATTCCTGTCAGCAGCCGATTAAGCCATAACCTTACTATCCCATTCTTTTATACTCATGCTTGGCTGCAGTCTGATCCCATAGTTTCTTTTCTGCACTAAATCAGTTGTTTTCAGCCATCAATCATATGAGTCATGAACCTTTCCTCAGCTCTCGTTTTTATCGGAGATAATACAGGTAATTTTTCATCCCTCAGGTAGGTAGTGACCCTAACACATCTTATGCCTATGACTATGACCCCAGATGACGTGAGTATTACCACATGGTGATTGATGTGGCACACCCCATGCCGTATATTATCAAGGGTCATAATTACATAATACCTGTATCATACAATCAATGCTTTGCTGTATATTATTGACCGAACTAAATAGGAATTATAGATATATAACACTTGCTGGTAAACAATCAATATATTGTTGAAAAACATGTTAAAACATGTCGCTAATGCTAAAAATCTTATCTAATTTAACGCTTGCAGAGCTAATATATCTATATGTATGTTTTATTCAACAAATATGTCCTCATCCATGGGGTTCTGCCCTTAAGCCCATATCTCAATGTCTTAATAATGATAATACTGCCGCAGTAGCAAGACAAAGAAAACAGCCAAGAGGAGTAGGGTAGCGACCATGATCACCAGTATCTTCACCGCGCCCCCCATGACCACATCCAGGTAACTCCTTCCGTGATACATAGAGGACATGAGCCTATGTAAGTCCTGGTCAGAGCGGATCACAGTCTCCCGAGCGCCCGACCATTTGTGGGGGCCCTTGAGCCGATAAGCAGCGGGCACTGGCATGTTCATCAGTAAAGCTTTCGCAAGTTGGAAATCACGGAAGAGCAGTTTGAATGGTTCTGGCTTGGCTCCAAAGAACTCGGCGACGTCATCCATGACAGGTATCCATTGTGCCTGAGCGTATAAAATGAGTGATTTTTTTTGTAAGAAAGATAACTTGTCATTTATATGTTTTATGTAAGACTCTTTTGTCGACTTGACAGCAGAGAAACTCACTGTGTTAAACGCGCCCTTCTTCTCGGGGTACCAGGTACGATCTAGAGATGATGTTTCCCTCTCGATCCACTGCTTCATAACGGCTGGCAGTGGCAGTCTCGCTCGACCTGGAAGCAAATTGATAGCCAATAAAAACATCGAACAATATAACACCAACAACACAGACATGATTGAGATCAAAGTGGAAGGGGGTACCAATTAAAGCAGAAGTGTATGCCCTTGCTTGAAGTTCCGCCATTGGCAACAATGGCCCAGTGGCTTTGACAATTCCCACAAAGCCAAGACTACGGTAGCGTGGATCAGGGAGGAATGTATTAAGGTAACACCCAAAGATCATCTCATCTGTCCAAGGCTGAAGATATTTAGGGAGGTAGGGAAATCTCTTAACACATCCCGTTGCCAATAGAATTCCGTCAATATCCTCCAGTGAGTCGTCTTTGAACTGGACACTTGTGCTCTTGATGTTCATGACGCCAGGTTTCAGCTTAACCTTGCCGTAAGCCACCTGGTGTTTGAGATCTTCACAAATTGTCTCAATCACATCACCCAGGCTATTACCATAAACATATACATTGTTTGAAAATAACATTAATCAATTTCAACAATAAGAAGTGTACCAAAAACTTTTCCAGTATGGTCTTCGATAAAACTCCCTATTCTGATACTTTCAGACAGCGAGGATACCTAGACTCTTAATCACGCATTGGAATTCAGGAAAACAAAACGGCTGCTGTACTCTTCTATTAGTTTGATTTTCTAATGACAGCAGTGAGATATTGAAAACTACCTCGACCAATAAGCCTTTCCCGGCAAGGTAAGATCAATTGTCCCAAGTGCTTTATGTTGATCTAAAAGTTGCGCCACATTAAGTCGGGCGTTCTCTATTGGAAATGGTGAGCTCATAGTAGGTCAGAGTGAGCCCTCTTAGCGTAGTTATAAACTCCTTGGTGATATTGGGACGGTGATGGATGATGCCAATGTCACATCCTATACGCTGTATTGACCATTTGGAACACAATCGTCAGTCACAACTAATTTATTGGTGTTATTTGATCAACCAAAAACATACTTGTATGTTGGCATTATTCCAAGAGCATCATTGTCGGCATAGCTTCTGCAGTATCCAGAAATAATAGGGTTCCACAACCATGGCGGAAGGACAGTGGTCAAGAAACGGTTGAAGAAGAAGTACTCATAAGGCAAATTGAACATCCACATTCTTGGAAGCAGCCATGCGCCATGGTTTGTTGAAAGGTACACCTATATGTTTACAAAAATAATAGTCAAATAAAGTTGGTTTCATATATATTGGACCGAAGGTGCAGGGGTGTATTCAATGAACTAACCTGAGAAGCCTTTTTACTTATAAACGAAGACAACTCGGCTCCAGAGTTCCCCATACCTGTTTAAAGCAAGATAAAATTAAACCTATGTTATGTTAGACAAAATTACTCCTGTATTAAGTTACACACAATGGTACAGATGTTAAGTTTGGCAAAAGTACAAATTTGAGATGTGATGTGTTCATCGTCAGGTCCAGGAGAAAAATCGATCTTTGAATAATAAAAGTAGTAATCATTAAAAAGCAGCTTACCAACAACAAGGATTCTCTTGTCTACGAATCGGTCATGTGTCCTGTAATACCCACTGGGTACAACCGGGCCTTTGAATTCATCAAGCCCTGGGATAGATGGTATAAATGGTGTGCTTTCCAAGCCTGTACAGACCATAACTCCATCAAACACCTCTGTCTTTCTTTCTTCACTACTGCATTTCTCCCATTGAACTCTCCACTTCGTGACCTCATTATTCTGTTCCTCGCAAGGCTCAACTTTTACAACTTCTACGCCAAGCCGAATATGACGCTTCAAATCAAAATGGTCAGCGTATTGGTTGAGGTATTTGAGAAATGACCGATGGCCGACAAATAATGGGTCCGTCTTGTCTTGGTGTGGGAAGTCACTGTACACCATCAGAATCTGTGTCGAGTTCAACTTGACGTCATCATAAACGCAGACTCTCTGAGGATCATTTTCGTCAGTGTAGTGCCAAAGACCTCCTATGGCGCTGTCTCGTTCAAAAGCAACAGGTTCCAAACCTTCTTCCAAGCACGACTTAATGGCCGCCAATCCACTCACTCCAGCCCCGATGACAGCCACCCGCCTACCTGCCATGGCTGTGGCTGCTTGATATTCTCGACGTCCTATGTACTCTCAAACCGGAGTGACAGCAAAAGCGTGTTGTAATAATGGTGATAATGACGTGGCAATCGCCAAGTTTCAAGAGATACACACGGTAAAGTGATAACGTATTGCGAAATATGCGGTTAGGGTCGAAGGTAAAGTTCTTATGACATAATTCAAGGCTTAGCGTTACTACATATATCTCTGGTATCGATTTGTTTCCCTTTGTCAAACTCGTATGTCTCAATGATGGTGCCTCGGCGGTGTTGATTTAATCAGCGGTTCGTGAACTGCACAAACAAATCTGTCAACATAGGCAACAGATCGTTTTCTTAAGCTACAGTATGTAACTTATGCTCGCATTGTTTACACACTTCACCGGTAATTCCATCACATGGTCGAATCCCAATCAGCTCTGACCTGGTATTGCAATGATATAACCGTGAGTAGAGAGCTATACGCATGGAACGCTGCTTCATATGCAGCGCCAAACCAAAACCATATATACACATAAGTCTTACTTTACTGGGGCCGTTGTGAGAGCATAATATGAATAAAAACACCCACGGAATGGACAACCGAAAAAGGTATACTTATGACGGCTAACTCATATGTGTGCGTGTGTATGTGAGTATTTATGTGTGTGTGTGTGTGTGTGTGTGTGTGTGTGTGTGTGTGTGTGTGTGTGTGTGTGTGTGTGTGTGTGTGTGTGTGTGTATGTATGTATGTATGTATGTATGTATGTATGTATGTATGTATGTATGTATGTATGTATGTATGTATGTATGTATGTATGTATGTATGTATGTATGTATTCATGTATTTATTCATGTATGTATTCATGTATGCATGCTCTGATGAGCCTCTGAGGACGCTGCTCTGATCGGCCACTAACATTATATCGATTTACCATTCTTTTTTGTCAGCCTTTAACATATTTTATATGGATATCGATCGATACGTACAGGGGGGGGGGGGGGGGGGGGGGGCACTTGGATACTTGGCCTTAGGGATAGGGGTGTGCCGCGGGACCTCGAAAACCCGTACCCGTCGTACAAGCTCAAAATGGCCAAAAGCATACCCCATCGTACAAGGTATTATGCGAATGTATAACCCCTCGTACAGATTGAAGCTCAAAAACATACCCCGTCGTACAAGTATGAGGCCAAAAAAAAACCCGTCGTACAAGTCAAGAGGCCGAAAAAACATACCCCGTCGCGCGGCACATATGTACTACCTCTATACCATTAAGTGCCCCCCCCCCCCCCCCCGGGACGTACAGGTGCTTTATAAAAGTAATAACTGTGGTTTTAACTGTTCTAAAAAACATCAATCTCAGGATTAAGGGGCAAATTGTAATGAAGAATAATATTTGTATGGGTATCAACATCAATTATTATCCCCTCTGATAGTAAAATGACTTATCTACTTAATTTAGAGTAGTGTGACTTAGTTCTATCAGGATATTGAGTAGTGCGGTTGTACATACATTAACCATATCGCTTGGTCAAAGATATCCTGCTGTATACAGGTTTATGCTACCATGCCACAGTGGAGACTTTTTGTCTGAACAGTAGCTGGCTAAATGTTGCTAATGGGAGTTCTGAGCTCTGAATAGTCGTTTGATGAGATGGATAAGTTCGAAGTGAGCGATAAATGGGTGCGTTTGTGCGCTTGTGGTATGCATTAAGTCTCGCCTGCAGAGCACCTTCCTGAGAACTTTCAGATTTGTTATAATGTCGGCTCGATATGAATCACCTATGAACTCCACATGTGTTATATCAGGTAAATGTATCGCGTTTTCTATAACAACTTCATAGTTAATCAGATGTGGTGGAATAGTTGTTTAATGACTTTATTTTTGGCTAAGGTAATCGCCCATCCATAATGCCGTTGTACCAAACCGACCAATTACCTTATAACTTCCTGGTTTTACTAGTGAATGCATCTATAAGCATAAAAATACACAAACACGCCACATCACTAAATTGTCAAATTGCATTATTTCAATGAACTATTTATCTAAACATTCTGACATGGTAAATACCACAGAGCCCCAGTAAATCCAGCTGATCGTCGATTCCCGATGAACTCTGGCCTGGTATTACAATGATGACACCGTATGCACAGAGCTGTAAGTATAGAACACTGCTACACATTGAACAAACCCGTTCGTGTGTTGGCAGCATGGTCAGAGCATGATAGGCTGGAAGGCATCCAAGATTAAATGTAAGAATTTCGTGTAGAAACTATAGAGGTATTAGGATGTTCAAACATAGGTTGAAGAATACACATTGATGGGGCAGATGTAGATTGTTACCAATGACGAAACATGAGTCAGTTAATGCCAAACTCTCGTCACACGTGGCTGATTGCCTCTTTAGACGCATGCTTAGGTTTCATTTGTACAACAAATTATCTTAGCAAACGACAAATCCAAATGAGCAGAGACACGATATATGCCTACCTCATGAAGCAGGTTAAATAATGAGAGGTAACACTGCATAAGTAGCACGTCTTTGTTTAATAATGCAAAAATATGTGCAGTAATTATTACATTCATATATTTATCTTAGCATGCATACATACGAACATACATACATACATGCATATATGCATACATACATACATGCATATATTCACACATTCATACATACCTACATACATACATACATACATACATACATACATACATACATACATACATATATACATATATACATATATACATACATACATACATACATATATACATACATACATACATACATACATATACACACATACATACATACATACATACATACATACATACATATATACATACATACATACATACATACATACATACATACATACATACATACATACATACATACATACATACATACTTACATACATACATTCATATACAGATGCATACATAGAGTAAGTAAGTATGGCAAGCTGCGGTAATCCTAACAGTTAATCCATTTTTCTGATTATATCTTCTCTGAAGCCAGTGGTGATTGCCTACACCGTTATGCCTAAGTTGTGCATGGACATATCAAGATTTGGTGCCCACGCGCGATTTTTCTTCGCATAGCGGCCATGTTTAATGTCTAAAGTTTTTCACGCATTTCCAAAACTAATATCGGTAGCAGAACGATAGTGAGCGGGATCAATTGACTTGTCGCTGGGAGACACGCCATTGCAGCTTGCCGCACTCTAGACAAATGACTCCATAAAGCGTCATTTTTGCAAAGATGTGGCATGTAAGGGATATAATGTAAGATGCCGTATTAAGGATGTATTTGGTCCATAAACCGCATGGGAAATATCTGTGTTCATCCTATATCCTGTTCATACCAGCTGATTACGTGTGTTATCCTTATTATATTCTCTACATTAATTCAAATGCAAATTGTCACCATACTAAGAAGTTCTACACCACACCCACCTCCAATACGAGTAAATTACAAAAGTTTGCTATCTTCCACGTAATATGATGTTGTGATGTATCATAACGTAGGTGGTTCTGTCAACCTTTACATAGTGATATATATTCTGTTTCAAATAAACACTTGACAAACTACCGATGTTACGGCAACCTTGGGAAAACTGCACAGAAGAGAGCTAACGCCAAGTACCAGGGCATTGACACATCGGATGACGGAAATGTGTCCAAGATTCGGGTTGGGGCAGAAGACATGGATGATATCGAGGTAGAAGACAAGGTTATAGCCGACGTCTATGACAGCCGGGAGCCACATGCCCTTCTACCAGAATGCGCTTGGTGACAGACTGGAATACGAGCCCACATTCAGCGACTAAAGTCGAGGCAGTTGGTCGAGGCAGTTGGCGCATTGAACTTTATATGTGGTTATGGACGCACTGCTGAACATTAAGGATGGCAGGCTCGTCAACGCAGTCTACCAAGTTTGCGTATCAGATGGCCCTGGCTCAGCCATAATCTTCATGCTTGACCTACTCGAAGGCGCCTTCGTCGGCGCCTTCCAGCATATTGTTATCCTCTGCCCCACCATCCGTTCCAATCGACCTACAAGGCACGGCGCTGGATGTGGTCCGACTCCGATGTGTACGTTGATGATCCTGATGAGTGGCTGCAAGACTACCAGCAGTTTCAGGGTGAGCCCATACTGTACATTATTGACGATTACTCGGCCACAAAAGCACTGACCCCAAAGTACAACACTGTGCTAAATGACCTACATGAGCATACCCGCCCGATGAGCCTGTGCTCTACTATTTGTAGGATGGACCACTCTGTGGCTTTGTAAGGGAAAATCTGAAGATATGAACCACTTGCTGTACGACCAGAATAAACATATATGCCGCAATTAATTCTGCAAGCGTTGTCGACACAGATACTCCCGAGAAGACCTGCTTTAGGCTCGCAAGCCAGAATGTAAAACAGCAGAGGTCAAACAGCAGTTCGGGTTGAGATGCCAGAGGACGGAAAAAACAAGCTCTCCTTCCAAAACTGCACTAAGCAGCTTCCAGCCCCTACATTATCTTCGCTGACTTTGAGGCACATACGGTCAAACTTGCAGGCCATGAGCTGGACCCGACCGAGCATCCAGAAGATGAAGCAACATAAGACCTGCGGCTATGGGTAGGTAGTGGTGAGGTGTAATGTTCATACAAACGATCATGCTGTGTACATAGGACCGGATGCTGCCGAGAAGTTCTTGCAGGGCCTGCAACAGCAAGATCAAAGCAGTTCTATCTAGGCCTACTGCTATGTGTATGATCCACGAGACAGACGAACCCACCGGACTGCAACTGATTGTTATATATGTAGCAAGCCACTGGCATGAAAAGATGCTCAATGTGTCTCTGTTCGAGACCACTGTCACATAACACGAAAGTACACGAGACCAGCCCACAATACATGCAACCTAAAGCTGCAGTTGAATTCCAAAACAACAACTATGTAGCGTGCGAGTGGTTTCTAAAATAGCGAGTGGGGTAAATCAAAAACTTGAACTGTTGAACACGCTTCGCCCGAAAAAAAAATACACAGATTGTATGGAGCCAAAAGTAGATTTATTCTATTTAAAAACACAACACCAGCTACGTACGAGGTAAGCTATGCTAAGAACAGTTCCCTGCTCTCAAACATGCAAATATTACAACCAGTCCCTCAAATGGAACTTACCAACGATTGAGGTGAAAATAATCCCAAGTCCAACTAAATCGGACGCTGGAACCACAGTCACAACAACAACAACAATGCCACCTCGATCTGGTCTTTCGCGCTAAAACCCCAACTTATATAGTCCGGGGGGTCACGTGACTCCACAAAAGATACATAAACTAAATAATTAACTAAATATAACATTCATATGCAATATTCAACATAATACATGCACAGAAACATAGGAATCCTGAATCACACACACTGTACGAAAAAGAAGAATAAATAAAGAGGCAAGCCTCTCTCTGAAAACCCAGAATGGTAAGCCCGCTGGGACAAAATTCACCAACCGCTACACTATCCCCCACCCAATAAAAAGTTTGGCCCAAACCATCCTATTAATAAGCAAATAATATCCTGAAATACAAATTTCATGCACCCGGTAAAACATTAACAATCACATATACTTCGAAACATACAAAATGACACCTGCAACAGAAATACAATCAAGAATGCATTTAGACATAGCAAAAAAAAAAAAAACAACAAACAAACATACAAACAAACAAAAACCAACTACTCAGTGGATGTCTGGGTGGCCTTGGATTTCCTGCAGAGAGTCGATGGCTTCGGCGTCCATGTGGCACATAGCTCGTAGACGGTACCATCAGGTAGGGTGGCCTTTTCCACTCGCTTGATACAGGCAGCCTCGTCCTGGAAAAAGCTGAGATGAGGGTTAGCCTGCCTTGCTTCTAGCCAGAAGCCACGGAGCATGGCTGCTATTGGCGAAGAATGCTGGAGAGAAGGCGCTCCCAAGAAGAAGATCCTGGGATCACTCCACCTGGCTTGCGCTGGAATCCCCTGTGGCGTCAGGGGAATTGGGCGCCAAGTCATCACTTTGGTCCGCCAGAGGAGGAGCGAGAATTTCCTTCATCCCTTGGTCCGTCAGAGGAGGAGCGAGAATTTCCTTCATCACTTGGTCCTTCAGAGGAGGAGCGAGAATTTCCTTCGTCACTTGGTCCTTCAGAGGAGGAGCGAGAATTTCCTGAGAAGCAGTGGCTGGAGAAGGCTGTCTTTCTTTGTAGGGGCCGAGGCACAGCTCTTCCAACTCCCACATGCTGCATGGTGGCGTGAGTGGGCGCAGCGGAGACAATCTCTCTGGCTTGGTGGCTTCGCTGCGAGTTCCTGTGGTTGGCCCACTGACAAGCGGCCTCTTGTGGTCGGCACTGGGGCCAGCTGGGGAAGAGGCTTTCCTCTTGATTGCGCCCGGATGTGCCTTGGCAACATGGGCTGCCATCTTCTTCTGTTCCCCAACTGGCAGGGTATACTTGCATGTGAAACAGCGAATGGTGTCCCCATGGGCCTCTGCATTGTGGAACCGCAAGGACCTCTTGCTTGGAAAGTCCTGGCAGCACTTCAAGCATCTGCCGGACAAGCTTGCCATCACTGTTAACATACAAACAGATTATCCCATTGTACCCTTACAGCCTCTGACCCAGACAATGTTCTAGGCTGCATGGCTGTTTCAAAAATAAAATCAAAATAAATTCTATGCACAACAGGGTTCCTTAAATGCAGATGATAGTTACTATTGTGTATGTGCTGCATTCCACGACATGAGAATACATTATTAGACAATTTGGCTTAAGCCTACAAATAGGCCTAGCCAACTAATACAAACGTTAAATGTAACTTGGGCTTAATCCCAACCAAATCGGTTAGGTGGTTTGACAGTTCTCTTACTACGAGTAACTAGAGGGGGAGGGTCTGGCAAATTTGAGCTGTCAGAATCACTACTACTAGAGGTACCAGGGTGGTCCACTTCACTATCTGTGCTAGACCCTTGTGTTAACCACGACGTGGGATGGCGGCTACCCCAAAACCTCTTCAGGTCATTCACATGAACAGTAATTGCTTTAGACCCAAGCGACTGTTGAATTGTAAAAGTAACCTCATTTGGTTGAGATATCACAAGGTATGGTCCATGATAAGGGGAAGCCAGTTTGTTTTTGTTCAGAGCTGGGGGATAATGTCTAAGCACCCAGTCCCCAATATTTATGTCCCTAGGACATGCCTTCTGGTCATAGTTGGCTTTCTGCCTGCTAGCTGCCTTGCCCAGGTGTTCACGGGCCCTCTCAGAGTTAGCTTGCAGGGTTTCTCTTACCCACTCTACATATTCTATGGGGCACTTTGGTCTGTATGCCTCATCTGGTGGAGTATGTAGCAGGTCCACAGGTAAATTTACCTCTCTCCCAAATATTAGGGAGTTGGGTGTACACCCGGTACTTTCATGAACTGTGGCCCTGTAGGCACACATAGCATATGGGAGGTGGTCTTCCCAGTTATCAGGCTCATCCCCGCATAGTTTTGCCAGCAAGTTCAGCAGGGTGCGGTTAAACCTCTCCACTTGCCCATCCGATTGGGGGTGGTATGGGGTTGTCCGGGTCTGTTTTATTTCGAGTAGTCTGCAGATCTCTTTTGTCAAATCCGACTGGAACTCTGGGCCCTGGTCTGAATGTAGAACTAAGGGAGCCCCGAATCTGCAGAACACCTCGGTTACCAATTCATCTGCCACCGTCATGGCTCGATGATCCTCCAATGCAAAGGCCTCGGTCCATTTGGAAAAATAGTCTGAAATGACTAAGATACAACTTTTGCCACTGGCAGAGGGAATTGGCAAGTTCAAAATATCAATTGCCATTCGCTCCCAAGGTGAGCCGACCGGGCACTGAACAAGGGGGGCAGTACGTCTCCCAGTGCGGGGATTTCGCTTTTGACATGGGAGGCACTCCCGACACATACGGTCAGTGTCTTCCCTAATACCAGGCCACCAAAAACGCCTCTGGATATTCTCGCGAGTTCTCTTTACGCCCATATGCCCTGCAGTACGATTGCTATGGAGCAGTCTGAATACCTCCTCACGTAACTCTCGGGGCGTGACAAGTCTCATGGGCTGGGATCTATCCCTACTGTGGCAGTATAAAATTCCCTCCCTCAACACCAGATCTGCAAACTTTGTCCATAAGGTCTTTGAGTATGGTGATTTACCCCTCATCAGGGCCCAATCAGGACGGCTACCTTCCTCAACCCACCCCATAGCTTGTGCGATAACAGGGTCCCCTTGTTGCCATTTTATGATATCAGTGTGTGACCAAGGGGGCAACCACGCCTTTTCCTGACTCGTCAATGCCCTGACACCACCAGTTGTTGGTCCCTCCAACCCACATTTGTCTAACAGAACTTCCTTGGAAGCGAATTCCTTCTCCTCATTCAGACTGCACTGTCTGCAGTCGGTGCAAGGCCTTCTAGATAATGCATCTGCATTATTGTGGACTCTCCCGGGTCGATGCTGGATATCTATATCGTAGGTCCCTAGGATTTCAAGCCATCTCGCCATTTGGCCTTCAGGCTTCTTGAAATTAAGAACCCAACGCAACGCACCATGGTCTGTGCGTACAACAACCTTCCTGCCATACACAAAGTGATGAAAGTGTTTAAGAGAGGCTATGATGGCAAGAAGCTCCCTCCGAGTAACACAGTAGTTTCTCTCTTGTTTGCTGAAGGCTTTACTGTAATACCCAATTACCCTCTCTATCCCATCTTGATACTGTGACAGGACTGCACCCAATGCAAAGTTGCTGGCATCTGAGTCAATGACAAACTCACCAGTCTGTCTCGGGTAACCCAGAATTGGGCTGGAAGTGAGGGCCGTTTTCAGCTTCTGAAAAGCTGCCTGGCACTCATCTGTCCATTTGAATGGGTGGTTAGCTTCAGTGAGTTTATGCAGCGGCCGAGCAATGTCAGCAAAACCCGACACAAAACGCCTGTAGTAAGAGCATAACCCTACAAAGCTTTCTAACCTCTGTAACATTATGTGGTTGAGGCCAGTTCTTTATGGCATCAACCTTTATGGGGTCAGTGCCTATTCCTTCCCTTCAAACAACATGACCAAGAAATTCAACTTTTTCCTTAAAAAGATGACACTTCTTAGGGGCTACCTTCAGACGGGCTGATTGGAGCCTGCTGAAGACCTCTTTCAGCCTACTGATATGGGACTCAAATGAATCCCCAACCACAATTATATCATCCAGGTAAACAAGGCAAGTTTGCCAATGTAACCCAGAAAGTATGCGCTCCATGAGGCGTTCAAAAGTGGCAGGGGCACTTGCAAGGCCAAACGGCATGACGTTGAACTGCCACAAGCCATTCTGAGTACAGAATGCCGTCTTAGGCTTGTCTTTTTCGTTCACCTCCACCTGCCAATAGCCGCTGGCCAAATCAATCGTGGAAAACCATTTAGATCCCCCTAGCGCATCAAGAGATTCGTCTATCCTAGGAATTGGATAGCTGTCCTTTATTGTGACAGCATTCAGTTTCCGATAATCTAAACAGAATCGGACTGACCCATCTTTCTTGCGTACCAGTACAACTGGTGAAGCCCAAGGGCTGTCAGAGGGCTCAATAATGCCTAAGTCTGCCATGCGTTTGACTTCTGCTTCTACTTCAGGTCTCAAAGCCATGGGGACCCGCCTAGGATGCTGTTTGATTGGGGCTGCATCACCAGTTTTTATTTTGTGTCGTACCAAGTCTGTACGACCAAGGTCCGACTTTGACTTGGCAAATGTACCCTGGAACTGATCTAGCAACTTATGGACCTCACCCTGCTGTTCCCTACTAAGTCTATTAGCAGTATCCTTCCAAAGATCGATTAAATGATCTGGAAGCAATGACTCCTTCCCTACAGAGGTTGTGGCACGAATGTGATCATCTGGGCCTTCAGTGTATTCCAATGAACTAGAAACACCCTCAATAACATCACAGGTTGCCACGTTTGTCCCTTCATAAAGAGTTATCGAAGCGTTGTTAACATTAATAACCCTCAAAGGAACCACCCCACAACTTGGGTCTACCACAGCCCTGGCCACCAAAATCTGCTTATCTACAACTTTCGGGACAGGCTCAATCACTGCATTTGTATAGCATGGATGGCCATCTACATGACAAGAGAGTAACATCTCACTATGGGGCTGGACAACAATTGTCTTCCTCAACGAGACACGATATACTGAGTCCCTGTACTCCGACTCTCTAAGACACTTGTGTGGCACCACACCTAAAGTTAAGATGCCATTTCTTGCATCCAACACTCCACCATGTCTTCTTAGAAAATCCATCCCCAATATTCCAGGAGCATCAATCTCTGCTACCACCACAGGGTGGCTAAATGTATGACCTCCTATTTCAAATGGCAATGTTACCCTACCATGCGCCCGAAGAGACCCACCATCAGCTAATCTAATTTGATTTACAATAGGCTGCAGTGGTGGCCTAGAACCTGCCACCATAGCTTGGTACTTGTTTGGGTGAACCACTGTAATTGTAGATCCTGAATCAACTAGGCACTCTACTCTCACCCCAACAACAGAGATTGGCAGAAATAAACTGTCCATACCTCCCTCTAAAGTAGCAGTTGTAGGCCCACTTAAAGTTTCCTTAGCTGGCACCTGGCCTTCTGTCCCAGCAACTTCTAGTTTTCCGAACTCTGTTTGGAAATCCGTGACTGACTGACACTAGGCTCCTGACCACCTCTTTGTCTTTCTGAATTCCTAGCTTCATCATTCTGACGTTTGAAACACTTGGCAATGAAATGTCCCTTTCGCCCACAATAGTGGCAGTTTCCCGAAATTTTTCTTTTCTTTTCGCTACTATCCTTCTCCCTTTTCAAATCTGAAGTCAGCTGGGCTATTTGAGCCTGCATTCGGCCTTTTTCCCCTCTCACTAATTCATTTTCCGGAGGGATTGTAGCGGTTTCCTCTCTTTGGGCTCGAATACTCTGAGGTCTATGGGTACCTGTCCTACGCGCCCTCCCCACAATAAATGCCTCGTACTATAAAGCAGATTTGAGAGCATCACCTATGTTGCTAGGCTTAGCCTGGAACACAAATAGTTCCATATCTGGATCATTGAGAGAATCCATGAAGCAGTCTTGTGCCAATGCTTCCCTGATGTCACAACCAGCCGAGGGATAAGCCAATCTGACCAACCTCTTTATGTCTTGCACAAGCTCATTGAGCGGTTCTGACCTACGCCTGACCCTGCCTTTTACTTGAGCTCTGTAAACCTCCGATTGATTGTCAGGCTCAAACCTAGCCATGAGTGTGCGAGTTAGAGCAGCATAATTACTTCTGAGATCTACATCCATATCACACAGTATGCTCTGAGCTGCCCCACTCAGACTGGTTGCCAACTCTAAGGCACTACTTTTCTCATTCCAATCATTCATTTGGGCAATCAACTCAAACTGAGTCAGATAATCCCTGAAGCTTGATTTACCATCATAGGTAGGGGGACGTTTGGGATTTCTCTTGTTAACAAGGTTGGACACAGGAGCCTGTAGCTGGGCGTTTTGTACTGAATCACTTGGAGCAGGTGAATGAACCACACGCGGTAAGATGTCTGCTACTGTTTCGCCAATAAGAGCAGGACCGTTTAACCCTTGGCCTGCTCCACCCGGGGCATTGACTACCGGTGGCAAGTCCCATGGAGTAAGCTGCGCTTGTGGTCGAGAATGGGTGGGCTGCTGTTCTACCCTTGCTTCCCTCTGGTCTGGAACTCTTTGAGGTGAAGGGGCTGGACAACTACCACCAAAAGAACCATGAGGATACATGCTATTATTTTGCCCATTTCCCCAGTAATCACTATGAAAACCTATACCAGGTTGGTGAGGCATTGGTCCCCGCATCCCCCAAGGCATTGCCTGCTGAACCGGCCATGCAAAGGGGAAAGGCTGATGAGGATACATAAACTGAGGATTAGGGAACCCACTGTTTGGCATATGGTAGGGACCATAAGGGGAACCTTGCTGGTACGGTGTTGGGTATGGAGGCCTGTAAGTCTCCTGAGGTGCCCTGGGTTGGGAAACATGACTTTCTCGGATAGGTGCACCGGACACAGCAGGGGAAAATGCCTGCCTGACCCCATGGACACTACTTGAAGTTGGAATAGATTCTACAGTTGAGGAGTCAACCCCAACAGTATTTGCTGCAGCTGCTAGGAGATCTAAGTTATTAGCACTGCCCATCCCCAATGGGCCTCGAGGTAGCTCTGCTGTAACTTCTGTAGCATTCTGACTCTGCAAAGCCACATCCACAGTATGTGACATTCTCCCGTCATCATCGCTCATGATAACAGAATTAGGAGAATTTAGAACAGACATGTCACTGTGCTCACTGGACACCCCTGAAAAGTCACTATCATAATCTGGGATAGTGCTACCACGATCGCTCATCATTCCGCTATACTAGCACAGGTCAAATTTATCGAAGGGGACCAATTTGCTATCAGTTAGCAGATATTCACACACAAGAGGTGGCTAATGTCAACAAAATTACACCACAATGGCACAGAAACTTTACCAATGCCCACTCATGGACGCCAATATTTCTGAACGATATTCCAAGTACTAAAAACAATGTCCACCGGACACAAATAACGTGACTAATAACATAACCACAGACGGACGTCCACAAAATAGGCGTCAGAATTTCGGAATGAAATATAAGTACTAAAACGGTAGTGTCTACGGGAAGCAAATTTCCCGCCAAACTGCACAAACACTGACTATCACACAAAATGGACGCCAGAATTTCTGAACAAAACTCAAATAGTCTACTGAGCTGGCGATGCGCTTGTTCAACAAAAATTAAACTCGTAAATAAGCATTTCGAGCGTGATGATCCCACCGCTTGCCACCAGTTTTGTAGCGTGCGAGTGGTTTCTAAAATAGCGAGTGGGGTAAATCAAAAACTTGAACTGTTGAACACGCTTCGCCCGAAAAAAAATACACAGATTGTATGGAGCCAAAAGTAGATTTATTCTATTTAAAAACACAACACCAGCTACGTACGAGGTAAGCTATGCTAAGAACAGTTCCCTGCTCTCAAACATGCAAATATTACAACCAGTCCCTCAAATGGAACTTACCAACGATTGAGGTGAAAATAATCCCAAGTCCAACTAAATCGGACGCTGGAACCACAGTCACAACAACAACAACAATGCCACCTCGATCTGGGGCCGTATCCATAAAGAATCTTAACTTGAGTCGTCTTAACTTGAGTCGGCGTGCTAAGCTAAGTCGGTGAACTCAAGCGTATCCACAAAACAAATTGTTAGCGAACTCAGCTGAGACCGCCAGCTCAAGGCTGGCAAACAGCCAAAAACGATTAGACGTCTTACCTTTTTTCGAAATAACGCAATGCGAATATTTTTAGATCGATTCAGACAACTACCAAGCACAAAACATACACAAGTGATGGAGTTATAGAATGCAATGATGTTTTATGGACGATTTTATCCCTTTTCGGCGGGGGATTTCATCCATGGTAATTATTTTATAGTTCGATCAATTTGGGAAGCGGTAAAAAGTCAGAAACACAGCAACATGTTTGTTTACAAGTTCAAGACCACATGCATTGCCCATGCGCAGCATGACGAAGTCTAATGCTAAGCCCGGGGGGGGGGCACTTAAGTGTAATGATATAGTATACATGTGCCGCACGAAGTGGGTGGTTTTTTCGACATCTCGACTTTTACGACGGGTTAGACATTCGCATAATACCTTGTACGATGGAGTATACTTTTTCTCATTCTCAACGAGTACAACGGGTACAGGTTTTCGAGGTCCCGCGGCACACCCCTATCCGAGTTAGGGTAAGTGCCCCCCCACTTGGGATGCTAAGGCAATGCGGGAAATCGCGAGAAATAATAGTTTCCAAAATGGCAGACATCATATCGCGATTTGTTCGGAAACGAACTATCGATGGCATTTATTGAAGAATAGCGTCGAGTGGTGGTAAGTTTTTGGAGCGAAAGGTCTATTTTTTGTAAAGGCTCTTGATATATGTTATTTTCTAGGTGCGAAATGTAGCCCTTCGCGAGATATAGTCCAAACTAAATATCGCCGACTGTGTTTTGACTAACTGTTCGTTATCAACTGATCGTTTATCAAACAAAGTAAAAAAGGAATAGCCTTTAAACCGGTTGTTTATGAATATGTCACTCACCTTTATTCAATCCGACTGTACAATATTATATGGTATCAAGTATAATATACGGTGATATCAGGTATAATATACAAGTTTCAATATACTCTCAGCACTCCAATCTACGGCATTGTAATGATTGTTATCCATGAACATGACCACAAGGCACAATGCCAGCGGCACGATGAACCATTGTTTATAATCGGCAAAATAATCACAGCTAATCCACACGATTGGGAAATAATTCCATCGACCATGCTTGCACTAATAATATTATTTTTCCACGATGAATACAAACAATCCTTGTTGAGTTTTGTTGTTTGACATTCCGTTGGAATTCGCGCGTTACTGGGTCACTGCGCGTCATTAGTCTATGACGTGTCGTTGTCTTTGACGTATAAAACAGAGTTTTTTTTATCGCATAATAACCCGTCTTTGGTGTGCTTTGGGGGCACTTTCAATATCTGCCATTTTATCATGAAGAGGATTTATATACTTGTAGACTTGGCACCTGCTTTTCTTATATTCAGTCATACGAAATGTGAATCTTGGCGCCGTTGTTTGATTAATGAAGTTTAATAAATTTATCTGTAACATAACCAATCGTGAATGGATATTCTATTCACTTGGAAACTCCCATCCACTCAGATTATCCCGCAAAACTCTCCTAATTCGGAGCTAGACTACTGCAAGCTGCCTCGCTTTCCAGGAAATAACAGGCTCTCCTAAGCGACCCGTTTGTTTGTGAAGAATTCCCCGCTTCGTTTTTACGAAAACAACTTGCTGCGTAAATAGTTCAAATATCCCGATAAAAATTGGTGTGTCATAAAAATCGAACGGCTGATTATGTTTTGGTTCATTATAGGAACATACATGTTCTTATTTAGATCTGTAAAAAGCATTTTTCTGGAAACATTACCGTTGGACCGCCATTTTTAAGCTTGAGCTAGCGAACTTAAGTCAGCTACCTAGCTGATTCAGAGTTGAGCACGCTAGGAGACTTAAGATTCTTTTTGGATACGGATAAGACGGCTAGCTCAGCTTGCCGTCTCAAAAACCTGAGTTTGCGGACTTAAGTTTCTTTATGGATACGGCCCCTGGTCTTTCGCGCTAAAACCCCAACTTATATAGTCCGGGGGGTCACGTGACTCCACAAAAGATACATAAACTAAATAATTAACTAAATATAACATTCATATGCAATATTCAACATAATACATGCACAGAAACATAGGAATCCTGAATCACACACACTGTACGAAAAAGAAGAAAAAAAAACTGTGTCGATGTATAAATAAAGAGGCAAGCCTCTCTCTGAAAACCCAGAATGGTAAGCCTGCTGGGACAAAATTCACCAACCGCTACAACTATACCAGTTATCTTCCACAAACCTATGGGGCTATGTCTCCAACCTCTGCATCCCCAACGACATGGAGATGTATATCTCACTGTCCCTAGGTCAGTCATACTTCATTGACAGTGCACAATTCCTCTTTACCCTGCTTGACAAGCTGGTCTCTGCAAACGACCCCGACGCCTTTGAAGTAACAGCTAAGAATGTGCCAGACGAAACGAAGCGCCGACTGCCACTTCGCAAGGGAATGTACCCCTTTGGGTTTATGGACGGCTGGGATAAGTTTGATGCTCCACTACCTCCTAAACAGAGCTGGCGACTTTAAACATGCACAGAAGGTGTGGGACATGTTTGGGTGCGCTAATATGGGCGACTACCATGACCTGTACCTGTGCTCAAACGTGCTACTCCTGGCGGATGTGCTTGAGATATTTCGCAAGACCTGTCTAAAGCATATGGTCTGGACCCAGCAAACTACTATACCAGTCCTGGAATCTCATAGGATGCGCTGCTGAAGTGCACATGTGTTTTGCTTGAGTTGCTTACCGACTATGACAAACACCTGTTCATTGAGAAGGACCTACGTGGTGGGATAATCATGGTATCGCACCACGGAGGTCTTGACTAGGAGCTACATCCAATACCTCGACGCCTGTATGGCTGGGCGAAGAGTCAGCCATTACCCTATGGGGCGATTGAGAGGGCAACCGGTCAATCTGCAGATACAAGACCATCCTGACGAGGCCAAAATCGGATATATTCTCGAAGTAGATCTGGAATATCCTGCAGAGATCGAGTACCAGAGCGAATGCCTGTGGAAAAGGAATGATTGTCAGACCATCAGAAGAATCTCATGGGTGCATTGGGGAGCACCGCGGAGGTCGAGAAGCTGGTAACCAACCTACGCAACAAAGGGAAGTATGTGATCCACTACAGGAACTTCAAGCTCTTCATATCGCAAGGAATGAAGCTGACTAATATACATCGTGCTCTCTCACTCGACCAAAGCACATGGTCGGAGCCCTACATATGAAAGAACACTAACCTTGGCTAAGGTGACTTTGAGAAGGACCCGTACAAGCTGATGAACACCTCTGTGTTTGGCAGGACGATGGAAATTCTTCTCAAAATGCGTTAACGTAAAAATCGAGCGCTCATCGGAAGTGGAAAAAATCGCAGATTAGTGGCCAGTCCTGCCTTTGCAAGACGCACAGTATTTGACAATGATCGTGTGGCCCTGCATATGCACAAGACCCGCCTAGTGCTTGACCATTCGGTGTATGTAGGTATGTACATTATTGAACTGTCCAAAACACCTCATGTACGACTTCTACTATAACACCACGAAGTCCAGATATGGTGA
Organism: Urechis unicinctus; assembly: GCA_034190875.2. NCBI lineage: Eukaryota > Metazoa > Annelida > Polychaeta > Xenopneusta > Urechidae > Urechis > Urechis unicinctus. The sequence continues at coordinate 7,869,547 of CM067350.1, read as the reverse complement.
CGGCCTGCATCGGCTGCATGCTGATATGAACTCACTACGGATAGATATCCGCATAGAGGACGAGTACACTGATATACATAGGGACATCCAACACTATGACACGAGCAACTACTCGAAGAACCACTCACTGCATGCCAGCAGCATGCAACATGCCCTCTGACGACGCTGCTCTGATCAGGGGCCGTATCCATAAAGAATCTTAACTTGAGTCGTCTTAACTTGAGTCGGCGTGCTTAGCTGAGTCCGCGAACTCAGGCGTATCCACAAAACAAATTGTTAGCGAACTCAGTCTCAGCTGAGACCGCCAGCTCAGGGCTGGCAAACAGCCAAAAAAGATTATTGGATATAATTTCGCACATGTACCATCGCTATCATAGTTTGTGTCTGACAGGGAAAGGGAACAATATGTTATTATGTGTTCATTAGACAGAAAACGGAATAAAATGGCGAAGAATGATCGAATTAGACGACGGAAATGAAGTATTCTAGTCTGACTCTTTTATATAATTTAGTCTAGACCAACCGTCGTTATCGTTTATCTAGTAATAGTAATAGTAATATGTTGGGAATAAGGCTAGAGCCTGTAGGTCCAATCTGGGCGTTTAGACTATAAACCACTGCTGGAGGCATGCCCGGGGGAAAGATCAGGGGTCGGACGGAAGGTCGTATTGGTGGGCGGTCCAGAGGCGGTCAAGGCGTGCATTGAAAGAGTTGACGGAGGGGGCTGTGGCCACACCCTCGGGGAGAGAGTTCCAGTCGGATACCACTCTCTGAGAGAAGAAGTTCGTCCTGCATAGGCGGGTGCTGTGTTGCTTGAAAATCTTGAGGGCATGAGCGCGGGTGCCTGGTACTGGTGCTCGCTCGAAAAAGTCAGATATTTGCAATCGATCGATTTCATGCATGATTTTATATGTCTGAATCATGTCTCCTCGGCGGCGCCGGTAGTGGAGGCTTGGGAGTTTTAGGTGGCGTAGCCTATCTGGGTAGCTTAAATCCCTTATCCCGGGTACTAGCTTAGTGGCTCGTCTCTGCACCCTTTCTATCAATTCTTTGTCCGTCTTGAGTAGGGGCCCCCACACCGTGTTGCAGTATTCTAAATGAGGGCGGACGTATGCCTTGTGGAGCAGGGGCAGCCAGAAACAAAGTAAAAAAGAAATAGCATTAAAACCGGTTGTTTATGAATATGTCACTCACCTTTATTCAATCCGACCGTACAATATTATATGGTATCAAGTATAATATACGGTGATATCAAGTATAATATTAGAGTTTCAATATATTCTCAGTACTCCAATCTACGGCATTGTAATGATTGTTATCCATGAACATGACCACAACGCCAACGGCACGCTGAACCAGTTTCTTATGGAGACGATTTACACACTTACTAGGTCTTATAATCGGAAATATAATCACGGCTAATCCACACGATAGGGAAATAATTCCATCGACCATGCTTGCACTATTAACATTATTATTCCGCGATAAATATAAACAATCCTGGTTGAGTTTTGTTGTTTGACAGTCCGTTGGAATTCGCGCCTTACTGGGTCACTGCGCGTCATTAGTCTATGACGTGTCGTTGTTTTTGACGTATAAAACGGAGTTTTTTTATCGCAAAATAACCCTTGTCGTTGGTGTGCTTTGGGGGCACTTTCAATATCTGCCATGTTATCATAAAGTGGATTCATAGACTTGTAGGCTTGGCACCTGCTTTTCTTATATTCAATGATATGTGTTTCTTGGCGCCGTTGTTTTGATTAATGAAGTTTAATTTTTTTTATCTGTAACATGACCAATCGTGAATGGATATTCTATTCACTTGGAAACTCCCATCCACTGAGATTATCCCGCAAAACACTCCTAATTCGGAGCTAGACTACTGCAAGCTGCCTCGCTTTCTAGGAAACAACAGCCTCTCCTAAGCGACCCGATTGTTTGTGAAGAATTCCCCGCTTCGTTTTTACGAAAACAACTTGCTGCGTAAATAATTCAAATATCCCGATAAAAATTGGTGTGACATAAATAACAAACGGCTGATTATGTTTTGGTTCATTTCAAGAACATACATGTTCTTATTTAGATCTGTAAAAGCATTTCTCTGGAAACATTACCGTTGGACCGCCATTTTTAAGTTGGAGCTAGGGAACTTAAGTCAGCTACCTAGCTGACTCAGAGTTGACTATGCTAGGAGACTTAAGATTCTTTTTGGATACGGTTAAGACGGCCAGCTCAGCTTGCCGTCTCAAAAACCTGAGTTTGCGGACTTAAGTTTCTTTATGGATACGGCCCCTGCTTCTCAAGCTGCTCTGATTCTGTTCTGATGACGCTTATTTCATCAGAGATCATGTGCCCTCCGTTATTCATCCACCAATGTAAATGTTTAGTGCGGATATTGAGTGATTAATTCAGTTCATAAAAAATCACTCGATGTTTAAACCAAAAATGGAGTTACTAACTGCAAGAGTATTTTAAATGGTGCTGAAATCCGGATTCCAAAGTTGGAATGGCCCCATATATTTCTTGTTGTTCTTAAATAAACAGCAATACCTTCTTTTTCACGTCCCGTCAAAAATATCCCTTATTTGGAAGCTCATGAGTAATGGTTTATTTGAAAGGTCTTTGGGCATCTCAAGGCTATTGTTATTTTTTATATCTGTCCGTTAGAAAGTAACTGCGATTTTTATTATACGAAAATGGCACATGATTTGGACAAGCACTTGACAAAACTCCCAGTTTCTCACGTGAGGCATGATTGGTTTGCTATTGTATCTATATCAGATCATTATTGAGTAATGTTGCATATTAAATGGCATGTTAGGGGGCGACTTATAAACACATAACTGTATGATTAAATTGATTTTAGGTTTAAAAGACAAAATGGTATTTTGTGTTTTGGTCCATTTCCTGATTATAGGCCTACTTTGAATACCCTTGGCCAATTACATTAGAGCACCAAACGGTGCCCAAACAAAATCTGCGTGACGTTTGACCGCCCTATCATAAGCGGCACCATAGTAGCATGGGAGCCTTCTGTGGGGGATGTTGACTCAGTACGTTTTTATCAGATGGTAAATTATTTTATTGACTCATTTTAACCGATATTAATATCAACCTTCCAGGTACGACAATGACACGAGCAACAAGAGTGAACTTTCTGCTCCACCACTCTTTCAGCAAGTCATAGTGACACCCCCAAACTCGCACCCAAGGTGCTATTCTCCACACAGAAGGACCAAGTCAGATATATATATATCTAAACGGAAAGTGGCCAAGACTTACGCCTATATACATGATATGATGGCACAGCCACAGGCAATGCGACAGCATTCACCAACAACACTCTGCTGATGACTCCCGCGACATCAGTCGGAACATTGCTCCTGTGCCAAGGCCATCTACCCAAGAAATAGTCGAGTTGCAGGTGTCTCGTTGTGTTAAGGAATAAGAATTGGAAATTTGTTTTTGTTACAATGTACATATCTTTTATTAGTCACATTCATATGTGTACAAACCCAAACCGTAATAGAACTCGTGGAATTGACGAATAAATAATACATTTTAATGTCACTTCATTTTTCATAAGAATTATGGCCATAAAAAGTCAAATATGAAGACAACTTGTAATAACGAATTGACAATAGTAAACCTGGGTAATTAATTTGTCCATCATATTTTATTCATTGTTTGTGAGACAAAACATTGACTAATGTATGAATGCTCATTACATAATACTCAAACAAATAGACATAGAAAATGTTCAGTACAAATAATACCACACATTTTGTGAGGCTAGGCAATTTCAATCCTAGGACAACAATATAATCTACACAAAAATAACAAGCAGAAGAATGAGATATTTCCTGATTTAAGTTACAAATAAAAACATTTAAGCTAAGAATATTACCCAAATCCACTTCGTTTAAAGCCAGTATACTGTCTATACTGGTCATGGTAGAGGGTTCTGATTTTCCAGACACAGCAGCAGGGATTTACCCCTGTTGAGGATTTACCCTCCTGTTGCCCTCCCCAACAAAGCCATGAATCTAGAGAACTAATTGCCGATAGGCACCATGTCTAAGCATTTTATTTTGGTCCTAAACTCCCCTGGAAAGTACGTCCGGTACCAGTTATTAACCTTGATGACCATCGGGTCGATCACAACTCTTTCCATCTGAGGTAATGCAGTTGTGCAAATGTCAGGGGGCGTATCCATAAAGAATCTTAACTTGAGTCGTCTTAACTTGAGTCGGCGTGCTAAGCTGAGTCGGCGAACTCAGGCGTATCCACAAAGCCAATTGTTAGCGAACTCAGCTAAGTCCGCCAGCTCAGGGCTGGCAAACAGCCAAAAAAGATTAGTGGCTATAATTTTCACACATGTACCATCGCGATCATAGTTAGTGTCTTACAGGAAAAGGGAACAATATGTTAACATGTGTTCATTAGACAGAAAATGGTATAAAATGGCGAAGAATGATCGATTTAGACGAAGGAAATAAATTAGTCTAGTCTGAATCTTTTATATAATATAGTCTAGACCAACCGTGGTTATCGTTTATCAAAACAAAGTAAAAAAGAAATAGCCTTAAAACCGGTTGTTTATGAATATGTCACTCACCTTTATTCAATCAGACTGTACACTATTATATGATATCAAGTATATACATGCAGCCCCGGCATATCGAACGGTGCACAAGTTCACAACGCCAACGGCATTGTTATCAATGAACGTGAGCACAAGTTCACAACGCCAACGCCTTGTTGAGAATACAAACAATCCTTGTTTTGTTGTGTAATTTGCTTGCACTAACAACATTTGACAGTCCGTTGGAATTCGCGCCTTACTGGGTCACTGCGCGTCATTAGTCTATGACGTGTCGTTGTTTTTGACGTATAAAACGGAGTTTTTTTATCGCAAAATAACCCTTGTCGTTGGTGTGCTTTGGGGGCACTTTCAATATCTGCCATGTTATCATGAAGTGGATTCATAGACTTGTAGGCTTGGCACCTGCTTTTCTTATATTCAATCATACGAAACGTGAACCTTGGCGCCGTTGTTTTGATTAATGAAGTTTAAGAAATTTATCTGTAACATAACCAATCGTAAATGGATATTCTATTCACTTGGAAACTCCCATCCACTCAGATTATCCCGCAAAACACTCCTAATTCGGAGCTAGACTACTGCAAGCTGCCTCGCTTTCTAGGAAACAACAGCCTCTCCTAAGCGACCCGATTGTTTGTGAAGAATTCCCCGCTTCGTTTTTACGAAAACAACTTGCTGCGTAAATAATTCAAATATCCCGATAAAAATTGGTGTGTCATAAAAAACGAACGGCTGATTATGTTTTGGTTCATTTTAAGAACATACATGTTCTTATTTAGAGCTGTGAAAGCATTTTCCTTGAAATATTAACCAGTCTGGTAAAATGGTAGTTGGCAGAGGGTTGAATCGTTCTGTTGAGAGTGTGGGTTTTGGGGACATGAGCTTGGCGACTGTAAGCGCAAACTGTGGCTGTCTGTCTAAAACATCAACCAGCAACTGCCGCACCCTATCCAAATCCAGCCTCTGCACAATATCCTGAAAAGTCTGCATTTTGATTGATTGAATATTTTCAATGCAGATCGCTCTCTGTGACCAAAATTGTATGAAGGTTTTTCGAGCAACCGATGCGTGCTAACTGCTGAGTTGTACAATACCTTAAAATTCTCTTTCCTTGACAGCTCTAAAGATTCAGCAGCCACAATACTTTGCTGTTAGTTCTTGGTGTGCTGCCAAGGAAGCCTCTGCGAACCGGATTGACTTGCTTTCGTCAATCCTGCTATCAACATACCCATATGGTCTTGCACAAAGAAATTCTGCGTGCAAGACTCTGCACCAAAGAGACCAACCAACCGCGTTTTCGTTATTAATCACCCACCATTTTTCTGGTGCTGAGTCTTGCAGCAGTGTTAAGTCTAAGATCAGGGACTACACTATGTGAAACTGAGCACGCAGAATTTCTTTGTGCAAAACCATATCCAGACTAGGGTATGTTCATAGCATACTATATATATACATGAAAAATGTTGATCCACGCATAATGAGTCTATAGTCCATATTACATGTCATTGTTCCTCCACATGACAAACCCAGCTGGTGTCTGTGTTGAATTAGTACGTGAGTAGTTCGCCTGCACACGTTGATCAAATTTTCATTCCGCTAGACGGACGCGCCGATTCAGCACCACATACAACGCACTGCAGGGCTTATTTTCGGGTAGAGTGAAACGTCAAGCAACTGAACCAAAGAGTTTACGCGATCACTTCACGAGGTAAAGAGTAATCAGATAATTCTGGTACATACATATTGCGGTTGCTTGAATTGTGCTCGTTACTGGGTCAACTGTTATTGAGGGTAGTGCTTTAAGCGTTTTGTCACTTAAAGATCAAAACTAACGTTTTTTGGCATATCCGATTTGTATGTTTCAAAATGTAGGCAAATATCTTTAAATCTAACCACGGTTAGATAATTTATCATTCTTTGAAGTACGGTGGACATAAACCCACTGAGAAAGTGCTGCTCGGGTTCAATTCCGATTGAATTCCCCCGAGACCATTTTGTACCAGTTGGTCGCTAGGAGGCAGGTCGCTTGACATCACGTTTGCTGGTCGTCCCAAAACAAATTCTAAGGCGGAATTTCGGAAGCTGAGAAAAATTATGCGATCCGCGATTTTTTCCCTGCAACTTTCCTTCCTACTGATTGGTATCTAATCACATGTCGTCATCAGATGAATTAGGTGAAATGAGAACTTATGATGTCCGTGGATATTTATTTGAGCCCACACGATTGCGTGGAAACGGAATAACGACCGAGTCAGATGATGACTCGACGCTGGGAACTCAGAAACGGATTACGATCTGGGAAATGAATGCAGAAAAGACGAATTGATTTTCAGGCCAGTGGAAGTGTGGTGCGTAGAAATTATACGTCTCTATTAGTCTATATATATATATATATATATATATATATATATATATATATATATATATATATATATATATATATATATATATATATATATATATATATATATATATATATATATATATATATATATCATCAGTGTATATTTAAATGACTTATTATATAATTTCAAAGCACTGATTGTCTATGATTGATATATGTAGAAAGTAATTACCCCCCCCCTAACTAAGTATTTAATTAGACTTTACCATGGCCCTTGTGCTCTCTTGGATATACTTCTTTGGGCCCTTGATAAATTTTGGTTACCACAGAACTACATGCCCCTGCCCTTTCGACCTCTGCATATCTAAGTCTACTCTTTTGCACACAAATAAAGTCAGAGTTAAAATGAGTTAAAAAAACCATTATTTCCCCAAGAAATAATCAATTCTTTTTTGCTCCAGTTTGTTCAGATATTTGGCCTATCGCCGTTCCATCTACTGGGCGTGGCACTGATTAGGTAGACATAATAGAAAAGGATTGCCATCATGTGTCATAAACAAAATACGATCTACATTCCCAGACCCAGATGGCCTTTACAGAGGATACCTCGAAAGGAGCTGAGGACATTTTCTTTCAAATTGAGCAGCAATAGGGGGTGGAACACTCCTTTCTACCGAATGAAGTTTCGCTTGTCTGTAACTGGGATATTTCTCACTGAGCACTTGTACTTCTGCAATGAGGTTGTTTAAATAATTTGAAGCACAACCAGTTAATAAAAGATTAGTAATAAATTGTCTTTGAATCATTAAATGGAATGATTGGTCTTGTGTGCCAGGATAATACCTACATTGATAAATGGTAACCCTATGGGCACACCAGAGATGCGTTTATCATAATAAAAATGCCAGCATTACATTATTGTTTACACATATTGAATAACAAATCCTGTGATATATACCAACCAAAAGTGATGGGAGCTTGGACAGGCTTCACCACTGGATCCCCCTGTCTGCACTTCGGATATGACACTCCCCATTGTGATTGGCCTTGTTGAGTGACAGCTCTATGGGAGTTTTCATTAAAGTGCAAAACTGCCAGGAGTAATCTGGAAGTAAAGCACCACCAGTAGCAGATATAGCCTGGTGATCTGGCATGCCTACATGAGCTCACAATACACCAGCATGTCACAACTTTATAAATACCCGCATAAACCCATGTTTTTCATCAGGTATTTGCAATATATACCACACTACAGTCACAGCAAAGGTCAATTATATTACCTTGCTTCCATAGTGGCAAAGGGAAAGTGTACTAAATGGACCAATTGAACACGGTATGTAGTGTATCCAAATCCCTAAACAATAAACAGGCAATATCATGCAAGAATTTCGAGATCACATTGAAACACCTGTTAGCAAGCCATGGGGCCTTACTTCATATAAGAAATAAATTTTGCTGTCAATCAAATACAGAGGCACGAGCATGAATGTGTATGAAAATTGAATGGTACTAGCTATCTTACCTGTTGACGTCGTCTTTTCTCAAAGGCACCTAGACCCTGATTCACATCCATGTAATTGAAAATCGTTGGCATGGCATTTTTGGCGAAGCCTAAGTTGTTTTGAAAAGCCCAGACTTCTGAGCAGCTCGGGATCTGTTTCATAAGCGTCCCTCTCAAAGTGGTCGGAGCAAAGGTCTTTCGAAAACCGAAAGAAACTCTTACCCGACCTTTCGTCGTTTCTACACCCAACCGCACAACAATAAGGCATAATCCAAACTGTGAGTGTAACAAACCGTGAAGACTTTTTTTTATAAACCATCATCGAACCGCGACGAAAATGGCGAAGTTTGTTGACCTTCGTGATCAGCGAGCATCGAGCAGCGAACTTGATGTCACGGGCCGAATAATTCCGAAAGTTGCCGAGCGGGAAGTTCAACGAGCGGAAGACGAAAACATACACTTTAAAATCATTTTTTAAAGGAATAGGTTGCTCCAAAGTAACCACTATTGATATGGATACCATTATTGAAGTTTATTCTTTCGAATTGCGCTTTGACATTTTTTTTGTCTATGATCTTTAAGGCAAACGAATAGGCATATCAAGATAGATAAACATATGGGCTGTATTTATTTGATCTATGGCGCTTCTCGACCGTGGCGCTTGACTTGTATGTTCCCACTGTATGTATGCATGTGAATCACGTGACAATGTCGTTTTATTGATCTGCTCCTGCTCTACTCTTTTGCAAATCCGGGTCCTTTATGTTGCAAAACATAAAATCACAAACATTACATTTCCGTAATGTCTGTAAAATGTGTTAGATTTGGAAGGGTAGCATCGAAATTGCCCAGTTGTGGAGTTTTGACTGGTTTTGAATTGTTTCCTGTCATAAAAAGTTGTATTGTTCCAAAAAACTTCCATTGTTAGCTGATATATATGCTGGTGGGAGCTGTACCAGCGTGTCGAGAGACCTTACTCGCAGGCATACACGCATTGTCCTATCTGACATTAAATTGCCTTTGGACTTTCTATCAAGAAAAATGATGCATCGATGTAATGATGCACCATTTCCCATGATACATATCTCTGACAAGATGGTAAGGACTACTTGCTTATACGTAGCTTCATACTGATCAATTGAATCGAATACAGTATGTTGGTTTCGACAGCAAGGTTAAAGTCATGGCGAGCAGGCGGGTGGCTGTCATCGGGGCTGGAGTGAGTGGATTGGCGGCTATTAAGTCGTGTTTGGAGGAAGGTTTAGAACCTGTTGCTTTTGAACGAGACAGCGCCATAGGAGGTCTTTGGCACTACACTGACGAAAAAGATCCACAGAGAGTCTGCGTTTATGATGATGTCAAGCTGAACTCGACTCAGATTTTGATGGTGTACAGTGACTTCCCACACCAGGACAAGACGGACCCATTATTTGTCGGCCATCGGTCATTTCTCAAATACCTCAACCAATACGCCGACCATTTTGATTTAAAGCGTCATATTCGTCTTGGCGTAGAAGTTGTAAAAGTTGAGCCTTGCGAGGAACAGAATAATGAGGTCACGAAGTGGAGGGTTCAATGGGAGAAATGCGGTAGTGAAGACAGAAAGACCGAGGTGTTTGATGGAGTTATGGTTTGCACGGGCTTGGAAAGCATACCATTCATACCATCTATCCCAGGACTTGATGAATTCAAAGGCCCGGTTGTACCCAGTGGGTATTACAGGACACATGACCGATTCCGAGGGAAGAAAGTCCTTGTTGTTGGTGAGCAGTTATTGGATGATCACAATATCTCTACATATTATACGCACATTGAATATTTAGTTTGTACAAAATTATGACTGAACAATCAATAATGCGTTTCTGTTTCACATATTGCCATAGGATTGGGAAATTCTGGCGCTGAGCTTTCTTCATTCATTAGTAAAGAAGGATCGCAGGTACAGTCGTTTTATCCAGACAACCTTTGGCAGACGGCGATATTGACTCAAAAGTACACATTTTCTTAAGTTTGCAATATTTGTATCCAGGTGTACCTTTCAACTAACCATGGTGCATGGCTGCTTCCACGAATGTGGATGTTCAATCTGCCTTATGAATACTTCTTCTTCAACCGTTTCCTTACTTCTGTCCTGCCAGGATGGTTTTGGAATCCAATATTATCAGCATATTGCAGGAGCTATGCTGATAATGATGCTTTAGGAATCTTGCCGAATTACAAGTGTGTGAACCAATTATTACAATAAAAAGTGACTACGTTTGAATCAGCTTGATATATAACAGCAATCGCTCTGAAATTTAGTTTTTACAGTAAAGCACTGCGAAATAAATGACGATAAGTGTCCATATTGTGAGTGATATCAAGATTTATAAATATGTTATTAGCCTTGGCGACGTGATTGAGACAATTTGTGAAGACCTGAAGCATCGACTGGCTTACGGTCAGGTTAAGCTGAGACCTGGGGTTCTCAGTATCGGTCGTACTGATGTCCAATTCAAAGATAACACACGAGAGGAAATCGACGCCATTGTGTTGGCCACAGGTTGCTCAAAGAGCTTTCCATTCCTCCCTCAAAACATTCAGCCTTGGACAAAACACAACATTTTTGGGTGTTATCTGCATACCTTTCTGCCTAACCCACACTACCGTAGTCTTGGATTTATTGGAATAACCAAGGGTACAGGCCCTCTGTTGCCTTTGGGAGAACTTCAGGCACGGGCGTTTACTGCGGTATTTGCAGGTACAAACTGGACAATGCAAAATCAATGATTCTATTTTAATCCGTTATACTTCTTTCTTCTCCGTTTGCATTGTGAATTGTTTTTGAATTCGATTTATGGAAAAATTTAAATGGGCTTGCATCCTCATATTCACTTCCCCCACAAAAGCATCAGCTGCTTTATAATGACGTTTTATAACAGCTGACAGTTTGATTGTGGAAATAGGTCGAGTTAAGCTGCCTTCTCCCGACGACATGAAGAAATGGATCGCCAAGGAGACTTCAACCCTCGATCCCACTTGGTACGCAGATAAAATCAGCGCTTTTACCACGGTAAGTCTTAATAAGTGATATGTCAAATGCAACCATTTTACCTGAATGTGTAGGGCAACTTTAGACGAACCAAAAGGAGCAATTATAATAGAGCATATATATATATATATATATATATATATATATATATATATATATATATATATATATATATATATATATATATATATATATATATATATATATATATATATATATATATATATATATATATAAATCTCATGGTATTCGATGATGCTTCGCTTATTGACAGGTGCAATGGCAGCCAGCTTTGGACGAACTTGCAAGATTTATAGGGGCCTATCCAGAGCCTTTCAAGCAGCTATTTCGCGACTTCCAGCTGGGAAAAGCATTGTACTTGAACATGCCAGTCCCTGCTGCCTATCGTCTGAAAGGCCCTCACAAATGGTCCGGCGCTCGGGAGACTGTGATCCGCTCTGATCAAAACCTACACAGGCTCATGTCATCTATGTACGGCGAAAAGCGCTACCTGAACATCATCATGTGGGACGGGTTCAAGTGGGGCGTCGTTTGTATCTGTGGCATCTTTGGCTTGGTCATTTTGTTGGTTGTTGCATTGAGAATGTTCGTATAGATAACGGTTGTTATGAGGAACGTTAAGTGGACGAACCAAAAGGAGCAATTATAAGAGAGCAATATATATATATATATAGAGAGATATATATATATATATAGAGATATATAGAGATATATATATATATATATATATAGATATATATATATAGAGAGATATATATATATATATATATATATAGGGAGATATATATAGAGAGATATATATATATATAGATATATATATATATAGACATATATATATAGATATAGATATAGATATAGAGGGAGATATATCTATAGATATATATCTATATTTATATATCTATATATATATATATATATATATATATATATATATGTATATATATATATAGATATATCTATATATATATCTCTATATATATCTCTAGATATCTATATATATCTATCTATATATATATATATCTATATCTCTCTCTATCTATCTATCTATATATATATATTATATATATATCTCTCTCTATCTATATATATCTATATATATATATATCTCTATATATATCTCTATATATATATCTCTATATATCTATATATATATATCTCTATATATATATATACATTGACGAAGGCATTGTTCTGGATGATATGCTTTTTCTCTTTTTTCTGTTTGTAGGATAAATGGTCGTTTACTCTCTTCTCCATGTGCTCCTTGGTTGTGTAAACGGTATGGCGTTGTTCCTTCGTCAAATGTCATAGACATAGTAAAACTTTTAATGGATATTTAGAATACTTTTGTGACTATCCTACTGTTTTCATTTTTCTTTCATTTTGTATTCAGCATATGACTTGCATTCTACAAAAATGCATGAAATAAATTTCTCTTACATTTTGGTGATTTTTGTTTTCGGTCGGGTTGGTTTACCATGCTTTCCATGTACATCATGTCCATTTTCATGCATTTGGAATACTTGAGTGCTCTGGAAATATCCTGCAACGACAATTGCGTTATTGATCATGATTGACCACTTCTATGGGTGTCTATCTTGCACCTCGTTCATGGTATTTTTCGGTGACATTTCTAATCTAAGACAGGAACAACATTGGGAGTAAAACTTTCCTGAGACGGACTTACTTTTACAAAAGGATAAACCAGACCCTGTTCTGGTACCATAACGGAAACTATTCTCTATATTAATGCGCTATTTGTAATTTTTATGGCAAAAGTGAACGGTTCCAAACCGCTGTTGTGTTTTTTGAATTAACAAGATAATAGATTGCGGCATAAATTCATCACTGCATTATAGTAACTCATTGTGGGAGCAGATATATTATCATAGGAACAATATTTTATTTTCTAACCTGCTATTTCCACTAGTTGGGCAATATGTAGCGGGGATAGGCATACTCAGCTATACTACTAATTCATTTCGAAGCGGCACTGTGAAGCAGATGTCTATCTCGGGCTATACATAAGCATAGTCGTTAGCCAGAGCGTGCGGGAGTTATGCGGAAAATTTGTAGTGGTTTTATTCCTTTGAAGAACTAGATAAAACAGTTCAATCATTCAGAAAATCGAGCCGCGTACTTTTTGTTAACCATGACTCAAAAACCTGCGAAATCGCCAATAAGAAAGCCTGAACAATATTTCCTGAGAAACTGTATGGATATGTGCGATATGTTTGTAAAAGTTATGGCTCCAGGAAGAGCAGGTCAACTGAACACCCCATCAGATGCGCTTGTCTTCACACGCTGAAGAAAGCCAGGTTGTAACTTGTAAGATGTTTCAACATTCATATGACCCCCTTTCCTTTGGTAGTTTGGGAAGGCCGTTTATTTTGAAGAATTTTATGTGACACCCAGTATTAACAGTGACTCCAGGAAAACATTAATTTGATGTTGTTGGCAGCTCCTACAAATATGACTGCAGTGCTAGAATTCATGCATCAGTAGATAAAGCTGCTTGCCAGTTTATCTTGAGAAGGTTGTCCTGGCACACAACCACGAAGTCACTACAGCCTGCAATACCTACAATAATCGGTAATTGATCTAATTTAATGGTAGTCTTTAATGTAGCAACATCATTATGAGCTTTCCATTAATTTCATTGAAAATGAAAAATAATGACATGAAAAGCATATGTGATATTTGTCTTCTGATGTGTTGAATGCTCCTGGCGGAATCACACATCTATACATATAATGTCTCCCACTAGCTTTTCTCGAACACAACATGCCGTGCCGTTTTTAAATGAATGCTGGTGATTATTTTCCTATTAACCTGCCACAATCCCACAATCCTGTGCAGATTCCTAATATCCTCTGAGATACGAATCATGGCTGACTGTGGTCCATTAAAATGCTTATACAGACCAGATCCTTTTTAAACGATTGAGCACACATCACGTGAGCTATTTAGGTTTTCACTCAATCAAATAACGCCTGTTTACACTCATATCAAAAGTGGCATCATGCCTGGCCATTCTTCTTCTCTTTATTCTTGGGAAGAAATCTACAACGAATTTACCATTACATATAATTAGTTATTTGTTAAGCATGGAATAGGCTACCCTTGATTAAAAACTTTGCTATGATACGACCATAAACAATGGAGAACGTTAACTTCCGATTTCACTTCCACTGGAACGTTAATGGTCACGAACCGGAAGTGACACTATCAACTTTCATGAAATTGTATAATTCAATTTGCGCCGTCTATGACAAAACCTGACTAAATTTTTATGACTATTGAACTAATATTTACAACTTTTTGATCAATCGAAACGATGAACATTTTGCTTAAACATGTCAATCATTCGACTAGGTCTATAAGATAATCATTTCAATCAATCGACCATGTCTGTCAGATAAGCATTTTAATCAATCGACCATGTCTGTGAGATGAGCATTTCATTCAATCGTTCATGTCTGTGAGACAAGCATTTCGATCAATCGTCTGTGATATAAGGATTCCAATCCATTGACCATGTCTGAGAGATAAGCATTTCAGTCAATTAACCATGTCTGTAAGATAAGCATTTTATAATGCTGGTGAAGCTTTTCGATACTATATCAATTTTCTAGTTGACACATTTTATCTAGGGTCAAGAACCAATGTCGAATGAACCCTAGCATACATCTCAGTTTAAGCTATGAATAACATGGCTATGTGATGAACTAAGAAAGAGCGCAATGGCCAGTTAGTCTTTGCGATGAAATTAGCCACAGGACGATGGTCAGTTCGCCTTTGCGAAGGGTCACCGTGAAAAACTTGGCAACAGAGAGTTTGCACTAAGGATGGAACTAGCAGGAGGTGGTTAGTGAGCCCTTGTGAAGAACTTAACCGGGCGATGGTCAGTTAGTCATTGTGATGTGCCGTATCCATAAAGAAAGTCCGCAAACTCAGGTTTTTGAGACGGCAAACTGAGCTGACCGTCTTAACCGTATGCTTCTTAAGTCTCCTAGCGTGCTCAACTTAGAGTCAACTAGGTAGCTGACTTAAAGAGGCTGTTCAGCCCCATATCAGGCAATCAGGGATCATTTTGTAAATACATAACTACGTTTAAAGTGCCTATCGCACGAAAAATCATGTCATTTTTTTCGCTAGATAACGGAAATATAACCCAGAAGTACCTATTCTGTCTATGTGTCAAGTGCGCGCTTTCTGATCGAAATTCGACTTTAAAGAGGAATTCGGCGTATCGAGCCGACAAGCTCATGAATAATTCATCGCCTACGCGTGACGTCAGGTCCGGGATTGTTTTTGTTGCGAGGCGCAATCTGCACTACGATTAGCGAGAAATGGCTGCTGGAAATTTCGTTATTTCATCACTTCAGGAGAGCGACGAAGAGCCATGGTATGGCACAGGTCATTCGCAAACTATCGTTGCTTCGGCAGAGCAAGTTCTGCCTTACAGATTCGAACCAGAAATGAGCGAATCCGACGTCTCCGATGAGGAGAAAACAGACATTGGCGATGTAACTGCTGCGTCTGGGTCTCACGCGGGTCATCCTGCCCAGGACATAGGGCGGCTACGAAGCTAATCCATAAATTTCACCAACAAAATATGTAACCTCTTTTCCAAACTGTATAAAACAGAGCTTTGCAGCAAATAATTCTTCCATATCATACAGCATACATGAGATACCACCAAGTTTTTATCAAATCAAGTGGTTGCAAGGGTTCATGTTTACAAAGTTGTAGATTGATTCTGAGGTAGAATATATATAGGAGAGCAAGTACCACAGCTGTTTTCTCATAGGATTAGCCCATAAATGAATGTATAACTGGACTTTAGGAGGTGAAGATTATGGTATTATATTATCATCTGGTCAGTGTTACATCAGAGTTTCTATGAATGCAAAGGCTAAAACATATTTGCCATACAATATGTCATCCTTTATTACATACATTAATATTCCAATCATTACATCCTGTTACAGGTGTTTGTGTGGCTACTGTCAGCCAATGGCAGAGGTGGAAGAATATGTGTGCTGTGTGGAAATTCCTTGAGTCATGACCTCAATAGAGAACAGCCCCATTCCCATTGGTGGCATAACCCAGCATCCTGGTTTCAGCCCAATCTGTTTGAACCTTTGGGCCTTGCATTTGGGATATTTCTCCTACAGACAACAGCACAGGCACATGTCAGATAATGATGTACAAAGGTGACAATGTTTTCTATTATTTACACATAAATCTGTACGAAGGCTAGCAGTCATTATTTACGATTTAATTATACTTATTGATACTGGTATGACAAAAAATATTTGAGCATGGTAAAATCAACAATGTCACATGGTTATTTTACAGGCGTTACAGGTATACTGCATACAGACAAAAGATATGAGTTCCGTTACCAGCCTGCGCTGTTACAACAATACGAGATAACTTCCCAGCACCAGACTATCAAGGATTCCTCTACCCTCCACTTACCTAGGACTTGTCTCGATTCATGCGGAACCTACTCTGGTGTGCCTCAATGGCTCGTCGTGGATCTGGTCTCAACGCATCTGCACACATTGGAGGTGGTGCTTCTGTCTTGGGCAGGGTTGGCTCATAGCAAACTAGCAAGAACTCAGCCATCAGGCACTCGACATACTCTGAAACATAACAGGAATCAAGTCACAGCTTGCACACCAGACTGTCGCTTATTACCTTATATCCCCATGGTTATTGAATTTGTTGATGTTTACATTTTATATATCAGTAAAAATATTCACCAAATGTTGTCTTTGTTGATACTTTAGTGACAACATGCCCCTGCTTAAACTTGGGGTATCTAAGCTTGAAGACTGGGTCCCCAGCTTCTGTTGTCGCCTGTTCTCTTCCCTCATTTTCATTGTAATGGAGGGCAGCCAGTCTCAATCTGTGATACAATGAACTAATTATACGTGACCTACATATATTTGGCATATCAGTACATGTGAACAAATTTAATGACTCGCAAATTTGATTCAGAATATACAAACATCACCTTGAAGGAGCACTGTAAAAAGCAACAAATAATATCATACCCTCATAGAAGAGGAGCAGCATCTTTGGGGCGAAGTGGTTGACCAAACTATTGAAGGCTTAACAAGATAATGGACTCTTTTTTCAATACTAATGCAACAAGAAAGTCATAGAGTCTCACCCTCTGCTTCTCTCTCTTGATAAAGGCAGGTGTGCCTTTCTTGGGCTGGGATGGAAGGGGTTCATTTGCCTCACCATCCTTTCTTTATTGCTAGACAGGCCTTCGCAAAAATAGTAGGCACAGCTACTTCCTTCAAAAACCCGCTGGTATCCAACCAAGCTCTTCTCTGAGTTTCGGTGCCTGCTCAAAACATTTCTCGGTGAAATGAACCGAGCACACAAACGAGTACTTGCCCGGGATCGGCCATTCATCTCGCGAACGTAGTACCTGGCCAATCCCTTGTTTTTTTTAAATCGTCCTTACTAGGAAACCTGAACAAGCTCACGCCGTCCCGACTGGTACGCGAGCAGCCCCCAACACAACAACCATTAACCATCGCGTTCAGGCGGTCACAAGATGGCTAAAAACGATCCAAAATCCCAAAAACGAGAGACGAACTCCGACATTGTAAAAAAGGGGGAACTCCGTGCGTCTCTGAGAACGGCCTCCCTTACCTGACGTCACACGCATGGTTGACCTAGATAATGGCTGCCGCAACGTTTTGTCGGGCGCGCTAATTTGAACTGACATTTTATCAAATTTCTGCCTTAACTGATCAGATGCGACGGTTATTGGACCGGTTTGAGTTTATTGATCACATTATGAATTGATTTCAGCGAAGTACCTATAACCGTGCGATAGGCACTTTAAAGCAGACATAAATAATGCCATCTTTTAATTTGTGCCACAAAGTTTACTTGATCGAAATCATGTTGATAAATTTTCAACATTATTATTTGACTGGAAATTTTCATGATGTACGGTGGAAATCTGTTTTATTTAGTTGTGAAGTTCCATCGATAACGGTGCCTCCCTAAAACCATGAACCACACTAATGTTAGCTGTAAGTCATTTCGCGCTCTATAACTACCTCGCTATCGATATGTATACTTCCGCTTAGGTTACAAGATGTAGATGTCATCAAATCTTAACTCATTGAGGTTATGGGAATCATTGCGCACAAATTTGACCAACAAACAGGAAGGGTAATTTCTGACAACATAAATGGCAACAGCTAAAGTAGGGATCTATCTTCTGAGACCGCAGCGCCGCGTAGCGACTGGAAGTCTGAAAACTTAAAACTTTTGGTTTCCGAGGTGCGTTTGCCAAGCAGCTTGCTAGGCAACCTCGTTACAAATATGGGGCTGGACAGTCTCTTTAAGTTCGCAAGCTCAAACTTAAAAATGGCGGATATTAGAATAATAAGACGCCGCTTCGGTCGCCAACAGAGAATACCCAGGGTTATACTGGACCGAGACAACCCTCTGGAACACCTCACCGAAGAGGAAGAAGATTTCGTTTCGTCCCCGTTGTTTTTATGGAACAAGTTCGTTTAGTTCAAGCAGACATTGAAAATCCAACCGATCGTGGAGGAGCCTAGCCCTACAAGACGTCTGAGTAGACGTCTTACTTTCTCTGAAACTGACGCAATGAAAAACAATTCAGATCGATTCAGACAACTACCAAACACCAAACATACCCAAGTGATGGAAGATTAGAACGCAATGATGTTCACGGACAATTTTATCCCTTTTCGGCGGGGGATTTCATCCATGGTAATTAGTTATAGTTCGATCAATTTGGGAAGCGGTAAAAAGTCCGAAACACAGCAACATGTTTGTTTTCAAGTTCAAGACCACGTGGATCGCGCATGCTCAGAATAACATGACCCATCGACGACTAATGCTAATAGGCAATGCGGAAGAGGCAGCGGGATATCGCGGGAATCACGCGACCCAATATTTTCCAAAATGGCGGTCATCGTATCGCGATGTTTTCGGAAATAATATATAGATGGCATTTCTTAAAGAATAGCGTCGAGTGGGGGTAAGTTTGTTGGTGCGTTGGGCCTTTTTTTGTACAGGCTATTGATATATGTTATTTTCTAGATGCGTTATGCAGCACTTTAGCCAAACGTGTTTTCGTGGACGCACGGAAAATGTTGCAGCAGAACGGTATATATTCGAACGGTAATATAAATATATACCTACTCAGACGTCTTGTAGGGCTAGGAGGAACCCTGCCTCCGTTGTTTATGATGTCAATAACACCGGGAATCTTGGCAACTGGTTCATTCGAGCTAACGGTTGCGGGGTTGTTTTCAACATCCCAATCGAGTTTTGCGGATAATATGCAAATCATCCGTTAGACGAAAGGATCGTTTTATCTATTTTCCGAATACCAGGGAGGAGAGAGCCAGAGTTCGCCGGGAACTCTTTGATATAGCTGGTAAGTGTTATCCACTGTATTTTTAAAGTTTATCAACAAAACAGTGTCTTTTCACTTTCAATGTCACAATAATGTCCTTCGCCCTGACTCATAACCAAACACTGAGGAATCGCCATCTAGTGAATAAAAATTGAATAATGAACGTAAATAAATTCATTATGACGTCTCAATTGTTATCATCACGTCAGGCGGTATCGAATGAAAATCAAATAACTAGCCAATTGTTTAGACCGTCGTGTATCCACCAGACAGATTGAAAACATACATAGCACTATTATAGCAATAATTTCCTATTTTTAATGTGGGTAATAATTACATGTCACTTAAGGATTGCCCGGTTGCATCGGCATAGTAGACAGTATTTTATAATCATGATGATGACACGGATGTTAGACATCACAAGCTGTACTTTTATTCTATCAAGATGGGGAGCCCAAAAGTCACATGATCAACGAACATAATCATAACGTAATTACATGACAGATATAACTCTTGTGAAGATACAGGCCCCTACATTACACGAGGCTTCTTGTGTGTGTCGTAGGAACTACCATGCCACCAACTACCAGGTAAATGACCATTTTCTCTTTGAATATATATAGTATTTATGTCTGAGTTTAGACAATACACTGCTTAAAATATGAGTTGCTATGTCAAACTATTTTTGTGTAGGTTATGTGCGATGCAAACCTTAAACTGATCAACGTTGTGGCGTAGTGGCCTGGATCCGTCTATGATTCCAGAATATTCAGACTGTCAGACCTTTGCCAAATGTTGGAAGGTGGTAAGCATATACATAACATAACGTTATCTGACTAATACTGGTGTAGGTCATTGAGCCATGAACTGGATTTCCTATGATGAAGTTAAATTACAAAATATTATAAAAGTAAGATGAATATATGGTATGCATTCAAACATGACAAATGGTAAAAATGCTTTGCTTTATGTACAAATGCAGGTCAGCATGTTGGACAACTCATTGGAGATTCTGAATATGTTCTGAAGTCATTTTGTTCACTCCGTACCTAGCACCAGCAACACTAGCTGAAAATCGCTACAATGTGGTTCTAAAAAAACCCAGGGTATTTGTCGAGCAAGCAATTGAACTGCTGAAACAAAGGTTTGCCTGCCTTTACCCTGAGCTGCGGTCTGCTCCCGAGAAGTGCGCTCTTACTTTTGTAACAGGTGCAATGTTGCATAATCTTGCAATTGAGAAAAGGGAATACCTCACAGAGGAACCTTACACTGCTTATGTTCCCCAGGATGATAATGCAGTTTGTGCGCATTCGAACATTGCTGCTGCATGAGCAAGGGCGTTGTTTGTAAATACAATTCCGTTTGATATTTCAATCATGGATTCTTGTGATATCCAGTTTAAACCGAACATAAACATGTAATATCATCATGTTGTTGCAATTGTTGAATTTCAATTAATTGTCCACCACAACTCTAATATCATCTTCACTGTTATAAACTTTCGTTCAGGATTGTCAAATACTTTATTTTCAATTCATAGTAAGTTTTCGTCAATTAAAGTACATCAATTTCTAAGTCAACCTTAGCCAATTTTTTTTAGAAGTGGGTCTTAGGGATTCTTTTTTAAATGGCCTTCTATATTTCTGTTCACTATATTAAACGCAAACACAACCTCAAATTCATACATACATTTAGTAAAAAATCAGTGCATAACATGTGGATAGACTAAATGGTGATTGCTACAAATTTATTACCTTCTGGGATGATAGCTCCTGTCGGGATATCTGCAGCACAACAAACACACAGAATCTTCAAGGATATAAGCAAATATGCTCCTTCTCACAATGCAGACAAGGGACAGTTTAAAAAAACATACATTTGCATATCCATAAATGTCCTAACATCAATCTTGCCTAGAGTCCAGCAACAGCCATACTCCTTAATCATCAGAATCAACGAAATCCAACACAATTTTAAGAATTGTTGTCCAACATGGCTACCGCGCGAATTAACTAAATTATGTTGCATTGTGGGAGTCGGCCATGTTGAGTTTTTGAACAAAGTTTCTTGATGTGCTGTATTTTAGAGCTCAAACAGAACAATAAGACAAAACTGTAGAAATATAAACAGTCCTCTTGTCATTTTGTGATATAATTTTTCATTTTGTCACAAATTGTTTGGCATCGAGGGCTTTTGTACGTTTTTAGCGAGTTCATCTATTATTTTGACTTCGGAATCTTAGAAATTTCGCAGGCGGCTCTTCGCCTCTACAGTAGTAAATAACGCGGCGATGTCAGAGGCGAGTTTCTTTGCCTAGGAGTTGTTCAAGTAAGCTCTTCGGTGCCAGGTTTGTATCAGATAAAAGCAGGACGGGGCAGCATTGTCAGATATAATGATCGGGTCCGAGGACAGATTTTGTTTATGAACATAGCATCAACATTATGATTAGACCTCGACTACTGCAAATTACTAGCTTGCCGTCAGAATAATTTGGACAACATGCACAGCTTACCGAGTTGGTCATAATGGACAGCAGTCATAGTGGTTATTCTGTGGTTATACATGTATCGGAAACATATATATGACTGAAATGACCCCGTTCCATGCCTTGATTTTGTCGGCCTTATTCCAGATGAATGGAAAACCGGCATTCGATCACAGCCCCTCTCTCTCCAACAGCCTCAATCAACAACAATTCCTATCTCTCCGACCAATTACCTGATCGCTGTTTGGCAGCCATTTCGGTTTTTGCCGTCTGCTTGGCGCATAGATACAGTGGTTGCGCCAAAAAGATCATCAAAGAGTTCGATTCGTACTAAAATAGTTCGTTTTGGCTGTTTGCCAGCACTGAGCTGGCGGTCTCAGCTTGCTTATCTTCGGATGCCGCCCATGTTCCACCTGGCGTCCCCACCCCCGAACCAATCACTCACATACACTCCAACCAGGTGACCAGTTGTGACCAATGACGATAGTCCATGCGTCTGGTTGGGCGGGAGTGGTTTAGTTCCAGGGTGCGTCCGCTCTGTCATCTCCCTCTCGGTATTGGCTGCACACTCTATCTGACGCTCTAACATAAAGTGTCTTCTCTGTAACCGCCCCCTCAGTATTGACCACGCTCTCTATCTGACCCTCTAACGAAAGGGGGCCATGGGTACACGAGGGAACTTGGCGAACTGTAATTGATCAAGGTATTATGGATTTTAAGTTCAAACAATTTTCATTACCATCGCATGTTAATTAATAATTTTACCAGCGATCATATTTATCAAGGAAATCATTTGGTTTGTGGCCATGACAGATTGACAATGATTTGGCTGACTCAAGGAAATATTACCTTGGGGTGCCGCACTTGACAATTAATTGTATTTAGTTATATGTTCAGCATTGAATGGGCTTCAGTTGAGTGAAAATCAATAAACGATAAGACCATTTGCAACAGTTGTTTCAAATGAAAGGTTTGATAAATTGGGAAGTATATACAGGGTGATCTAGTTGAGAGATGTATAAGTGTAGGCCTATCCATGTGGTAACATCTTGTTCTTGTTGTATAAGTTATTAAACTATTCATGATAGACTCTGCTGCACATGTGCTTGAGTGTTAAATATTATCGTTTAGGCGTTTAAAAACTTTGCTCTCTGTACTCTCGCATACGTGTTCCATGAAATGTTTTCCAATTGCACAATTAACCTGAGTTGACGAAATCGTCACGCGAGCTATTCCCCGCTTACCCCAACAGCCTGTTAGTATGAACACATCACTCATAGCGACGCATCGACTTCTTTGTTTGAGGCCAAAGTTCAGATAGCGGAGTGACTAAGCGAGCCACGCCCTGTTTCAAAGTTCATCGCAAAGACTATCGCCCTGTTGCTAAGTTTATCACAATGACTAACTTGACACTCACCCATACTTAACTCCCCACTTAATTACTCACTAACTCACTTATTAACTTGTTTGCTCACTCCCTCACTCCCTCACTAACTAACACTTAAGTACCCACTCACCACTCACTAACTCACTCCCTTAACCATACTTAACTACTCACTAAATAACTCAATCATTAAGTCGCTCGCTCGCTCATTAAATTACTAAGTCACTCACTCACTCACTCACTCACTCACTCACTCACTCACTCACTCACTCACTCACTCACTCACTCACTCACTCACTCACTCACTCACTCACTCACTCACTCACTCACTCACTCACTCACTCACTCACTCACTCACTCACTCACTCACTCACTCACTCACTCACTCACTCACTCACTCACTCACTCACTCACTCACTCACTCACTCACTCACTCACCAGTCACTCACTCTCACTCACTCACACTCACTCACTCACTCACTGTTAGTACTCACACCCACTCACTCACTTCACTCACTCACTCACCAGTCACTCACTCACTCACTCACTCACTACTCACTCACTCACTAACTCACTCACTCACTCACTCACTCACTCACTCACTCACTGACTTATTCACACTTAACTAGCCACTCAACCAATGTTAGTACTCACTTTTTCACTCACACTTAACTAATCACTTGGACAGTTACTCACCCGCTCACTCATACTTAAACTCACTAACATCGCACATTCACGCTGATTACTCACTCAACGTGGGTAAACTGACTTAACCAAGCAAATGCCGCTAAAACCAACACACTCATGTGTGTCTTCAAGATGGCACTTACGGGTGACGCCAGTCAACTTGCCTTAAACCCATACTTCTGAACTCACATCGTCATTTGGTGGCTGATTACTATTTTGGGTTACAAGCAATGCGATTAAAACACACCATGTGTGTCTTCTAAGATGGCCATTACGGGTGACGCCAGTCAACTTGCCAAAACATAAATCTATTTTGCGAACGCACCACCAGACACTAGCGAACAGATCTAGCAAACTGTTAAGTAAGAGGCCTATAAGTATACAGGGAAACTAGGCGAAAATCGACATTAACATCATTATTATCGTCAGAAGCCTTATCGTCATGGAAATCTTACACTTAGTTAGATATATGGCCAACGCAATTCAACTACAATAATCTGTAACAGTTTTTACAATCGAAGCATTTTCCAGAATGATACTGATGATTTAAAAAATTGTTTCGATGAACTTGACCTTTGTTTACGTTCACGATCAAAACAAAACCTCTGGGTTCAGCGCATTAATTACGCCTTCTATTTAACAAAAAATCGAAAATGTTTTTAAAATTCCGAACTGATCGCAAGGAGAAATATGTTAACAAGGATATATTTCGAAGCTGACCAACTTTAGACGAACTCTGATTAAATGTTTTTTATCATAGTCATCAACATTGCTAATGCTGAATGGCCTGTGAGTGTTATAAGGCGTATGTGGTTTGTTTTAACGGTGCATCATCTCAAATCCAGGGACAGATTCTGCTAGAACATTCACCAAGAGAACACTGAACCTATGTCTATGTTGAGAGTGTTTTATAGGTTTGGGAAATGTGCGATTTTTACATTGATCCTATATTTAACACCGCTGCTGGATATAAATACGCTGTGTATGTTTGAATTGAGCAATCATTTCAATCCAGCTACGTTGTCATTTTTAACTTTGACTCATACTGATTTCACAAGCTGTGTGTTTTCCAGGTGTTTTTCGGTTCTGGCTCGGCTTAAACAGCAGCTGGCGCCAAACTCAGATCAAAGCCAGGGGTATTCAACGGCACGACAGAAAGAAGGATAATGTTCGATCGAATTCATTCCTTTATACCTAAAGCTAAACATATCGATAGAAACCACTTTTAAAAAGTGGTTAATATTGTACTTATTGAACATAAAGTTCACAGTATTTAAGTCTCAATCTGCTGCCTCATCCCCGCCCCCTGTCTTTCTGGCCTCACTGTCCTCATCCTTGGCCTTGTCCACATTTAAACATCACAAGACAAACCCTCGACGATCTCACTGCTTTTCGTTGTCCTTGTAGTAGCACGAACATATCTTTATTGTGAAAGTATATCAATTTGAGCGATGCTATTCACTCTGAAGTCGCCGACTAAAGAAAGCAATAAATATCTACCCCTAAGCGTCATATCCTGATGAAATATTTGGTATTCAGCAATTTGAGGGATAGGAACAACTTGGGGGTTTGTCAATGTCATATATTATGCACCCTCTTACAACCGGTTTCAATTGATCAAACAAATTGGGTTATGATTGAGATCCGTGGTGCTTGGTATGAATGTCTCAAATAAGAATTTAGAACATTATGCAAAGAATTGGGAATCGTTTTAACTAGCTGAATGTAAGTTAAAATTTGCAGGGGAATCAATGCAGAACCACAGTATCATCTGTATTATAGCACGAGAATGATTAGACGACTCGCTATAGACGTTGATAAACGATCGAGTTCTGTGGGCATTTAGCTAAAACATCCGAGTGTGGATTGCATCTCAAACCGTGGGCGATTTGTAAATCGTATTGCACCCTCGTTGATACATTCAGGGGAAGGTCGAATGTGATCTCGTTATTGAGTAGCTTCGCTTCTAGCATTCAATCTATCATTCGTACATTGTCTTTATTTGTCATACAGGAATACTCGACGCAGTAAATTGTGTTTGAACATTATTAATATGATTCATTTAACCCTTGTAAATGACCTGCATGCATCTGACCCTGTTAATATTCAAGTCCACTACGATATAATGTATGGCATATTGAACGCCATATTCATTCGTATCTATTGTGCAACAAGGCTTCCATGTGAGTTGACTAATGCATAACCGTCATAACTTGAACACACAGTTAAAAGCCTTCACAGGAGGTTATTTTGTTCGGAGAATATAATTTATACAGCAACGCAGACACTGTCGACTATAAACTGTTAATGTTGAATAACTCAAATAGGTTGCCAATATGTCCGCTTAAGTCAGCGCTATGTTGTTACCTGCCATTAGGATTCAGTCCCATGGCAGTATTGTGGAAATAAGCTTGTGGCCCTTCGTATCATAGGCAGATATGGTTGGTTATGTATAATTGTAGTCCTACGTATACAACTTCACTCAATTGGTTTGGTGGTACTTCTGAAATTGCATCCCTGTAAATATCTGCGTGTAAATGATTAGGTCAGCGTTTCTTAAAGAGTCTAACCAACTCGCTCTTTTCCTAATTCAATGTCGATGAACGCCAAAATGTTAGCGTGCTTTTACAACAATCCTAAATGCTTCCATTCAACAGACCATACCTAGGTCTGCTAACGGGTAAATTGATGTCAAAGTGGCCGTACACCATTGTAATAGTGACTGTGCTACTTGTCCCCCTTCTAAGCGTGCTGGTCATCCTCATTCGGGCCAATCACATGCAAAGCAGGATGACGGCACTGCTGATCATTGGGCAGACCAACCCTAGTCTGTCTAATATATTTGTTGCTGTTTGTTTGAACAAACTCACGCCATGTCAGCTTCTTTTGGTCATGTACGGCTGTCTATTACTAGTCTTACTACTCTCTATATTCTCTCAATTTGGCCTGAGTTGACATCATGAACCAGATTATTTGCTTTATCCATCAGAAGGTGTATGGCGGCTTGGCCACTGTTCTCCTCAGGGCGGCTCTCAGGGAGGTAAAGGGTTGGAAATTGTTAAATTACCAGCAGCCCTTATGGTACATTACATAACACTTCCACATATAATACATATTTGAGGCATTCCCCAAACATGGAGTGAAGGTGAGGAGTTAGACATGTAAACCCAGCATATTTTGTTGATGTTTTGCGGTGCGCGAGGAGATGATCGTCGAGTTAAACTTGACGACATCATAAACTCAGACTCTCTGATCTTTTTCATCAGGGTAGACCTGCTATGGCGCTGTCTCGTTCAAAAGCAGCAAGTTTCCAAACCTTCCTCAAAACACGACTTAATGGCCGCCAATCAGATCAGATCAGATCAGAATTTCATATCAGATCAATTTATTAACCAATTGAACATATATACAATGAACAATTGATAAGGAGACTCCAACTGATAAGCCGCTGCTGCTGGAGCCACCCTAACATAATGATAATAATAATAATAATAATATAAAAGAAGAAACACACAAAAGAAATACTATGTACAAAAGAGAAACATAGCACACAATAGTAAAAGTACATTAGGTCACAGCATCATGTTACCTGAGTAAGAAGGTACAGAAAACATTTACATAGACAGAGGGTTTTGGCAAAGTCCGGAATTTGGTGATATGAGTAGCACATTATGAATTTATACAATAACAAATGACTTTTCTGCTTGACTAGTTAATGTGGGCAAGTACATGTAAAACAATATGGAGTGGTGCACATATGCCTGTATCTATTATAAACCATTTTTTTATGTAGTTGCAGTATCCTTTGTAAGAATGAGAGAATATTTTTGTTACTATGATATTCGGGGCATTGTTGATGAATTTTGGAATGCTGAATCGAATGGACGAGACTGCAAAAGAGTGTTCTACTCTTGGGAAGAAAAGATTATTGTGATTTCTAGAATTGTGATTATGAATGTCAGATGTTTGATTTATTAAGTTTATGTTATTGTAATATGAGGGTAGATTGTTGTGACAGTAATTATAATAGAATTTATATCTGAACAGTGAAAACAGATCTTCAATTTTAAGGATCTGTTGTTCTTTTAAAAGAGGATCAGTGTGAGCGTTGTAGGAGCTGCAGGTAATGATTCGAATGATTCTACAATTCTATTACCATGTTGACCCCAAAGTAACAAGTTGTAGTTTAGATGTGGTAATATCAGTGAGTTGTAGAGCAATTTTTTAATATCTAAGGGGAAGAGGTGTTTTAGTTTATTTATAATGCCCATTGTTCGACTAAGTTTGCCATGGATTTTATCAGTATGACTTTTCCAGCTGAGATGCTGATCAATGTTGAGACCAAGGAAGTTGAAATATTGCACTTGTTTGATTTCTGTGTCATTTATAAGGATCTAGATCCTTGAATGGATTTTTGTTTGGTGGTTTATGAATAATCATGAATTTGGTCTTGCTTGTGTTAAGGGACAGCTTGTTGTGCATAAGCCAGTTGTTGACATTATTAAGTTCATTGTTTAATGTATCTGCTTCTTGAGTTGAGGATGGTGGTAAGGGTTGTATCATCTGCATATGTTATAACTTTGAATAAATTTGATGCATTGCAGATGTCATTTACATGTATCAAGAATAAAAGGGGCCCTAAGATTGATCCCTGAGGCACTCCAGTTGTAAGGGGAAGGAGGTCAGACTGAGTGTCTTCAAAATTTACATATTGTTTTCTGTCTTGTAGATAGTTTTTAATTACTATGGTGTTTGTGAATCCATAATAAGCTAGTTTTGAAAGCAGTATATTATGATCTATTGTGTCGAAGGCTTTGCTGAGGTCAAGAAATATGCTGATTGGTAGCAAATAGTGATTTAGGTCATTTAGTACAGATTCAATCAGTTCTACTGCTGCTAGTTCAGTGGAATGCCCTTTTCTGAAACCATACTGGTTGTCATAAAATAAGTTATGGGTTTGAAAGTACTGATATAATTGTTGGAAAATAATTTTTTCAAATATTTTTTGATATGGATGGAAAAAGTGATATTGGGCGATAGTTATGAAATAAAAATGTATCCCCTTTTTGAAGATGGGAATGACTTTTGCTGTCTTTAAGGATATGGGAAATATGCCTGTATTGATGGTTTGGTTGATAATTATGGTAATTGGTTTGATGAGTGCTTGTATTAGATGCTTCAAGAGATTTGTTGATATGTTATAATATCACAGCTGTTTTTTCCTTTCAGGTCATTTACAACTTGAAGGTGGGTTTATATGTTTTGCTAAATTTTGGCCCAAATTTGTGAAAAATGATTAAAATTTGTTTGCTATTTCAGTTTTATTGTTTATTTGTGTTCCATTATGTATGAAGTAATCAGGAAGTTTCTCCTTTTTTCCAGATTTGTTTAAAATTTCATTGATGGTTTGCCATGTTTTTTTCATGTCTGAGATTGAGTCTTTGAAACATTTGCCATAATGTCTGGTTTTAGCTTCTTTTACTGTTTTTTTCAATGTGTGATTGTAACTGGCTAGATTTTGTTTTATAATGTTGTAGCTATCAGAATGTTGTGGTGTTTTGATTTTAGATGAAGTGTGATTCCATCATTTCCATTGTCCCCCTTTCTTCTTGTTTTAATGGGGATTTCTCTTGAACAGCATGTGGTACATCTGTCATATCACTAGTTGTTGAGTGGCCTTCCAGTGGACTCTCATTTGAGTTAGTGGAGGTTTTGATGGCATTTCCATATCACTTCCAGGAGGACTAGTTGTTGAAGGGTAGTTTTAGATTGCGGTTGAGCTTCTGTCGTTGATTGCTGGGAAGATAGAATCTTTTCTTGCTGGGAAGATAGAATCTCATCTTGTTTTGCGTCCTGAGCTGGAGACTGAGCTGGAGACTCTTCTAGATGTTGGTCTGCATCCTGTGGCTGCTCCAGATGAAGCTGTGTATCACGGAGCTCTAGACCTAATTGAGAGGTCTGAGTAATGTTTGTGACGACTGATTGGTCATCTTTAAACCTAATCTGTTGAAAACCGGCTTTTCAACAATACAGAATATGTGTTGGCTGGCTGATTGCATCAATTTCAGATTGGGACAAGGTTTCACATTTAAAGTGCACCCAGTGATTGCTTGTCAGGCACAGAACAGCTTTCGACAGACAGTTCTTGTTACATCTAATGCATCTGCTGGATGCTTCACCCTTACTTATCTCGAGCTCCGCCAAAGCAGTTGTTAGGTTCTGTCTTAAAGATTCAGCATCTTTTTTTGTTTTCAAATAAGTTGAAGATATGCGGAAGGTCTTTGTTCAAAAAGTCCAAATGGTCCTCGTAGCACCTGCGCGGTGATAATAACGTGGGAATCGCCTAGTTTCAAGAGATACGCGCGGTGACGTACTGTGAAATGGGGTCGAAGTTCTAAAGACATGATTCAAGGCCTAGCGTTACTACAGATAACTCGGGTATCGATAAGTGTACCTATGCCAAACTCTGTAAACTTGGTGTTTATTTACCAGCAGCTCATGAATATCACAAACAAATCTGTCAACAGAGGCAACATATCGTGTTCTTATGCTATAGTAGGTAGCATAAGCTCGCATTGTTTACACACTTCACCGGTAAATCCATCACATGGTCGATTCCCAATCAGCTCTGACTTGGTATTGCAATGATATTACCGTGTGTAGAGAGCTATACGCATGAACGCTTCAACATATGCAGCGCCAAACCAAGACCATATATACACATAAGTCTTACTTTCCTCGGGCCGTTGTGAGAGCATTGTATGAATAAAAACACCAAGGCAATGGATAACCGCGAATGTATAATTTACCCATTTAAACATCACATATGACTAAGACATTACTAACCCATATGTGTGTGTGTGTGTGTGTGTGTGTGTGTGTGTGTGTGTGTGTGTGTGTGTGTGTGTGTGTGTGTGTGTGTGTATGTTAGCATTTATGTATATATGTATGTATGATATTCATAAGTATGTACATGACCTTAAGCCCGGCGGCAAGCGTGCCGAACTGTAATGACATCGTTATTTTATTGCGTTGTTTACTAGGCTGT
The DNA here is from genome assembly GCA_034190875.2 of Urechis unicinctus. Taxonomy (NCBI): domain Eukaryota; kingdom Metazoa; phylum Annelida; class Polychaeta; order Xenopneusta; family Urechidae; genus Urechis; species Urechis unicinctus. The sequence continues at coordinate 7,838,006 of CM067350.1, read as the reverse complement.
TGAGCCAGGTCAAAGTCCGCTTTTAGAATAACCATGAGGAGGCCCGGTGCTCGGGAAGTAAGCATGGCAAGCTGCGGTAAACCGAACAGTTAATCTATTTGTCTGATTATTTCTCCTCTGAAGCCAGTGGGGATTGCTTACACAGTTATGCCTAAGTAGTATACGGACATGTATAAATGTGGTGCGCATGTGCGATGTTTCGTCGCATGACGGCCAAGTTGAAGTTTTTCACGCATATCCAAAACTGTCTATAGCAGAATGATATAAAGCGTCATTTATGCAAAGATGTGGCATGCAATGGATATAATGTAAGATGCCGTATTAAGGATGTATTTGGTCCATAAACCGCATGGCAAATATCTGTGTTCATCCTATATCCTGTTCAATACCAGCTGATTACGAGTGTTATCCTTATTATATTCTCTACATTATTCAGTATGCAAACAGTCACCATACTAAGAAGTTATACCCCACCCACACCTCCAATACGAGTTTATTAAAAAAAGCTTGCTATCTGCCACGTAATATGATGTTGTGATATATTGCAACGTTGGTGGTTCTGTCGACCTTTGCATCGAGATAAATATCCTGTTTCAAACAAACTCTTGATAAACTACATAAGACATGTAGAGCAAATATTCACCAGGTTCAGAGTGACGCCAAACAACTGCATCATGGGATCACTGAACAGCATACCTCTGTCAATGACTTGTTAACAATGCACCTGTAAACTGATTTAAGTAATTTATGTCTACGGCCTCTGAGGACGCTGTTCTAATCAGCTACTGACGACGCTGCTCTGATAAGCTTCTGACGACGCTGTTCTGATCAGCCTCTGACGACGCTGTTCTGATCAGCCTCGGACGACGTTACTCTGGTCAGCTTCTGGCGACGCTACTCAGATCAGCGTCTGATGACGCTGCTCTGATCATTGTGACCCCCAATTATATATACTACAGGCTTATACAGGATTTGTGCTTGCTGCTTATTGTCCAAGGGACAGGGAGCTTCACTCCTGAGAAAGGCGGGTTGGGCCCCTACTCTTACTGGCCCGGCTCTGCCACGTTAGTTTGCTGGTAAGTTAGCGTGACCACAGGCTGAGGTGTCTACGCCGTTCATGGCTATCCATTACTTTGAGTCAAACGGGGATAGTGACACCTTGTTGACGTGTAGCCCATGTATCTGGAACCAGAATTTCACAAGCTGAGGCCTGCATCTCACACCCGCTGACAAACTTCTCTAGGTGTTTCATTCTTTCCACAAGGTCATCGTTCTTAGTCTCAAAATCACTGGCAACATATCTCAGCTCATGCCTAATCTACTTCTCCATTTTACTCTCTTACACAACATTCAAGATCATCGATACGCTTTTGTGGGGTGTCTCGGTGTTCATTTCTATGCCTTGTTTATTCAATAGACTGAACGGTCAGGTATAGATAGACAGCAGGTGAAATGTCAAGCAATGAAATCGATCTTTCTATAGAGATGGGTCGATATCATTCACATTATCACTGGTGTAGAAGCAGGTGGACCGAATTGTTTTCTGATGTCTTCCAATGACTCGTCTTTTCCAAGTTGGATCAATGCATTTTTTTCATCGATTGAAACAGTCTGGTATACTTTTACAGATCTAGCCTTACTTACCCCCTCGATTTGGGTATATTGTGAAACCTCAGCTAAGACGAGTTTAAACTCATGATCCGATATATTACTCTCTTCAAGTGCTGTCGATGTAATGTCAGCAATGTTGTTCAATTTGCTCTGCATCTGAATGCGAATCTTATCATATTTTTTACCTTGATAGTCAGTCGCCGACTGATAAATGTTCCAGGGATTCCAAGTAGCCAACAAGCAGCCCCAGTAACAACCAACACAGTGGAATTAGGAATGGCAACTACTGCATCAACTGAGTTTCATGTACACAGCACAATATTTTTCGATCTCTTTCATGAGGTATTGCATCTTGAGGTTGATGTTATTCAACTGATAGAAGTGCCATGGATTCTCATCGATAGGGGACAACCCTGGGTAAATGTTAGGTGCGGTTGGTGTCCTCATAACTGTATGATTGAAGTAAAAGTAGAAGTGAAAGTGATACCTGGAAAGCGTTCCCACGTCTTCTGGAACTGATTTGGTCACCTATAGCCAACTCAAGAGGTGTGTCAAATATTCGGATGGCTGTACGTTTGTTCCTGGGCTTGGTTATATGATAACGGTTGTTTTAGACGTGGTGAACAACAATTGTTACACCTAGAAGGGCATGCTCACACAATCAATACGCAAAAATTCGGTCCTGCGCTGTAATAAGATATCCATGGTCAACACTATCACCAAATGACCACTTGTGCGATCCATTAACTGATGTCCCCTTTTTTCTTCTCCCAAATAGTAGTGAGGGGTTTCAGTGAGAGGTAGTTGTAGGCTTTTTTTACATATTCAGAGAGGGTGAACTGAGTGCTCTTCGTTTTTTGTCTAAGTTCATAGATGCTCGCTTTAATTGATATCTTGTAAATTCAAGAACAACACTTACAGGCAGATGTGGTTGTCCAATAGCTGTCCCTTATTATCCTATGACTGAACCCTCAACCTGTATAAGCCGTAATTTTACGTGTAGTATGGGTTATAGGGGGTTACAAGAAACTTACCAGGCTGACAGGGTGATCACAAAATGATGTGCAAATTTCGGTTGTATTAGGGGTTATTGGGCTTAAAAATGCTTATGAGCTTGTTGCACCAGTACCCCCATCGTCTATACTACTTCTATCGACGCTGCTATGATCAGTATCCCAAGCTGCTCCGATCAGCTAGCAGGAGTTAAAAAACTCTAGGAGCGACGGCTTTATGTTGACAGGCCTACATAACACCAACACGCGTGCCTGGGGAAAAAAATGTCCACCCAACATGGTATCTTTTTTAAAGTAGGACATGCGTAGTTCGCCTGCATACGTTGACAAAATTTTTATTCTGCTGGACGGACGCGTCGATTCAACACCGCATACAAGGCACTGCATTGCGTATCTGAAGGAGGAGTGGAAAGCAACTAAATTAAAGGGTTTGTGCGATCCTTTCATGAGGTAAAGAGTTATCCGAACATTCTGGTGAATATATATTGCGGTTGCTTAGAGTGTCAACTGTAATCGTGGTTGGTGGCGGAAGTGCCTCAAGTGTTTTGTCACTTAAGGGACATAATTAGGCATACCATTGTACAC
>CM067350.1:7795582-7828082 GCA_034190875.2 Urechis unicinctus | reverse complement strand
AATTTCATCATCTTATCCCTACCATATCCTTTTGTGGCGATATCTGCCTTTAGTCTTATGCAAAAACAGTCTTTGCTTTAAAGGCATGTGGGCCACCAAGTCGCGGGTGGAGGGGAGAAACGACCAGCACATGATATTCATTGAGTAAATATTAAGAGCTAGTATAATTAAAAACATTGCCCCTTGCGCATATGACACAAAAGTGCGCCTCCAAACGACCACATGTAAGGCTTTTCGCAATTATGAGCAGTAAGAAGAGCATTTCCATGTAAAATAGTGCATCACCTCTTACGTCTTCTTGATTTATCAAAACATTTCCGTACTTATTATTGGAGCAAGCGCTTGCTCACTGCAACTTTTCTACCCAAAATTCATCATCAGCTTTGGCATTATATGTTAAGCGTATATTTAAGGCACGTTCATTGTTGCAATCCTCCACAATGAAGCTGTTCTTTTCATATTAATACTTGATTGACATAATTAGATTCTGATGTTATATATTTGCCGGAACATATGTCGCAATATACCAGGCTGTTTGGTTCACGTATAATATTCGCACCAATAATATTTTGTTTATACTTATTTGACAGCATTTAACACACTTGTTTGGCCCACATAAGCGCAATTTGATTCAATTATTATGTTGTAGGGCGGTGGTAAAAACGGTCATTTACAGCCAACAACAGGTTTCGTTGCTTTGTATTGTAGTGAGGTTGGGGGAGGTGGAGGGGGGGGGGGAGGGGGTGCGGTTGTCTTCATCATCTATTTCTTCTTCTTTTTCTCCTTCTCTGTCTTCTTCTTCTTCTTTTTCTTCTCCTTCCTCTTCTTATCGTCTACTTTGCCAATGTTACATTCTTCATTATTTTACGCCAGACATAATTGCGCAATCTAAGCTTACCGATTAAGGAACAAATGCAGAAGTGGATCCTGCTCAGCAACCAAGATTAGAAAAACAAAATCATTGGCAGGCCAAGAGCTTGATTGCAGACCATTAATGATTTTGCTAATCCAGAAAAGTGGTCACATCCGCTATAAATACTAGATAATAACCACTTCTCTTACAGAATAGTTTAGTATCTAAAACATTACTGATGAAAACTATTCCCGTCCGAAGTTTAAAAACATGTTCGGATGTCAGCTGGCCATCGCAATATTAAACAAGATATTGTGTCTCATTTGCATGACAAACGCCGAACATTTAACACATAGCTTCTATTCTAGGTGGCCTATTGCATATAGCGGACACAAGTTAACTATGTTATATAAGTATTTATCTTCTGATATCAGTTAGGTTATTACGTCAGTATAAAATTATCGAGACGGCTTAAAGGCGATATGTAATGATGGAAAAACAGTTGTTATGAAAGAAACCAACAAACTAAATATATCAGGCAGAAATATCTCACTGAATGTATGTTAAGGGGATACTGATAATGTGATTAGCATAAGGTGACAGCTTAAGTTATCATGTTAACAAATGGTTCCATACATTCATTACCTTAAACTGACAATTGGAACGTATTTGTTGAATCGCAACTCTTTTGTTAGAACACATTGGGCAAGCCATCAATAGCCGGTTTATTTTTATGATTGTAGCAATTAATAATATGGTTTGTCTAGTATACTGTTGAATTAACACAACAAAGTGCTAAATATCGACACAATGTACAATTCGTAGTGTTGAGGAATAATTCACCTATAAATTTCATCCAGGTAATTAAGCCTGGTTTAAGCGAGTTAACAACTCTAAGAACAATCGGTTTTGATTAGCAAGGTTGTCATCAGCATCAAAGTATCAGCTTTTGCATGGTTTCTGCATTAGTGTCATGAAACGTGCGAATTCTAGGCTACGAACTAGCTAATGAACATTCACTTACTGAGCAGACATATTCACATAGCACTTCGGGATATATATCGAAAAGCAACCATACGCAATACGTTATAGATGCGTAGTACGCACACGTACCACACAAATAATGCATCCAGTATATTTTTGCCGACTCTCGCTCTCCCACAACACCCAGTATTTCAGCCTTTTAGTCAACGTTTATTACCCTTACATGATAATCATCCTTACATAGCTGTTCCATGGTCCATTTCATTAACAAGTCGTTGCATGTCTGTCATAATAGACGTCAAATATAACATGCAAAGTAGGGATTATATAAGCCGAAACGCTAGCTGTCTGAGATAATTTTGTCCAAGCCTGTTACAATTCTAACACATTACAATGAATGAATAAGCATGTGCTACTCAGAGTTATGTTATTGGTCAGCCCCCATCACTAATATTCGTAGGGTTCGAGCAATAATAATGTTGTTTGTGCCATACAGTCATGGATATTGCTACATAAGAATAGAGCCATTTGAGTAAGTCTGATTATTTGATATCGATCCTCCCACCCCTTTTGCTTAATTGAAAAATTTATTATAATTAATAGCTTTAAAACTGGTTGTTAATTTTTTTAAATTTGGCTTATCGTCTTTGTCAGGCCATTTCACACATAAATAATAATCTGGTGATGGAACTGTGGACTGTGTCAATTTCTCAACTTATTTCATTTGATTTCTCAATCTGTTTTTCTTACTCAAGAATTGGTGCAATTATCTATCTGGCTACCACAGCACATTCAGCTACATGCGTATAATTGGATGCATGTAGGTATGTAGGTAATGTGACTAAGCAATTCTTTAATTTAGAATATAAGAAAACATTTGATCCCAGATGCTATGATTCAGATATATGTTTGAATTTAAATTGATTATTAATAGGTGTATATCTTAATTAGGTTTTTGGATTTTCGTATGATTTCCGACCAAATGTCTTTAAATTGAAAGTCAATTCTATATTTTGGTGGTTATAATTACGTTGCTTAGTTACATTTTATTAAGAACTTGGTATCGAGAGGGGATATGATTAAGGTTCTTTATTTGATGGTCTCAAGGTTTGTTCCAGTGTTTCAGTTCAAACTCAGACAACAAACTAGGCCGCGAAAAACGGAAATTGTAATCTATGCTTCGACAACTCACCTGCATGCATACGAATGGATAAAGGAGGCCTGACATCATAGCTGATCCAGGCCTAGTTTGGAGCGAGAATTGTTTAGTTGGTTAATTAAGTACGCAACTAATTAAACTATACAATGGCTCGACATTAACATTTTGTAGAGTAAAAGAAGTTGTCAAGGTGTGAAATAGTTTGTTAAGGGAATGAAAGCACATGTTGGATGTGCTAAATGCATCCTGCGAAATACCTTGTTTGGTCATAATTTCTTAATATATATCTATATTATATATCAGAGTTATAGAGATAACTTAGAGAGTATATATATATATATATATGGCAATAATATAGAGTTCCATATATATATATAGTCATTGATATTATGTGAAACCGGGTATATAGCAAGTTTACCTTAAGTTGCGCTAAAAGTCTAGCTCATATCATATTGTAACGTGTGACAACATCCCGTCGTCGACCACGAAGGGAACACTACTTAGCAGCATTTAGCGGTATAATAAGGTTTCATTCTTTTTAGATAAACCTATATCTCTCTACGAATAACAAGAATATGTACAATGCCCTGATTCAATTAAACCCGCTGGTACGCTTGAAAAAAATAGCTACGCCACCAGATTCTAAGAGCTACTTCCTCTGTCATAAACTCACAACACCTTCCACCCTCACTAAATTCACCTCGTGATTTCCCTTTCTCTGTCTACTCTACCTTATTTATGCTAACCAAGCACTCCTTCTTTTCTCGCTTGTCTCTTCAGCCCAACCCGCCTCCGTGTCTCTCCGGTCCACTATTTGACTAGCTTAATCTGTTTTTATTCCGCTGTGCTTAATAGGGATGCGGCTGAAACACGAGGCATTATTCATGATCTGCTAATATGACCTCTTGATAGTATATCCAATCGCTATAAACGTATTTGTGCGGTAACAGCACAGCATTGCTCGCTGGGAAATGGCAATTTGCACGACTCGTATGATAATGGTCTAAAGTGATGTCTGCCCGGTCGTGGTTTTATATAAATGACACTCATATTTACGTTTTTATATGTTTATTACAAAAGATCTCGACCAGAATACATAACATTCTTTACAGAACATGATGAATGGTAGTCCTCGTGTCTTGTTTTGATCCACTCCACCTCCCTCATATCACCATTCCCTTGATCCTTTCCATTATCCCTCTATTATCCCCCCCCACCTCTACCTAACCTTTTCTTGCCCCACTTTACTATACGCCGCTTGTTTCTGTGGCTTCTGTATTGGGATCGTTGGCAAGCTTATCATGAATGAATTGAGTTAGAGACTGAACGCGAGAGCACACTTTTCATTTGTTTCCTTTTTCATAACATTTTCGGGAATATGTTCAGCGTCCATTGGCGGTTACTGGGCGCTGCACCACATGTTGCATGCAATTCAAGCGTGGGTTTGTCTCTTTACTTGATAGTTTGGACAAATATGCAACATGGAACGATGATACAAAACGAACCTTTTATGAAGCACATACTTCTTTACGTATTACCTCGTTTCGTCGCTATCTATTTATCAACACAATTAATAATTCGGAGTCAGCTGCAGTGCATTAATGAGTTTAAGCACAACTATCACTTCATGTTGATAGCAATCATGGATCAGCATCTAATCTATACTACTATATTGCCTTTGTGTCGTATTCTGATGCCTCCAATAATACGCAACTATAATATACAACTATACTAATTTCAACTGTCAGATAGACAACCTTAATTATTCTATCTGTATTGGAATATTAAATGTATGTCAGCCAGTACAGCCTCTCCCATACCTGTATTCAAGCGCTTATCGTGACCATGATTAATCACCTCGTCATGAAGTAAACATTTCATCAAATCTGACTATGAGTTAGCACTAGTTACCTAAATAGCAAATAAAATGATCTAAGGAATGGAGCTGGCTATATGAATAGGTCTGATCTATGAGCTATTGAGCCTTTGCTTTTGAACCCCCGGTGATATGAACCAATAAATGAAAAGCTATTGGCATCAGACTGTTTGCACGTAAATGTTAATTGTTCCGCATATAAACACACATTCAAACGGTGTGATGTATTTCTTTTCCTAAATACAACAAAAGGCACCCTCCATTCATGTGTGTAAAAAAAGTTGTGCAAATGTCAGCTGACCCTTATCGGCTGTACTTTGCTCGTTCAGGCTGCCAATGAGTCACGCAAGATCACAGCTGAATGTAGAGTAACATCAGAAGCTCTATCAAAGGATGCCACTGTAGAAGTCAAGGTCCTCACACCCCTACCTCACGTTGCCGGAGTAGTCCCAGGAAGACCCCGAAGCATCCCAGAGGCGCCATCCGTGTTGCATTCCCGGAGAGAACACGGATCTGATTACGTAATGGACAAACACAGAGACAACACAGAGTCGACACGATATGTGTACTGGGCCAAGACGGAGCTAACTCGGATGCCCCGTGGGCAACGCGGTACCTCCCGGAAATGCCTCCCGGATGTTTTTTAAGATCCGTTATTATGACATGCTAATCTGTTCCAAGTTACGTCATGGCCAGCGGTGCTGTTGTCTTCTCAGAAAGCGGACATATGCGACCCGTCTCGATGGTATCTTGTTGGATCTTTGTTTCCGCTTTTTTTTACACCCGATCGTCAACGGGGTTTTTTATCAGATGAGAGCCGTGCATACATCACAATCATCCTCATTCATCACCGTCGCTATATTACCTCGTTGTTGAAAGGGGCGTAAAAACATGGTGTTTCATTAATTGTTCGAAGCTTGCCTTAATGCTATCAGAATCCGTATTACTGACAGCATTTTCACTCAGGAGGTAAGATATTGTCTGAACCCAATGTCGCGTTAGTGTGTTCGCTTTAAACGTAGGTATGGTATATGTGGCGTTTTGTGGAAATCATGTTCAAACAGCGTGTCGCTTGTTGTGATTATCATTATTCATTATTACATGGTAGTCATATTTATGAATTTCCTCTGTCCATTGCTTTATAATTAATGTGGTTATAATGCAAATAACATCAACGCTTTAACCGATCAAGGAATGCTCAATTAACAGCATACAACAATGATATCAGCATTTACAGGTTGAACGATGCTTGTCATGTTAGCTCCAATATAACCGTTCTAAATGTCACAACACCACGTGTTCCCATTTCGTTTTGTATCATACTTTAAATCTTATACGCTATGGCTCATTAAGGACGAACATTCATGGCAAACCTAGTTTCATTTAAATGGAGGAGCGTTAGTAATTAGCTAAGAGACCACTTAGAGTGAACGGCAAACTTAGTGACATTTACATTGAGGGAAGTTAGCAATTAGCTAAGAGAAGACCACGAGTGAACAGCATGTTTTGTGTTGGGTTGCTACTCGCGTTGGCGGAAGATGCGATGTGGACGTTTTAGTGGAGCGGTCTTTCTGACATCTGTCTCGCGAAGCATGCCGTGTAATTATGCAAAAACACTCATGGCATGATTAAATATCTAGGGTTACAGGGATCTGAGGCGAACACTGCTCCTCATGATGGGTCATATGCCTTGGCACTTACTGATAGTAGATGAATAGAAAACAATATTCACGAACTATTAGCTGATTTAACCTTTACAAACACCAGATATCTGAAACACCGAAATATATGATAGTAGTTACTCTGAATCTCTTTCGAAAGCATACCTTTCATTTATGATGTGGCCGATGGGAACGTTGGTACAGACATGTATTTTGGGATTTGGTTAGCTAATAGACGGGTTTCTATAGACCTGAACTTTTATTCATGAGAACCTAAATGTCAATCTCATAGTGCGCAAATACTGATCGTCAGGAAGAATCAATTTGACGGTCATTAGCAAGTGGCCATATTTCACGTAGATTTGCAAAATAGATGGTACATTATATTGGCAAGTCAGGCAGCGCCCTGGAATTTTTCGTTCTCATAGTTCCTCGTCCCTAATCCCCCTTCTTCATCAACTAGATGACTGTTTTATTAAAATCTACCATGAAGCAATGAGTTATAATATCTTCGATAATGGGGATATTTATAGCATTGAGGGTATTTTTAGTCCACCATATTGCTCTTACAAACACAATTCCCTTAATTTCAAACCAGTACGAGCTGCGCGACAAATATTGAAACCAAATTAAGGTACCTTAAGATTGGATGTCAACTTATAGAGCTTTGATACAGAGCATATGTATAAGTATATTGAATATTGATGATCACTGCATCCCATTTGTCCAAGAAATAATTGATATCAGTCTTTTGGTTATTGGGAATTGGGAATATTGCAGCCATTATTGCATATTCTGCCCAGATAGGATTTACCATGCGCAGTTCTGTCGTTACGATCGATGTCATGCAGGTCATTCTATCGCATGGTATGGCAGTGATGTGCAGCCAATAACGTCGCAATTCTGTTCTCTTATTTTAGCCATGTCATCCATAGCAACATATAGCAACATCAAGCAGCTGTTGTGATATTGGTTGGTTCTTTTAATATCAACACTTTATGCTAAATCCTGTGATCCACGGTCCTTAATATTGGCAAAATGTGCCACACTATACTTGTGTAGAGGCTATCATATGCCAATGGTTGTCAGTTACGTGTTACAACATCACGGACAGAAATGCATTTTGTCATATTTTCAATCCATGGATTTTGGTCGATAATAGAGACCTTACACAAAGCGAAAGAGAACCATTTGTATCATTATTTACCGATTTAACTGCATTGACTGGCCTGTCAAAGAAGACTGCTTGTCAGCGCGTTAAATTGCGAAGTAGAGGGGATGGATTCGTGGACTAACAGCACGCGAATGCTCTGTGTGTGTGTGTGTGTGTGTGTATGTTTGTGTGAATGTATGTGTGTGTGTGTATGTGTGTGTGTGTGTGTGTGTGTGTGTGTGTGTGTGTGTGTGTGTGTGTGTGTGTGTGTGTGTGTGTGTGTGTGTGTGTGTGTGTGTGTGTGTGTGTGCATGTATGTGTGTGTGTGTGTTGTGTGATCCCATGTCTTTTCTTGTGGACAAATGTGTGTCATATCATCAATGACGAAAAGGTGTTGTTTTTTGCAATGAATATATGACGATTTAACAGCCCAAAAAACCGTATGCAGTGGCGATCCTGCTCATATGATTCACAGTATATTTCTTATGTAATATGTAAATACTAATGCTGAATGTCATATCAATGTCGACGGTGATGATATATATTATATTCTTTATTGCCAATGTCGGTAACATCCTAAGCTATCATCATTTTAATATACTGAATGTCATACACCATTTATGCCAGTCGCCATGTATATTTAATATTGTCTTTTGGTAATGTGGGCTGGGTAGCAAGATTAAGCCAGCTCATTATTCAGCTCCCTAGTGCATGCCCTTGTGCTGCTCTGATGATATTTTAGCGGATTATGCGGAAATAATTATATAGTTGCATCTTGTTAACAAAATGAATAATTACAGACACATGGATATTTCGAGATGGAAAAGATTGTAATCGTTGATTATCATTTTTTAAACGTATACAAAAAGTTCTTTATAAGCACTAGGCAATCCAGAATATCAAGGCGAAATCACAACAGGAAGTTACAATTGCATCACGAATGCAATAACATTGTAATATTTGAATAGCAGTGTGACAAGCCTGAAATTTAGAATATAAGATTACGTAGAAGCATAGTAACTACGGTGTACCGTAGTAACAGCGAAACAGCACCGATGCAGAAATGAAAGACAACTCACATACCAATGCACAAATACACATGGAAACACGCCTCACATACACACAAACACATACATATTTACTAAATAGGGAACATTCGATTGTATGTTGAAGCGCCCATTTTGTATCTCGCTGGTTTTCTCATTACCTCTTCGGAAGGCATTCCAAGACCACAGCGGTACGTCAAGTGTAACATGAAAAGAGCGATTACTTAGTACGCTATATGACAATTGGTTCATTGCTACCGTTTAGAATTGCAGGCTACAACATTCCGAGCAACTTACTCTGTGTGTGTGTGTGTGTGTGTGTGTGTGTGTGTGTGTGTGTGTGTGTGTGTGTGTGTGTGTGTGTGTGTGTGTGTGTGTGTGTGTGTGTGTGTGTGTGTGTGTGTGAGTGCATGTGTGAGTGTGTGTGTGTGTGTGTGTGTTTGTGCGCATGGCGGAATAAAAACGATTCGTAGCCTGCTTCCGATGGCTATTTGAATGTAATCAAATTATGTGCAATAATGTTCAGTAGGACTGTTGGGTTAAGATACTCATGCTGGGGAAGAGACGTAAACAGACACCCTGCATTAAAACTGCCATATTTGCATCAAATATATTGGTCGCCTCACCGTTACGATACCCTGTTGCAGATGGTGAGTTTAATAGCATTCCGAAGAAAACCAAGAGCTTTATGCCCATGTTGTGTGTATTTGGAAAGTGTGTGCGAATTGTCATGTAATGCAGTTTTGCAAAAGGCGTGTGTATTAGCATTTAGATATGTTTGATTTGTGTTTTTGGGGCACAATTCAACGAATGTTTTGGTGAAGAGTCAGATGCATCATTTCATCACTATAGTGATCTGCAGCAAAATTTCATTAAAAAAGTTCTCTCGTTCAACAATATGATAGATAGATAATGTTGTTTTTTTAAACCTGTTATTTCATTGAATTCGTCAGGTTTATCATATTAGCTTTTACATGGCATTTCGTTGTCTCTATAATAGAATATATATTACAGGATTAAACAGGATCAGAGTTAGCATTTCTATTGCGAAATGGGCTTCTGCATCATACATTTGCAAAGCGTGGCATATAGATTCTGCGTGAATAACTACACGTTAGTTGTCAGTCTCCCAAAAGGAAGTGGTGAACTGATTAGGCCCTACCTGATTATATTTACTACTACTGTAGACCACCCACTATGGTGTGTCTGATGTTGATTGACACGTTAATGTATTTCTTTTTCTCCGCCATCTTTTTTCTCAAAGGAACGCTCTCAAACACACATGCGCACACCGCCTTCTGCTGCTATCTGTAGCACTAGATTTACCAGGGATATGTTAACCCGTATCTCCAAAATATATGACATCAATGGCAGACATCCGTTGTCTGAGGCTGTAACATGGCCAAAATGCACAACAACAGGACATTTCTCAATCAGCTTCCCAGCCATCCTCGTTAACGATCGCACACGCGCAATAAGACCTCTATTTCGTTAGTGATGCATTGGGTCTTTGCTTTAGCAATGTACATCTTAAACTTACACATAAGCTGGAAACCCAAGATGCTTCATGAGTAATTTGAGAGCCATAGAATTAGAGGGATGGGTGTGAGAGCAGTAAAACCGTAGGCTATTGAATGCACGCGCCTGATAAGTCAGGGAGTGGAGCTGGGCTGTGAAAGCAACAGCAGTCCTCACATTAGACAGGAATCTTATCTTAGTAGTAAGTAAGCTTTGACTAAGTGCGTGAAATCCATATTGATGATGGTTATTACCCTCTAGGAGTGTATAAACAAGCATTGTAGACTTGACATGACGACCATGGTGCACTTCAGTTACAAGTAAAAACACTTCACAATGCGTCATGATTATTAACTAATTCCACGAATGCAAACCATGATATCAAGACCATGGTGCACTGCAGTTCACAAGGGTCTTGGATATCAAGTGGATAGATATACATAAATATATACACGTATATATATATATATATATATATATATATATATAGATATTTATATATATATATACATATATATAATATATATGTATATATATATATTTATATATGCAAATATATATATGATATATATATATGATATAATATGAATAAATATATATATATGTAAATATTCATATATATATACATGTAAAAATATACATATGTAAAAATAAATATATATATATATGTAAATATACACACATATATACATATATATATATATATATATAAAATATATATATATATATATATATATATATACATATATATATATATATATACATATGTATATATATAAATGTATATATAAACATATAAAGTATATTTTATATATATATATTTGAATATATTTCGATAAATATACAATACGCACATATATATACAAATATATATGTATATATAAATATATATATATATAAACATATATATAATTACATACATATGTATATAAATATAAATATATATGCATATAAATATGCCTCTATATATACATAGATATATATACATGTACATAAATTTTTATATGTATATATATTTATATGCATATATATATTTGCACAACCTGCACAACAAAGAGAAATATGTGATCTACTACAGGACTCTCAAGCTTAACCTATCGCTGGGAATGCGAATTACTATGATACACCGTGTGCTTGTATTTTACTTTCTATACTACTTCAATAATGAAATTGTTATGGTGGCTACTCAGGTGAAGAAAACGAAAACATACTCGACACGAATTAGGATTTTTATCTCTGATTTCAACGCATACTGAGCCAAGCGAGGGCATTTTGTTTTTGTTCGGTGTTTGAGCCATGTTGGTGGTCCTGGCAATGAGAGGACAGACTAAGCTGTCCGGTAAGCTTTTGTGCAGCAACAGATTATTAATCTATTCATCTTAAACCAATTTATGAAATTCAGTTCCATATTGAGGATTAAACACACAGCTGCAGCGACAGTGAAGCAGATGAGGCAATAATTGCTCGTGCTTATATAAGTCACATATGTATGACACACAGATGAGCCCATTTTTTGATTTCATGTCAAGCACATTCTCATCAAATCTGCTGACCTAATTGCTATTAAGGACTGCCATTTCCAGTTCAAAGTATATTGTTCGGGATAGTTGATATAGCTTAGCTTCATCGTTATGAATTGCTCATCAATTTATTACATGATTGAGGATGGAATTGTATTATTAATTGTTCTACTCCTTAACTTCTTATCTATCTTCATTTAACCTATCGTTGTAGACGTATATTAATGGCGTGCAATTGAAGGTATAATGTTATGAGCAGGTAGGGGACGACCGCCGGTTGATGTGATGCACGTCTAGGGAAAACCTTTAGATCGAAGTGACTACTGTCATAAAGTGAACTGCATACTGCGGTTGAATATCTAATCTGCGAGTGAAAAAGAAACACATTACACGCTTTTTTATCGGTAAATACTTAATTATTCGTAATATTCAACATGAAACCAATCTTTTCCTGATCAGAAAAAGCATTCAAAATATTATAATGTTAACAGTCAAGGAAAAGACTGACCAATAGCTATGCGGTCCCCGGTTTCACTGGTGGGTCAGGTGTAGGCAGGTAGGGACAGGGTTGAAACAAGGAATTAGAATAAGTCATTGGTTGGTGGTTCACTTCTTACTAGTTAAATATGTTTTTTTTTACTTTGAGATGTGGCTTTGTATTTAATAAAACATTTTGCCCAAAT
Organism: Urechis unicinctus; assembly: GCA_034190875.2. NCBI lineage: Eukaryota > Metazoa > Annelida > Polychaeta > Xenopneusta > Urechidae > Urechis > Urechis unicinctus. The sequence continues at coordinate 7,815,629 of CM067350.1, read as the reverse complement.
CCCAACTCCTGAATGCAGTTTCCCTATTCTGTCTTTGGCAACTCCTGTGTTATTAAATTATTTGTTCTCATAATGAACTTTAGATGAAGTTACCACTAATTTCAATATATGTCTTGTAGGGCTTTGATTCAATCTAAGCTGTTTATGTTATATGATGAATCCAAATAGAGTTTGTGTGCATGCATTGATGGTCTTAATATTTTACCTGAGAAGCCTTACCATTTTATTTTGAACCATTTAGGTGATTGGTGAAGCGATGTTGCTTCTAGTATTTTGATTAGTTGGGTGGAGGGTAGGGTAGGGTCTTGGTGGGGGTGGGGGGGGGGGGGTGTGTGGGTGTGGGTAGGGTGTCGGTCACCAAAAAGGATCTATAAGGTAGAATGTTACGCAATGGAGTTTTTTTTGTATGGTACCAAAATGAACTGGCAAACACATGAGATCACATTTCTAATAGTTACATGACCTGTCATACATATGAATTTATATAAATCTATAATATTTCAATGATAAAACTATCTAACAACAAACGATGAAAATGTATCTCCTTGAATCCAATTCCGAGGCATAACGTACATGTACTGATAATGGGTAAAATCGAGTCATCTGGGTTTTGAGATAGTGCCTCATTAAATGAATGATATCTCAGTAATAACACAGTAGAATTTACTTTAGCTCTGTGGATTTTACATTAAAGCCTCGCCTTTACATTAAAAGTAGTCCCAACTCCGACCGGTCATTTACTAGATTTTCAGAGATGATTGAAAATAAGGATCCCGTATCCGGTGACGCTTTTGTGCATGAATTTAGTCACGATTAAAAGGCTGTTTGTTCACTCTACTGCTTTTGCGATTTTGGCCCCTTGTGTTTATACCTTCATCCAATACATGTTACCTTCATCGAATACATGTTAACATACGCACCAAAGGGTATTTTATAACAGATGGGTTGATTTGCTGGTGCAATGTGTTCAGCATTGTAAAAGTCACTTCGATCTAAGGGTTTTACTTCAATCGACGTGCATCACTTTAATCGGCGGTCGTCCTCTACGAAGGTAGATATGAGTGCGTCACATGCTAACCATGAGGCCCATGGGCATATGTGGAAACTTGGCGAATTTCATCAAGCATTTTGAAAAATTGGCCCATTAGTTATGGTGGATTTTTATTTTTTTCTGGCACAATTAAACCACTTTTTATCGCCATCACACCTATAAGCGGCAAAATGCATTAAACAAAGTCTTGGTCCTTGATAGATGGATAATGATTTGGCTGATAATGATTTTATTAAATACTACCGCGGCGTGCCATACTTGAGCACTCGTGAGGCGAGCAGAGAGTAGCGGCAACCATTGTACTGCCCACTGTGTAAGGCTACTGTTAACAAACCATAGAAAGGCCATAAGAAATTATACACATTGTACACTATAGATTATTCACAATGTATTATAATTAGTGATATGTTCAGAATTGAATGAACTTCCTTCGAGTGAAATTCAACTTACGATACGACCATTTACTTCAGATTTCAGTCCCATTTGATTCGTTCGTTACCGGAAATGACGCCATCAATATCCATACAATTTAAGGATTAGATTCGCGCTCTTTATGTCAACAACCTGCCCAATTATTTTGACTTTTGAACCGATATTTACGATTTTATAGGCAATCAAATATTTTACGAAAAAGTTCATGTGGAAATTCTTTCTCAAACTCAAAGCTCTTTGAAAACGACGAATATTTTGATGAGACATGCCAGTCATAAAAGTTTGATATTAGATTCAGCTTTCAGAAAATGTAAATATTATTACAATCTTATAATTAGTAAATTAATTGTGAAATAAAACAGTTTCGAGGTTTTGGCTGCAAGAAATTTTCAGGCTGCTAGAATTTTTTAACAATGCATTAGTTACAATAATATATATGCAAAAAAGTTCTGCTGCATTACACTTTCAGAATAAGTAAACTGTTTTAAAAATTTAATAATTATGCATGGAGATATGAAATATTAATTTGTGTAATAAGTTCATAAGTGCTCGAAATATTGCTGTATTTTTTGTTGACATTTGGATTGATATCACAATATTTCGACCTGGGACGCTTAGGAAAACCATTAATATAATCATCGAACGTTTGCAATTGAATTAAGCTACAAAATGGCGTACATTGAGTGAAAATTGAAGCATTATTTACAGAGATATTCGGGATTCCAGATTTTCAATGATCTTGAACTTAGCTTGAGGTCAAGGTCAAAATAAAGCCTCTAGGTTTTGCGCATTATTGCTTTCGACCGTTTTAAAACATTCTGAAAATTACGACCTGTATCGCGTGCCAAAAAAGAGAAACCTACCAACAAACCCACAAAAGCACAAATCGGACTGACCAAGATCCCTAAGCTAATGACAGCGCAAGCACGTCTTTGTTGACGGCTTTGACGATAAACGACAGCAGTAGAAATACGGACACAGTAAGAAGAACCTTCGACAACTACCCGCCGAATTCAAGGCAACATTGCTGAAATCCGTTACATGAAGATGCTATTCGTAGCTGGTGACGCTGCCAATTAAAGCAGCAATATGCCTACCTAAAGCAACCGTTTTTCATGCTGTCGGCAAAACCTTCGATCTAAATGTGACACCTTATTTGACAACTTTGTGCATGACCAAGTGTTTAATGGGAAAAATGTTGGCAAAATTTATGGACATAATATTTACCACGTAGGTTCGGCTTATTGAATAAATTGTAGCGCAATTATCAAGCGTCAGATTTTTACCCGCCCTCCCCCCCCCCCTCACCATGTGTAACGTTGCATTCAATTTATTTAAAGAATCGAGACTTTACATATGTTACACAGACAAGATGTTACATGGATAAAGCTCAACACGTATGCACAGGGCTAAGAATATCTCTGGAACTTCGACAATTCATTCCTTTTTATATGGCCCAAGCATTGTTGGGTGTGTCCCACGTCGCATCAGCTGGTATTTAGGTCAATATTGTACGTGATCTTGCTTCTGATTATGGTATTATGCGTCTCAGTGAGCTTTACGGTACCTTGAAAAGTTTATTTGGGTCCCCCTCTTCTTGCTATTGTGATGGTTTGCTTTTTCCCTCTTGGACGAGGCATTCTTTATAATACTCATGACTGTACAAGACAGTTGTTCCAATAATAAAAAATCGCGACCTCTCCAGCTAACCTGCAATATTCACATAGGTCTGCCAATTGTTTTCGTAAACGAACATGTTTTTTGAAAATAGGAGTATCTGTATTAACAATGCGGGACTACAATTTGCAATTTCAGTAAAGCAAAATTATTATCCGTATTATTATTTTTTTTGCCGCGATCTCTTTCTGCCAGAAAACGCGGTAAACCGCTTTGCAGTTTTCTTTCGTGGAATTTCGGGTCTAACCTTACCAAAATTTTTAAAGAGGTAGACATGGTTTCTTCATTGAACCCCGGAATCATTGTCATTGATATCGGTTCAAAACATTTGTCTTCAGCTTATGGTTCTCCCTCCTCGTTTGCTATGCTATTGATCAACGAAAACGGCGTCTCTCGTGTCGTTATTTCCTTGGTTCTCTACGATGTTGTGGCGTACAATGTTGCGTATTCTCAGCATTCAACTCGCAAGGCCTTTTGTTTGTATGCTTTGTTTTATAATACTACCTTGCTTTATTTGTGAACTTCCTCCTTAGACCATTTTCTGACGACATCGTGTTATTTGGTCAATGTGGCATCAATATTTGCTTTCGATGCAGTCCAATATAAGCAGACTGGGCTAATTCAACAGCATTTGCCGTTTTATTATTGCAGCTATTAACTTATTGTCTCATTGAACTGATTTCCCTCATTTGTTTATTGTCTACTAGAAGTAGACATCTTGAGTGCATTCAGTAATAGTGTGAAGACGATATTACATACGTATTTCATTTGATGTAATCTTGGCTTGTTCTGTTATCTTTATGAGCTCTTTCATCTTTATTTATATCATGCACATATGCGTTGTATTAAGTCATGCTATTATTACGAGCCTTTGTTTACCTTTTGTATACCATTGGGCATTCTATGTATGATTTGGGCCTTCATATATTTGCACTTCTCTTAGCCACATTGATCCTACGACATATGCTTCTAGTTGTCACTTTTGACCTGTTTCATTATTGCATGAGCATCCGTCTGGCGTAGCTTCACTTAGGTCTAGCTATATTTCTATGTCCACCTATTTCCGATGAAGCACAATTTGTGAGCTTATATATATATATATATATATATATATATATATATATATATATATATATATATATATATATATATATATATATATATATATATATATATACATATATATATATATATATATATATATATATATATATATGTGTGTATATATATGTATATATATATATATATATATATATATATATATATTATATGTATTTATATATATATTTAAATATATATCTAAATATATATATATACTAATAATATATATTCATATATATATGTATGTATATATGTAAATATTTATATGTTTATACAATCCAACGACATATGCGTCTTGTTGTCACTTCTGTCTTGTTTTATTATTGCGTGAGCTTCCGTTTGGCGTAGCTTCACTTAGGTCTAGCTATATTTCTATGTCCATCTATATATATATGCTTATACATTCCGCAAGGTTATGTTTCATGACGTAGACTTCGATCAGCTTGTTGTATATTTTCCCTGAGCTTATGTCATGCGGCGTAGACGTCGGTTTACCAGTTCACTTAATACGGTCTGATTTTACATCAGTCTTACATTTATATTATATCAATCTGCTCTTGTCTCATATTGTGGAATTAATTGCCACTTGCATTAAAATATATTCTACTATTATGCACACTATTTTTTGGTGTGTTTGCTATTGTTTAGCTTTGTAGCAACTATTGTGATCATTACTGTGAGCTAACGCCCCAAATGGTGGCGCCTAGGCCGCGCTCTGTACTCAACGTGCTATAATGTGTCTTGATATGTGTTATTGTGAGTGCACTGATTCTGCCGTTTAAGTTCAGCTGCTTCAGTTATCGACCTCATCGTAAGGTGGAAGCTAACTGCATCGTCCTCACTTTTACCATATATTTTACTGCCCAGATTATCACAAATATCTCACCATTAGGTTTTAGGTTCCCTTGTTTTGTTTCCCAAATGCCATTCCCGTCAGCCGCTCTTGGTTTTGCAGATGTTACATCGATCTTTGTCCTGTGCTGGTCTCTTTGGCCATAACTTTCAAGGTCATAGCTTCGCCATTGTAGCAACCACTACAGCTGCTATGTGGACATTTTCCGAGGAAGAAATACAGCGAATGGCTAGCTGGAAATTGTTTGCCTTCGAAATGAACACGCTTATCCCAACTCTTTCAATCAATTTACTGCTGCAATCATGATCAAAGTTTTCCCTGTCAGCATTTTTGCGATATTTCACCTTATTCGTCTAGTTACTGTTAATACATTTCATGCTATGATGTCAAATGAGGTTGGTAATTACCAGTCTTGCAGTCCTTGCTCATTTTTTTAATGATCATTAGTGGCATGTTTACTCATGTTAGTGGCTATTAGAGTCTATTTCGTTTTAGTTACCACTAATTATCCGCCATTTATTTCATTAGACGGGTACATATAGTAGTTTCTCCGCATTTCAACTGACCATGTTACTTTGTAGTACATAATGGAGACCAGTGAACCTGGTTTTATTTCATGCCAATGCAGCGTAACATTCGTGTATATGGAGTAGCATCTCGCCTTTAGGCTACCGAAATATAGTTTGAGTGCTGACATATTGATAGAAATCTCAACTGCTTATTGTCCACATGTTTTGTCTGTGTAGACAAGGCAGCTACAGTCTCTCTTATTGTTTGCATTGTTTAATCTGTGCTTTTTAACTGAGGTTGGTGCACACCTGAAATTACTTACATTGACGACTACATATTGTTTATATCACTTGGATTTTATCATGCAGGCGCCCTTAGACTTTGAGTGGAGAATAAAGCAAGCATGGTGCGTTTATATATTATATTTGCTCAAATATCCGACCTGTTAGAAATTATTTTCGAAATTTTTCGCTCGATTTATTATTCTATTTTTCTGATGTAGGTTATCATCCATGATCTATTTAATAAATCAAACTGAATAATATGATCGTTCCAGTTACACAACCGAAAGGTGAATGAAGTTAAGTAATCTGTATTTGCCCTGAGCTGGACATCAAAGTTGTCCGTCACGGCACGAACGCCGCCTCGGTCACGTAGCAACGTTACGCATATGGGAATGTGAAGCGCGCATAACAGTTTTCAACCATGTTATTATTTGAAATTATGATTGAAAGAAACTCTGGACATTGAAGTATGGACTAATTGATGAAAAACACAGATTATACCCCCGGGAATAATCTGACCTACGCTCTTTAACCCCGGGTTTAGTTTGGCGGGGAGCTATTCTGGCTTGCTACACCGGCGCCCGCCTGGTGTGTGCGATGTCCTGCCGGTCACAGGCCAGGCATCGGCCGATTTATGGGCGATCAGTTTGCGATTCGAAACGCCGCACCAGGTTTTAAGACTGAGTGAAATGTAACTCGTTGCCCGCCCGATGCCCGAAAATAACCCGGCAGCCACAAGGAGTCTCGTGGGGCCCGGCCGAAAATGACTAGAAATCCGTCACAAACTACTCGCAAACACATCGAAAGCTAATTGTGCCTGGGGTATAACTGAGTGAATGCTTTGATGAGGCGAGCTTCGGAGCACAAGTTGCTCAAGACGAGCAAAACTACCCACATTCGTCTGCGACAGTTGATCCGATTCCATACGGATATCACCGTGTTTATAAGATATTTTCACAAAATATTCGTTTCGCCAAGTAGATCATCACTTGACCAACAGTTGGATTGAATAATCAACCCTTTCAACATCGCTTTGATTGTGAAAACGCCATGTATGAGAGCGTCCGGTTTTGAGAGGATGAATCGCCGTATTTTGACACTCAGAATAATCAGTGATATCCACATTTTTCGTACATGGAAAATTATGAACGGTAAATATAGAATATTGCCAACACACACACACACACACACACACACACACACACACACACACACACACACACACACACACACACACACACACACACACACACACACACACACACACACACACACATACTAAAGGGAAAAACGTATCAACGTGATATGGAGATTTATTCGAGGCACATGTATCTGGTCAGTGTTCATTACGATACGTCCTCTCAAGTACAATCGAAATCGACAGTGCTTAGAAAGACGTAGTTCCGACTTTCAAAGTAAAAGCATGTAGGACAGCTTATGAATAGCAATGAGGTTTAAAGACATGATAATGTAATGCTTCATCACCAGATTATCCACCTCATTAACTTTGGGCATATTGATTTTTTGTATGCATTACGCAAACATGGTGGGATATATCGCGACGGCAACGAATGGTGAACACACGTTTCCTGTCATAGATGCTAAAGTTGTAAAATTTATAAATAGAAGTAAGCAGTGGATCTTGGTCACTGGCAATCACTTCATGGAATTCTATTTCAACATTGTTATGAAGCTTCCGTTCCAAATGACCAATTGTGTCTTGATCGATATATACGCAGGATGTCCTTAATGTTAGTAACTAATATAAATGGGCGTAGGCTTCGTTTATTGTCTGACCATAGACAATCTATTATACAGAGCAGCTACATCATTCAGCTGATATGATTGAAATTAAACCACTGATCTAATGCTTTCTCATGGGATAATATCACGGTCGTTGGATAAAGAGTGTATATATATCCTTAAAGCACAAATGTAGTGTAGTTATTGCTGAGAGTAATTGAAATTGCTTAAATACCTAAGTATTCGGATACGCTATCATCAGAAATGCTAAGCAGCTGAAGAACACGCTGGGATCACTCCTTCAGAGTTAATAACGTCGAGTTTGCTTTTCATCGTCCCTTACTAATTCGTCTCCATACATACACAGTTTAATAAATCTTTAGTTATTATCTCAGTAGTGTCGTTTAAAGGCCATAGACTATTCAATCTCTTTATGATTTGAAAAATTTTCTATGACGTTGACAGCCCATAAAACATCTGAGATGTTTGAGTTGCAGATGTTGAATTGAAACGCAGGCTTTTCGGGTATAGTCGTTGATGAAGAATACACTAAAATCCGACATTCATAACAGACATATTGCACTGACACGTCAATATAAATGGATTTCATTTTGTCGCGCCTTGGTTCAGCGTGAGCATAGCTAATAGTTTTTACATGGAATAGAGTCATGAAGGTATTGTGAATTTTCACTTTATAGAACTATTCTGTCATTACCTTTCTGACTTTTGCCGAATAACCAGTGAAATTGTTAATGTATTTAATCACACATGAACTATTTTATTGTTTTATGTGTATCCGTGATAATTAATATACATATAATGTACTACATATATACCATATGCATACAATTCTGAATAGGTATAACAGAAAGCCATTTAATGCTGATTTGGCATTACCAAGGAAAACGCTTTCAAGAAGTGTAAACCAGTCAGTTTTGCACGACACTACACATTATATTTCGCAGATATTTCCTGTTAAGCATTCACAGCCCAGAGTGATATATATATATATATATATATATATATATATATATATATATATATATATATATATATATATATATATATATATATATATATATATATATATAGGGATATTTTAAGTAAGGATATATATATATATTTTATATATATATATATATATAAATATACATATATGTATATGAAGAATATATATATATGAACATATATATATATATATAGATATATACATATATATATGTATATATATAATTATATATATATATACATATAAATATATATATATACATATATATATACGCATATATATATATAAATATATATATATACATATATATACATATATATACGATGATATATATATGCATATATATATTATATAATGCCGAGACATACTTTACAATGAGCAGTTATATATATATATATATATATATATATATATATATATATATATATATATATATATATATATATATATATATATATATATATATATATATGTATATATATATATAAATTTATATGTATATATATATATATATATATATATAAATATATTTATGTTATATAACTTCTTCTGTCACTCTTGTTAGTGGTAATTGTTTTTGTCGATTTTGTCTTTTGTGGTAGTCTCATGGTGTCGTACGTGTATGAATGAGCGGAGCCTCGGTATTTGTAGGGAAACGGATATAAGGCATTTGTAGGCAATATTGAGTGGTGTAGGGCAGCTTGTGCGTATCTTAACATGTTTGCATTTTCCTGTATTTATCACAGAAGTGGTTATGTAACGAAAGCGGTATCTGTTGACGAACGTTACAGATTGGAATGGGACATATTGACCAGGTGAAGTGTAAATTTTTGATAAGGGCCACAGAACATGCGTGTCTGAAAGAGATGAATTTTGCTTGTCCAAACGTGCCGATCACTGGGGTTGTTATTAAGGTATCTGCATAGAGCGTCACGCTACAATTTAGATACCTTAATTACAACCTCCGTTTTCGGCACGTGGATTGGAGTGCTTATGAGTTCAGTATGGATACAAATAAATGGTGTGTTTATGAATGTAACCGTGTATGAGCGCGTTTGTTGATACCATTACTAAATGTACTGTCTATTTATGTAAATCTCTGATTAGTAACACGTGTTGGTTTTGTTATGATAATATGATACATAATATAAATGTATATTTACTCGTACATAATATAAGAGTTCAGATTCCCTCGTAATATTCGTGCATTCCATGGTCGATATACCTCCCCAACTATTGCATCATTTTGTTTCGCTCTATTTTGCGTTTCACATTTTGTTTTTTCATGGAATACACACTCAATACCATAAAGATCATCCCTATGTTTGTAATCCTACGACCCGTTTACAAGTACGGAAACTGAATCACAAGACTTATCAGCCGCGAGTGGATTTGCAATATTATAAAGGTAAGGATTGCAATTAATGACAGTAACATCTTTAAATGAGGTTTATGTCAATGTAATGTTATGGTTCAAAGAATGCATATGTGACACCAGACAATGGAAGTTGTTGTTGTACGCTTCGTACGTTCATATGCATCAGAGATAGATTATCAGGCATTTGAACGTTTCATTTTGCTGAAATTAGTTTCAATGTAATATATACATCTTGCTTGTTCATCACAATTGAAATAATGTATATCTGAATCAGTACACATGTATATTTGTAAATATTTGAATCCGTAGTTATCATCGCCGTAATGGTTACAAGGAATAATGGATTGTGGAGAGACAAAACAATACCAATTGTCAAACTATTGGTTTCTACACAATGAATCATTCTTACTTACATTGGATAAAAAGCATAGGTGCGTTAGGCTGTGACATGAAAAGCATTCTAGTTTGTAGGAATGATGATGGACATGTCGGTTGCATATACAGCATGTGCAGTTTATCTAAATTAATGCGAAAGATGAATCATAACATACAAATACAATTACACTACGGAAGGATTATTAAACGGGCGGAAGTAGAACAGAAGTCCGTAGAGAAATATAAAAAGTTCCTCTGTGGTAGAGACAAGTTACTAGTCTGGTTTGTTAATTTTCTTCTTTAATTGATACCTGTAATGTGAATTTGAAAGCTAAACACTCCATTCCGATCACAAACCAGCCATCTAGTATTTTGTTTCTGCAATTGTCTTATTGTCCATGCGAGAGCTGAAAATCTTCTCACGTGCTTGGTTGTTGACCAGTTAAAAGATGCATTGTCACGGTCCATGTCAGGTCTTTGAGGTCCTATTTTGGGCGGCCAGTCAAATATCCATTTCTTTTAGTGACAGGTCTTGTCCATTTCCTTGTCATGCAGAACCCCATGGCGGCAGTATTCGCTTTAGACTTTATTATGTCGACAATACTGTCAGACCACCTTTGTGTATTCTTTGTTTTTTGGGGGGTCCAGTTGTACAAATGTATCTGGTGAGATGAGAAACTAAAACAATCCAGCTGGCTTTGAGCATTGCACTGCCTTCGTCACTGGTCACAAAGACATTGTTACGTAAGCCATTCCTAAGCTGATCCTCTTTGATCGCCTTCTTGACACTAAAAACCAAGTGTGCTGGGTTAGTTCATGCCTCCTGCATCTGCAACCAGGAGAATAGGGCAAGTGTACGGTTGCTGGTCTAATCAATTCAATAGATTTGATTCCCATAATTCCATGGTATGCAAAAATGATACGGAAACCTGTTTACCTTCAAAATATGCAATTCTTTATTCCACACTATTCTGTAGAAGAACACGCTATCAATATTGATACCGAATCCCGTAGAATTAAAAAAATGCTTGTGAAATTATTCATTTTCTCTTGCGTCATGTTGTACTAATAAAATAAATTAAAGCCAATAAATTATTTTGTGGCATTCAAAATACAACGATTTTCATCATGTGTTTCAAAATGGACTTAAATGACTCATTTACCAACGGCGGCCCGTAATTCATTGCTCAGAAGACAATACGAAGCCATCTTCTTGATGCCATTTTGCATCAGTTGGTCGCTAGGCGGCAGGTTCCTCCTAGAGAATTTGACATCAGCGGGAGCGAAAAGCGAATTTTTGTTTTTAGATTATACCATATTACTTCGCCATGTCGTCTTCTGATGAAGATTATGAGGCCCAATTATATGACATCAGGGCAACATGTTCATGGCTATTTATTTGAGCCAATACGAGCGAGAGTTGTATTATCCGAGTCAGACTCGGGGAATGAAACTGGGATTGCTGGCTTAGACTCCGCATCGGATGCAGAATACATAAAAGGCCAAGACAAATGGTGAATTTGGAATACCCTACACTAGCTTTATTTCATTACTAGTAAAAATAATTCAATGGTATAAATTGTCTAACAAATTTACACATTCTGAAAGTTGATGATGGTCTCTGCAAAATCACGTATCATTCTGCTCAGCTAAATCGCAACCTTCCCATAGTTTTCTATATCATATCATTCTATTTCGACTCCGATTGCACCAAAAGTGTTTCTCACGATTCGAGGGAAATGCAATTATCCCCTCACTCTGAGTGACGTCAATGCTGTACTGACACGCGACTTACCGTGTGAGTCAATGGTTCCGACAACCGGTTTGCATGACTTTAAACTCCATAATTTAAACGTCTGACATGTTGGGAATGTTATGTTGAATTGATAAGTCCCGCAATCGGATACTTTCACCATTACAACACACCTCTACAAGCTGAAGACCGCTGACAATCAACAGACGTTGTGATTAAACAAATAAAATGCCCCGATGGCATCTCCACGTTTTTAACCTCACCTCGATGAAATCAATGGATCCGATCTCGATCAAAGGTAACGTGAAAGCACACGAGAGGAAACAAGGGAGATCATAGTAGAAGACAGAGAAAAGGTTTGTCTGTCCACTTGCACGATTCCTGACACTCACAACCAACGACAGCTACTTGAAATGCATTGCATGTTTGATATTTGCATAGCATTAATGATGATTAGAATCTGCAGCCTGGCACTGGACTACTGGACTCTTTATAGCAAATTTATCAAAAAGCGCGATGTCTTTTATTACAATTATATATCTGAGTGTGTGTGGTAAGCTCAGTGAAAACCGCTGTGATCAGTCAATAATGTATTTACACTTCTTTACAGTGTTCTATTCGTCACGGATTAAAACGTATTACCGCCGATTAATGATTCTATGTTACATCTAAGATATTATTAATTTCAACTGGTTTTTGCATAATCAATATGTACAGATACATCATTAAAAATAGCAGAGTGATTTGACCAGCTCCATAGTCGACAATTCCAATGCATGTCAATTAGAATAAATTAATTAAGCAAATTTTTATAAAAATAAGTATTTGCTTTGTTGACGGAATATCAAAATTGTATTTTATTTGATGATGAAACTAATAGTCATACAAATTCGATGTCCAAGACGTGACAGAAATGTGCTAGGGTCGTATTTTATTCATATGGCTGAATGTCTTCTTTGTGTCTCTTCTTCGTCTATTACTTGAACTTAATAACCTATTGTGTGGGTATTTGATGCTCAGATCATCCCATACCACATAAGTTTACTTTATTTCCATTATCAATATTGAGATAAATCCATTTGTGTTTTTTAATGCAGATCAAAGAAGTTGCCATTAAAGGATAGAGTGTTGGATGCGATGGTTCTGGTGCATCTAACCAGCCATTTGAACTATGGTTCGCTTAACAATATATTACAGTCTGACATAGCCATTGGGGATGCAGTTCAATTCGTTCATCAATTATTTCTTCTAGTGACATAATATATCTTCGATTTACGATCTTGTGCAATCTTAATTTTATAAGTATTACCCCCACTTAAGGCATAAGGTATTTTATATCATCGGGGCCATTGTTACATCAACCAACGTTGTACATCAAACAGATAACGAGGAATGGTTATTATGGTTATAAATATGGTTATTCTCAAAAACAAATTTAAATACATTTATGTTGAAATATATTGTAAATGATAGTACCATGCATTCAGTTTCCCGAACGTAGCCCTTCTGACTAAATAATAGCAAATGAGCGATTAGAAAATTACCCTAACCTCTATCAATCTTTGCACCAACGCAGAAATATAATTCCAGTTGCTTTCCTTCGTCGTTACACGACCATAATTCAACCACCGACAGTTTAGCAACAAACTATCTCTAATACCTCTAGTTGTCTACTGGCACTAAGCTGTCGTTCATGCTGGACAGTATATCACTTTGGTCATCTGTCATTCATTAATGGACATTTCCGGTAATGTCACTTCTCTTCACTTGGTAATTTGTTGCTCATGATAACCTTTGTAGACTTTGGTCAATATATTTTTACCATACATATGAATATCTTATTTTCAAATATTAGTATTAACATTATTCAGATTTATACGTAACGTTGGAATTGTAATGGATAATGGTACTGTATAATTGGACAGTTCATATTTTGTGTATCCAGAACCATACGTTTTATGTCATGAATACTTTGCAGCAGAGAGTAACTGCTTTAAACGGCATATAGACCGGTACCGACTTTACCAAGTAGATTGATAACCGATCAACGAGGCCAATTCGACTAACACAATTTGTTATGGAACAACCTCCTGAAGTTTCCCGATAGTAAGGCATAAAGTATTGGATTGAGACAGCTGTTTAGGTAAAACAGAAGGTATGTTATAGGCACAACGAGGTAATTGCTGAATGAGGCTGCTCTACGGGATGTCCAGTTGTGGACAAGTTGGCGGATGTGGTGCGGCAAGACACATATAGCCTGTCTGGCGAAGCATAACGATGTTTTAGAATGCGTCGTATCTCTGCAGTTCCCTTTCACTACATTACGTCCACCTGAAAACATTCATTGCGCATAAAATGATGTTACACACGTAACGAAGTTATATGTATACACTTATTCACATTTTTGACGATGGCATTGGCAAATATCAATATAGATCTACCAACCACGACATGAGCGTGACGGAACCCCGGTATCTACGTTTCCCCTTCGGCGTCCATTGTTTGACTGAAGCCTTAAGCAGCTGGCGGGTAGGTTCTCACGAATAACGGTTCGCTGATTGAATTCGAACCTGTCGCGCCGATTACTATTCAGCGTCAGCTGATGGGAATCTTTGATAGGCGGTGTGTTTTCATTCTTTTGCGCCTGCTAGACAACTGCTTCCATATTCGATATAGGTGTTTCCACTAACGAAGGCCCCCTTTTGGTATGTGAAGCGGGCTCCTTATCCATTTCCATATTAGAAGAACGCCATAGAATCAGAACTATTTTGCTATATATTGCAACCATTATCGACAATGGCAATAAATAGATCAGTACAAAATTAACCATGACAAAACTCTTCGCGTCAACATATGAACTGTCTATGCAGTATTGGAGAGTTATGTTACTGTCCAAGGATACGTTTCCCTGATAGACGGTCTTTTGGACATGGATTGAGACAACATGGGAAGCCAGCAGAGTGGGGCTGGCATAGGACGCGGCTAGCAACCATAGGCAGAATAGCACTACTATCATGGGCCAGCGCTTCTTACTCAGTTTCTTGATGACAACTGGATAAAGAATCGCTAAATATCGCTCGACAGAGACGCTGGTGAGTATAAGGATGGACGCAGTGTAACTTGCACATTGCACGAAGTACTGTAACTTACACAGCAGCTGTTACAAACAAATACTCATGCATTATTTATCAACACAAGTAGCTTTCACGTGAGTACAATCTTATAGACTGCTGCTTGAGGTTTATACATTACTCTGTACGTTCGGTGCAGCAGCCAAACTACCAAGTTTCTGTTCATCCCCACACCCCCCCCACCACACCCCACTTATAGCTGTCTTCGTAATCTGTTGTTGTCACTGTTTCATTTGGCTCGTCAATAATAGGGATTACCTTTCCAAATGGCCAATGTGGTATGAGATAGGGTGTGATAAGCGTCTGCATGACACAGAACAGACCAACACATAAGTCAGCTCCTGCCAGGTTAGCCAGGAAGAAGTTTGTAACGGTGCGCATCTTGCAGTGCATCAGTAACACGCCGAGCACAAGGCTATTACCTATCACAAAAGCAAAATTAAATTCATTACCAGTCCGGTAATTCAATACTAAGTGGCGCTGATTCTGCTCTTCAATGTTGATTCTATGGGAGCAAAGAATACACCAATGGGCTTTTTCCTCGTTGTATATCGTCACTCTATACAGCCATATAACAATAAAAGTCATCAATGATTGTTATTTACGTCCCTCTCCTGATGAAAATGATATCCATAACTTCGCCTCTAATCGGTGCCCTTTTGCTTTTGATAATTGTGTTTGTCAGGTCCCGAATAATTTCGTCGTGACGTGATGATTACGCTAAATATTATTTTGATAAAACACAGATTAAGAAAATGAACATTGCCAACAAAGGAAAAAGTTACAATTTCAAATAGCACCCCAACACGTAAACACTTACACTCACGCAACCACGCATTACCTGTCATCTGATGCAACATATTATCACCATTACAAGGAACGGGTTTGTATGAATAATTATGAAATTCCATGTATATCATTGATTTCAGTAAAATAAACGTTGTTTAGCTTAAAATGTTAACATACAATTCTTCTCTGAATTTCTCTCTTCTCCTAACGCATAAGCACACTAAAACACTCATCGCGGTCAAAGTACAGAGAAATGTTTGTAGCATTAAAACGTCAGTCGCACCTTGCCCGAGTGTTGGTTAGAGCTGTAAATAGATGAATACAAGTACTATGAGAATTACAGGCGATAGTACAACTATGGAAGCTTGTTAAGACAATCTACGAGCTGTTAAAGATAAACCGCGCAATTCTTGCAGCCATGTGCCACTTGAAAAATCATTGAAGACGCATTTTCGGCAGCTATTCTTTGTGAGGAGACAGCACAGAAGAATCATGTAAATATCAGAAACGCAAACACTTCCTACGCGCAGACGTAAAAACGTGTATTTTCCATCTCAGACCTAGACATCGTAATTCAGAATAAAGTTCTAAAGTTGAGCAACAAATGAATCTAGAAATGGCGAAAACAGATCTTTAAATTCGACTTTCCTGAGGCGATCAAAACTATTAGTGTTATTTATGTAGTTGGCAAACAAGGCGCATACCTTCTACTAATTTCATCGAAGATGGCTGAGTAAAACGCACATTTACACAAAAATACAAGAATGATTCCTGCTTGAGAGTGTCTAAAAACACCAACGGAATGAGTAATCTCAAAACAATGCATATATGGTGATTGATTAGGATACAGCGACAAATTTACAAACATTTAGACTGGAAAGTACTGGTGCTGATTGACAAAACATAAAAGATATATACATATATGTATACAATCAAGACCGATGATTAAGTATACTGGAATAGATCTATAACACAAATAAGGTTGAGGCGAAAGATATTCACTTGAACGGGACAGAGAACATAAATCTGAGTAGCAGCGTTAAGTGATAAAGGCTCTGATCGCATACAGAGGAGAATGAACAGATTTTACCTGCAAATGGAGATAATGATAATCAATTTAAAGGTACTAACAAACAAATTGACTAAAATTTGCTTTTAGCCTACTCTGTCATGGCGGAAGTGGACATGACCTTGTTCGCACTGAGGAACTTTCTATTGTCGTCAACGCTTGTGTGACGTTATTATTCTCAGATGATATAGGCTTTGGGATAGGTGGAGAGTAAAGATAAACAATCGCAAACGTTCCGACTGCATGAATGAGCAGAGGTCAAATGTCGGCCGTGGAGCGAATTGGTGTTGTGGCCTCGCTTATGTTTCATTTGTATTCTCATGCGTCAACTCTTCCGAGACTCATTGTATGAGATGCAGATAAACGACATGGTCTAGCCCTCCATATGATGGAAATATTCTGCAAGTCATAATCGCTATCCAGATTCGTCATTTCGGCTAATGGACTGCAATGAGATTATAACAAAGGCAATTCGATGAGACTAGCTTCAGTCGAGCTTTTATGCTATAATGCTGTTTGTATGATCAGATGTATTTATGTCATGGCATATATTCTATACGGTAATATGAGCCATCCATCTTCTTCAATAAGTTCTTTAAGGTAAGTTGTAGGCATGTGAGTATTATCATATACAAGTTTATTATAGAATTATGCTAGATACAGCCACCACCCATGCGTTAGATTTTACCTCCGGTAAATGAAATGAATGTATGCGTCATTTGCACAAGGAAAAGCCTTACGATTAAATTTATATATCGCCTCGATTGTTTTTAAGAAAAAAAATTCTCTGGTCCGATATATCAATGACTAACTTCGGATATACCCAGGCTGAAAGGCGCTTTTCAACAAAGTCTTTTTCTGATTACATGCTTTTTCTAGTAGCACGTGGTGGTTTTTACCACAGATCCATGTTGAACTATTCTGCATTAACCTTGAAGTAGTGTTAAACATTAACAGCCTAATCAGTGTGCCGACTTCAAGGCCACATCCACTAAGTGTTGTGCATGCATCACACCTAAAGTAGACATCAAAGCTTGATTCGCTCATAAGTTTCCACATGGAACCATCAACATGCAGAAGCAATCTAATATCACAACGCGATACAATGCCATTTTCCCCTGTCATAACGTTTGGCTAGATTGTAATATATCATTTATGACATATTTACAATCCGTCAGTTACTCAGTAATCATTTGGACCTGCTCCCAAAATACCAATATTTGTCTAGCATGTATCCACTATCAAAGTTTATACATGATGCAAGTCGAATGAATTCCTTTTTATTTGGCGTTGTTGAAACGACAAGAAAGTAAGGCGTTAGGCTGTACAGAAATAAATGTATTGTATGCGACTCCTAGACTCCCATCCCACCATCACCCAGCATGGGGGACATAGAGGTCCCCTAAAAGCCGGCAGGGGAAACAGTGTGCTTACCTATTGTTCTTGTTTATATATATTTGGTGACGTCCAAGGCGCGAGTTAGAAACTTAAAGGTTTTCTCGATCTTACATATTTGAACAAAATATTCTGACTGTTATGAAGACGAAAAAATGATTCGCACCATGATTGCCCAAAATATTAAGGGGCTGCCTCTGAATGGGAATTCCAAAATATACAGCTGTTGCATTTTAACTCACCATTATCACTTCCAGATATGGGTCCCTTTTCCATCAACCGTTCCGTATTAAGTTAATCCATCACATTGTCATCTTGTAATAAGTTGCGTTGTCGTAAAACAGAATGATCTCCTTCTGCATTGCAGAGTGTGCAAAATTGTCTACAGAGGCAGTTAGCAAAGAAGGTAAAGCCACAATCCAATGTTTGTACTGCACATTGTGTGAAAGCTCAAGTTAACGCAGTTGCATCCGTACAAAGGTAGTCAGCCACTAATAATTATTGCTGGTATCAAAGAAATCTGAGGTTTGATTCAAACAGTTTGACCTATGTGAATTGTTGTCTGCGAATGCATTATTTTGTATACAAAACAAGATCGTAAAACCACCAGATGTGCACTTGATATTTTTAATTTCTCTTATATTTCACCAACAGAGTGCAATTTGATATTAACATCAACGAATCTGCAATGGTCAACAAAACAGTAGAGCAGCTCAACGTGATAAACATGTACATGGAGTCACAGCAGGCAAGCCATCCTTTTTGTTGCGAAGATGTTTTAATGGCCAAACGACAGAACCAGATTACCTTTCCAATTTCAGTTTCTTTAGAATTGCTTTTAAAGCAACAGCATGTTGACATCAGCGTGTTCGTTTTGGGAATGAGATTCGTCCAAACTTGTGGTTAACAGAGGGGCATTTGGTGATGTTGCTGAATACAAACTCCTCTTTGCAATGCCTTTAACCCGATATCAGCTTTCATGTCTAGCTGGTTATTTCAACACAATCAGTGGATCACTTCGACTATGCTATGAGGTAGGTATGCTTATTAGTGAAATACACGCCAGTCACCAGGTTGCGCAACAATACAATCAACAGGTTATTGTTTCAACGTTTAAGATATACATTCCTTACATCTGGTGCTGAACATGTGGAGTGTCAAGGCAACCGCGCTTCCGAATCGATCTCAAGTTCCCGTGTGATTTCTAGAGACGCTATGACGTCCGACATCATCTCCATCAAATGGTGTGTCATTTGTTTAAGCCAGTGGGACGATCTCTCGACTGAACTATTACATCCGCTTGTATTGACGCCTCCATTTGCGTATAAAATGCGATGATTTGCGAATTCATAAAATAGTTGTAGAAATATTTTCTCTCATTAGGCATCAACACGTTAGTCTGCCTTTCCTGTCTTGAATATCCAGAATAAACCTCGATTTTTACCTGGTTAACAGGCGCTTTTCAGCACAGCCATTTACTAATGGCATGCTGTTTCT
>CM067350.1:7778082-7790582 GCA_034190875.2 Urechis unicinctus | reverse complement strand
TTAAATTAATAATGTATACATTACCGTCATCAGGGATGCATTGCAGATTTACAGTATAGTTATATCTTGAGGATATATATTTCAACGAATAGAAGATGAACTCATCGGAACATCAAATGTTTCGATGAAAATACCATGGAAGAATTTTGCAGAATTTTGTTGAACAACTAGCGATCCATGCGAAGAAGTGAGGAAAGAGTTTGACAAAATGGCGCCTGTTACCGTCGACATGATCGCGTGCCTACTCAAAGCCAAAGATACCGCTTTCAAGGCCAAATACGACAGGAAAATAGCTTAAATGGGTTCAGAGATAAAAGAGCTGAGAGAGTAAAATATCGAATTTGGATGGGACTGACCAATACAGAAGCAGAAATTCTATCAGAATAAGGGGCATTATGGATGCCGAAGAATACGATATCCATACGTTTTTACAAGAAAGACTAATTGTCGATGTTACTTATGGCATTGAAAGATAGCACAGAATTGTGCAAAACACGAAACCTGTTCGCCCACAAGAAATGCTAATCAAATTCACTAAACGCAAATCAATTGAAACAGACGCAAGCTGAAAGGGAGCGGTATCTTCATCAACGACGATATGAGCAAAACAAGGCAGGAACATGTGTAACATGCGGAATGTTGAGCACCAAGAACAATATAATGGACCAGAGAGGGATTGATGTTTATAAAGCAGCAATACGACAAAGGTGTAAATAGTGTGTGATCCAAACTAGTTCCACTTCTATTCTGGAGACAGAATTGTAATTTAGCATAGAATGCGTCAGTTCCGAGGATAATCAGCTTTTTGGCATCTCGAGAAAGAAAGAGAAGTGTAAAAGGATTTACAATGGAAAGAATATGTGGAACGGCAGAGGGTGTCAGCGTGTGACTGGCTTGCCATCCATGCATAAATACTACAGCTTAGCATGACTTTAAAACGTCCCCTATGACGAAGACCACATTAAGACGCTGAATTGATTCTTCATATAAATGATGTGTTCTTGACATCATTCATTAAGATGTGCATATAATTATATATATATATATATATATAGTATATATATATACACACACATATATATATGCACATAGATAAATATATATATATATATATATTTATATTATGATTATATATATATATATATAATAAATGTATATGTTCATTTAAATGATTATATATATAGATATATATATATATATATATATATATATATATATATATATATATGCATATATTTACATATACATATATATACATATATATATGTGTGTGTTTTAATAAATATCTATATATGTTTAGATATAATTATATATACATGTCCATTTGTTAATATATATATACATATATGTAGATATACATATAATTATAAGTGTATCAAAATATGTCAAAATGTGTGTAAAAAATGTTTATATATATATATATATGTAAATATATATATATAAAATTGTATATATATATTTATATACATATATATATATACAGAGATATATATATATACATATATATAAATATATATATATACGCATATATATATGTATATATATATTTGAATATATATATATATATGTATATATACACATATTGATATATATAAATATTATAATCTATATACATATATTTTTACATATATATAAAAACTTGTAAATATATGAGCAAATATATATATATATGTGTAAATAAATGTTTATATATATGTTATATATATAAATATATATATACATATATATATATATGTATATGTATTTATGTATATATGTATATTTATATATAAATATACACCCATGTATATATATATATTTATGTATATATATGTAAATATGTATAAATGCTGCTATGACAGTTTTAAGATTAACTTATATCAAATTCAGTTGAACACTCGGCGGAAGCGATCATATTTGCTGGCCTGATATATCCTCGTACCGCCGCTCTCATGTTAGTATTGGTCTTTGTGATATATTTTAATGAAGCAGCATCGGGACGTGATTGTATAACCTTAGATGTGCACCATATAAATGCATCGCTCATTCGCTAAGGATTTCCATTAGCACGGATGTCCTTGCGTCTGATAGGGTGTTTTTTATGCATCTCTCTTGCCCTGCGCGAGAGATCTATTGAAATCGAAAGAGGGTGTCGTTTGAGCAATACGGGTCGAAACAAAGGGCTTTCAAAAGAGCTGTTCTTCGATCAAACCACACTGGGATCACTCCTTAATAGCACTGATACATTTAATATTGTTTTGTGGCGAATATTTCACGAAAGTGCTGCAACCTTTGCACTGAACGAGAAAGCAATATATTTAGTTGGTCGTGTTATGCTTTTCGTCTTGATATAGCAGTCCTGGGGATAAGTTTTCATGGATGTACCACGTCAGTTTCTGAACTAGTGCATGATAATTGATTCTACAGGAACGCAATTTAATTAAAAAGAATAGTTAAATTCAGTGACCAAATGATTTATAGGTTTGTTGACGAAACACAGTTGGGGCCACTCTTAAAAGGCAGGCCATTGTGTTTATAAGAAAATCAATTGTTGCCGATGTTTGTCACAATCTACACAAGTGATGTAATGCTGGCCGTTCGAGATAAATAATAACTGTTAGGTTTTATATACAAATAAAATTATAGAAATAAGTCACCTGTTCCCTTGAACAAAATTTCTTGCCAGGAATTGAAACGGCGATGGCATGAAGAAAATCAAGGCCTCTCACCTGAATGCTCATTTATCAAGCGATACAGTAAATCCAGCAGTGCGTCTTTATGAGGGTAGTTGCTTCCGCGGCGCGCGATTCTATTGATCCGCAGTGAACTCCGTGGCCTTGCATGGCCCAATGTCAATCATCTCAAGAATGAACCCATTAGGCTTGCTTTATGAGGCCTCTCATTGGATCTGTCTAGAACAACATACTGCCACTAAGCGATACGCAGCATTGCTAATTCAACATAAGTAACCGCATCATGCCATGTGAAATAGCATGTGCTGATTCATTATGTATTATGAATAAACTCGCAGTTGGAACTTGAAAAGCAATGGGGCAACGCAGCACATATAGCCCAGGCATGTTAAATATCGTCTCGCCATAGTTTTCCTCCGTGAGATCGGATATGTCTGGTACACGAGTGACACGAGGCATGATTGAAATCCGCACTTCTCTGGGTTCCTTGTCGGTGGGCCATGTACACCGGGAAGTTGTTAAATGTCACTGATTGAACTCAATACTGGGATTGAAAACCATTATAACCTTTAGGGAGATACCTGGAGGATTTGTCAAACGAGGCTCATTCGCAACAAGTGACTACTCATCCCCGAAGAGCAGTGTGCAATTACTGTCTACATACGCTAATAAACATATTGCTCATTGGCGTTCAACGCTCCCTTTATTTCACCCTATCTTAATCGCACGCACACCGTCTACACTTTCCGACATAATCAGCCAACCATGATGCAACAAATTGAAAAATGTTGCACGCATGTGATGAGGAGCATGTTATATCTGAGGTAATTTGCAGTAATATTAGGTTGCAAAGGAACTACGAGTCACATTAATGCGACCCCTATTGCAGAGCAAGTCCTCATCGTCCGCCTATCATCGTACACACGCAATGCGACCATTAATTCCCAGGCGATGTTACAGGTAATGAAGACAGCATTAGGTGATGCGTCACACAGATAACTATCAACGACTGCAAACATGCGGTTTGTTTCCATGAATTGGCTGGAAAAATGACAATGCTTATTCAGTTGCTGTTGGGTGACCGGCATATCATTATTTGATATGATATGTCTAATGCCTTGATGTGTGTAATACAAGAATAGATTCCTAGAAGCAATGTAACTTTAGAAACGCTACAGATACAGTAACTGCTGGTATATTACATGGAAGATGGATAGATATGTAATTGCCATATACAGCCGTCTACATAATCATATTTATATAATATATATAGCGATATTGTGACGGTGTAATAGTATATAAGTGTATATAATCATCAAAATGACGCTTGTATCATGGTGTTCCGTTATGGTTGTCTGTGCAAGTCTGCTGCTCGACTACTATACATATAACTATTATGAGCAGATATATGGCGGTAAAATACTTTTATGCACCGATGTAAGCCATACAACTCAATGAAGAAGTATTGACTTGTTATAAATTTAAGATGAAACGGAATATTTTTGAAGACAATTGATACCTATATACATATATAGTTACATATATATAACAATTGATATATATGAAAATACTATATATAAAAACTAACGTTCTAATAATGTTAAATTATATAAACATATATATATATCACCGATTTAATATGGACATTACTATTTATGCCCATGTCTGCTATTAGGCTTTTCCAAATAAATATATATATATATATCACCTATTGATATGATGTTCCAAAAGCGCAAATGAAATATGTCGGTAACATGGGTGTCTGAGAATGCTGCTATGACAGTTTTAAGATTCTTTAACTTATATCAAATTCAAAGTTGAACACTCGGCGGAAGCGATCATATTTGCTGGCCTGATATATCCTCGTACCGCCGCTCTCATGTTAGTATTGGTCTTTGTGATATATTTTAATGAAGCAGCATCGGGACGTGATTGTATAACCTTAGATGTGCACCATATAAATGCATCGCTCATTCGCTAAGGATTTCCATAAGCACGGATGTCCTTGCGTCTGATAGGGTGTTTTTTATGCATCTCTCTTGCCCTGCGCGAGAGATCTATTGAAATCGAAAGAGGGTGTCGTTTGAGCAATACGGGTCGAAACAAAGGGCTTTCAAAAGAGCTGTTCTTCGATCAAACCACACTGGGATCACTCCTTAATAGCACTGATACATTTAATATTGTTTTGTGACGAATATTTCACGAAAGTGCTGCAACCTTTGCACTGAACGAGAAAGCAATATATTTAGTTGGTCGTGTTATGCTTTTCGTCTTGATATAGCAGTCCTGGGGATAAGTTTTCATGGATGTACCACGTCAGTTTCTGAACTAGTGCATGATAATTGATTCTACAGGGACGCAATTTAATTAAAAAGAATAGTTAAATTCAGTGACCAAATGATTTATAGGTTTGTTGACGAAACACAATTGGGGCCACTCTTAAAAGGCAGGCCATTGTGTTTATAAGAAAATCAATTGTTGCAGATGTTTGTCACAATCTACACAAGTGATGTAATGCTGGCCGTTCGAGATAAATAATAACTGTTAGGTTTTATATACAAATAAAAT
The DNA here is from genome assembly GCA_034190875.2 of Urechis unicinctus. Classification (NCBI taxonomy): domain Eukaryota; kingdom Metazoa; phylum Annelida; class Polychaeta; order Xenopneusta; family Urechidae; genus Urechis; species Urechis unicinctus. Next base: position 7,785,342 of record CM067350.1, on the reverse strand, counting down.
TATAGAAATAAGTCACCTGTTCCCTTGAACAAAATTTCTTGCCAGGAATTGAAACGGCGATGGCATGAAGAAAATCAAGGCCTCTCACCTGAATGCTCATTTATCAAGCGCTACAGTAAAATCCAGCAGTGCGTCTTTATGAGGCTAGTTGCTTCCGCGGCGCGCGATTCTATTGATCCGCAGTGAACTCCGTGGCCTTGCATGGCCCAATGTCAATCATCTCAAGAATGAACCCATTAGGCTTGCTTTACGAGGCCTCTCATTGGATCTGTCTAGAACAACATACTGCCACTAAGCGATACGCAGCATTGCTAATTCAACATAAGTAACCGCATCATGCCATGTGAAATAGCATGTGCTGATTCATTATGTATTATGAATAAACTCGCAGTTGGAACTTGAAAAGCAATGGGGCAACGCAGCACATAAAGCCCAGGCATGTTAAATATCGTCTCGCCATAGTTTTCCTCCATGAGATCGGATATGTCTGGTACACGAGTGACACGAGGCATGATTGAAATCCGCACTTCTCTGGGTTCCTTGTCGGTGGGCCATGTACACCGGGAAGATGTTAAATGTCACTGATTGAACTCAATACTGGGATTGAAAACCAACATAACCTTTAGACCGATTCCTGGAGGATTTGTCAAACGAGGCTCATTCGCAACAAGTGACTACTCATCCCCGAAGAGCAGTGTGCAATTACTGTCTACATACGCTAATAAACATATTGCTCATTGGCGTTCAACGCTCCCTTTATTTCACCCTATCTTAATCGCACGCACACCGTCTACACTTTCCGACATAATCAGCCAGCCATGATGCAAATAATTGAAAAATATTGCAGGCATGTGATATCAGAGGAGCATGTTATATCTGAGGTAATTTGCAGTAATATTAGGTTGCAAAGGAACTACGAGTCACATTAATGCGACCCCTATTGCAGAGCAAGTCCTCATCGTCCGCCTATCATCGTACACACGCAATGCGACCATTAATTCCCAGGCGATGTTACAGGTAATGAAGACAGCATTAGGTGATGCGTCACACAGATTACTATCAACGACTGCAAACATGCGGTTTGTTTCCATGAATTGGCTGGCAAAATGACAACGCTTATTCAGTTGCTGTTGGGTGACCGGCATATCATTATTTGATATGATATGTCTAATGCCTTGATGTGTGTAATACAATAATGGATTTCTGGAAGCAATGTAACTTTAGAAACGCTACAGATACAGTAACTGCTAGTATATTACATGGATGAGAGCTCCAAAGATACTGAAAATAGAGATATCCCAGAATATCCACCACAACAACGTATATTCCGTCATGCACAGGTGATGCGTTGTCAATGTCGCCGGCGATCACACTACAACACACAAAATCATGATTGCACTGCATTGTATCTCAGAACATCTATTTATTCAGCTCTTCGGGGCGCAATTCTGACTATGCTCTGTTTGTATTAGATCGCTGTGACCCCATGCATGCATCCATGCCAGGTATGGTGTAGTGAACGACGCAAATGCAAGCAATGTCACAGACAAGCTATAGTGCTGTTTGTGTGATCAGTATTAGTTATGTAATGGCATGCATTCTGTATGGCTTATAGGTGCCGAATAAATTGTTTCATGTTGTTTAAGGTCAGTATTCACAACGCGAAACAATGCCAGTTTGTTGATCCTTATCATAACGTTTGTCTCGATTTCAATGTCTTTAGTGGCGTAATACGTCAGTAACTCTGTAGTCATTTGAACGTGCTTCCGAAATGCAACTGCTTGATGAGAACGCATCCCCTAGCAAACGTTCTATATAGATTCGTTTTAACGTTTTAACTAACCATGCCCATATTTTAGGTTTATATATATATATATATATATATATATATAGATATATATATATATATATATATATAGATATATATATATATATATATATATATATATATATCTATATATATATATCTATATATAGATCTCTCTATAGATATCTCTCTATCTATCTCTATCTATATATCTATAGATCTCTCTCTCTCTCTCTCTCTCTCTCTCTCTCTCTCTCTCTCTCTCTCTCTCTCTCTATCTCTCTCTCTCTATCTATCTCTCTCTCTCTCTCTCTATCTATCTCTCTCTATCTCTCTCTCTCTCTCTCTCTCTCTCTCTCTCTCTCTCTCTCTCTATCTCTCTCTCTATATATCTCTCTCTCTCTCTATATCTATATCTCTATCTCTATATATATCTCTACGGAGGCGTGCAAAGAACACCAGCCTGAAAAATGGAAGTATTTCTCGATCTCCCATTATTGAATAAAATATTTTTCCTACCAGGAAGATGAATGTAGAAATGCAGAAATTGCATATTATGTCATGTTATCACTTCTAGTTGCAGTTCACATTTCCCGCATTCGTTCTGTTTTATAATAATCAAGCACATTGTCTTCGTTCAATGGGTTGGATTGTCATCAAATAGAACACTACTGCCTTGAAAATTATGCAGAATTGCCTTCAGAAGAGGTAGATAGCAAAGGAGACAAAGCTGGCGCCACGTTTTAATTAACTTGGTGTCGCATACATTACCACTTTCAGATATTGTTCTCTTTTCCATTATCCGTTCTGTTTTACGAAAATCCAACACATAGTCTTCATTCAAATGGTTGGACTGTCGTCAAATAGAACCTATCCAAATGCACACGGGGCAGCTAGCGAAGTTGTATGTTTTAATTAACTTTCTATTATCCAATGCTACTGCTCATTGGACTGAAAGCATCTTCGATCTATCACGGACAAACATTAATAAGGCTGAGGTGGCACCTTATCTTCATTCTCAGTATCTTTGGAACACTCATCCATGTAATATACTTGCAGTTACTGTATCTGTAGCGTTTCTAAATATACAGAAACTGCATCTCATTTTGGAGTGCCCCCAGTACCGACTAATGTGTAGCATCAGACTGTGAGCGAAGGAATCATATCGCACGATGCGCCAAATGTCCAAATGCAAATGCTCTCAGGAAACGGGTTTAGAGGTCTTTATTAATAAATCGTTAAATCAGGAAGCAAATCCAGCCGAGCTGGCACCTTGTCGTAATTAACTTTCCATTATTGACGGCACTGATTTTTACTTAAAGGTTTACGCCACTAACCGAAGCGACATTGCATTTCGGTTCGAACATTATATCAAATAATGTGTAATATTACATGTTGGGTACAGAAGTCAAGCCTGTTCTACTGCACTGAGCCACACATAATGAGCTCCATTTTGACAAAAAGGTGACTCGCCTACAGTTAATGAGAGTGTATTCGGTGGTCATTTCAATATAGGTTATGCGGTTGTGTCATTATCAATTATACATTTATGTATGTATGTATGTATGTATGTATGTATGTATGTATGTATGTATGTATGTATGTATGTATGTATGTATGTATGTATGTATGTATGTATGTATGTATGTATGTATGTATGTATGTATGTGTATATGTATGTATGTGTATGTATGTATGTGTATGTATGTATGTATGTATGTGTATGTATGTATGTATGTATATGTATGTATGTATGTATGTATGTATGTATGTATGTATGTATGTATGTATGTATGTATGTATGTATGTATGTATGTATGTATGTATGTATGTATGTATGTATATGTATGTATGTATGTATGTATGTATGTATGTATGTACGTATGTATGTATGCATGTGTGTATGTGTGTACGTATGTATGTATCCATGTATGTATGGATGTATGTATGTATCATGCGTGGGAATTATTTAATTTAATTTCTAGGATCACTAGCTTAACGTATACAGTAGCATGACTTTTGTTCATGTGACTGATGAATCTTTAACGTTTGCCGGACCTATAGCATTTGACTTTAATTTGTTTTTATATATAAAATGTGATATTAAATTATCTTGGTTATTCTTAACATCACTGTGCGCTTTGGAAATCACACCCACTGTATGACACGTGGATGGAATTAACCTTGACGTCATCTTCACCGACAGAATGGATGAGCTTCTTGCTGTTGTAGCTGAAGCGAATGAACTCACAACTGGAATGAAGCTTCCGCCTGCCATGACGCATCTCCTTACAGTGCAAGTAGCGTCTTTTTTTGACTACCTAAGTTTTATTAGGTCAGCCTGTGAAAGATGTTTCCGAAAAACATTTCGTCCATTGATGTTGTTTTGTGGGTTTTTTCACAATAATTCCCCCGATTTGTCGCACCGTTTTGGCATATGCGCAAAAAGCGACGGCCATTGGCTCCTGAGTTTGTGACGTCATGTGTCAACGTGCAGCCGGATAGCGTTATTATTTTCTCATTTGTTTGCATGGTAACATCATATACCGCAACGAATCATTTCATGTGGCTTGGAGTACTTTTTCGCCTGGTATATATTAAATTGTTACATTCTTCTATTGCGTAGTGTAAAACGCCAACCAAAGGGGACCGAGCGATAATACAGGCTGTGCTTGAACACAGCAATGCACTTCAAATTCTGTCCGGAAGTTCGTGTTAAAGTGTAAGCTATGGTTGTGGCCTGTATAGCAGCACATCCAGGATATGTCTCTTGGTGCCTATGTCCCTGGACACTAGCAATAGCCTATTGTGCTTATTGTCAGAGGTACAAGAAGAAACATTCTACTCAGCATGAATAAGTATAATAAAAATGGTCGGTTCAGATGATACCCAATGAAAAATATTCTTGTATTGAAGGAAAAGCTGTTACGATCTCTTTATATTGCAGGTTATTCCGATTCATGGCATATCAGCAACTAGAACAGTGGAGCTTGGGTTATCTAGGCAGACATCACTGAGCGCCACTGCCAGCTTGTGTTGTACTAAAAATAAGAGAAGTTTTTCCTAAAGACAGTTCAGTATATATTGGTTTGAAACTGCCAGCATTGAAATAATAAAGGGACGAAAAACATAATGTGTGTCTTATTTTTTATGTTTATATTAGGCTGTTGCTCAAAAATATTATAGCCTATAGTTGATACGATACACCAACGACAAATAGTAACAAAATTCGGTCCACCTAATTTATTATTTCACATGCATAAAATGACATACCTGCAGGATAAATGCATCTTGTTCCTGAATCCCGTACAAAAGATTTTATGTTACTCAAATGCCATTAGGTTGACAGTCAATTAATATTTTCGGCACATTATACAAGGTTGCGTTTTAAAAGTGATGCTTATTCAATTCTGCTCACAGCTACCAACAATATCTTGTTCTTATTCAATTTTCTGTGATTATGGAAATGGCAAAATATATACACAAGTCCAACATATATATATACAAGATTAATTCACAGCAAACCACAAAGAGGAAGCATATAGCAGCTATTGAGTTTCACTTAACCAGCTTAGCTTATACCCCTGTAACATTCAAATAAAAACTTGAAGCCATACACATGACTTGAAAAATACAAATGGTTAATGATGTTGTTTAACGTCACTTTCAACATCAGCGTTCATATCCTGACTGTTACCTCACCAATGGTGTTTAAGATGACGGGCCGACAGCTGTGGTCTGGCGATGTGCATATTTGTCTAGTTGCCAAAATGTGGCAGGTTCAAATCATGCTATGCGCTATGAGTAATAGTTATGTCATTATGCATCTTTTAACAGACAGGTTAAATGAAATGCTATAAGCTTCACTTAGCTGAAGCCAAAGCTGAAAAAACAGAACTTGGATATCACCTGTACAAATAAGCAAATATCAACAGACCAACCACCTATATAATGCTTCCACCACTAACATAGACTCCATCACCACCCCCGCCCTACCCTATCATCAGCACCACCACCATCATTCATCATCATACTTAGAGACTTTACTACATTACTTATCTAAAAAAGAATCCTCTCCATATGCTGCCTCTCGGCCTACTACTTGTCAGGGTAGTCAAACATTTCAGCAAGTGCTCCTGGCAAAGGAATTCTTGAGCTGGGTATGACTAGCTAAGTATTGCTCAAGAAGGGTCTGCATCATTCCCTCTACACATCCTACATAAATATACGCTGCACATAATTTTATGTTGTTTATTTCATAGGAATTTACAATGAGAGAAGACTTTTTTCCTACAATGATGGGGTATTTAATAAGCAAACCAAACGTACATGGACGTTTGTCTCTGCATACTCCCCCTTCTTGAATTTGGGAAATCTGAGAGAAAACCGTGGTCTTTCATTTCTAGCCACACTCTGTAGTCTACCATTGTTGTGGTTGAAGTGTAGATCAGCCACACAATGCCTTGAAAACATATCCCGAAGAGCAATTTTCAATTTGATTGATAGTGTTGCAGGTTAAAATGTTTCATATGTTTCCATCTTTATTTGCATCAATGCTCAAGTACCACAAACAAAGAACCATGGTAACAGGTGCAATGTGAAATATATTAAAACAGGCCAGAGTGCACAAACAATTTTGCGCACATAAGTACATACCAAAACAAAAACTTTGAATACTGACATGAAACCAGTGTGTTTTGGAGCAAATCTGATTAATAAACTATGGAAAGCCTCCAAAGTAGATGTTTGATATAGTGGCGACATCTTGATGAGGTCTTTGACATAATTTATTAAATCAATGGCTTTGCTGTCAGTACAAAAAAAGTTCTATTATATACCTACTCAAAAAAATCCTCCATCAGTCATCATTCATAAATACTATTTTCAAGCTACAGTCGGGCATGCATACATCTACATATGGCTGACCGACGGGATATTTTGGATCCATGGAACAGCCTCATCAAATTTAACCGCCCCACACGGATCACTACCGGTCATGTTAATTTTGTCATCGCGCAAGTGCTAAATACGGCAACTCACCCATGCGGACAAGCGGTAACTACAGTTCCAGTACCGGATACAGTTTTGCATAGGCTACGGATATGTAAATGACTTAAATTAATTGCTTACAAGGGAGGATAATAGCTTAAAATCCATTTATCAAATATTCCAAAACAGATGAAACGCCTCTTGAAAGGCAGCTTTCCACCGCTGCGACCATTTTCACTTTTATTTTTATTTTCAAAATCAGCACAGAAACATAACTAATGAATTCTAACTCAATTTCTATTTGGGAAATGTAAGGATGAGTATACTACTGATTCTCAAGAAACCATGGATAAAAAATGCCGAGGAGTGTCTGTGTATGAAGATTAATTAGTACGACAGCTAGCTCGAAAATAGAAAAGGCGTCTGTGGCACCATCTTCTGGTGACATATGACGTCACAGCGCC
>CM067350.1:7710582-7773082 GCA_034190875.2 Urechis unicinctus | reverse complement strand
ACAATGCCTTGAAAACATATTCCGTAGAGCAATTTTCAATTTGATTGATAGTGTTGCAGGTTAAAATGTTTCATATGTGTCCATCTTTATTTGCATCAATGCTCAAGTACCAGAAACAAAGAACCATGGTAACAGGTGCAATGTGAAATATATTAAGACAGGCCAGAGTGCACAAACAATTTTGCGCACATAAGTACATACCAAAACAAAAACTTTGAATACTGACATGAAACCAGTGTGTTTTGGAGCAAATCTGATTAATAAACTATGGAAAGCCTCCAGAGTAGATGTTTGATATAGTGGCGACATCTTGATGAGGTCTTTGACATAATTTATTAAATCAATGGCTTTGCTGTCAGTACAAAAAAAGTTCTATTATATACCTACTCAAAAAAATCCTCCATCAGTCATCATTCATAAATACTATTTTCAAGCTACAGTCGGGCATGCATACATCTACATATGGCTGACCGACGGGATATTTTGGATCCATGGAACAGCCTCATCAAATTTAACCGCCCCACACGGATCACTACCGGTCATGTTAATTTTGTCATCGAGCATGTGCTAAATCCGGCCCACTCACCCATGCGGACAAGCGGTAACTACAGTTCCAGTACCGGATACAGTTTTGCATAGGCTACGGATATGTAAATGACTTAAATTAATTGCTTACAAGGGAGGATAATAGCTTAAAATCCATTTATCAAATATTCCAAAACAGATGAAACGCCTCTTGAAAGGCAGCTTTCCACCGCTGCGACCATTTTCAGAGAAACATAACTAATGAATTCTAACTCAATTTCCATTTGGGAAATGTAAGGATGAGTACACTACTGATTCTCAAGAAACCACGGATAAAAAATGCCGAGGAGTGTCTGTGTATGAAGATTAATTAGTACGACAGCTAGCTCGAAAATAGAAAAGGCGTCTGTGGCACCATCTTCTGGTGACATATGACGTCACAGCGCCTTCGTTTATCTTCGGTGTGTGTTCCGGAATGTGTTGTTTGTTTTTGATTGTTTCTTGAACACTTCGCGCCAGATCGAAAAAAGAACGGCTAGTTATTGATAAGAAAATCGCGTACTATATAATCCCAAAATTCATATATTAGCCAATACTTGCCAGAAATGCATGGGTTTGTTTACAGCATTAACTGGTCAATAGCACTAGGGTACTGCTCCGTCGTCGGGGAATGGCTGGTGTTAATTATTCATAACCGTTCCATACAATCAATATTCATGGTAATGTATATTTGTATTTCTACTTAATAAACCCTCGTGTGATATCATTCATCGATCAGAATAAACGCATGTGAATAATTTAGTAATACGAAAGGTAGTAGATGCACGAATAGCGAGACGTGAAATATATCTCGACAAAAAAACCAATCCCCACTTCATTATATGACATGAAACAGCACTATCCAGCCCAATGCCAAAATAGTACAACCCTAGCCTCGCTGTCGGTAAAGCTCCATCTAAGCTTCACGGCCTTAATGGTTCCATCCCAGACTCACTGTGTTAGCAGCGCCACCCACGTCCCACTGTTTCATTTGCATAGTATCAACCGCACTGTACGGAGGCAAGGCAGCTTGGGAAACAAAGCTAAAATACTATCGTGTCATGGGTACAGCTGCAAACATGCCACAATAAGCACGTCTGAATTACATTCTGTATGTCTGCTATGATTTGGCATTTGCTCCTTTGTATTATGCATAGTACAAATACAAACCGCTCCATTCTAAGACGTATCTGGGTAAGTGTAAATAGCGATCGTGTCATGGGTATGTGCCCAATCAAACTGCTTGTTTAGAATGCATCCCTTATCAAACGCTCTGTATGTCCGTCTTTTAAAACGTATGTATGTTGTATGTTTGTATGTTGTATGTATGTATGTATGTATGTATGTATGTATGTATGTATGTATGTGTATGTGCATGTATGTATGTATGTATGTATGTATGTATGTATGTATGTATGTATGTATGTATGTATATGTATGTATGTATGTATATGTTGTATGTATGTATGGATGTATGTATGTATGTATGTATGTCTGTATGTATGTATGTATGTATGTATGTATGTATGTATGTATGTATGTATGTATGTATGTATGTATGTATGTATGTATGTCTATGTATGTATGTATGTATGTATGTATGTATGTATGTATGTATGTATGTATGTATGTATGTATGTATGTATGTATGTATGTATGTATGTATGTATGTATGTATGTATGTATGTATGTATGTATGTATGTATGTATGTATGTATGTATGTATGTATGTATGTATGTATGTGTTATGTATGTATGTATGTATGTATGTATGCATCTATATATGTATGTATGTATGTATGTATATATGTCTGTATGTATGTATGTATGTATGTATGTGTGTATGTATGTCCCTGTATGTATGTATGTATGTATGTATGTATGTATGTATGTATGTATGTATGTATGTATGTATGTATGTATGTATGTATGTATGTATGTATGTATGTATGTATGTATGTATGTATGTATGTATGTATGTATGTATGTATGTATGTATGTATGTATGTATGCTTAGGAAATATATTATATAGCATGTAGGATCACATGTAATTTTTATTTGTTTTGATGTCTTAGATACGACAATGGATGGTCTTTGGTTTTTCATTATCCACTGTATGGCACGTAGGTTGAAATGCTGTTTTCCCTATTTCCTCCTGCCGAACGAGTGTCATAGATAAGCTTTATGCTGATGTAGCTGACACGAATGAACTTTTGACTGGAATGAAGTTTCCGCTTGCCAGGACACCTCTCTTAGAGCTAGAAATGCATGGGTTTCTTTTATGTATTAACAGGTCGATAGCACAAGGGTACAATTCCGTCAACTTGGAATGGCAGATACGGCATTAATTATTCATAACCGTTACAGGCTCTGAATGCACGTGTGAATAAATAATTGCATTTTCATTTCATAAACCCTCGTATGATATCATATCATATGACAACTACTGAGACGTTCCTTTGCCTGAATCAACGCTTGTGAGTATTAGATGAATGGGAAAGTTAGTACGTACACAAATAGCGAGAAGTGAAATATATAACGAACCGATCACCACTTCATATCAAAGCACCAAGCAGCAATATTCCAGCCCAACTGCCTTATCAGCAACACCCCAGCCTCACTGTCTTTACAGCTCCGCCACAGCCTCACAGCCTTAACAGCTTCGCGAGAAGATAATCAGCACGTTGTCATCTCAAGAGAGCCAGAGAAGTGTGAAATGATGTTGAAAGGAAATAACAAGTGGAATGACATAGGCAGTGAGCGTGTGCTAGGCTTGCAATCCATATGTATCTTCTACCACTTCGCCTCGGCCACATTCCGTTTCCAAAAGAATTGAGATCGAGGCGCATGCGCAAGAAATTCGTATCAAAATTGCCGACTGATGTCACGTAATCATCGGAGTGCATTGACTCTAAACTCCTCACTTTTGCTCACAATGACTGTTTGCAACTGATAGCACTCCCCGCTGTCAAAACAAACACTATGTTGCCATATAATTGTTAGAAAGTAGGTTTTGTTTGACGTTTTGTTATGCACAGAGACACTGTGCTAATGTGTCATTATCATGCAAGCCTTAACTTTTAACAGCAAAACATAACTGGGACGCCCTACTATAATTGACGTTCCAAGGCACCGCAATGCGCACCGAAGCTTGTGATACAATCGACCTAAGCAAAATCACGCGTAAGACTCACACAAGTACTTGCTGATGTGATGAACGTCACGTGTCAGGTTGATGAGCCACACCTATATTTGATTTAGTCATATGAAATAGGAATTGGTCCCACTTAGTCAATTATCAAGCTTCAAGTGCACCCCAAAGTCATGCGATTCAAGTGTTAAATATTCACCGACCGCCGAATTGACGTCTAATTGTACACTTATAAACGGACACGCTTGATGACAGTTCGCTGTGATTATGAGGTACATAACGGTACATCTATGCTTGGTTTATAATTCAGATTACGAAACGATGTACGAAATTACATGATAAGACATTGGGCAGTGGGACACAATAACAGCGCTGTGTGCAGCTTCATTGATGACATGATGGCCTTCTTGCAAGATTCAATACCTTCTATAGCGATCTATTTATGTAAACTTATCCTTGTTCATAGTAATCAATGTTGAGATTAGGCGCATAAAAAGCCATGACTAATTATCTGTATGGATTTTGGTGCCCTACAGGGAGATTTCTTGGCGGAAGTACATATATATATAGTATAGTATATATATATAGATATATATAGATATATATATATAGAGATATAGATATATATATAGAGATATATATAGATATATATATAGATAGATATATATATAGATCTAGAGATATAGATATATAGAGATATATAGATATATAGATATATATATATATATATATATATATGATATATATATATATATATATATATATATATATATATATATATATATATATATATATATATATATATATATATATATATATATATATATATATATATATATATATATATTATATTCCTTTTCCTTGTTGTTACAAGTTTACCTGCCAATATCGTTCCATCCAGTTTGCTAAACTCTTTTTAAAACACACTCGATGAGCATGGTAAGGACATGTAATGGTAGTTGAGTATATCTCTAAAAATGGGTGGATACCCCAGTATTCACTATTCAAAGCTGTGCCATCTGTATTTCCTTTCTCCTATGATCTTTTCGTGGCCCTCATTGAGGTATGTGACAACATGGCTTGTTTAGTAAGGATTCCCGTTTTGAAGCTATAAATTTAGTACAGGAGTGATGCCCGTTGTGAAGCTATAAACTAAGTACAGGAGTCATATCCGTCAGTGTCGCGAAACGACGAAACGAATGTGCTATTCTAGCCTTAAAAAGATCATCCATAATCAGCTATATTGCATAGCCAATGTATTTCTCTGAAGAATGATGCTAATGGCTGGCCTTCGTGGACGCAACCTACAATCGTTCAAACTGATCGGGCGCAACTAATTGAAGCAATCGGGTGACAGCTTTTAACAACGAGTAACTTATGCAGCCAATCAAAGTTCGATAATGAAAGAAAAGCAACACTACCAATATTTTTTTTATAGAGGCTAGTTGCTTCGCCAACAATTTCTCCCGATGCGCGATTATATTAACCGACAGTGAACTACGTAGCCTTGCATGGACCAGTGTCTGTCTCCGTGCATCACCCTTTACAATGTTTTATTATATGTGACAAATACCAAACAGCCACCATCAAATTACGTAATAACGCTGACGTTATTTGCATATTTGGTATGCGTTACTGACAATGAGTGGGCTACAAAAATGAATCGTTTATTGATCTTTTATCAATATAACCCTTTGCAGTTTTATTCGTATACATTAGTCATATAAGCTATTTCGTGGCTACTATAACCATCAAGACCAGTGATCTGTTGATGCATATTTGCTGTGTTGACGTCATAACACGCATATACATAACGCAGTGTTATGACAAATGCAAAACAAGCTGAGAACTAGAAATATGTGAGGGTCTGCATTGTCAATGGCACTTCAACAGTCCTATGTGGGTAGTAAAATATGCATTTTGTTGGACAAAGATACAAACTGTGGGTCGTTAGTTAACAAGTACACGACACGACTCGCGACAATTTATTGTAACACGAGTGCAGAAATCTTGTATTCGGGCCGTGAAGCGATAACGGTTGTTTGCTGATATTCTTTGATTCAAAGCACGGGTGGCTTTGTTTTTAAGTTGCAACGAAGGCCCCTTAATTTCGGATAGTGAATAGAGTAATCAAATTATCACACCAACGTCAGCACTGATATCCATTTTATGCATTGAAAAAGGACATTTAGAAATGTTGCTGGATTTGAATAATAGTAAATATAACTTTACATTAATAGAAGAACCTTCATTCAAATGATATATGAGGTTTGTTCTGTGATTCAGGCATTCGGTCTTCTTATTTAAACCATAGACAATTTGCCAAAGTACGCTAAAATGGAGTTGATAAACAATAAAATATGACAGCCATAACCAGCACATATTACTCAGGCACGTTTGCAATGGCCACATAATCTTTGTCATCCATATACTCGTATATGCCTGGTACGCATGAAACAAATGTATAAGAGAGGCACCAGGCGTGACATTAAATTATTGAAATCCAGATTTATGAAACTGACTATGACATTTTTTTGGCGTTTAGATGTATGGTTTTGGTTTCTTTTGGGCGTATATAAATATAAACTGTTAAATTTCACTAATTCAACCCAATTCTGGGATTGAAAACACAATCACAACTAGAGGATGATTTGTCCAGCAAGGATAGTGATCGACAAAAAACTGCTCAACACTGTGAAACAGGGTGTGTTTTAATTCCCACATACGCATGTTTACGGAATGCTTATTCGCGTTACCTATCTCTATTGCCTCTATGTCAAGCACACACACACGGTCTACACTATCCGACATTCGTAGCTGGCCATGATGCAGCAAGTTGCAAAATATGGCACGGATGTGATGTCTGTAGCAATTTACAGCATTAAGTTGCAATAAGACGTAGAGTGCACAGATGTATATATATATATATATATATATATATATATATATATATATATATATATATATATATATATATATATATATATATATATATATATATATATATATATATATATATATATATATATATATATATATATATATATATATATATATATATATACGCAATAAGGACAGCATTAGGTGATGTTTTATTCCGCTAATTCTGCTTCTCGTGACCCGCGGTACTATAGACGACAGAAACATATAATTTGCTAACTGACTCTCGTTGGCAAATACAAACTGTTTACCGTTATGACGTGGGATGAATGGACCAGCTTTGGGATTAAATATGTCTAACATCTATGTATGCCTCATGAAAGCATGATTAAGGAAAAAATGCAGAAGTGCATCCTGCTCAGCAACCATGATTAGAAAAGCAAAATCATCGGCAGGCCAAGAGCTTGATTGCAGAACATTAATGATTTTGCTAATCCAGAAAAGTGGTCGCATCCGCTATAAATACTAGATAACAACCACTTCTCTTGCAAAATATTTTAGTATCTAAAACATTGCTGATGAAAACTACTTCCCGACTAGATTATTGTAATTGTTTGTTATTCGGCATTCCTAATTATCAAATCTGAAAATTACAATTGAATCAAAATTCGGCTGCACGACTGGTCACCAGGATGTCCTTTAAGTCTCGTCAAGAGATGACACCAGTTCTTATGGAACTATATTGGCTCCCGGTTGAGCAGCGCATTATTTTTAAAATCCTTTGTATAGTCTTCAAAGTGATTCACCACAGTACGGCGCCGCGTTACCTCACTGAGATTCTATCAGTAGCGAAGCCGACTCGTCGACTTCGCGGATCTTACGCAGTACGATTAGTGCCCCCTCCGCTTTGGGGGGCGAGGAATTGTAGTCGTGGTTACGGCGAGCGTTCCCTATACTATGTCGGCCCTAAGCTATGGAACGAGTTACCGGAACATATCCGGGATATCAGTGAGTTTGAGAGCTTCAAAAGATCTCTAAAGAGCCACATCTTCATGAAACATTTTAATCCTCTGTGATGTTTTATTTATTCAATCGATATAGTCCGAAATGTACACGTTTATCTTTATGCATCATATATATTATAATATCTATTTATTCATATATTTGATGTACAGCCTGTTGAGATGCGGATGGAATGGGCTCAAAATAAACAATCATTATCATTAACTATTCCCGTCCGAAGGTCAAGGAAATGTCTCATTTGCATGACAAACGCTGAACATTTAACACATTGCTTCTATTCTAGGTGACCTATTGCATATCGCGGCCACAGGTCAACTATGTTATATAAGTATTTATCTTCTGATGTCATTTATGTTATTACGCCAGTATAACATTATCGAGACGGCTTAAAGGCGATACGTAAGAATGGATAAACAGATGTTATGAAAGAAACCAACAAAGTAAATATATTAGTCAGAAATATATCACTGTATGTATGTTAAAGGGATACTGAGCATGTGATTATCATAAGGTGACAGTTTAAGTTATCATGTTAACAAATGGTTCCATACATTCGTTACCTTAAACTGACAATTCGAACGTATTTGTTCACAACTTTTGTTAGAACACATTGGGCAAGTCATCAATAGCCGGTTTATTTTTATGATTGTAGCAATTAATGATATGGTTTGTCTAGTATACCGTTGAATTAACACAACAAAATGCTAAATATCGACCCAATGTACAATTCGTACTTCACCTATAAATTCCATCCAGGTAATTAAGCCAGGTTTAAGCAAGTTAACAACTCTAAGAACAATCGGTATTTGATAAGCAAGGTTGTCATAGCATCAAAGTATCAGGTTTTGCATTGTTTCTGCATTAGTGTCATGAAACGTGCGAATTCTAGGATACGAACTAGCTAATGTGCAATCACTTACTGAGCAGACGTATTCACATTGCACTTCGGGCTATATATCGAAAAGTAACCATACACAATACGTTATAGATGCGTAGTACGCACATGTACCACACAAATAATGCATCCAGTATATTTTTGCTGACTCTCGCTCTCCCACAAAACCCTGTATTTCAGCCTTCTAGTTGACGTTCATTAGCCTTGCATGATTATTATCCTATCATAGCCGTTCCATGGTCCATATCATTAACAATTCATTGCATGTCTGTCATAATAGACGTCAAATAGAACATACAAAGTAGGGAATATATAAGCCGAAACGCTAGCTGTCTGAGATAATTTTGTCCAAGCCTGTTACAATTCTAACACATTACAATGAATGAATAAGCATGTGCTACTCTGAGAGTTGTTATTGGTCAGTCCCCATCACTAATACTCCAAGGGCCTGAGCAATAATCATGTTGTTTGTGTCATACAGTTATGGATATTGCTACATACTCTAAAATATGTAGTTGTATTTATACATGCCTCCATAGTCCAAGCATACATCCACGCAAGTAAACATGGGATCGCGTGTGTTGTTTTCTATGCTCAGTATTGAACCTTGCCAAATATACAAAAACATATTTAGAGCTGTGTTTTACGGAATGGTGATGGCCCCGATAGAGCCAGCATAAAACCGCCTATAAAGGGTAAAGTCGTCAAAGCTCCTGTCGCTCTTCGGTTCTATTTCGCGTGGTTACTTATATAAAAGGCAACCGCGTGTTCTCTGATAGCATTCAATGGTGTGATGGTAAACAATTGATTAACCATTGTGTTATTTGCTAAGGGAACGCCCACATTTGATGTGCTGCTAAATCTGCAAGATATTTTGGAACAGAAGGAGTAAGAATGATAAAGCATTTAAATTTCAGGTGTGCACAAAATAAAGATGTTTGACGTCGAGATTATCATTCCCTTTATGGGATCCCTTTAAAGTAAAAGTATATTGAACGCTCCCTAATTTATAACTGGCCGCTATGTACAACGCCTCAATTTTGATGTACCGACTGAAATGGGTCACATTACTGCTATTGCATAAAGCTACTTCTTTGTCATATTTACGGCGTACAAACACTTAAACTGAGAGTAACTGCGTTCTCTCTTGAAAACAGACCTGGGACAGATTATGAATTTTATAAAATCTAGGTATGAAATAGATGATGGATCCATAAGCAAGTTATTAAATATAGCTAACGCAGGATCATATGTGTAATTGCCAAAAGGCGTAGAAGTCACAAATATCTTGTTATAATACGATACCCAACTCGGCATTTCAGCCGAAACAAAAGCAACTAGATTAAACGAGTCAATTTTCCTAGATCCCTTGAGTGGTTTACCCGAACACAGAAAAAATGCAAGAGCACATCGATTATCAGTAACTAAGCATAAAGAATAGAGCCATTTGAATAAGTCTGATTATTTGATCTATCCTTCCACCCCTTTTTGCTTAATCGAAAACTTTATTATGATTAATAGCTTTATAACTGGTTGTTAATTTTTAATTTGGCTTATCGTCTTTGTCAGGCCATTTCACTCACAAATAATTACCTGCTGATGGAACTGTGGACTTTGTCAATTTCTCAACATATTTCATTTAAGGTTCTTTATTGGATGGTCTTAAGGTTTTTTCCAGTGTTTCAGTTCAATCTCAGACAACAAACTATGCCGCGAAAAATAGAAATTGTAATCTATGCTTCCACAACTAACCTGCACGCATCCGGTTGGATAAAGGGGGTCTGACATCATAGCTGCACCAGGCCCAGTTTGGAGCGAGAATTGTTTAGTTGGTTAAATCAGGACGAAACTAATTAAACTATACAATGGCTCGACAATAACGTTTTGTAGACTAAAAGAAGTTGTCAAGGTGCAATTAAGGGAATGAAAGCACATGTTGGATCTGCTAAATGCATCCTGCAAAAAATCCTTGTTTGGTTATGCTCCTATATATATATATATATATAAAGGATCCCCTGGGTTTTTTTCGTCAATGGTCATTTGGTTACGGTTTTGGAGGAAGATAATTGTTGATCATTAGCACGGGCTCTCAAAGCAAAACGTACACCTACCCGGTGTTTATACCGCTGTTGATCCGCATCCTCGTGCACGGCCAATATTCTCATCAGAGACTTGTATTATGTCACAAGGCGTCCTGTATATTTTGTTTATTTTATGAGACATTCAATAGCCGCTGCTTTGTGCTCTTTTATGTCAGAGTTACAAAAACTTACATGTATGCATGACACGTAAATATTTGGCAATAACACTGAGTTCCATAACATTTTAAAACGTCATTGATATTATGTGAAACCGGGTCGCAGCAAGTTTACCTTAAGTTGCGCTAAACAGGCTCATATCATATTGTAACGTGTGACAACATCCCGTCGTCGACCACGAAGGGAACACTACTTAGCAGCATTTAGCGGTATAATAAGGTTTCATTCTTTTTAGATAAACAACTTAACAAGAATATGTACAATGCCCTGATTCAATTAAACCCGCTGGTACGCTTGAAAAAAATAGCTACGCCACCAGATTCTAAGAGCTACTTCCTCTGTCATAAACTCACAACACCTTCCACCCTCACTAAATTCACCTCGTGATTTCCCTTTCTCTGTCTACTCTACCTTATTTATGCTAACCAAGCACTCCTTCTTTTCTCGCTTGTCTCTTCAGCCCAACCCGCCTTCGTGTCTCTCCGGTCCACTATTTGACTAGCTTAATCTGTTTTTATTCCGCTGTGCTTAATAGGGATGCGGCTGAAACACGAGGCATTATTCATGATCTGCTAATATGACCTCTTGATAGTATATCCAATCGCTATAAAACGTATTTGTGCGGTAACAGCACAGCATTGCTCGCTGGGAAATGCCAATTTGCACGACTCGGGAATATTAAAGTATGTCAGCCAGTACAGCCTCTCCCGCTTATGGGTGATCATGATTAATCACCTTGTCATGAAGTAAACATTTCATCAAATCTGACTATGAGTTAGCACTAGTTACCTTAATAGCAAATAAAATGATGTAAGAAATGGAGCTGGCTTTAGGAACAGGCCTGATCTAAGAGCTATTGAGCGTTTGCTTTTGAACCCCCGGTGATATGAACCAATAAATGAAAAGCTATTGGCATCAGACTGTTTGCACGTAAATGTTAATTGTTCCAAACAAAAACACACATTCAAACGGCGTGATGTATTTCTTTTCCTAAATACAACAAGAGGCGCCCTTCATTCATGTGTGTAAAACAGTTGTGCAAATGTCAGCTGACCGTTGTCGGCTGTACTTTGCTCGTAACATCAGAAGCTCTATCAAAGGATGCGACTGTAGAAGTCAAGGCCCTAACACCCCTATCTCACGTTGCCGGAGTAGTCTCAGGAAGACCCCGGAGCATCCCAGAGGCGCCATCCGTGTTGCATTTCCGGAGAGAACACGGATCTGATTACGTAATGGACAAACACAGAGACAACAGAGTCGACACGATATGTGTACTGGGCCAAGACGGAGCCTACTCGGATGCCCCGTGGGCTACGCGGTACCTCCCGGAAATGGCTCCCGGAAGACGCTGGCAACAACATGGAGGAGCACGGCAAAAATAAGGAGGATCCTGGAATAAATATGAAAGAGACCGGGAGACGCCGCAAACAACACGAGTATCACGGAGCACGGCGGCAGCAATGCGGCATTAACGCGGAACGGGCCGGCAGCAATACGGAACGAGTACGATTCTACCCGGATTGGGGTCGAACAATGTATAAAAGGCTATTCCAACTATTCAATTGCACACACCAGAACGTGAAATATGGTTCCTGCACTATCATACAAGAAGAAGTCGGCCTGCTGTTGGACACGCTAGACCTCACCTTGGCCTGTGCTAAAGCTGTTGCTGCGCTGGAGGAAGAAACCGAAGGAAGAAAGAGAAAAAAGTCTGATGCTGATGATGCTGAAAGACGATGGAAAAGGAGAAGGCGTGTGTGGGTGAAACCTTGGCTGTTGAGAAACAGTATGGGCAGCATGAAAAACTGATTGCAGAAGTGATAGCAGAAGATGGAAGCAGCTTCAGGAATTTCAGATACAATCTGCGCCGATTTGTACCCGGAGGCCCCCCGGAGGCCCCCCGGAGGCCCCTCGGAGGCTACACGGATACCCCAGTGGCAATACGGCGGCTACAGGTCCTAACACGGAAGAAACACGAAGGCACTCATCTGTGTTGCTGCCGGGACAAATTTCCAAAATATTGTGCAGGTTTAATTTTTCGTCGTCTCCCGGAAGAGCCCGGCCACAACACGCACGAATACCGGAGCATCCCGGATTGCTACTCCGAGGGGCACAATGCAATTCTTTTATTAACAAGAGATACGCGAAACTGCTGAGCTGGCAGAACACGATTGTTTGATGGATGGTAAATAGCAATGGGTTACGTGAATGCTATTTAATCAGAGTGGTGAGAATAGTAAAGTTCACACGTGATAGGTCAAGGTATAATTCGATTGTGGATCAGCAACAGTCCTCTCATTTATCAGGACTCGTCTTTAATTTCAGTATATTTGTTATCACTGATTTAAGTATTAGCAAAGGATTACGTTCGCAAGTAACGTCTAATCAAGCCATGGCAGACCTAGTTCTTTTCTAAATCTAAACAGTAGGACATTTGTCACCAAGCGCTTGTGCTTTTTGCAATGCACTACTATATATATTGAGAGCCCGCACATCGAATGAAACATATTTTTGTATTTGTCAGCAAGATGCACGCTTTCAGCAGATAACCCGACTGATAGCAACGTAAAAAAATGTAACTTGCATGTTCTCATTTGGCTTTATATATATATATATATATATATATATATATATATATATATATATATATATATATATATATATATATATACATACATATATACATATATATATATATGTATATATATATATATATATATATATCTATATATATATATATATATATATATATATATCTATCTATATATATATATATATATATATATATATATATATATATATATATATATATATATATGTATTGCTAGCTGTTCGGTCTTTCACATTTTGACGCATACGCTTGTAAAACAGAATACTATTTGGATTCATTCCGTTTATGTCAATGTGCTACTTCTATCGATCAATCCACCATTGTTTTGCTTAGTTTATTTTACCTTCTCTGCTACATGGGTGAGAGATGAGCATCCACTTAATTAGATTCAATTCTAACAGTGTAAGCTATACTGACTGTTACAACGACTACACAAAAAGCTGACAAAGGTTAAGGAATTGGGCATTTTCCCTATAAATAAAATTCCCTGTACATAAAACCAGTGTTTGATGTTTTTACAGCTTGCACGATCAATTAATTTATAACTCTATGTGCTATCTTGCTGGATGTTCCGCTATTGAAGCGAATGTAGTATAAGATTTAACCAAAAATGATTTGGCGTTTTAGATTCATTGTGTAGTGAGAATTTAAAAAAAACAAATCTCCAATATATTTTGCTGTTTGGAACAAATATTGTCCAGAACTGTCCTGATTGCTGTTGGGTAAACAAACAAACAAATTTCACGCTTAACCCGATTTCCTACTTAAATGTGTAATGCTATGTCAAATAGTCTGATATACTCCTTAAATGAGACATATTTATCTGATTATGGTCTTCAACGTCTGAGACTGTCTCTCTATGCTAGTCTTGATCAGTTGTTAACCACAGGAATGTTTTAATACATAGTATAACAGAATCGCGACATCGCAGCTTGCTTATCACTGCCACCAATTGTTTTATTGGATCGCAAAGGATTTTGGGCATTGTCGTAGACATCGGAGACAAGATCAAGTGATCCGTCCTCTTAAGGTCATACACATACACATACACTCAACTGATATATTTTTTACCCAGAGGTTGTTTTTTAGATCCTTAATTATGACATGCTAATTTGTTCCAAGTTACGTCATGGCCAACGGTCCTGTTGTCTTCTCTGAAAGCGGACATATGTGACCCGTCTCGATGGTATCTTGTTAGATCTTTGTTTCCGCTACGTTTGTTTTTACAACCCGGTCGGCAACGGGGTTTTATCAGATGAAAGCCGTGCATGCATCAAAATCATTCTCATTCATCACCGTCGCGGTGTTGAATTACCTCGATGTTGAAAGGGACGTTAAACCATGGTGTTTCATTAATTGTTCGGAGCTTAACTTGATGCTATCAGAATCCGTATTACTGACAGGTAAGATATTGACTGAACCCAATGTCGCGTTAGTGTGATCGCTTTAAGCGCAGGCATGGTACATGTGGCGTTTTGTGGACATCATGTTCAAACAGCGTGTCGCTTATTATGATTATTATTATTCATTATTAGCATGGTTCCTCCTCTGTCCATTACTTTATAATTAATGCGGTTTTAATACGAATAACATCAACGCTTTAACCGATCAAGGAATGCACAATTAACAGCTTACAAAAAAGATATCAGCATCTACAGGTTGAACGATGCTTGTCATTTTAGCTCCAATATAACCGTTCTAAATGTCGCAACACCAAGTGTTCCCATTTCGTTTTGTATCAAACTTTAAATCTTATACTATCTGGCTCATTAAGGACGAACACAAGTGCGCCGATATTCATGGCAAACCTAGTTTCATTGAATGGAGGGGCGTTAGCAATTAGCCAAGAGACCACTTAGAGTGAACGGATATTCATGGCAAGCCTAGTTTTGCCATGTTTTGTGTTGGGTTGCCACTCGCGTTGGCGGAAGATTCGATGTTGACGTTTTAGTGGAGCGGTCTTTCTGACATCTGTCTCGCGAAGCATGCTAATGCATTCTGCAAAGCACTCATTGCATGATTTACTATTTAGGGTTACAGGGTTCCAAGACCACCCTTCTTTGCTTATGATTGTCCCAATTAGTTCAATTAAATCTAGCAAAAATAAAATGGGCAGCGTGTATTCCAATTAGTGACATTCGATGGACTGACCAAGGACAAAGGCTTAAAGAACCTGTGTTGTTTTAAATATTGCTGACATTTACTGTATAGAATTACAGGCTACAACATTCCGAGAAAATTATCGTGTGTGTGTGTGTGTGTGTGTGTGTGTGTGTGTGTGTGTGTGTGTGTGTGTGTGTGTGTGTGTGTGTGTGTGTGTGTGTGTGTGTGTGTGTGTGTGTGTGTGTGTGTGTGTGTGTGTGTGTATGTGTGTGTGTATGTGAGTGTGTATGTGAGTGTGTATGTGTGTGCGTGTTAGTGTGTGTGTGTGTGTGTGTGTGTGTGTGTGTGTGTGTGTGTGTGTGTGTGTGTGTGTGTGTGTGTGTGTGTGTGTGTGTGTGTGTGTGTGTGTGTGTGTGTGTGTGTGTGTGTGTGTGTGTGTGTGTGTGTGTGTGTGTGTGTGTGTGTGTGTGTGTGTGTGTGTGTGTGTGTGTGTGTGTGTGTGTGTGTGTGTGTGTGTGTGTGTGTGTGCAAAAATGCATAGAGTATGCATGACGGAATTAAAAAAACGATTCGGAGTTTGTTTCCGATGGCTATTTAAATGTAATCAAATTATGTGCAATGATGTTCAGTAGGACTGTTGGTGTCCCTAAGATAGATCATACTGGGGAAGGGACGTACGCAGTCACCCTGCATTAATACTGCCATATTTGCATTGAATATATTTCCCGCCTCACCGTTTATATTATTATATCTTGTTGCAACATGGATGCGTTTAATAGAGACAACAAGAAAGTTTATGTTATTTATGACTACCTCATGTTGTGTGTATTTTTATGTGTGTGCGTTTGTGTCTATGTACGATGTGTGGTTGCATAGGCGTGTGTATCAGCATTTAGATATGTTTGTGTGCTTGTGTGTATGTGTGTGAGAGTGACTGTGTTTTTGTGACGGGTCAGATGCATCGTATTTCATCACTATAGTGATCTGCTGTTGTTGCTATGTTTCTTTGTAATCTTGCATTCTCTCGTTCAACAATATTGATGACCGATAATGTTTTTTTAAACCTGTTATTCTATTGAATTCGTCAGGTTTATCATATTTGCTTTTACATGGCATTTCGTTGTCTCTATAACAGAACTTATATTTAAGGATAAACAGGCTTTAACGACCACATATTTCCTCATCATTAGCATTGTAAATGCAGAAGTTTCGGATCAGAGTTAGCATTTCTATTGCGAAATGGGCTTCTGCATCATACATTTGCAAAGCGTGGCATATAGATTCTGCGTGAATAACTACACGTTAGTTGTCAGTCTCCCAAAAGGAAGTGGTGAACTGATTAGGCCCTACCTGATTATATTTACTACTACTGTAGACCACCCACTATGGTGTGTCTGATGTTGATTGACACGTTAATGTATTTCTTTTTCTCCGCCATCTTTTTTCTCAAAGGAACGCTCTCAAACACACATGCGCACACCGCCTTCTGCTGCTATCTGTAGCACTAGCAATTTGCCAGGGATATGTTAAACCGTATCGCCAAAATATATGACATCAATTGCAGGCATCCGTTGTCTGAGGCTGTAACATGACCAAAATGCACAACAATAGGACATTTCTCAATCAGCATCCCAGCCATCCTCGTTAACGATCGCACACGCACAATAAGACCTCTATTTCGTTAGTGATGCATTGGGTCTTTGCTTTAGCAATGTACATCTTTAATTCACACATTAGCTGGAAACCCAAGATGCTTCATGAGTAATTTGAGTGCTATAGAACTAGAGGGATGAGTCTGAGAGCAGTAAAACAGTAAGCTATTGAATGCTTGCGCCTGATAGGTCAGGGAATGGAGCGGGGCTGTGAATGCAACATCAGTCCTCACATTAGACAGGAATCTTACTTCAATAGTAAGAAAGCTTTGAATAACTGCGTGAAATCCATATTGATCATGGATAATACCCTCTAGGAATGTATAAACAAGCATTGTAGACTTGATATGAAGACCATGGTGCACTTCAATTACATGTAAAAACACTTCACAATGCGTAATGATTATTAAATAATCTCACGAATGCAAACCATGATATCAATACCATGGTTCACCTACAGTGCACAATGGTCTTCATATCAAGTGGATAGATATGTATATATAAGCATATATATAAGCATATATATAAGCATATATATATATATATATATATATATATATATATATATAGAGATATATATATATATATATATATATATATATATATATATAGATATATATATGTATATCTCTATATAGATCTATATAATTAATACATATATATATATAAATATTTTTATATATATATATATATGCTAAATAAATATATTTAAATACATTATTATAAATGCATATATATATATATGTACATAAATATATATATATATATATACATGTATATATATAAACATTACGATAAATATATAGTACATATATATATATATACACATATATATATATATATAATTATATACATATATATAAACATAAATATACATATATATATATGTATATAAATATATGAGCGAGCGTACATATTTATATTAATGAATATATATACTCAGGAATATATATATGATATATGCAAATATATATCTATATATAAACATACATTACACATAAATATATATTAATATATGTATTAGTATATACATTTATGCGTATATATATACATATATATATATATAAATATATATATATACATATATATTTATAAATATATATAAATATACATATATACATATGCATTTATATTTTTATATACATGCAGTGTTTCTGTGCCGTTTTCCTGTTACTTAGACGTATGTTATTCCGCCGGTAACCCAGACCCATGTACTCAATCAACAGTTCCCAATTAAAGCACAAGACTGACACTTGAGAGCTAATCAGGCTTGGCTGACAGTGTACCGCCGTGAAAGCGACAGTTGTCACGCTACACAACATATATATATAAGTATATATGTATATATATATATATATTTATATATATATATATATATATATATATATATATATACATATATATATATATATATATATATCTATATATATATATATATATATATATATATATATATATATATATATATATATATATATATACACGAATGCGATTATTATGTCCATGTTGCAAAAAAAACCTTTTTGTGACATTGGAGGCAACAAAACATATATTCAATTTGATGATCATTTTATGATTTCTGTTGGTCTTTCGGTTTCGTGAAATAATTTTTGAGTTTCAGATATATTTTGTGTGCCAAAAAGGGTATTCCAAAACAGTTCGGGAATTAGGGAATTAGTAAAAAAACAACTATTTTGGAACTTAGCCCAAAACCAACCATTTTGGGACATAACAAAACAAAGGGTTTTCTCGACCAGCAACGTAACTTAGTCTGAAAAAACACGAGGAACTTAACGAATTTTTCGACCTGACGACGTATTTCGGTTTGTTCAGACAAACGAGCTGTTCAACGCATAGTACCAAAAAGGTCGTTGGTACAATAAATAAATTTTTTCAAACGCTATTTACCAATTCCTGCGCGATGCATGAGCCAAAACCTTGCAATGGATAAAGGTGAATGGAGATAATGTACAGTGTAAGATCACTTTTAAATAAAAAAATTGCACATTAAAGCATTCAAAAAGGTCTTGACATCTTGTGAACTCAAGTCGGGCGCCAAGATGAAACTGCATTCAATAAAGGTTGGTTGATTGTCACACAAAGGTTGCATTCGTATATATATACATATATATATATATATATAGATATATATATATATATATATATATATATATATATATATATATATATATATATATATATATATATAAATAAGTTGAATAAACGTAAATATATAAAAATATGTATATATATATCTAAATATATATATATACATATATATGTACATAAATATAAATGTTTTATTATACATATAAGCACATGATATATATATATATATGTAAATATAAAAGTAAATAAATATGTAAATATATATATATATGCATATACATATATATATATATTTATATACATATATATATATAAATGTATATATATATATATTAAATAGATATGTACATATATATACATATATATCTATATATATATATATATATATAAATACAGATATATGGTTATTTATAAAAATCTCATTTAGCGTGCATATTTAGGTATCTATATATGCATATCGATTTATATTTATATATATACATATTAATATGTTGAATAAACATAAATATATAAAAATATGTATATATATATATATATATCTAAATACATAAATATACTTATATATGTAAGTAAATATAAATGTTTAATTATACATATATGTACATGATATATATATATGTAAATCGGTATGTAAATAAATATGTAAATATGTATATATTATATATATATATACTAATGTATATGTATATATATATATATTTCTATATATTTATATATAAAAAAATTATATCTACATATAGATTCTATATATATATATATATATACACATATATATATGCATATATATATATATATATATAAATATCTATATATATATATATATGAATATATTTTAGAATTTATATCTTTTCTTCATCATTTAACATGCCTATACATTATTCTTTATACTAAATCTCATTTAGCCGTGCATATGTATTAAAAAAATGTCATATATAAATATATAAATAGCGTGCATATGTATGTGTATCTATAATGCACTTTAAATATATATATATTTGTATATATATATATATATATATATCCTTATATATATATATACATATATATGTTCACATAAAGATAAATTTTGTATCCTATATATATAGTACTGATATATATATAATAAATATATATATAATAATTATATGTAAATATACTTAAATATAAATGTTGTATTCTACTTAAATGTACATGATATATATATGTAAATATATATGTAATAAATATGTAAATATACTATATATATTTAAATGTACATATATATATATTTATATATATATTAAAATGTATATATATATATATATATATATATATATATATATATATATATTATATGTACAGATATATGCTTATTTATAAAAATCTCATTTAGCGTGCATATGTATGTATCTATATATATGATATATCGATTTATATTTATATATATATATACATATTAATATGTTGAATAAACATAAATATAAAAAAATATATGTATGTATATATATATATATATCTTAAATATATAGTATCTATGTATATATATATATAAATATAATATGTACCTATATGTAAATATTTATATATATATATAAAGCACACATGATATATATATGTAAATATAAAAAGTAAATAAATATGTAAATATATATATGTATATATGTATATATATATATAACGATATAACATATATATATATATATAAATGTATATATATATCTAAAATATATATGTATATATATATGAATATCTATATATATATATATACAGATATATCTCTTATCTCCTCTCTATGTATATATGTCTATATATCTATATATAACTCTATATCATATATATGTATATCTATATCTCTCTCTCCCTCTCTCTCTATATCTATAAATGTATCTCTATATTACATGTATCTCTGTCTATTCCTCTATGAATCTCTTATCTCTATCTATATATCTATCTCTCTATCTCTCTATCTCTCTAGATATATATATATTATACAGCTATATGGTAATTTGTAAAAAATCTCATTTAGCGTGCATATTTATGTATCTATATATGCATATCGATTTTTTTTATATATATACATATTAATATGCTGAATAAACATAAATATATAAAAATATGTATATATATATCTAAATATATAAATATACTTTTATATGTTCATAAATATAAATGTTTAATGTACATATATTTACATGATATATATATATATGTAAATCTGTATGTAAATAAATATGTAAATAGGGATATATGTGTATATATGTAGGGAGATATATATATATATATATATATATATATCTATTAATGTATATATATATATATATAGACATGTTTATATATATATATATATATTTTTCTATATATTTATATATAAATATATATATATATATATTAGAGAGGATATATATGCATATATATATATATATATATATATATATATATATCTCTCTATCTCTATCTATCTCTATATATCTATCTATATATCTCTATATATATATATATATATATATATATATATATATATATATATATATCTCTATATATATATACATATATATGTATATGTTTATATTCCGCTACGATGGGAAAAATTCGCACCCCGAATGGTTTTTTTTTTTATGCATGAGCAGTCTGCTTTCATTGTACATTGAACAATAAATTAATAATCGTTATAAGCTCTATCGTCATTATCAACTTTGCCTTTGTTGAGTTCATGTAAAATAGCGTTCCCACTTTTTTCTATTTGTCCTTAAAAGCGACTGCTTAATCAGGTCTATCGAGGTCTAATTACCTGTATCCTAATATATAATCACGGCGTCGTGTTTGCTGGCTTGGTCG
Organism: Urechis unicinctus; assembly: GCA_034190875.2. Taxonomy (NCBI): domain Eukaryota; kingdom Metazoa; phylum Annelida; class Polychaeta; order Xenopneusta; family Urechidae; genus Urechis; species Urechis unicinctus. Next base: position 7,751,042 of record CM067350.1, on the reverse strand, counting down.
TGAATTCATTATGGTTTTTCTTTGTCGACTTCTTTAAGGGTGGAGAGCATCAATAGTGGTATAGAAAGTGGTGGTTCTGGCGCACCCCACTTATCTCTACTACACGTTACATTATGGTTTAAACAGGATTTCGATTTTTTTGCTCCCTGCTCACTTTTGGTGTGCTTTATTCGAGAGCAAGGCAGGTCGGGTCCGACCCCCAACAGGTCCAACTCCCTCACGTTAGTTTGCTGGTAAACTTACGTGACCATAGGCCATAGTGCCTACGCTGTTCGCCGCTACCTATTGCTTTGATTCAAATGGAGAGATGGACACCTTGTTGACACACTGGCCATATATCTTGTGACCTTCACTGCGCAGCATGTTTATACCATGGCAAACTGCTTCTTTGTGAACAGAGCATCCATATACTGTGTGTGACGTGGGTGCTTCCTTACAACGACCTTATAACTCCCATTGCCTTTCTAATCTCGACCTCTTCAGACATCAGGATAGCGGTTCAGAATTATACAAGCTCTCACACCCGCTCCTCGTGGTGTTACATTCGATCTAGAAGGTCATCTTTCTTAATCACAAAATTACTGACACAATCTCTCATAAATCTATAAATCTATTTTCTTATCTTTCAGATAATCTATATCTAACTTTAACTCTTTTACTCAACCTTCAAGCTGAGCAATACGCTCTTAGGTGTTCATTCTATACCTAACACACGAATTATTAAATAGGTGGAAAGGCTTGGTATTTACAGCGCGCCAAAGTCCGCGCAATGAAATCACCCTGTGTATTGAGGTGGGTCGATATCATTCACAGTTGGCTGGACGGTGTAGAAGCAGGAGTACCCAATTTTTTGCTGATGCCTTCAAATGCTTGTAAGTCAAGTTCAATTAGGAGTGATACTACTGTTTGGGGTGGTTGTATCAAAGTTAATAATATTGCCTTGTTCCAGCTGTAAAGGTTGGTCTTAAGATATTACAGCAGCTTGTGGTCAGCTGGCTTACTTATCCCTGCCACTTGGTTTGTTCCATTCATAACAGGAACAAATGTTATAGTGTCAGAGCCTTCACTAGCAGCCAGGCTGATACATTAAACCTTTCCGCTTGATAACATGAAATATAAACAGCTTGAGTCTCGTGAGGTTCGACCCCGGGCCCCATCACCAAACGACCACTCATATCCTCTGCCAAGGGGGCCACTTGCTTCTGCCCAAATAGTAATGAGGGGTTGTGTCCGTGAGTCTACATATTTTCTCATGTCCCTGTGCTACAGTCTATGTTTGTCATCAACATACTTTGTATAAGCAGTATCCAATAGCCTTCCTTTATTGTCGCGTAACTTCCGCTAGTAACTAAAGCAAGATACTGCGGGTGCAAGTACCGCCTGTAGTACTTATATACTGTAAAATTCTGAGGGGTTCATAGCTCCAGGTCTCACGGATTAACGACAGTATTTGAACCTATGTTTGGCCTATTCGTGGTGCTCAGGCGCAGACCCATTGAGGGATACTAGGAACAGGCACATCCTTTGACACGAAAGCAGTTTCAGGCTATTATTTAGGATGCTATCAACTCACCAGTTGACATTCCCTCGTCCATCAACAGGTTTCAAAACCTGCATCAGAATGCTTTGTGGAAGGTTGATTGTGTGTTTGGAACGGGCCTTTACATGGCTCTGTCAGACATGAGCCTCACAGTTGGAAAAATTGTTGGGTACAACAACCTGATTACTATCGCGAATAAGCAACAGCAGATCGGCATCAACACTGATGTCAACGTTGATGCTGCACCTTCTTATGGTGGCAGCTTTGACAAAAATGACCCGCCAGATCATATGGGCAGCCCAGCCGACGCAGCATCAGAAGAACTTGTTGCACCAACAGCCCACCCACACGAGAATGAAAACCCCGGTCTCATTGTAGGAGTATCATCCCAGTCGCAGTGAAGATGTAGGCGATTTAATACCCTGCACCTGGAACAGGGTGCAGATATGCCCAGCTAGCGGCATGTTCTCATTAAGAAGTCTGTTGATTGTTTCCCTGTTGATTTGGGTCCGCAGACGTTTCCAATTTACAGAGACAGCTTTTAGTCTTTCTTCCCACAGCTCTTCAAACTCACACTTCTGGATTTCCCTCTCTAATTTAGGATACTTACTTAAGGGTAGTCCTTCAAACATAACTCTCCTTCAATATGCTCAAACTTTGTATAATCGCGGACGAGGGTTGGTTTGTGATCATTTTCAGCTAAAACATTGTAATAGTTGGACGGCATCTATAATGAGCCGGTCTCCCTGTGGTATAGACTTATCCCTCTACATGTCCTCCTCCATAGCACCCTGAGGAGGGAGATAGGCCTCTGACACCCATCCCCACTGAGAAAGGAGTATATTATGTTGCCCTCCCAAATCGCAATCTCTCAAATCCACCTCTTCGAATGCTGCGTAGTCAAAATCCATGTGACTCTATAAAAGATATATTTGACGTATATATATTAGTCCCTCAGGGTAAAGGGCATGCGGCAGTCTGTGGTTATTACTAACAGCCCAGAACCAACAAGTGCTGGTCCGCTTCCCTAACCTGGATGTAGAAGATGTCATTGTTCCGGGATCAGCCCTACAGGTCTGTACAATCATGCTGACTTCTATCGACCCCAACCACAGCATTGTACAAAACTTGGGGCATGCCGTGGTTAAGAAAACGACAATCAAGATTTCTGGCAACGAGGTCATGTCCATCGATGACAGCTATGAATACCACTGTTATGGCGACCTATGTAAAACTACACAGGAGAGAGCTAACGCAAAGTATCAGGGCATTGACACATCAGATGACGGAAATGTGACTAAGACACGAGAGAGATCAGGAGACAAGGATGAGACCGAGGTAGAGGACCTGGCAAAAGCCGATGCCTATGGTAACCGATTTTATGTACGCTTGAACTTGAACTCCTGTAGCGCCACATGCCATTCTACCGGAGTGCACTTGGTGACAGACTGGAATACAAGCTCACAAGCTCCTGTGATTCACGTGACGGATGACACCGACGCCAGCTACACATTCGATGGCATCTCTTTGGAGTATGACAAGGTTACCCAAACAGAGCTGACCCGCATGATCCGCACCCAGTACAAAGGTCAGCTCACAATTCCATATGAGCACGTGCTCCGCCACAGGAAGCTTGCGTACCTTGCAACCAGAACGTACCAGCCTGCAGCATGAAGGGCATACTACCACTCTTTGAAGACCCGGCCAATGCCTCATTTTCCAGGAGTCATTCTACAACTTAAAGATTACAAAGGTCGAGGTGACCACTGAGGGCATCCCCAACCAACTCTATGCGTGGCTACCAGCAGTTGGATAAGGCAAACATGGCATTTGTGGCAAAGATTAATCGAGACCCCAGTGTGACAAAAGCTGTAAAAGACCTGGCATTGGCGGACGTGTCCCTAGAAGAGTACCTAACCAACAAGTATGCCCTGTGACTGGACTTGAGGACGAGTGACGACGACCAGCTTCATGCCGTTGATTGAAACTATCTTGCTCCTGACAGCAGCTGTGTCATTGGTTGCCGGGTTAGGTATAAGTATCTGGGTAGTAGTCTTCATAAAGACACAATATATTAGACACTGAAAGTATGTTCGCAATATGGATTCTGATATCATCATTGATCAACCCCTCAGTCTCAGCGTCCTGCAGTGGCTAAAGACCCTATCTCAGCTGACAAACCCAGAGTGGACAGCTCATAAGAGAGATAGACTTGCTGTAGTCATATCGGGTGGTCAGGCCCGTCAGTAACTGGACCAGTTTGAATTAATGACTGATGGAGAGATCACATTCAAGATCATATTCAAGTTACGAGGCACAGCTAGGTGCTAGTACGACGCACATGCTTGGACAGGCGGCTCTATAGGTGTTCTCAGGTGTTGCTTGCACGTTTCTACCTATCTCACTAGATTACCAGCCAAAGCTTATTACAGACCTCTAAGCTGACCCGTTTTTGGGCACGCGCTAAGCACTACTACTAGTGAGCTATATCACCGCTATGGCATAGACTTAACTTCGCTAACCGTTGCCTTTACAACAGAGGCAACGAATCGACAGGGCCCAGTGGAGGCAGTGGCGAGGGTGACAAGTGAGTCGAAACGACCAATAAAAAACTTTAAAAGGTTTGCTGCAGGGTGGAAGGGCGCCACAACTCAAAAAGCCAATCGTTTCTGAGAGAGCTCTGTGAGGCTAAGGCCACGCTTCCATCAGCTAAATATGAGAAAATCCCTGTTGTAGAAAAGCCACTGGTCATGGAAAGGCCTCATCACTTTCGACCGACAGCTACATGGGGTCAGGAGGTCTCGGGGTTGTCAGTGACATAAGGTTGTTTGGACTAGCATGGTGGTACAGGTTTTATTCAATAACACACAGCGTCTCCCCTGGGCTACCATTGGTTGTCGCTGTTGCTCACAAAAGTCAACTACAACCAATGGTTGCCCAGGACACACATTTAAAGGGTCCCGTTCATATTGATTAATGTCGACATGACAACACCAAGTACTAATAGAAAAATGCTTGTCAACGCGCTATACCATGATGCAGTTGTTTCTGGTAGGTTACGCAAAACTCGGCAAGATGGCTCTGGGTGGGGCAATTCAAAACTTGAGTTTGCGCGACATGGCGCGACCTAGCCATATGGCCACAAAGGATATGCTGTTGCCGATTGTGTTACGTAGCTCTAGCTATGGACAACTTCTTAAAGTTAAGAAGGCCAAGTGGATAATCAAGCAGCTTCAGCTATAAGAAGCAATCTAAGCGGCTAGACTTCATCAATGAGCAGCTCCGCCGCCAGGGACAAGCAAAGCGATGTGGACGAGGATGCGTGAGTGCTACCTGATTTACAGGCAAATCTTGCTCTTGAACACTTTAAGACTTGCCCTCTGATGGGCAATAGGACGTGAAGTGTTGTTCACTATCCTGGGTATGGCTATTACTGGACTTATCATGTACAGGCTTGCTAAGTAGCTGGTGCAGGTCAGCAGGTTTACTTTGTGAACATTTGGTGGCTGTGCTCGTTAGCATATAAAACAATGAATTGCACTACTAGTCGCATGCAAACGGGTATTGGAAAGGCAATACAGCTATCAAGAACCTTGCAGCAGCCGTGAAGGGTTTCTGAGGAAGTTGTAAGGGGTTGGTTAACAAAGCAAGCTATATGGCAAATCTACCTGTCAATCCTGAAACACATTCCCATGCCCAAATTTGATCTGTCTGGGCATAATGAGGTTCACCAAGCAGATCTCTTGCATCTTCCTCATGACAGACTGAAACGCCTAACTTACAAGTACGCCCTCATACGAGTGGACGGCTGAGCCTTTGACCACAAAAGAGGCTACAGAGCTGGCAGGTGCACTTGAAAGGACTGGGTAGGGCGGTTTAAAAACCCATGAGCTGCAAGGTAATTGCTTTGGTCTTCGTGTGCTCACGTACGGTGAGTCATTTTCCATACAGACAGACCTATATGTGTAAAAGGAAATTTATTGATAGAGAAAAACAACAACACGGAGCAGAGCGCTGTGTAGTCAAAATTTGTGTTATTGTTATCTGTTTTCGATCCCTTATAACATCAACAATATTAGATCGATGGTCATAAAAATTGGGTTAAATGTTACCGTATGATAAGCGTTTTCGTTTGGTAACGTAGCGAGCAAAGACAATTTTAAATAAGCAAGGCAATAGGAAGTTTACACTAATCATTTTTCACCATGCTATTCCGTGCTTGTTACTAATACATCGTTTAGTATATCCTCAATAGTTCCTCCTCCCAAACTAAGCCCCCCCCCCCCCCCCCCCCCCACAAAAAATTAACACCCCGATTTCTTTATTTATACTGGGTCAATATAGAGGCCACAGCTTGCAGCTGAGAAACCCACTCATTCGTCTTTCCTCAGATGGAAATTTTAACTCCATGGCGTACTGATGTCTAAAGATATGCTCAGTAAGAGTGCGGTTAGAGCATTCCACAATAGCCTGATCTTGATGAACATCCACACGGCCACGGCTGACGGAGTTCCAATGTTTGGCCAGCAGCTGCATGACTGCTCCCATGAACTCCCGTCCTGGGTCGACCAGAAGTAGTTGAGGCCTTTCGAGTTAACATAAACAGTTCTTCTGTGAGTGATGTCTACATGCCCACTGAGAAACTGCTCCACGCATTTAAGTCTGAGTGCGAGTTGAAATGCCAGAGGATGGGAAGAACGTAATATCGTTCCAGAACTGGCAAAAGCAAATGCATTTGCGGTGCTTTTATTGCAGCTCTTAACTCTTTGTCTCATTGAACTGATTTCCTTCATCTATTTATTGTCTACTAGAACTAGACATCGTGAGTGCTTTCAGTAATACTGTAAATATGCTATTGCATACTTATTTCATTTTACGTAATCTCCGCTTGTTCTGTTATCTTTATGAGCTCTTTCTTATTTATTTATATCATGCACAAATGCGGGGGTTTAATTCATGCTTTACTACAAGCCTTTGTTTACATTTTGTATACCTTTGGGCACGTTATGTACGATTTGGGCACCATATATTTGCGTTTCTCTTAGCCACATTGATACTACGACCTATGCGTCTTGTTGTCACTTCTGTCTCGGTTTATTGTTGCGTGAGCTTACGTTTGTCGTAGCCTCACTTCGGTCTAGCTATATTTGCATGTGCATCTATTTCCGATGAAGCACATTGTGTGAGCTTATGTTTCAAGTTGCCTTCTTATCCTGGTCTGATTTTTTGCTTGAGTTTCACGTAGGAGACTTCGGTATCAAATTATATTGCGCGAGCTTAAATTTTCCGTTGTTTCACGGGGCCCGTTTAAGTTCAGCTGCTTCAGATATCGACATCATCGTAGGGTGAATGATAACTGTATCGTTCTCACTTTTACCAAATATCTTACTGTCCAGATAATCAAAAATATCTCACCCTTAGAGGGTGTTCAAAAGGTCCCTTGTTTTATTTCCTAAATGCCATTCCCGTCAGCCGCTCTTGGTTCTCCGGATGTTGCATCGATCTTTGTCCTGGACTGGTCTCTTTGGCCATAACTTTCAGGGTCATGGCTTCGCCATTGAAGCAACCACTACAGCTACTATGTGGGCATTTTCGAGGAAGAAGTATAGCGAATGGGTCGCTGGAAATTGTTTGCTTATCCCAACTCTTTCAATCAATTCACTGTTGATACATTTCAGGTAATCATGTCAACTGAGGTTGGTGATAACTAGTCCTTAAGTCCTTGCTCATTTTTTTAATTGACCATTAGTGGCATGTTTACTCATGTTAGTGGCTATTAGAATCTAATCCATTGGAATTTATTTTCTGAATGTTTTCGCTTGATTTATTATTCCATTGTTCTGATATGCAATCAGGGTTAATTTAGTTCAAAATCGGAATCTAAGCACTCACACGCTTGGCCGGATCTAGTCATGGATATGCTGAGGATACTTTTGGCCAGGGTTGGTTGTACAGGTTATCATCCATGATCTATCTTATAAATCAAACTGAATAATATGACCGTTCCAGTTACACAACCGAAAGGTGAATGAAGTTAAGTGATCTGTATTTGCCCTGAGCTAGACATCATAGTGCGCAAAACGCGCGAGCTGTCTTCTGAAATAAACTCAACGTCACAGCGCGGACGTCGCCTCGGTCACGTGGCAACGTTATGCATCTGGTAAATTGTAAATGAAGTGCTGGTTGTCTTACGCAACGATCTTAACGCCACAGCACAAATGTCGCCTCGGTCATGTGGCAATGTTACGCATCTGGAAATGTCAAGCGCGCATAGCATCTGACTGAATAAAAAAAATCAACCATGTTATTATTTGAAGTTATGTTTGAAAGAAACTCTGGACATTAAAATGAAGACTAATTTATGAAAAACACACGGTGAGCATAATCTGGCCTAGGGGTATAACAGAGCGAATTAATTGATGAAGCGAGCTTCGGAGCACAAGTTGCCGGAAAACTACACAACATTCGTCTGCGACAGTTGATCCGATTCCATGCGGACATCACCGTGTTTATAAGATATTTTCACAAAATATTCATTTCGCAATTGGATTGAATAACCGACCCCTTTGACTGTGAAAACGCCATACATGAAAGCGTCTGGATTTGAGAGCGTGAATCGCCGTGTTATGAATAATCGGTGATATGCACATTCTTCGTGCATGGAAAAATATGTACGGTAAATATAGAATATTGCCTACGCAATTATTTTGCAGTAACCTGAATATTTTTATAACTTGTCTGCACAAAATACAAATTGTTAAAATAAATGTCTACATTCATATGGATACTGCACTACATGGCGGGCCATACGCCATTTACAGATTGCATTGATAGTGGTTAAATGGTGAACATATTCAGATACTAGCTGATATGTACTGACTGTGTACTAATAAGAAAACATATCCAGTGAGAACAGCACACACACACACACACACCCACATACTAAAGGGAATAACGTATCAACGTGATATGGAGATGTATCCGGTCAGTGTTCTTTTAAGTACAATCGAAATCGACAGAGCTTAGAAAGACGTAGTTTCAACTTTCAACGTAAAAGCATGTAAGACAGCTTATGAATAGCAATGAGGTTTAAAGACATGATAATGTAATGCTTCATCACCAGATTATCCACCTCATTCATTGTGGGCATATTGATGTTTTGTATGCATTACGCAAACAAGGTGGGATATATCGCGACGCCAACGGATGAGACATGGTGAACAAACGTTTCCTGACAGACAAGACAAAACAGCATATTGCATACGTTCTGCAGTTGTAAAATAAAACCCTTTATCATGTTTATCGAGGACTGCAAGGTCATGGGTTCATTATGCAGACGAAATGGCATGTCCAGTCAATGAAAGATTTGTATAACTGGTTAAACACTAAACGGTTTTGGGTTATTGTATGGTAATAATAGGCATTAATAATCATTAATTGCACAGTGGTCATAACATAGATGCTTAATTTGTATTATTCATAAATAGAAGAAGGCAGTGGATCTTGGTGACTGACAATCACTTCATTGCATTCTATTTTAACATTGCTATGTAGCTTCCGTTCCAAATGACCAATTGTGCCTTGTTCGATATATACGTAGGATGTCCTTATCAAATAATAGAACTGATATATGTGGGCGTAGGCTTCGTTTACTGTCTGACCATAGACAATCTATTATACAGAGCAGCATAAGCAGTTGATGCTTATGTATATCCTCTAATTTAACGCAGTTCTAGTGTTGAAGTATCATTATAGTACGCCGTATCTGTTATATTACGAAAACATCATTCAGCTGATACGATTAAAATTAAACCACTGATCGATTGCTTTCTCATGAGATAACATCACGTTCGTTGGATAAGGAGTGTAAATGCATATTCTTGAAGCACAAATTTAGTGTAGATTTTGCTGAGAGTAATTGAAATTGTTTGAATATATAAGTAATCAAAAATGCTTAGCAGCTGCAGTACATGCTGGGATCACTCCTGATGAATAAATCACGTTGCAATTAATAATGTCGAGTTTAGTTTACTTTTCATCGTCCCTTACTACTTCCCTCCATGCATACACAATTGATTAAATCTTTTGTAATTATCTGAGTGGGGTCGTTTAAAGTCCATAGACTATCCAATATCTTTATGCAAGCGACTATATTGATTTGTGGGTTTTTAGGAAGTTGACAGCATAAAAACATCTGAGATTGTATTTTGTTGCAGATATTTAATTGAAACGCAGATTGTATAAGGCTTTTCGGGTACAGTCGTTGATGATGAATGCACTAAAATCCGACATTCATAGCAGACATGTTGCGCTGACGCGTCAATATAAATGGATTTCATTTTGTCGCGCCCTGGTTCAGCGTGAGCATAGCTAATAGTTTTATATGGAATAGAGTCATGTAGGTATTGTGAATTTAATATTTTAAAACTTCGTAAAGTGTACCTCTCACGTTTATGAGAGAATCATATTTTCTTGCATTGAAAATATGTTGATTCTCATATCTTATAATGTTAATTTTGGTAGAATTTTCACTTAATAGAACTATTCTATCATTACCTTTCTGACATTTGCCGAATCACCGATGAATTTATTAATGTATTTAATCACACATGAACAATTTTATTGTTTTATGTGTATACCGTGCTATTGCATAACAATTGTACGTACAATGCTAAATAGCGTGTCTTCTCAGTAAACTGAAATACTACCGAACAATATATGATTCAACTATTCAGATGACTATTTATTGGAAACGAACAACTTCGATTAAGCATGTGGTTGTATTGACCGTCACATAGTTTATTCCCAATAGCAGAAGATTTGAGAGGTCCTGATAATCATTTTATATGTTGCCCTTTCTCTTGACCTTAAGCTCTCAATCTCTCCAAAAAAGAGATTGACAAAAAATAATTTTTATAATGTTTCCAATCCCTCATTTTGATTGACTTTTTGTAGGTTAAAAACAAGACATGACCAAATTATACGGCGAAACAAAATATTCTGTGGCTTTTATTTATCTATTGATCTGTATTAACTGGGCTGTCAACGCAGACTGCTTGTCATTGAAAGGATGGGGTCTAGAAAGAGCAGCGCGCGAATCTGTGATGAGCATAAAGAGCCCTTTTTTCCACTTTGTGGTCATTTGCTTTCTTGTTAGATAATTAATTCATATATCAAACTAATAATGTCGTAAAAGCTTTAGGTTTTAGTAATTAATGGCTTAGTTAACATACATAAAATATATTACATATATACCATATGCATAATCGAGACTTGCAGCTTGGTTGCTGTAGACATTGACAATGTTCGTCTATCCTCAAACCCGATCTGTCCAAACCAGCCCATGCCTCACATAAAATCGTCGAATGATTTTGTTGAGGCTCAGCCCAGTTGTGATGTAATTAGATCTCTTCTTTGTAAACATAAGCCACATGATGTTTGAACTTTCCTGATCAACACTTACTAATTACTTAACTCCATTATTCTATTTTTCCAAATTCAAAGGAGAATGACTTATTGAAAAAAGCAAATAATCCCCGTTCGGTTGGAAAACGCTTAACGTGTGAATGGTGAGTTTATGTGATACATGTGACCCTAAGACGACAGGACCCTGATGTCAATACTATTGTTTAAAAACCACTTGTGATTCAATAAAACCTGATTGATCTTGTGGTCTTACGTTATAGCAAACTAAGTTTGACCAGCTTCATAGTCGACAATTCCAATGCTTGTCAATTCAATAAATTTAATAAGCATACATTTTATGACAATAATTATTTGCTTAGTAGACGGAATATGAAAATTTAATTTTATTTAATGATGAAACTAATAGTCGTATCTTATGACCTGACATAAATGTGCAATGGTCGTATTTTATATATATGGCTGAATTTCTTCTTTGTATCTCATCCCATACCATTTAAATTTACTTAATTTCCAGTATCAATATTTGTGTTTTTTCATGCAGAGCTAAGAAGTTGCCATTAAAGGATAGAGAGGGTGGTGGTGGCGATGGTTCCGGTGCATCTAATCAGCCATTTGAACTAATGGTTCGCTTAATAATATATTACAGTCTGACATAGCCATTGGGGATAAAGTTGAACAATTCGTTCATCAATTATTTCTTCTAGTGTCATAATATATATTCGATTTACGATCTTGTGCAATCTTAATTTTATAAGTAATACCCCCACTTAAGGTGTCTGCCGTAGGTATAAGGTATTTTATTTCATCGGGGCCATCGTTACATCAATCAACGTTGTACATCAAACAGATAACGAGAAATGGTTATTATTAGTCTGCGTCCCAGACTCCAGGGGTTCCGCTACGCTTCTCGCCCTAGAGTCTACGACCACACAAGGTCTAACATTGGCGCGTCCGAATATTCATTAGACACGTTCGTTAATCTTCGTGACCAATCAACGCAAAGGTTGTGACCCGGATTGAACTTAATTGCGCGTGTCTGGCTCATGAAACTGGCTTGGGATACGCACCCTCGGTTTTATGTGACGTCATGAGAACACATTGAATGTCTTCTGGAGTTATGGGGCGTCCCAAAAGTTTAAATTGGCACCACAACAAGCGCTTTAATCGCTTAGCTGCACGATAGTATGTTTACGTAATAGTCACTTAAAAAGAACGTGTTGTGTGTCTCTCGCCGACTGTGTGATTAACGGTGCCACTCAGCGTGAAACAACAAATCGGGGCGTAGTAGAATGTGTGCCCGGCTCATAAAAATCACTCGTCCGGTTGGACAAGTTCTTCGGAAATTGTAGAACTGGTCAATGAGAGACAACGACTCAAAAGTACCCGAGAGTGACCGAGAGACACGGCTTGTGATTGGAGCATCCCAAATCTGGGATGCCTGTCCAGTTCAAGACATTGAGGTCCCCTAGACCTGAAGGCGAGACTATTGAATATCAGTAACATGTAAACAGCGCCCGCAGCCATCAGGCTAGGGGACCTTGACTAGGTTATTATGGTTATAAATATGGTTATTCTTAACAAAAATTTGAAATATATTTTTGTTGAACTATATCGTAAATGATAGTACCATGCATATTCTTTTATCATAAGTTTCCCGAAAGTAGCCCTTCTGGTTAAATAATTGCAAATGAGCGATTAAGGAAATTATCCTAACCTTTTATCAATCTATGCACCAACGCAGTCATATAATTCTGGTTGGTTTCCTTCATCGTTACACTACCATAATTCAACCACCGAAGGTTTAGCAACAGACTATCTGTAATGTCTCTAGCTGTCCACTGTCACTCAGCTGTCGTTCATGCTGGACAGTATATCACTTTGGTCATCTGTCATTCATTAATGGACATGTCACTTCTCTTCACTTGGTAATTTGTTGCTCATGATAACCTTTGTAGACTTTGGCCAATATATTTCTACCATACATATGAATATCTTATTTACAATTATTAGTATCAACATTATTCAGATTTATACGTAACGCTGGAATTGTAATGGCTAATGGTACTGTATAATTGGACAATTCATATTTTGTGTATCCAAAACCATACGTTTTATGTCATGAATACTTTGCAACAGAGAGTAACTGATTCAAACGGCATATTGACTGGTACCGACTTACCAAGAAGACTGATAACCGATCAACGAGGCCAATTCGACTAACACAATTTGTTATGGAACAACCTCCTGAAGTTTCCCGATAGTAAGGCATAAAGTATTGGATTGAGACAGCTGTTTAGGTAAAACAGAAGGTATGTTATAGGCACAACGAGGTCATCGCTGAATGAGGCTGCTCTACGGGATGTCCAGTTGTGGACAAGTTGGCGGATGTGGTGCGGCAAGACACATATAGCAAAGCTCAGGATGACGACAATAAGCAGACGGATCACCTTCTTCCGGGATTTATTGCGCATGCTCGGAGATTGTCTGGCGGAGCATAACGATGATTTAGAATGCGTCGTATCTCTCCCTTTCACTATGTTACGTCCACCTGAAAACATTCATTGCGCATAAAATGATGTTACACACGTAATGAAGTTATATGTATACACTAATTCACATTTTTGACGATGGCATTGGCAAATATCAGTATAGATCTACCAACCACGACATGAGCGTGACGGAACCCCGGTATCTACGTTTCCCGTTCGGCGTCCATTGTTTGACTGAAGCCTTAAGCAGCTGGCGGGTAGGTTCTCACGAATAACGGATCGCTGATTGGATTCGAATCTGTCGCGCCGATTACTATTCAGCGCCAGCTGACGGGACTGTTTGATAGGCGGTGTGTTTTCATTCTTTTGCGCCTGCAAGTCAACTGCTTCCATATTCGATATAGGTGTTTCCACTAACAAGGCCCCCTTTTGGTATGTGAAGCGGGCTCCTTATCCATTTCCATATTAGAAGAACGCCAAAGAATCAGAACTATTTTGCTATATATGGCAACCATTATCGACAATGGCAATAAATAGATCAGTACAAAATTAACTATGACAAAACTCTTCACGTCAACATACGAACTGTCTATGCAGTATTGGAGAGTTATATTACTGTCCCAGGATACGTTTCCCTGATAGACGACGGTCTTTTGGACATGGATTGAAACAACATGGGAAGCCAGCAGAGTTGGGCTGGCATAGGACACGGCTAGCAACCATAGGCAGAATATCACTACTTTCATGGGCCAGCGCTTCCTACTCAGTTTCTTGATGGCAACTGGATAAAGAATTGCTAAATATCGCTCGACAGAGACGCTGGTGAGTATAAGGATGGACGCAGTGTAACTTGCACATTGCACGAAGTACTGCAACTTACACAGCAGCTGTAGCAAACAAATACTGATGCATTATATATCAACACAAGAAGCTTTCACGTGAGTACAATGTTATAGACTGCTGCTTGAGGCTTATACATTACTCTGCAGCAGCCAAACTACCAAGTTTCTGTTCATCAATTTAATAATTCTTCAAACACTCTATCGCCTCCATACACATTTCTCTTTGTCTCTCCTCTATATCAATAATTCCTCCACCCCACCCCCGACCCACCCCACCCCACTCCACTTATCGCTGTCTTTATCTCTCATTCTCAACCTTCTTCGTAATATATTGTTGTCACTGCTCGCTTCTTTTAGCTCGTCAATAATAGGGATTACCTTTCCAAATGGCCAATGTGGTATGAGATAGGGTGTGATAAGCGTCTGCATGACACAGAACAGACCCACACATAAGTCAGCTCCTGCCAGGTTAGCCAGGAAGAAGTTTGTAACGGTGCGCATCTTGCGGTGCATCAGTAATACGCCGAGCACAAGGCTATTACCTGTCACAAAAGCAAAGTTAAATTCATTACCAGTCCGGTAATTCAATACAAAGTGGCGCTGATTCTCTGTTTCATCTTCACTGTTGATTCTATGGGAGCAAAGAATACACCAATGGTCTGCTTCTTCGTTGTATATCGTCACTCTATACAGCCATAAAAATGAAATACATCAATGATTGTTTTTTAACGTCCTTCGACTAATGAAAATGATATCCATAACTTCGCGTCTAATCGGTGCCCTTTTGCTTTTAATAATTGTGTTTGTCTGGTTCCAAATATTTTTGTCGGGACGTGATGATTATGACAGTAAAAGGAGTGGGGGGGGGGGATGCACGAAATCACCTGACATGTTTCCGTGGTACAACCGGCATAAAGGACGCATTTGGCGGCTTTTTAATGGTACCTTGCTCTTAAAAAGACCCATTTCGCTACGATGAACCGTTTTGCTGAGTTACTGTCACAATCAAACAAACTGCGAAACGGTATAATGTAGACTGCCAGTTGTCAGCGCAGTAAATCATGAGAAGAAGTTTGTAATTCCAAAAGTAAATTTCTATAATTTCTTATTAATTTATGAGATAAAAGAAATCTCCTATAGCTCACAAAATAAAATAAAGCATAAATGAATATGATCGAAAAAGGAGAAGCCATAAGCCATGGTACATCACCAGCGTCTGTGATGTATGACAAAAAAATTCATTACCGCCATCAAGTCAAAAACAAAATTCCATTAGCATTAGCGTTATACCGCAAATACCGCAATCAAACGTCTGCAAGAGTCGAATATTATGTAGCTTCAGCTTTGAGTCAGGCCTCAGAGGACGCCCATGCACGAATGAGCACCATCGTCTTATATTGAGTCCATGAGTGTTGTTTTTTTTTAAAACCCAGAGACGGATATTTTTTTTGTCCTTTTCACAGCCATATCATCATAACTCAAAATATTCTGTGAAGAACGTGCAAAGAGGAGCGAAAGTGTATGATATGAAAACCACTCGACACAATTTAGTCGCCTTCAATGAATATTTGAATGTGCATTCGATTGCATCGCCCGTATGAGTTTATATTGTGAAGCATTTCAGTAGCTTCAAGTGAATATTGACGTCAACTTATGAAACTATTTAGTCATTTGAGTTGAATTAGTATTTTACTAATCTCACCATATAATAAAGGCCATGATGCGTTCTCTATGCAATATATGGGCACCAGGATCGTTTGCAAATCCACCTGGTCGTACGCAAGGTTCCGTTTTGTTTGGCGAGAAATTTGCTTAAAGTTACGGAGAATCTCATGATGGTTCCGAATGAATGACCTGACCTAACAAATCTTCCACAGCGTGGTTGATGTTTTAAGCTGTTTACCAGCAACACGTGGCATTTTGAAGACCTGTAGGACAGTACTTGTCTGACTATGGCACCTTAAACATACGCTCGCACATTACCTGTCATCCGATGGAACATATTATCACCATTACAAGGAACGGGTTTGTATGAATGATTATGTATTTCCATGTATATAACTCTATAGAGTAAAATAAAAAGTTGTTAAGTAAAATGTTAACATAAAATTCTTCTTGAAAAGTTTCTCTCTTCTCGTAACGCATAAGCACACATTAAAACACTATCTCGCGGTCAAAGTACTGTTAAATGTTTTATAGCATTAAAACGTCAGTCGCACCTTGCCGCGAGCGTTGGTTTGAGCTGTAAAGTATGATGCAAGTACTTGTTATGTAATTACAAGTTTGATAGTACAGATATGTAATGGGTATCTTTTTTTGTCGTGGACGGGTAGAATCTGTTAAGGACGGGTAGCCTCTCTGGAATACCGCGTCCTGCATGACTGTCATGTGCCACATTAAAAATCATTGAAGCATTTTCGGCTGCAACTCTTTGTGAGGAGACAGCACAGAAGAATCATGTGATTATCAGAAACGCAAATACTCGTCAGCGCAGACGTAACATCGTGTATTTTCCATCCCAGACCTAGACATGGTAATTCAGAATATTGTTCGAACGTTGAGCAACAAATGAGTTCAGAAATGGCGAAAACAGAGCCTTAAATTCGACTTTCCTGATGCGATCAAAACTATTGGTTGTTACTCTTGATAGATGGCAAACAAGATTAATACCTTCTGAACATTTCCCATCGAAGAAGTTACAGTTTCAAATAGCACATTTATACGGAAATACAAGAATGACTCACGCTTGAGAGTGTTTAAAAAAAAGAACGGAATGAGTTCTCATGGAACATATTATGGTGATTGACAAGGAACGACAAATTTGTAACATTTAGATTGGTGCTTATTGAAATTCTATGTTTATCATTGATTCCAGTAAAAATAAACGTTGTTTAGCTAAAATGTTAACATGCAATTCTTCTACTGAATTTCTCTCTTCTCGTAAACGCATAAGCACATTAAAACAAAAATCGCAAGAATCAAAGGGACAGAGAAATGTTTTATAGCATTAAAACGTCAGTCGCACCTCGCATACAGAGTTAGAGCTGTAAATAGATCATATACAAGTATCGATATAATTACAAGCCAGATTTAGACAGCAATGGAGATAGTTAAGATAATCTACGAGCTGTTACAAAACAATATACCGCGCATTCTTTTGTCATGTAGCCACCTTTTACAAATCATTGAAGACGCATATAATGATTATTTTGAAAGGAGACATACAAACAAAAGAATAACATTTGCTTTTTCATTGTAACTTTTGCTGACAGGGAAAATCCTAATAATAGACGTAAAAACATTGTAGGTTCCATCTCAGACCTAGACAATATAATTCAGAATAAATCATTGAAGGTTCAGCAACAAATGAGATCAGAAACAATGGCGAAAAACAGAGCCTTAAATTCGACTTTCCTGATGCGATCAAAACTATTGGTGTTACGTTGATAGTTTGGCAAACAAGGCGCATACCTTCATCTAATTTCATCGAAGATGTACTCGTAAAAACGCACATTTACAAAAAATACAAGAATGACTCATGCTAGAGCACGAAAAATCGACTGGAGCCCTGAGTCTACTCACGCACAATGCATATAACGCGATCTGATCGGCATGCGAACGACAAATTTACAAACATTTAGACACGATTGCATCAGTCATAAAAGATATATACGACTTAGTATGAATATGCAGATCAGGACCGATGATTCGTTATACTGGAATGTACTTTAAAACAAATAACTGGTTGAGGGTGAAGATATTCACTTGAACGGGACAGAGAACATAAATCTGAGTGATAAAGGCTTTGATCCCATACAGAGGAGGATGAACTCATATAAATATCGATATAGATTAAGGCCAGATTTTACCTGCAAATGGAGATAATGATAATTAATTTAAAGGTACTCACAAACAAATTGAATAACATTTGCTTTTTTAATTGTAGCCAGATTTTACATGCAAATGGAAATAATGATGATTATTTTAAAGGTACACACAAACAAATTGAATAACATTTGCTTTTTAATTGTAGCTTTAGCTGACAGGGAAAAATATCGATTGGCAACATTGTAGGTACTCAGGTATATATACGCGATATATATACACCATATTAACATGATATTCACCAAACTAGTCTTGTCTGTGTCTCCATATATATACATATTTCGCTATTTCCATATATATCGACTCCCTCGCCTACCAACGCAGCTAGATATATATAATATATATATATATAATAGATATACTTTGATTGAAAAGCCAACTAAAGGGGTCTATGCTGTCTATGTATATATATATAATATATATATATATATATCATATATATGCTATATTCCATATTATCATATATAGCACGAGCGATCGATGGATATATCGCCT
The DNA here is from genome assembly GCA_034190875.2 of Urechis unicinctus. NCBI lineage: Eukaryota > Metazoa > Annelida > Polychaeta > Xenopneusta > Urechidae > Urechis > Urechis unicinctus. The sequence goes on along the minus strand of CM067350.1, from coordinate 7,732,365 downwards.
CTTCTCATATGCAGCTTGTTATATATATATAGATTTATATATATATATCGGATATATATATATATATATATATATATAGAGAGGCGATATATATATATATATATATATATATATATATATAGATATATATATATATATATATATATATATATATATATTATAGATGGATATATATATATATATATATATATATATATATATATATATCTCTATATATATATATATATATATATATATATATATATATATATATATATATATATATATATATGTAGACATTTGCCTTTGTTATAACCTCATTCCAGTCCATTAGCCGAAATGACGAATCTGGATGACGATTTTGAATTGCAGGATATTTCCATCGTATGGTTAGACCATGTCGTTTACCTGCATCTCAAACAGTGAGTCTCGCAAGAGTTGACGCATGAGAATACGAATGAAACAAGCGCGGCACAACGCCACGGGACATAATCTGCTCCGCTGCCGACTTTTGACCTCTGCTCATTCATGCAGTCGGAACGTTTGAGATTGTTTAACTTTACTCTCCACCTATCCCAAAGCCTATATCATTTGAGAATAATAACGTCACACAAGAGTTGGCGACAATAGAAAGTTCCTCAGTGCGAACAACGTCATGTCCACTTCCGCCATGACAGAGAAGACGTCGACTCGGTAGTGGAAAAATTGGGACATATCCATGTATAGAGATGCGCTAACAGTCGTTAATGAGATTAAGCATAATTTAGGTCTGGGTAATCTAATGAAACGTTACTGTGTATGTGTCAAAATCCCATTTATTTAGCTTGGTTCTCGAAGATGGCATTTCCAATGTAGAAAATTCGATGATAAGACCTTACCTTCACGATGTCAACTTGATTTAACAAGTCCAATTTAATAAGCAATCAGTATTTTGTATCGCATTAGAGTCTCAGGAATCGCAACAACTTGCAAATCCAAGTCGTTCCACTCAATGATCTCACTCCTCGTTTTCTGTCAACAAATAAACGTTCATCATAATGGCTGTCATATGAATCATAACGCTCCATTTCAAACCTATGACTAATTAATTAAATAACCGGGATAGCCATGCTTAGAGGGCTCACTCTAATTGGCTTATGCGATGAGCATTACCATCACGCCTACCTTCACGTGGTGCTACCATAAAATCAACATGTTGTTTATGTTGAGGTAATTTTATCGGTCGTAGCGACGTCACCTCCAAATGTGGTTTATGATAGACGTTATGACAAACAGCGTCCTGCACACAGGTGACGTGTTGACACATTTGACGGGAGTAAGCCCTTCTTGGCGTAGCTTTTAGCTCTTTGCTCAAACTGCGTATAAGTGGTTATCACCACTTTCACAGTATTTAGGTTGAAATTATCCATGATCCACTCATGACTAAAATAATGTTTTATATTTTAACCCCTTTGTTGTCACGATTTTCCATCAATCCAGAAAGACTTATCCACTTCATTGTCATTTGATAAAGCACAATGTATCATGCGCATTAGATGTGTGGCTGGTGGGTCGGCATTGTCACAGGCGATCACACTAAAATAACTGAAATGATAACTACACTGCATTGTATCTCAGAACATCTATATATTCTTATTCAGCTCTACCAGGCGTAATTATGTCAATGCTCTGTTTGCATCAGATTGCTGTGACACCACACATGTATGTGTGACATGGGTGTGGTGTTAAATGTCAGAAGTCTAATTAATGCCACGGACATGCCCGACAACCCCGGACAGCCTAATCAGTGTGCCGACTTCAAGGCCACATCCACTAAGTGTCGTGCATGCATCACACCTGAAGTAGACATCAAAGCTTGATTCGCTCATAAGTTTCCACATGGAACCATCAACATGCAGAAGCAATCTAATATCACAACGCCATACAACGCCATTTTCCCTGTCATAACGTTTGGCTAGATTTTAATATATCATTTATGACATATTTACAATCCGTCAGTTACTCGGTAATCATTTGGACCTGCTCCCAAAATACCAATATTTGTCTAGCATGTATCCACTATCAAAGTTATACATGATGCAAGTCGAATGAATTCCTTTTTATTTGGCGTTGTTGAAACGACAAGAAACTAAGGCGTTAGGCTGAACAGAAATAAATGTATTTTTATGCGACTCCTAGACTCCCATCCCACCATCACCCAGCATGGGGGACATAGAGGTCCCCTAAAAGCCGCAGGGGAAACAGTGTGCTTACCTATTGTTCTTGTTTATATATATTTGGTGACGTCCAAGGCGCGAGTTAGAAACTTAAAGGTTTTCTCGATCTTACATATTTGAACAAAATATTCTGACTGTTATGAAGACGAATAAATGATTCGCGCCATGATTGCCCAAAATATTAAGGGGCTGCCTCTGAATGGGAATTCCAAAATATACCGCTGTTGCATTTTAACTCATCCATTATCACTTCCAGACATGGGTCCCTTTTCCATCAACCGTTCCGTATTAAGTTAATCCATCACATTGTCATCTTGTAATAAGTTGCGTTGTCGTAAAATAGAATGATCTCCTTCTGCATTGCAGAGTGTGCAAAATTGTCTACAGAGGCAGTTAGCAAAGAAGTTAAAGCCACAATCCAATGTTTGTACTGCACATTGTGTGAAAGCTCAAGTTAACGCAGTTGCATCCGTACAAAGGTAGTCAGCCACTAATAATTATTGCTGGTATCACAGAAATCTGAGGTTTGATTCAAACAGTTTGACCTATGTGAATTGTTGTCTGCGAATGCATTATTTTGTATACAAAACAAGATCGTAAAACCACCAGATGTGCACTTGATATTTTTAATTTCTCTTATATTTCACCAACAGAGTGCAATTTGATATTAACATCAACGAATCTGCAATAGTGGGCAAAACAGTAGAGCAGCTCAACGTGATAAGCATGTACATGGAGTCAAAGCAGGCAAGCCATCCTTTTTGTTGCGAAGATGTTTTAATGGCCAAACGACAGAACCAGATTACCTTTCCAATTTCAGTTTCTTTAGAATTGCTTTAAAAGCAACAGCATGTTGACATCAGCGTGTTCGTTTTGGGAATGAGATTCGTCCAAACTTGTGGTTAACAGAGGGGCATTTGGTGATGTTGCTGAATACAAACTCCTCTTTGCAATGCCTTTAACCCGATATCAGCTTTCATGTCTAGCTGGTTATTTCAACACAATCAGTGGATCACTTCGACTATGCTATGAGGTAGGTATGCTTATTAGTGAAATACACGCCAGTCACCAGGTTGCGCAACAATACAATCAACGGGTTATTGTTTCAACGTTTAAGATATACATTCCTTACATCTGGTGCTGAACATGTGGAGTGTCAAGGCAACCGCGCTTCCGAATCGATCTCAAGTTCCCGTGTGATTTCTAGAGACGCTATGACGTCCGACATCATCTCCATCATATGGTGTGTCATTTGTTTAAGCCAGTGGGACGATCTCTCGACTGAACTATTACATCCGCTTGTATTGACGCCTCCATTTGCTTATAAAATGCGATGATTTGCGAATTCATAAAATAGTTGTAGAAATATTTTCTCTCATAAGGCATCAACACGTTAGTCTGCCTTTCCTGTCTTGAATATCCAGAATAAACCTCGATTTTTACCTGGTTAACAGGCGCTTTTCAGCACAGCCATTTACTAATGGCATGCTGTTTCTCGAAGTATGCCATGCCTCGTCTACAGATCCATGCGAAGCTTTTTTTTAACCTTGCAGTAGTGTTCAAACCATTGTCAGTGTTACGACTTCATGGCCACATCGGACGGGTGTCAAATTAAATCAGATGAAGAGATCAACCCTCCAGATTACACATCAACACATTTTCTATATCAGATGATATATATTGTCTCAAAGCGATACGTTACATCATGATCTGCTTGACTTCAATGTACCATTTTTGAAGTTATTTCATTCGCCACGTTCCTGAGTACACATTTAAACCTGCCACCATGAAGCCAATGATCGTCTAGCATGTATCCAGTATCAGTACTTCGAAGTGATACAACACCCCACGAATTCGTTTTCACTTAGTACGCTTGTTTATCATTATTGGGTAAGGACAAACGAACATGAGCTGAATAGTATTGAGTTCGTAAAGCGATTGCCCTTGAATATTATGTGCCTGCCTTTTAATGCGGATTCTACACAAATGCAGCTGTCGCATATAATCGCATACATTATTACTTACAGATATTGTTCTCTTTTCCATCACCCGTGCTGTTTAACGATAATCTAACACATTGTCTTCAATCAATGGGTTGGATTGTCATAAGATAGAACAGCCTTCTACTGCATTGTAATTTATGCAACATTGCCGTCACAAGAGGCAGTCAACGAAGCAGACAACGCTGGCGCCACGTTTTAATTAACTTGCCTTTTTCCAATCCTACTGCACATTGGACTGAAAGTACAATTTACAGAAGCCACATCCCATTTTAGTATGACCCTAATAGCGACCAATGTGTATGATATCAGACAATAAAATGTGACATTAGAAGATATTTGTTATACTTGGCATCATGACACTCTTTTGATTTATCACCAACTGTATATCATGTTGATCCCCACCGACAGAAAGGATGACATAGATTTAGCTAATGTTACTCTCACGAATGAATTTACGACTGAAATGAAGTTTCCGCTGGCTAAGACGTCTTTCCTTGGGCCAGAAATGCGTGGGATTGTTTACAGCATTAACTGGTCAATAGCACTAGGGTACTGCTCCGTCGTCGTAGAATGGCTGGTGTTAATTATGCATAGCCGTTACATCCTTTTAATGCAAATTAAATGTATAACGTTATTTCCATTTCATAAACTCGTATTATATGATATCATATTTAATAATAGAACATGTTCCCTTGCCCTAATCAATGCATTTTAATATAAAAGAGAACACGAAAGTAAGTGTATTTACCAATAGCAAGAACCAATCATCACTTCATATGAATATTCTGATATTAATTATTCGTAACCCTTACATCCTTTTAATATATATAACGTTATTTCCAGTTCACAAACCCTATTATGATATGATATCATATTATAATAATAGAATATGTGCCACTGCCTCAATCAATGCCTGTGAATACGAAAGATAGTACATTCACAAACATGGAGAGGTCAAACATAGCTCGATATAGAAACGATTATCACTCCTTTATATGAAATCAAACGGCTCCACCCTAGCCTTACAGCCTTATCAGTCCATCCAAGCCTCAAGGCCTTTACATCTCCATTCTAGCCTCACAACCTTAACAGCTCCACCCTAGCCTCACAGCCTTATCAGCTCCATCCTAGCTTCAAGGCCTTTACAGCTCCATTCTAGCCTCACAACCTTAACAGCTCGCCCTACCCTCACAGCCTGATTAGCTCCACTCCATTCCCATTGCGGGAACGTATCGTGCTGAGGCAAGACAGCATTTGAATTGGAAAGGAAAAAAGCTATAATATACTCTGTAGACATCTGATAGGTGCTTTATTCGCCGAGTTGTATGCGCATTTATGCATGAAATATGATAAGATATTTAAGCAAACAATTTTAGCATTCTCCCTCTGTAATTGCATCTCTCGCATTTCCCCGTTTTTCTTTCTTTTTCCACATTATCTTTGCCTCTCTGCCTCTCTGTCTCGGTGTCTGTATACGTCGCTCTCTCACTCTCGCTTTCACTCTCTCTCTCTCCTCTCTCTCTCTCTCTCTCTCGCTCGCGCTCTCGCGCTCTCTCTCTCTCTCGAGCGAGCGAGCGAGCTCTCTCGAGCTATCTCTCTCTCTCTCTCTCTCTCTAGCCAGCCTAGCTATCTATCTAGCTAGCTATCTATCTCGAGCTATCTAGCTCTATCTATCTATCTATCTATCTATCTATCTAGCTATCTATCTAGCTATCTATCTCTATCTATCTATCTATCTATCTATCTATCTATCTATCTATCGATCTATCTATCTATCTATATCTATCTATCTATCTATCTATCTATCTATCTATCTATCTATCTATCTATCTATCTATCTATCTATCTATCTATCTATCTATCTATCTATCTATCTAGCTATCTATCTATCTATCTATCTATCTATCTATCTATCTATCTATCTATCTATCTATCTATCTATCTCTATCTATCTATCTATCTATCTATCTATCCATCTATCTATCTATCTATCTATCTATCTATCTATCTATCTATCTATCTATCTATCTATCTATCTATCTATCTATCTATCTATCTATCTATCTATCTATCTATCTATCTATCTATCTATCTATCTATCTATCTATCTATCTATCTATCTATCTATCTATCTATCTATCTATCTCTTCATTCCTCTCTCTTTCCGATATCTCACTCATTCTTTTCATCTCTCTGTCACAAACTTCTACGTGATAAAAAGTCGTCCCACTCATTGTCTGATAAATGGCCGTTTGTAACAGTGGGGCATGTCGTGATGTTGCTGAATACCAACTCCTCCTTGCAATATTTATTTCAAAAATCAGTTATTTTCGCCGAATCAGTGCCTCACTCCGACAACTTTATGCGGTAAGTATGCCAATGAGTGAAATACATGCCCGTCGCCAGGTTGCAAAGCAGCGTTCTGCAAACAGGTTCCATGTTAACATATTTTGTAGTGCTGAAGGAGTCATACAATACAAATCTATTCAATACAAAATCATTAATTTGAACAATACACTGAGATTAATATCCTTGTACGAAGGCATAGACATCCGTTTAAGCTATTGTTCCTCTTCGATCGCAAGACCAGGGATACCATGTTTGATATCGTCTTTATTTCTCTCTCACATAAGAGCCGATATGCTAAACTTTCCATTTCGGCATAACTTGTTGAAGGTAATACCAGAAAAGTGTCAGAGCGGGACAAGAAATGTCCATTCAACAATGGTATATCATGGATGATACTTGTTCTCTAATAACAAGTCGGATTCGTCATCGATCATAATGTACTGCTGACATCAGACCATTCAGGGCCATAACTAAGGGGTTAAATTGTATAACGCGAAGTAGCCTACCTGATAAATAGCGACCGTTACATTACCGTTATCAGGGATGCATTGCAGATTTACGGCATAGTTATATCTTGAGGATATATATTTCAACGAATAGATAATGAACTCATCGGAACATCAAATGTTTCGATGAAAATACCATGGAAGAATTTTGCAGAATTTTGTTGAACAACTAGCGATCCATGCGAAGAAGTGAGGAAAGAGTTTGACAAAATGGCGCCTGTTACCGTCGACATGATCGCGTGCCTACTCAAAGCCAAAGATACCGCTTTCAAGGCCAAATACGACAGGAAAATAGCTTAAATGGGTTCAGAGATAAAAGAGCTGAGAGAGTAAAATATCGAATTTGGATGGGACTGACCAATACAGAAGCAGAAATTCTATCAGAATAAGGGGCATTATGGATGCCGAAGAATACGATATCCATACGTTTTTACAAGAAAGACTAATTGTCGATGTTACTTATGGCATTGAAAGATAGCACAGAATTGTGCAAAACACGAAACCTGGTCGCCCACAAGAAATGCTAATCAAATTCACTAAACGCAAATCAATTGAAACAGACGCAAGCTGAAAGGGAGCGGTATCTTCATCAACGACGATATAAGCAAAACAAGGCAGGAACATGTGTAACATGCGGAATGTTGAGCACCAAGAACAATATAATGGACCAGAGAGGGATTGATGTTTATAAAGCAGCAATACGACAAAGGTGTAAATAGTGTGTGATCCCAACTAGTTCCACTTCTATTCTGGAGACAGAATTGTAATTTAGCATAGAATGCGGCAGTTCCGAGGATAATCAGCTTTTTGGCATCTCGAGAAAGAAAGAGAAGTGTAAAAGATTTACAATGGAAAGAATATGTGGAACGGCAGAGGGTGTCAGCGTGTGACTGGCTTGCCATCCATGCATAAATACTACAGCTTAGCATGACTTTAAAACGTCCCCTATGACGAAGACCACATTAAGACGCTGAATTGATTCTTCATATAAATGATGTGTTCTTGACATCATTCATTAAGATGTGCATATAATTATATATATATATGTATATGTATATATATTATACACACATATATATATGCACATAGATAAATATATATATATATATATATTTATATAAATATATCTATATATATAAATGTATATGTTCATTCAAATGATTATATATATATATATATATATATATATATATATATATATATATAGATATATATATGCATATATTTACATATACATATATATACATATATATATGTGTGTGTTAATAAATATCTATATATGTTTAGATATAAATATATATACATGTCCATTTGTTAATATATATATACATATATGTAGATATACATATAATTATAAGTGTATCAAAATATGTCAAAATGTGTGTAAAAAATGTTTATTTATATATATATATGTAAATATATATATAAAAATTATATATATATATATTTATATACATATATATATACAGATATATATATATATATACATATATATAAATATATATATATACGTATATATATATGTATATATATATTTGAATATATATATATATATATATATGTATATATACACATATTGATATATATAAATATTATAATCTATATACATATATTTTTACATATATATAAAACTTGTATATATATATGAGCAAATATATATATATATATGTGTAAATAAATGTTTATATATATGTTAATATATAATATATATATATATATATATATATACATATATATATATATATTATATATATGTATTTATGTATATATATATATTTATATAAATATATGTCATCCATGTATATATATATATAATATGTATATATATATATATATATATATATATATATATATATATATATATATATATATATATATATATATATATATATATATATATATATATATATATATATATATATATATAGCTAGAAAGCAAAACTACCTGTGATAGACAAATGAAACGTAATAATGTTAAGATATTGGTGTCCATCTGCAGATTTTATCCTTTTTAGACGTAAAGGGCAACTGGCTTTGTTGGTCAGGTTCTTTAATGCTGCTGTGACAGTTTTAAGATTAACTTATATCAAATTCAGTTGAACACTCGGCGGAAGCGATCATATTTGCTGGCCTGATATATCCTCGTACTGCCGCTCTCATGTTCGTATTGGTCTTTGTGATATATTCTAATGAAGCAGCATCGGGACGTGATTGTATAACCTTAGATGTGCACCATATAAATGCATCGCTCATTCGCTAAGGATTTCCATTAGCACGGATGTCCTTGCGTCTGATAGGGTGTTTTTTATGCATCTCTCTTGCCCTGCGCGAGAGATCTATTGAAATCGAAAGAGGGTGTCGTTTGAGCAATACGGGTCGAAACAAAGGGCTTTCAAAAGAGCTGTTCTTCGATCAAACCACACTGGGATCACTCCTTAATAGCACTGATACATTTAATATTGTTTTGTGGCGAATATTTCACGAAAGTGCTGCAACCTTTGCACTGAACGAGAAAGCAATATATTTAGTTGGTCGTGTTATGCTTTTCGTCTTGATTTGCGCTTACAATGCGTTTATTTGTACATGCAAAAAACAAACCGTTACTCATCTATCGGCTAGTCTGCTTTTCTTGTCCGGAATAGTAATTATAGACCCTAAATATAAGCGGACTGAGAGGCCCTTTTCAACAAAGCCTTTTCCTGATGACATACTTTTTCTAGTAGCATGCGATGTACCTACCATAGATCCATGTTCAGCTTTTCTGTAATGACATTGCAGTGGTGTTCGCATTAACACTCTAGTCAGTGTAACGACTTCAAGGCCACATACGCCAGGTGTCATGCACGTAATAAGCCTGTTTAACAGATAAAACCCTGATTTACTGATAACTTCATCAATTCATCAACGTTGCAGAGGCTAATGTCCAAATTCACAACGCGAAACAATGCCAGTTTGTTGATCCTTATCATAACGTTTGTCTCGATTTCAATGTCTTTAGTGGCGTAATACGTCAGTAACTCTGTAGTCATTTGAACGTGCTTCCGAAATGCAACTGCTTGGTGAGAACGCATCCCCTAGCAAACGTTCTATATAGATTCGTTTTAACTAACCATGCCCATATTGTAGGTTTATATATATATATATATATATATATATATATATATATATATATATATATATATATATATATATATATATATATATATATATATATATATATATATATATATCTATATATATATATATATATATATATATATATATATATATATATATATATATATATATATATATATATATATATATATATATATATATATATATACGGAGACGTGCAAAGAACACCAGCCTGAAAAATGGAAGTATTTCTCGATCTCCCATTATTGAATAAAATATTTTTCCTACCAGGAAGATGAATGTAGAAATGCAATATTTTTCCTACCAGGAAGATTGAAATTGCATATTATGTCATGTTATCACTTCTAGTTGCAGTTCACATTTCCCGCATTCGTTCTGTTTTATAATAATCAAGCACATTGTCTTCATTCAATGGGTTGGATTGTCATCAAATAGAACACTACTGCCTTGAAAATTATGCAGAATTGCCTTCAGAAGAGGTAGATAGCAAAGGAGACAAAGCTGGCGCCACGTTTTAATTAACTTGCTGTCGCATACATTACCACTTTCAGATATTGTTCTCTTTTCCATTATCCGTTCTGTTTTACGAAAATCCAACACATAGTCTTCATTCAAATGGTTGGACTGTCGTCAAATAGAACCTATCCAAATGCACACAGGGCAGCTAGCGAAGTTGTATGTTTTAATTAACTTTCTATTATCCAATGCTACTGCTCATTGGACTGAAAGCATCTTCGATCTATCACGAACAAACATTAATAAGGCCGAGGTGGCACCTTATCTTCATTCTCAGTATCTTTGGAACACTCATCCATGTAATATACTTGCAGTTACTGTATCTGTAGCGTTTCTAAATATACAGAAGCTGCATCTCATTTTGGAGTGCCCCCAGTACCGACTAAAGTGTAGCATCAGACTGTGAGCGAAGGAATCATATCGCACGATGCGCCAAATGTCCAAATGCAAATGCTCTCAGGAAACGGGTTTAGAGGTCTTTATTAATAAATCGTTAAATCAGGAAGCAAATCCAGCCGAGCTGGCACCTTGTCGTAATTAACTTTCCATTATTGACGGCACTGATTTTTACTTAAAGGTTTACGCCACTAACCGAAGCGACTTGCATTTCGGTTCGAACATTATATCAAATAATGTGTAATATTACATGTTGGGTACAGAAGTCAAGCCTGTTCTACTGCATTGAGCCACACATAATGAGCTCCATTTTGAAAAAAAGGTGACTCGCCTACAGTTAATGAGAGTGTATTCGGTGGTCATTTCAATATAGGTTATGCGGTTGTGTCATTAATTATACATGTATGTATTATATGTATTATGTATGTATGTATGTATGTATGTATGTATGTATGTATGTATGTATGTATGTATGTATATGTATGTATGTATGTATGTATGTATGTATGTATGTATGTATGTATGTATGTATGTATGTATGTATGTATGTATGTATGTATGTATGTATGTATGTATGTATGTATGTATGTATGTATGTATGTATGTATGTATGTATGTATGTATGTATGTATGTATGTATGTATGTATGTATGTATGTATGTATGTATGTATGTATGTATGTATGTATGTATGTATGTATGTATGTATGTATGTATGTATGTATGTATATGTATGTATGTATGTATGTATGTATGTATGTATGTATGTATGTATGTATGTATGTATGTATGTATGTATGTATGTATGTATGTATGTATGTATGTATGTATGTATGTATGTATGTATGTATGTATGTATGTATGTATGTATGTATGTATGTATGTATGTGTATGTATGTATGTATGTATGTATGTATGTATGTATGTATGTATGTATGTATGTATGTATGTATGTATGTATGTATGTATGTATGTATGTATGTATGTATGTATGTGTGTATGTATGTATGTATGTATGTATGTATGTATGTATGTATGTAAGTTAGCATGTGTGTATGTGTGTACGTATGTATGTATACATGTATGTATGGATGTATGTATGTATGATGCTTTGGAATTATTTAATGTAACTTCTAGGATCACTAGCTTAACGTATACAATAGTATGACTTCTGTTCATGTGACTGATGAATCTTTAACGTTTGCCTGACGTGTAGCATGTGACTTTAATTTGTTTTTATATATAAATGTGATATTAAATTATCTTTGTTATTCTTAACATCACTGTGCTCTTTGGAAATCACACCCACTGTATGACACGTGGATGGAAATAACCTTGACGTCATCTTCACCGACAGAATGGATGAGCTTCTTGCTGTTGTAGCTGAAGCGAATGAACTCACAACTGGAATGAAGCTTCCGCCTGCCATGACGCATCTCCTTACAGTGCAAGTAGCGTCTTTTTTCGACTCCCTAAGTTTTATTAGGTCAGCCTGTGAAACACGTTTCCGAAAAACTTTTCGTCCATTGATGTTGTTTTGTGGGTTTTTTCACAATAATTCCCCCGATTTGTCGCACCGTTTTGGCATATGCGCAAAAAGCGACGGCCATTGGCTCCTGAGTTTGTGACGTCATGTGTCAACGTGCAGCCGGATAGCGTTATTATTTTCTCGTTTGTTTGCATGGTAACATCATATACCACAACGAATCATTTCATGTGGCTTGGAGTACTTTTTCGCCTGGTATATATTAAATTGTTACATTCTTCTATTGCGTAGTGTAAAACGCCAACCAAAGGAGACCGAGTGATAATACAGGCTGTGCTTGAACACAGCAATGCACCTCAAATTCAGGCCCGGTTCATGGTTGTCAATGATTGATTCACAATTCGTCTGTCCTGAAGTTCGTGTTAAAGTGCAAGCTATGGGTGTGGCCTGTATAGCAGCACATCCAGGATATGTCTCTTGGTGCCTATGTCCCTGGACACTAGCAATAGCCTATTGTGCTTATTGTCAGAGGTACAAGAAGAAACATTCTACTCAGCATGAATAAGTATAATAAAAATGGTCCGGTTCAGATGATACCCAATGAAAAATATTCTTGTACTGAAGGAAAAGCTGTTACGATCTCTTTATATTGCAGGTTATTCCGATTCATGGCATATCGGCAACTAGAACAGTGGTGCTTGGGTTATCTAGGCAGACATCACTGAGCGCCACTGCCAGCTTGTGTTGTACTAAAAATAAGAGAAGTTTTTCCTAAAGACAGTTCAGTATATATTGGTTTGAAACTGCCAGCATTGAAATAATAAAGGGACAAAAAACAACATGTGTGTCTTATTTTTTATGTTTATATTCGGCTGTTGCTCAAACATATTATAGCCTATAGTTGATACGATACACCAACGACAACCAGTAACAAAATTCGGTCCACCTAATTTATTATTTCACATGCATAAAATGACATACCTGCAGGATAAATGCATCTTGTTCCTGAATCCCGTACAAAAGATTTTATGTTACTCAAATGCCATTAGGTTGACAGTCAATTAATATTTTCGGCACATTATACAAGGTTGCGTTTTAAAAGTGATGCTTATTCAATTCTGCTCACAGCTACCAACAATATCTTGTTCTTATTCACGTTTCTGTGATTATGGAAATGGCAAAATATATACACAAGTCCATCATATATATATACAAGATTAATTCTCAGCAAACCACAAAGAGGAAGCATATAGCAGCTATTGAGTTTCACTTAACCAGCTTAGCTTATACCCCTGTAACATTCAAATTAAAACTTGAAGCCATACACATGACTTGAAAAATACAAATTGTTAATGATGTTGTTTAACGTCAATTTCAACATCAGCGTTCATATCCTGACTGTTACCTCACCAATGGTGTTTAAGATGACGGGCCGACAGCTGTGGTCTGGCGATGTGCATGTTTGTCTAGTTGCCAAAATGTGGCAGGTTCAAATCCTGCTATGCGCTATGAGTAATAGTTATGTCATTATGCATCTATTAACAGACAGGTTAAATGAAATGTTATAAGCTTCACTTAGCTGAAGCCAAAGCTGAAAAAACAGAACTTGGATATCACCTGTACAAATAAGCAAATATCAACAGACCAACCACCTATATAATGCTTCCACCACTAACATAGACTCCATCACCACCCCCCCCCCTACCCTATCATCAGCACCACCACCATCATTCATCATCATACTTAGAGACTTTACTACATTACTTATCTAAAGAAGAATCCTCTCCATATGCTGCCTCTCGGCCTACTCCTTGTCAGGGTAGTCAATCATTTCAGCAAGTGCTCCTGGCAAAGGAATTCTTGAGCTGGGTATGACTAGCTAAGTATTGTTCAAGAAGGGTCTGCATCATTCCCTCTACACATCCTACATAAATATACGCTGGGAGAAGACTTTTTTCCTACAATGATGGGGTATTTAATAAGCAAACCAAACGTACATGGACGTTTGTCTCTGCATACTCCCCCTTCTTGAATTTGGGAAATCTGAGAGAAAACCGTGGTCTTTCATTTCTAGCCACACTCTGTAGTCTACCATTGTTGTGGTTGAAGTGTAGAGCAGCCACACAATGCCTTGAAAACATATCCCGTAGAGCAATGTTCAATTTGATTGATAGTGTTGCAGGTTAAAATGTTTCATATGTGTCCATCTTTATTTGCATCAATGCTCAAGTACCACAAACAAAGAACCATGTTAACAGGTGCAATGTGAAATATATTAAGACAGGCCAGAATGCACAAACAATTTTGCGCACATAAGTACATACCAAAACAAAAACTTTGAATACTGACATGAAACCAGTGTGTTTTGGAGCAAATCTGATTAATAAGCTATGGAAGGCCTCCAGAGTAGATGTTTGATATAATGGCGACATCTTGATGAGGTCTTTGACATAATCTATTAAATCAATGGCTTTGCTGTCAGTACAAAAAAAGTTCTATTATATACCTACTCAAACAAATCCTCCATCAGTCATCATTCATAAATACTATTTTCAATGTCCAGGACATGTGCAAGCTACAGTCGGGCATGCATACATCTACATATGGCTGACCGACGGGATATGTTGGATCCATGGAACAGCCTCATCAAATTTAACCGCCCCACACGGATCACAACCGGCCATGTTAATTTTGTCATCGAGCAAGTGCTAAATCCGGCCACTCACCCAAGCGGACAAGCGGTAACTACACTTCCAGTACCGGATACAGTTTTTCATAGGCTACGGATATGTAAATGACTTGAATTAATTGCTTACAAGGGAGGATAATAGCTTAAAATCCATTTATCAAATATTCCAAAACAGATGAAACGCCTCTTGAAAGGCAGCTTTCCACCGCTGCGACCATTTTCACTTTTATTTTTTTTTTCAAAATCAGCACAGAAACATAACTAATGAATTCTAACTCAATTTCCATTTGGGAAATGTAAAGATGAGTATACTACTGATTCTCAAGAAACCATGGATAAAAAATGCCGAGGAGTGTCTGTGTATAAAGATTAATTAGTACGACAGCTAGCTCGAAAATAGAAAAGGCGTCTGTGGCACCATCTTCTGGTGACATATGACGTCACAGCGCCTTCGTTTATCTTCGGTGTGTGTTCCGGAATGTGTTGTTTGTTTTTGATTGTTTCTTGAACACTTCGCGCCAGATCGAAAAAAGAACGGCTAGTTATTGATAAGAAAATCGCGTACTATATAATCCAAAAATTCATATATTAGCCAATACTTGCCAGAAATGCATGGGTTTGTTTACAGCATTAACTGGTCAATAGCACTAGGGTACTGCTCCGTCGTTGGGGAATGGCTGGTGTTAATTATTCATAACCGTGCCATACAATCAATATTCATGGTAATGTATATTTGTATTTGTACTTAATAAACCCTCGTGTGATATCATTCATCGATCAGAATAAACGCATGTGAATAATTTAGTAATACGAAAGGTAGTAGATGCACGAATAGCGAGACGTGAAATATATCTCGACAAAAAACCAATCACCACTTCATTATATGACATGAAACAGCACTATCCAGCCCAATGCTAAATAGTACAACCCTAGCCCGCTGTCTGTAAAGCTCCATGTAAGCTTCACGGCCTTAATGGTTCCATCCCAGCCTCACTGTGTTAGCAGCGCCACCCACGTCCCACTGTCTCAACATATCAACCGCACTGTACGGAGGCAAGGCAGCTTGGGAAACAAAGCTAAAATACTATGTCAATAAGGGACAGCTGCAAACATGCCACAATAAGCACGTCTATTACATTCTGCTATGATTTGGCATTTGCTCCTTTGTATTTGCATAGTACAAATACAAACCGCTCCATTCTAAGACGTATCTGGGAAAGTGTAAATAGCGATCGTGTCATGGGTATGTGCCCGATCAAACTGCTTGTTTAGAATGCATCCCTTATCAAACGCTCTGTATGAATCCGTTTTTATGAATCCGTTTTAAAATGTATGTATGTTTGTATGTATGTATGTATGTATGTATGTATGTATGTATGTATGTATGTATGTATGTATGTATGTATGTATGTATGTATGTATGTATGTATGTATGTATGTATATGTATGTATGTATGTATGTATGTATGTATGTATGTATGTATGTATGTATGTATGTGTATGTATGTATATAAATATATATGTATGTATGTATGTATGTATGTATGTATGTATGTATATGTTCACGCATGTATGTATGTATGTATGTATGCATGTATGTATGTATGTATATGTATGTATGTATGTGTATGTATGTATGTATGTATGTATGTATGTATGTATGTATGTATGTATGTATGTATGTATGTATGTATGTATGTATGTATGTGTGTATGTATGTATGTATGTATGTATGTATGTATGTATGTATGTATGTATGTATGTATGTATGTATGTATGTATGTATGTATGTGTATGTATGTATGTATGTATGTATGTATGTATGTATGTATGTATGTATGTATGTATGTATGTATGTATGTATGTATGTATGTATGTATGTGTATGTATGTATGTATGTATGTATGTATGTATGTATGTATGTATGTATGTATGTATGTATGTATGTGTATGTATATGTATGTATGTATGTATGTATGTATGTATGTATGTATGTATGTATGTATGTATGTATGTATGTATGTATGTATGTATATTATGTATATGTATATATATATGTATATATGTGTATGTATGTATGCATGCATACATTCACGCATGTATGTATGTATGTGTATGTATGCATGTATGTATGTATGTATGTATGTATGTATGTATGTATGTATGTATGTATGTATGTATATGTATGTATGTATGTATGTATGTATGTATGTATGTATGTATGTATGTATGTATGTATGTATGTATGTATGTATGTATGTATGTATGTATATGTATGTATGTATGTATGTATGTATGTGTATGTATGTATATGTATGTGTATGTATGTATGTATGTATGTATGTATGTATGTATGTATGTATGTATGTATGTATGTATGTATGTATGTATGTATGTATGTATGTATGTATGTATGTATGTATGTATGTATGTATGTATGTATGTATGTATGTATGTATGTATGTATGTATGTATGTATGTATGTATGTATGTATGTATGTATGTATGTATGTATGTATGTATGTATGTATGTATGTATGTATGTATGTATGTATGTATATATGTATACTTAGGTAGGAAATATATATTATATAGCATGTAGGATCACATGTAATTTTTATTTGTTTTGATGTCTTAGATACGACATGGATGGTCTTTGGTTTTTCATTATCCACTGTATGGCACGTAGGTTGAAATGCTGTTTTCCCTATTTCCTCCTGCCGAACGAGTGTCATAGATAAGCTTTATGCTGATGTAGCTGACACGAATGAACTTTTGACTGGAATGAAGTTTCCGCTTGCCAGGACACCTCTCTTAGAGCTAGAAATGCATGGGTTTCTTTTATGTATTAACAGGTCGACAGCACAAGGGTACAATTCCGTCAACTTGGAATGGCAGATACAGCATCAATTATTCATAACCGTTACAGGCTCTGAATGCACGTGTGAATAAATAATTGCATTTTCATTTCATAAACCCTCGTATGATATCATATCATATGACAACTACTGAGACGTTCCTTTGCCTGAATCAACGCTTGTGAGTATTAGATGAATGGGAAAGTTAGTACGTACACAAATAGGAGAAGTGAAATATATAACGAACCGATCACCACTTCATATCAAAGCACCAAGCAGCAATATTCCAGCCCAACTGCCTTATCATTAACACCCCAGCCTCACTGTCTTTACAGCTCCGCCACTGCCTCACAGCCTCAACAGCTTCGCGAGAAGATAATCAGCACGTTGTCATCTCAAGAGAGCCAGAGAAGTGTGAAAGGATGTTGAAAGGAAATAACAAGTGGAATGACCTAGGCAGTGAGCGTGTGCTAGGCTTGCAATCCATATGTATCTTCTACCACTTCGCCTCGGCCACATTCCGTTTCCAAAAGAATTGAGATCGAGGCGCATGCGCAAGAAATTCGTATCAAAATTGCCGACTGATGTCACGTAATCACCGGAGTGCATTGACTCTAAACTCCTCACGTTTGCTTACAATGACTGTTTGCAACTGATAGCACTCCCCGCTGTCAAAACAAACACTATGTTGCCATATAATTGTTAGAAAGTAGGTTTTGTTTGACGTTTTGTTATGCACAGAGACACTGTGCTAATGTGTCATTATCATGCAAGCCTTAACTTTTAACAGCAAAACATAACTGGGACGCCCTACTATAATTGACGTTCCAAGGCACCGCAATGCGCACCGAAGCTTGTGATACAATCGACCTAAGCAAAATCACGCGTAAGACTCACACAAGTACTTGCTGATGTGATGAACGTCACGTGTCAGGTTGATGAGCCACACCTATATTTGATTTAGTCATATGAAATAGGAATTGGTCCCACTTAGTCAATTATCAAGCTTCAAGTGCACCCCAAAGTCATGCGATTCAAGTGTTAAATATTCACCGACCGCCGAATTGACGTCTAATTGTACACTTATAAACGGACACGCTTGATGACAGTTCGCTGTGATTATGAGGTACATAACGGTACATCTATGCTTGGTTTATAATTCAGATTACGAAACGATGTACGAAATTACATGATAAGACATTGGGCAGTGGGACACAATAACAGCGCTGTGTGCAGCTTCATTGATGACATGATGGCCTTCTTGCAAGATTCAATACCTTCTATAGCGATCTATTTATGTAAACTTATCCTTGTTCATAGTAATCAATGTTGAGATTAGGCGCATAAAAAGCCATGACTAATTATCTGTATGGATTTTGGTGCCCTACAGGGAGATTTCTTGGCGGAAGTACATATGTATGTATGTATATATATATATATATATATATATATATATATATATATATATATATATATATATATATATATATATATATATATATATCTATATATATATATATATATATATATAATATATATATATATATATTATATATATATATAGCTATATATATATATATATATATATATATATATATATATATATATATATCTCTATCTATATATATATATATATATATATATATATATCTATATATATATATATCCTCTACTCCTTTTCCTTGTTGTTACAAGTTTACCTGCCAATATCGTTCCATCCAGTTTGCTAAACTCTTTTTAAAACACACTCGATGAGCATGGTAAGGACATGTAATGGTAGTTGAGTATATCTAAAAATGGGTGGATACCCCAGTATTCACTATTCAAAGCTGTGCCATCTGTATTTCCTTTCTCCTATGATCTTTTCGTGGCCCTCATTGAGGTATGTGACAACATGGCTTGTTTAGTAAGGATTCCCGTTTTGAAGCTATAAATTTAGTACAGGAGTGATGCCCGTTGTGAAGCTATAAACTAAGTACAGGAGTCATATCCGTCAGTGTCGCGAAACGACGAAACGAAAAAAGATCATCCATAATCAGCTATATTGCATAGCCAATGTATTTCTCTGAAGAATGATGCTAATGGCTGGCCTTCGTGGACGCAACCTACAATCGTTCAAACTGATCGGGCGCAACTAATTGAAGCAATCGAGTGACAGCTTTTAACAACGAGTAACTTATGCAGCCAATCAAAGTTCGATAATGAAAGAAAAGCAACACTACCAATATTTTTTTTATAGAGGCTAGTTGCTTCGCCAACAATTTCTCCCGATGCGCGATTATATTAACTGACAGTGAACTACGTAGCCTTGCATGGACCAGTGTCTGTCTCCGTGCATCCACCCTTTATTATATGTGACAAATACCAAACAGCCACCATCAAATTACGTAATAACGCTGACGTTATTTGCATATTTGGTATGCGTTACTGACAATGAGTGGGCTACAAAAATGAATCGTTTATTGATCTTTTATCAATATAACCCTTTGCAGTTTTATTCGTATACATTAGTCATTTAAGCTATTTCGTTGCTACTATAGCCATCAAGACCAGTGATCTGTTGATGCATATTTGCTGTGTTGACGTCATAACACGCATATACATAACGCAGTGTTATGACAAATGCAAAACAAGCTGAGAACTAGAAATATGTGAGGGTCTGTATTGTCAATGGCACTTCAACAGTCCTATGTGGGTAGTAAAATATGCTGCATTTTGTTGGACAAAGATACAAACTGTGGGTCGTTAGTTAACAAGTACACGACACGACTCGCGACAATTTATTGTAACACGAGTGCAGAAATCTTGTATTCGGGCCGTGAAGTGATAACGGTTGTTTGCTGCTTTTCATGATTCAAAGCACGGGTGGCTTTGTATTTAAGTTGCAACAAAGGCCCCTTAATTTTGGATAGTGAATAGAGTAATCCAATTATCACACCAACGTCAGCACTGATATCCATTTTATGCATTAAAAAGGACATTTAGAAATGCTGTTGGATTTGAATAATAGTAAATATAACTTTACATTAATAGAAGAACCTTCATTCAAATGATATATGAGGTTTGTTCTGTGATTCAGGCATTCGGTCTTCTTATTTAAACCATACACAATTTGCCAAAGTACGCTAAAATGGAGTCGATAAACAATGCAATATGACCGCCATAACCAGCACATATTACTCAGGCACGTTTGCAATGGCCACACAATCTTTGTCATCCATATACTCGTATATGCCTGGTACGCATGAAACAATTGTACAAGAGAGGCACCAGGCGTGGCATTAAATTATTGAAATCCAGATTTATGAAACTGACTATGACATTTGTTTGGCGTTTAGATGTATGGTTTTGGTTTCTTTTGGGCGTAAATAAATATAAATTGTTAAGTTTCACTAATTCAACCCAATTCTGGGATTGAAAACACAATCACAACTAGAGGATGATTTGTCCAGCAAGGATAGTGATCGACAAAAACTGCTCAACACTGTGAAACAGGGTGTGTTTTAATTCCCACATACGCATGTTTACGGAATGCTTATTCGCGTTAACTATCTCTATTGCCTCTATGTCAAGCACACACACACGTTCTACACTATTCGACATTCGTAGCTGGCCATGATGCAGCAAGTTGCAAAATATGGCACGGAT
>CM067350.1:7687523-7702763 GCA_034190875.2 Urechis unicinctus | reverse complement strand
CATGTGATATCTGAGGTAATTTACAGTAATCTTAGGTTGCAGCGAAACTACGAGTCACATTAATGCGTCATATTAATGTTTGCAGAGTAGGTCCTCATCGTCCGCCTATCATCGTACACACGCAATGCGACCATTAATTCCCAGGCGATGTTACAGGTAATGAAGACAGCATTAGGTGATGCGTCACACAGATTACTATCAACGACTGCAAACATGCGATTTGTTTCCATGAATTGGCTATTACTAGAGTGTTTTACCGAACTGAATCATGGTTACTTCGAAAATATTGCTTCACAATAATGGTTAGCTGTGCATTTGGTATGGTACTCTAATTGTTTTTGATTGTTACGTTGCATGTTTTGTGTGTGTGCAATGTACTCGGCTTTGTCTGGAATAGGTCTTACGACTTCTACCATTTCAGTTTGGAATTATCTTGTCCTATGGTGACATTAAACGACAGTTGCTGTCCTGAATGGATGAGGCACATTTGTAACAAACAAATGGAGTTCTGGCCATCATCAAATTGTCCTGTATCATATTCGGCGCGGGATTTCTGTTGTTTTTGTTGTCTATTTATTCGGTCGCATTCGGCTACTATGGCCACGTGCGACCCTGCGCGGGATTTATATGGTTTATAAACGCTTTAAGAAATTTCACAGCTCAATAATATTGGTGTCCACTTTACTCAATGAACTGTAGTTCTTCATGAACATTGAATGTTACTTCATAATAAAAATTGTCACCTTACTCCATGGTAAATCATTGCATTTCACAGATCTCTATTACTTGTACATGTGTTACAAGACTGTGACCCTAACTAGTTCTATTTCTATTCTGGAGACAGAATAAATCTAGCATAGACCACGTGGGGTTCCCAAGACAATTGATATCGAATCTGGATTTAAGACGTGCCTAATGATGCAGACCTTATTAAGACGCCGGACTGACTGTTGATGTAAATGATGTCTTCTTGACCTCACTCAAAGAATCTGAGCCCAATATCGGGCACTCGGGTATTATTTTGTCAATACATAACTACGTTTAACGCAGACATAAATAAAGCCATCTTTTAGTTTGTGCCACAAAGTTCGCTTGATCGAAAATCCTGATGATAAATTTCAACATTATTATTTGACTGGAAATATTCATGATGTACCGTGGAAATCTGTTTTATTTAGTGGTGTCGATCCATCCATAACGGTGCCTTTCTTAAAATTGAAACCAAACGAATATTAGCTATAAATCATTACGCGCTCTATAACTGCCTCGATATCGATATATACTTCCGCTTTGGTTAAAAAAATGTAGATTTCATCAAATCTTAACTCATAAAGTTGTGGGCATTATTGTTGCGCACAAATTTGACAGACAAGCAGGAAGAAAATTTCATATAACATAAATGGTGACAGCCGAAGTAAGGATCTATTTTCTGAGACCTCATCGCCTCTAACAAAAGGAAAACTAGCTTGACGCGTCATCCGCCCTTTTTATGTGGGTTAAACTTGTATGTAGGATTGCTTTACGGATAAGAAATGAAAACTAATCTTATTATATTGATTTGTGGAGATGATTGTCGATGAGCTGATTTCATTGAGTAGTGGTTTATCTTCATCCTCAGCGCCCAACGTTTTCTACACAGGGAAGCTAGTTGAGAAAGCGCACTATTACGGATGGCGGATGTCAATGTGACTATCGTTTTTTGTTCCAATTTTATGTATATACATATATATATGTAAATGTGTATATATATATATATATATTCATGTATATATATTTATATATATACACACATATATATATATATTTATATATATATACATATCTATATATATTTATTATATATATATATGTATATATATATATATATATATATCTGTATCTATATATATGAATATATCTATGTCTCTATATATAAATGTATATCTGTCTCTATATATATATCTATCAATCATATATATATCTCTTTTGTATATCTATATATGTATTCATATATATATTTATCTATTTTCTCTATCTCTAGGTATTTATATATATTTATAATTTTTTATCTCTATATCTCTATAGAGATATCTGCGTATATTCCATATTTATCTTTCTTTATTTCTCTGTCTATATCTTTTATATCTATATATCTTTATATACAGACATATATATATATGTGTATAGGTATCTCTCTATCTGTATATACATATAAATAAAGAGAGAGAGAGATCCCTATCCCTCTCTCTAGATCTCTCTCCATCCATAAATATATAGAGATCTCTATCTATCTCTATATCTCTCTCTATCTCTCTCTCTCTCTCTCTCTCTCTCTCTCTCTCTCTCTCTCTCTCTCTCTCTCTCTCTCTATATCTCTCTCTCTCTCTCTCTCTCTCTCTCTCTCTCTCTCTCTCTCTCTCTCTAGGAGAGAGAGAGAGATAGATCTCTCTCTCTCTCTCTCTCTCTCTCTCTCTCTCTCTCTCTCTCTCTCTCTCTCTCTCTCTCTCTCTCTCTCTCTCTCTCTCTCTATCTCTCTCTCTCTCTCTCTCTCTCTCTCTCTCTCTCTCTATATTATCTCTCTCTCTCTCTATATATCTCTCTCGCTTTCCTGACCCACTCCATATATTCCCCTGGACAGGATGGGTTGTCGCCCTCGTCGGGAGGGGTGAACATTAGATCAATTGGCATAGTCACCTCTCGGCCAAATATTGATAGGTTTGGGCTACAGTTACTACTCTCGTGAGCGGTTGCCCTGTGGGCATATGGAAGATGATCATCCCAGTCCTCTGGGTCATCCTCACATAGTTTAGCTAACATAGCCAACAGTGTCCGATTGAACCTTTCCACCTGCCCATCTGACTGTGGATGGTAGGGTGATGTCTAAAAGATTACAGACTTCACGGGTAAGCGTGGACTGGAATTCCGGCCCCTGATTTGAATGGATCAACCGAGGAAAACCAAATCGACAAAACAAGCACGTAAGCCACTGTAAGAGCCTGGAAAAGTAGTCTGTCACGACTAAGATACAAGTATTTCCACTTGATGTCTCAACTGGCATGCTCAAAATGTCAACTGCAATTCTTTCCCGAGGAGCACCCAAGGGGCTCTGAATTAATGGTGCATGGCGCCTGCCTGCTCGTGGCTTTCGCTTTTGACAGAGTATACATTACTGGCACAATCTTTCTACATCACTGCGTATGCCAGGCCACTAAAAGTTGTCCTCAAATATCCTATTCCCCATATGTGCACCACTTCGATTAGAATGCACCAAGGTGAATGCGTCCTTTCTAAGCTGTGATGGGGTTACATGCCTCAGACGAGATTTCCCCTCAGTAGTAGAGCGCCAGTAGAGTATGTGCTCTTAAACTACCAGCTCATTGTACCTAACCCATAACCTCTTCAGCTGAGCACCCTGACCCTGAACAGCATTCCATGGGGGCCGCTCCCCATCCTGCTTCCACTCAATGATCAGCCCAATGTCTGTGTCTTCTGATTGCCACTGGCCAATTCGTTGTAACGACCATGACTCACACCAATTTGCCTGATTGTTCTTCTGCTTTAATTGGTGTACTATATCGATCGTATCGGTTAGACTTCGGGATTGCGGTTGTACCACACTGCACTGACAGTGTCATTGGAAGTTTGAACGGCACAGTCAACGTATGATTTAAGTGAAACTTTTTTTCACAGTGATTACAACTCGTACATGGCATTCGTGATATCCCATCAGCATTTATGTGCGAACTTCCTGCCTTATGCTCTATCTCAATGTCATAGGTTCCCAAAATCTCAAGCCAGCGTGCCATTTGGCCTTCTGGGCTATGGAAATTCATCAGCCATCTCAATGCCCCATGGTCCGAACGAACTAATCTATGTCGGCCATAAACATAGTGGTGGAATTGCTTGAGAGCACCCACGACCGCAAGCAATTCTCTGCGGGTGACACAGTATCGCCTTTCCTCCTTTGTGAAGCAACGACTGTAATAGGCGATAACTCATCTTTGGATCTTGCAAACACACCTTCAAACCTACATAAATGTACTCTGAACAGTCCTCGCTGTTCTATCGACAACCGAGGTTTAGTTTTCTCCCAAATCTGTTTCAAATGCTCCGGGACCACTCCATTTCTGCATGACCATCAGCAAAGGAAACATTGTAAACCGCATTCTTGGGAAAAGAGCTTTCCCCTGAAAAATCAATCACTTATACACTACATGGGATTCATTTTCTGGATTCATAACCCTTACAGGAATCTCAGACCTGCTGGGATCGACCACCATCCGTGCCACTAACAATTTCCTTTGTAAGAACTGTTTGGAGGGTTCTGATACAGCATCTGTCAGACCAGGACATTCAACTAGTCCTGAGACTATCATCTCACTCTGGGGTAAAACAACAACTGTGTCTCTTGCAACAACACGATAAATGCGAGGTTCCTCAACCTCTGCAAAACATTGGTGTCTATAAGGCCCAAAAGCCAATATGTCTTGTTTGGCATCCAAAATACCACCATGTTTTCTCATTAAGTCCACCCCAAAATATCCTCTGCTTCTACATCAGCAACAACAACTTGTTAATGTCACCGCAACTACACCATACGAGATAAGAGGCTCACCATTGGCCAATCTAATATTACCCTGTTTGGATTCCAAAGAAGGGCGAACCTTGGCTAGTATTTGCCAATACTTATCTGGATGGATCACTGTCAAAGTAGAACCTGAATCCACCAGAAAATCAACGCCAAACATTTTAGACGAGAGGAACCAACTATCTCTTCCTCTGGAACCCAATTCACCAACAATACTCGGGGGCCTCAATCAAAGTCTGCTGGGACATGGCCCTCAGTCTCAGCAACGCTTAGTTTTCCGACTGTAATGTCTGGTTAGAGGATCTGCCAGAATCAAAGCTGGAGGACTTTTGTCTTCTGAGCCGCTTCTCTCTGACGAGCAAAACACTTGGCCATGAAGTGACCTTCTATACCACAGTAATGATATTTTCTCCCTATGGTTGGGTTTTGAGATCGCTTATTTTGGCCTTGACTGGATTACTGCAAAGGTAACTCTTGCCGAGCACCGACTTTATCACCAATGACAAAAGGGTACTCCCCAGTTTGAGCCCTGACATGATTTGATTTCCCAAGACGTCGAGATCGACTCGTAGCAAAAGCCTCGTACTCCAAGGCTGCTTTAAGAGCATCGTCAAGGTTGTGTGGCTTGGCCTGGAATATGAAAACTTCAAGGTTATGGTCAACCAATGCATCAACAAAACAATCTTTAGCCAGAGTTTCTCAAACCTGGTTAGTTGCCTGAGGGCAGGCTTTCCGGGTAAGGCGTCGGATGTCCTGAGTCAACTTGCTCAGTTCTTCCCCATGTTGCCTGACCCTTCCCTTCATTTGAGACCTGAACAATTCACATTGATAGTCTGGTTCAAATGTGTCCTTCAGTGCTCCCACTTACACAGAAAAATCTTCTCTATCCGCAGGATCTAGATCACTGAACACAACCCTAAGGTTGCTTGCCAGCTCTAGAGCTTTAATGTCGTCAGACCGTTGACTCTGCCTCGAAACCAATTCAAAATGAGTCAGGCAGTCACCAAAACTAGTCTTCCCATCATAAGTAGCTGGCTGTTTAGGTTTGTCAAACCTACTATGCAGCCTGGATGCAGGTGGAATCAATTCCCCATTTAAGTTACTGGTTTCATTTAACCTTCCTCTCTCTCTGGCACAGCATTGGTGGATAAGTTGGTGGACAAGGAAAGTTAGAGGAGCCGTATGCGAGGCCATGAGGCATCCCCCGTGGATAGGCTGGATGTGAGTAACCTTGAGGCATATAGCCAGCTGTAGTACACGATGGATTGACCGATGTTGGGGGTACATTGCTTCTACCGTTTGGAACAGACATGGGGACAGCAAATTCTTGAGCACCGGTAGCAGGTATTGGTGCAGAAACTGATAGAGTTTCCATAGAAAGACGACTGGACTGGAAACATCCAGATGTACTGTCAACAAATGGAGCAGGACTAATACCATGCAATGAGACAGGAACCTGTGAGTTGGGGGAATGCATTAGAGAAGCATCATGTGGACAAGGAGAACTGACACCAGACACTGCACTGCCTTGCCTTTGAGGAACAGGGCTGCTGGGATCTCTGCTCCTAAATACCATCTCACCATCATTAGAAAACGACGATGACCTAGAGTTCATGAGCCCCAGTGTCGGATGAATAATTAAGGTTAGTGTAACTATCAGAAAAACTTTCATGGAACATATCACCAAGATCAGGACAACTCATACTGATTTTGGAACTAAAGACACAACCACACTAATATGGTATTAACCTGGGAATTTTTACCTGTTTAATTGGATACTGCCCTTTGATTATTAATTTGGTTTTTTTTAACAATCTGTTTACTTGTTGATTAAAAAGCCAACCTGCTTATTATTTTGGTTTGGTTTGGGGATCATTTTGGTTAAGGTTTTAGTTTTGGGGTTATCCAACTCTAATAGTTTAATGACTTGTTTGTTTTGCCAAGAACAAACTGAGCTTATTGACTGCGCCTGTGGTTCGTATCAAGGATCCTTTGCTTGTCAAGGATCCCACTATAACTGCCAACTATGAAAGATATTTCAATGAAAAGTCCAAAAATTCCCATTTCAACAATACTAATTTTAAAACAATGGTTCGAAATTAACCCCAATTAGACACTAAAAGGCAGTGCTAAGGAGCTGACAGGCAGCGACAGAGCTAACAGGCAGCTATTTGAGCTGGCAGGCAGCGGGGACTGACAGGCAGTCGGGTCTTGGTCTTGAGGGCTGACTGGCGGGCATTGATTCTGCCTAACCAGTTTCTTGTTTGTTTGTTTGAATTATAGTCGTTTTTAGAAACGTAGGCTATGTACGACTAGCAGGGAGTGTATCTCTGAGGGTGGTCACTACCAGGGAGCACGTCATCCTCAGAGGATCTTTCATATCCCCTTTTAGAGATGGGACCGCCATTTTAAGTGATCATCCGAGTCACGAGTAACCAGTCAGGTTGTCACACCTTGGAGTCGGACTCTGCCTAACCAGAGAAAAAACCGTATTTATACACTTTTCCAACAAAACCGCGTAATACTAAAAAATTTATTTAAACATGCAATCATAATAAACACTCACCACACTTTAAAACTACGTCCTACAGTTACTTTCACTGCTCAATGCATGGTGGCAAACCTCGAAATATAAATCATAACATTACCGAGATGCAACGCGGGAATGTTATTAATAATTGAGTACGACAGTGCCAAAATTACGTAAATGAAAACAAATAGTCCAAAATATTCACTAGTTACTTACAAAAACATTCAAGTAATCCTAAAGACATCTCATAATAATAATAACAATAATATGTGAACGAAACTGAAACCTTCAAAAAGACAACCAATACAGCACGAATGCATTCGTTAAAACAACCTATATCCGTCACACACACACCCACACACACTCACAAACACACACACACACACACACACACAATATATATATATATATATATATATATATATATATATATATATATATATATATATATATATATATATATATATATATATATATATATATATATATATATATATAGATATATACTTTAAGTAGTCGCTATATGGGAGTTTGAATCAAATGTTATAAGGCATTTGTTAGGCTTAATTTAAAATATTCATTTTCGGCGAGGTCACCACACCTTCACCGTGACATGGGTGTTTCAGAAAGGATACAAACGCGTGTTATGAAGCTCGTCACCGGTTTGACTGAGTTAAGTTACGAACAAAGACTGCTCTTGTGAGGATGTGGCATCTATTACGCACTGTATCTCCGTGAGGATCTCATGTAGGTTTGCAGCTTACTAAAGGGATTAGATAATACAGTGTTGATTTGCAGTGCTGACGACGACTGACTAGGGGGACATTCATGCACTTTTACAAAACCCATCGACGGAATTAGGAAGACGCAGCTTATTCAAGATGTATTTTGGGCCGATTTCCTTAATATCTGATCATTTATCGAAACAACAATATTTACATTGCAAAACTGTGCCATTTGTATTTCCTTTCTCTTATGATCTCTTCGTTACCCTCATCGAGGGCCGTGACAACCTGGCTGGTTTACTAAGGAAGCCCCACAAGGACATATTTGTTGATGCTATAAATTAAGTAGACGAAGTGGATGAGTAAACGTCAACTGTAAATCTTTTGAAAATGGGTTTGTAAAAGAAATATTTTTGTAATTCACCTGGCCTTTCAATTAATAACTTAACTCACATACTCTTTAATTTTGTCGTTATCAATGCTTGACAACACTTGATTATATACATAAAAAATGAGTGTGGTTGAAGGTCGTAATATATTTACATAAAATGACAGCGTAACCGCTTATCTGTACGGTCCAAATTTCTCAGAAGCCCCTTGTTTAGATCCGTTTATTGAAGCATGCTGCATTTATCGTTCAGATATAGCCAAGGGAGACCTCTTCATCGAAGTTTTACCATTATCAATGAGTGCCGTACATGTTTAAATACAGAAGGCAATTGAATCCACAGCAAATAAATCATTTACAGTTGCGTGCATTCCCGCACAATGCAGACGCCGCAAGCCGCTTCTATGTGTTATTGTCTCCTTTGTTATCAACTTCGGTACTCGGTACTGACGTGCCTCTCAATAACTGTCCCTTCAATTAGGCATCATGGCATTGTTATTATAGATAATTTGATGTGCACCTTTTATTATCTTGTAGATCTGCTGCGGAAACTGACAAGCGCGGACATCTCCGCATCTGGTGGATTTGACAAGGCATTAAGCCAATGTTATATATACATACACAGCTCCCATCTAGTAAGAATGTTGGATGATGCTAAAGGCTGGTCGTCGTTGAAGTTACCTACGTTACCTACAATCGTTCAAACTAATTAGGCGCAACAAATTGAAGCATTCAGGTGAAAGCTTTGAATGATGATCAACTAACATAGCCAATCTGAGTTAGATTATGACAGGAAAGCAAAACTATATGTGAAAAACGAGATGTAAGCTATAATGGGTAGGATATTATAGGTTATATCGACAGCGTATCAGCTCATCACTACGGTCCAGGGTTCTTAGAAGACCTTTATTTGGCTCTGTTTATTGAAGCTTGCCGCTTTTTTACTTCAGCTTTGGCTCTCTAGACCCATAGCGTGACCGGTTCAATCGGTCAGGTGCTTTAATGCAGCTATAACAGTTTTAAGAGTAACTTCATATATAATGCAGCTGAAATCTCGCGAGCGATCATATTGGCTGGCCTGATATATCCTCGTGCCGCCGCTTTCATGTTAGTATTGGTCGTTGTGATATATTTTAAAGAGACTGTTTAGCCCCATATTTGTAAGGAAGTTGCCTAGCAAGCTGCTTTGCAACCGCAGCTTGGAAACCAAAAGTTTTAAGTTTTCAGATTTTCAGTCGCTACGCGGCGCTGCGGTCTCAGAAAATAGATCCTTACTTCGGCTGTCGCCATTTATGTTGTCGGAAATTTCCCTTCCTACATGTCGGTCTTATTTATGCGCAATGATGCCCGCAACTTTAATGAGTGAAGATTCGATAAAACCTACATTTTGTTACCAAAGCGGAAGTATACACAACGATAGCGAGGTAAATATAGAGCCCGTAATGATTTACAGCTAACATTCGTGTGGTTCGTGGTTTTAGGGAGGCTCCGGTATTGATGGAACGACACCACTAGATAAAACAGATATCTACAGTACATCATGAAAATTTCCAGTTAAATAATAAAGTTAAAACATTACCAACATGATTTTCTATCAAGTAAACTTTGCAGCATAAATTAAAAGATGGCATTATTTGCGTCTGTGTTAAACGTAGTTATGTATTAACAAAATGATCCCTGGGTTACCAATATGGGGCTGAACAGCCTCTTTAATGTAGCAGCATTGGGACGTGATTGTAAAACCTTAGATGTGCACCATATAAATGCATGGTTCATTCCCTAAGTATTTCCATTAGCACGGATGTCCTTGCGTCTGATAGGGTGTTATTTTATACATCTCTCTGCCCCTCCATCTTGCCCTGCGCGAGAGATCTGCTGAAATCCAAACAGGGAGTCATTTGAATAATGCGGGTTGAAACAAAGGGGTTTCTTGTCAATCTCTACAGGGACAACAGATTTGCAACAGCTTGTTATTTTCATTACTGTGCTGAGTGTGGCAGACAAAATGTGTGGTTCAGTTACTGATGAACTAACCAACGAAAAGGCCCATACTCTATTGCTTGCATAATTTCGAGAGCTTAGTGTCTGTTATTTTTGTCGTTAAATCCGTGAAGCGACTGTAATTTTAAAAGCTGACAAATTATTGACGGTTAGCCGACCCGCGCCTCCGCAGTTAAATAGACAATATTTTGATTAACTTGAAATTTACATTTTCCATCGCATATGTGCACATATATGCTTGGTGACGTAATCCGTTGATTAAAATGTAATGTCAAGTAGTCCTGAAATCTTGATAACAACACCTGGCACAGCGCAATCACGAATTTATGCATTTCCGTCTCACCGTAATGGACACTATTCCAAATAGCCTTATGATGAGTTCCATGTCTGTCAAGCTGTGCCAAGATTCATTTTAATAGCGTTGGGATTTATTAAATCATTCGAGTGGGTGACATACGTGGATTACCAGGGTAGCCAAGGATGGCTTTTGATCTTATCATGACAATGTCATAGCTATGAATCAATCTAATGATATATAGTCTGCTGTGTGACCTTTAATGCAGCTTTCCAAACCCCATATTAGTGATGGAATAATGGGATAAGTGGATCATAAATGGACGTAAGGATGCTTGTGTAAACGTTTCAATCTGTGTGCGTCCGAGTGTGGGCGTGTTTATGTGTGCGTGTGCTTGTGTGTAACTGTCGTTTTTTGTTGCATCGGAAGCACTACTGATTGTAGGTTTCTTTGTAATATAATATTTAATGGGTTATGATATGTGACGATAGATATATTATCTAAATATGAAACTGAATTTGCCATCTGTTATTCCGTCAAGACCATCAGGCTTGCTTTACGAGGCCTGGGTCTGTCTAGAACTACATACAGCCACTAAGCGATACGCAGCATTGCTAATTCAACATAAGTAACCGCATGCAATGTGAAATAGCATGTGCTGATTCATTGTGTATTATGAATAAACTCTCAGTTGGAACTTGAAAAGCAATGGGGTAACGCAGCACATAAAGCCCAGGCATGTTAAATATCGTCTCGCCATAGTTTTCCTCCATGAGATCGGATATGTCTGGTACACGAGTGACACGAGGCATGATTGAAATCCGCACTTCTCTGGGTTCCTTGTTAATGGGCCATGTACACCAGGAAGTTGTTAAGTGTCACTGATTGAACTCAATTCTGGGATTGAAAACCAATATAACCTTTAGAGCGATACCTGGAGGATTTGTCAAACGAGGCTCATTCGCAACAAGTGACTACTCATCCCCGAAGAGCAGTGTGCAATTACTGTCTACATACGCTAATAAACATATTGCTCATTGGCGTTCAACGCTCCCTTTATTTCACCCTATCTTATCGCACGCACACCGTCTACACTTTCCGACATAATCAGCCAGCCATGATGCAACTAATTGAAAAATATTGCACGCATGTGATGAGGAGCATGTTATATCTGCAATTATATTAGGTTGCAACGAAACTATGAGTCACATTAATGCGACCCCTATTGCAGAGGAAGTCCTCATCGTTCGCCTATCATCGTACACACGCAATGCGACCATTAATTCCCAGGCGATGTTACAGGTAATGAAGACAGCATTAGGTGATGCGTCACACAGATTACTATCAACGACTGCAAATATGCGGTTTGTTTCCATGAATTGGCTGGCAAAATGACAATGCTTATTCAGTTGCTGTTGGGTGACCGGCATATCATTATTTGATATGATATGTCTAATGCCTTGATGTGTGTAATACAAGAATGGATTCCTGGAAGCAATGTAACTTTAGAAACGCTACAGATACAGTAACTGCTAGTATATTACATGGATGAGTGTTCCAAAGATACTGAGAATAGGGATATCGCATCAACTCGATCTGGTTAATGTTTGTTCGTGATAGGTTGAAGATGGATAGATATGTAATTGCCATGACAGCCGTCTACATAATCACGTTTAAGGGTGAGCGTTTTGTGACGGTGTAAAGTTTAATCACATAAAATGATCTCGACGCCTGTATCTCGGTGTTCCGTTATGGTGTCTTGTGCAAGTCTGCTGCTCGACTATTACATCTTACACTTTAAGTGGCGGTAAAATACTCCCAGCACCGAGCAAGCCAAGACAACTCAATGAAGAAGTATTGACTGTTTAAATTTAAGATGAAACGGAAAGGGTTTTTGAAGACAATGATACCTGTACACAGTTGCAATATATCACATTTGTATAAAAATACTGATAAAACTAACGGTAATTGGTGTTGCGATAAACCGTATCACCGAATAATGGACATTACTCTTTATGCCATCTGCTACAGGCTTTTCCAAAGCAAAGTGTCACCTATTGAATGTTCCAAAAGCGTCTTTATATGAGATTAACACTGTCTGAGATTGTAGATTAGTGAGCGGTATATCAAAGTAGAGCCGCCATCTGCTCTCATACATAGCAAAGTGTCGCAATATCGGCTATTTATCGCGATGTTACAATAAGTTATTGTAAGATGCTTGCATATATTTGACAATCTTAGTTCATCAGGTAACCCCACAGATAGGTACATTTCATGTTTGCTATATGCGCATTCTTAATTATCAGATACAGTGGCATCACAAAGCAACGTGGAGTTCCAATGGTCCATCAAAGTCCAACATACGATAGGCCCTGATGCCCAAATATTATCCTCTTTGGCATATTTACCGTGTCTGTATTTGCAAGGGCAAAGAGAAGGTGTACATACAGTGAGCGCTCGGATGGGAAACCCTTACCATAAGTCAGTGCAGGCATGCCAACCGTTATTATCACAAGAAGAAGCGCCAATACTCCAACGACAATACCAAAATTATCCTTACAATTTCCATCTCATAAATATTGCTTCAAATGCTACAACGTGTTTTCATCAACGAGGTCATTTTGGGAATGAGGTTGGCGGAGTGTGTCAGTACACGTGGTGTAGGAAGAAGACTGCAATAAATATCAGCTTTCACATCTTGATGATTATCATCGCATAATTAGTTGTTATCAGAGATCCCAGAATATCCACCACAACGACGTATATTCCGTCATGCACGACTGGTGATGCGTTGTCAATGTCGCCGGCAATCACACTACAACACACAAAATCATGATTGCACTGCATTGTATCTCAGAACATCTATTTATTCAGCTCTTCGGGGCGCAATTCTGACTATGCTCTGTTTGTATTAGATCGCTGTGACCCCATGCATGCATCCATGCTAGGTATATTGTAGTGAACGACGCAAATGCAAGCAATGTCACAGACAAGCTATAGTGCTGTTTGTATGATCATCAGTATTAGTTATGTAATGGCATGCATTCTGTATGGATTATAGGTGCCGAATAAATTGTTTCATGTTGTTTAAGGTCAGTTATAGGCTCAGAATCATCATCTCCTCCTTTCCCCAGTTCATTGAAATAAGCCACACAACCACGACAAATGCGTTCGTGATTTCCTTCTTACACATGAAATAGATGTACATGCCATTTGCTTATGCACACGGAACGAGCTCTCGGATTAATTGATATACCCGTAGGCCTCAACGCCTTTATTTGCGCTTACAATGCGTTTATTTGTACATGCAAAAAACAAACCGTTACTCATCTATCGGCTAGTCTGCTTTTCTTGTCCGGAATAGTAATTATAGACCCTAAATATAAGCGGACTGAGAGGCCCTTTTCAACAAAGCCTTTTCCTGATGACATACTTTTTCTAGTACTAGTAGCATGCGATGTACCTACCATAGATCCATGTTCAGCTTTTCTGTAATGACATTGCAGTGGTGTTCGCATTAACACTCTAGTCAGTGTAACGACTTCAAGGCCACATACGCCAGGTGTCATGCACGTAATAAGCCTGTTTAACAGATAAAACCCTGATTTACTGATAACTTCATCAATTCATCAACGTTGCAGAGGCTAATGTCCAAATTCACAACGCGAAACAATGCCAGTTTGTTGATCCTTATCATAACGTTTGTCTCGATTTCAATGTCTTTAGTGGCGTAATACGTCAGTACCTCTGTAGTCATTTGAACGTGCTTCCGAAATGCAACTGCTTGGTGAGAACGCATCCCCTAGCAAACGTTCTATATAGATTCGTTTTAACTTACCATGCCCATATTTTAGGTTTATATATATATATATATGTATATATATATATATATATATATATATATATATATATATATATATATATATAGATATATATATATATATATATATATATATATATATATATATATATATCTATCTATATATATCTCTATATATCTCTCTCTCTCTATATCTCTATATATATATATATATATCTATATATCTATCTATATATATATATATATATATATATATATCTCTATATATATATATATATATATATATATATATATATATATATATATATATACGGAGACGTGCAAAGAACACCAGCCTGAAAAATGGAAGTATTTCTCGATCTCCCATTATTGAATAAAATATTTTTCCTACCAGGAAGATGAATGTAGAAATGCAGAAATTGCATATTATGTCATGTTATCACTTCTAGTTGCAGTTCACATTTCCCGCATCCGTTCTGTTTTATAATAATCAAGCACATTGTCTTCATTCAATGGGTTGGATTGTCATCAAATAGAACACTACTGCCTTGAAGATTATGCAGGATTGCCTTCAGAATAGGTAGATAGCAAGGAGACAAAGCTGGCGCCACGTTTTAATTAACTTGCTGTCGCATACATTACCACTTTCAGACATTGTTCTCTTTTCCATTATCCGTTCTGTTTTACGAAAATCCAACACATAGTCTTCATTCAAATGGTTGGATTGTCGTCAAATAGAACCTATCCAAATGCACACGGGGCAGCTAGCGAAGTTGTATGTTTTAATTAACTTTCTATTATCCAATGCTACTGCTCATTGGACTGAAAGCATCTTCGATCTATCACGAA
Organism: Urechis unicinctus; assembly: GCA_034190875.2. NCBI lineage: Eukaryota > Metazoa > Annelida > Polychaeta > Xenopneusta > Urechidae > Urechis > Urechis unicinctus. The sequence goes on along the minus strand of CM067350.1, from coordinate 7,687,588 downwards.
CAAACATTAATAAGGCCGAGGGGCACCTTATCTTCATTCTCAGTATCTTTGGAACACTCATCCAT
>CM067350.1:7638051-7687423 GCA_034190875.2 Urechis unicinctus | reverse complement strand
AATGCAAAACCTGATTTTGTCCTATCTTCGCATTCTTCGTGCAGTGCTTACAGACGCAGTTCTATTCATGTGCACATATTCTTGGGCAATTCCATAAGCGAGCGTCCTTTGACAGCTGAGAATAAAGTACTGCAAAACTATCCGTAAACATTGATGCAAGCGACATCAGGTTGAATACTTGAATATGTAATTTTCATAATGTGTAGAGTCAAAGTAATGTCTACAGTTCCTATTGAGTGGCAATGTATAGCATTGTCTAGAAAGAACGCTAATATCCATTACCCTCCCTATTCTGTAAGGTACTTGCAAAACAATTAAGCTAACACAGCCGTTGGACATACTCATTAGGCGTGACGTTGCTATAACATTGAGCACACAGTATCCGCATAATCAGGACGTTTTATAAACATTATGATATTATGAAGCTTATCCATTTTAATGTAGGCACTATCCCTTAAATGGCTTGGGAACGATCATCTACTGTCAACATGCTGCGGTGATATAAACAGTGATATTGCAACATCGCATAATCGTAATGTGGGAGTTTGTTCATATCATTGTTTACATAGAAATTGATACAATGCACTGGATTTGCCGAAGTCCAGGAGTGGGAGTTCAGGGCGGGCATTCATTCTATCATCCCAGTCCGGTCGGGTAAGCACTTCGTCGAGCAGGGATTGCATACCTAGTCGAGTCAGGTAACCTTGTAAACATGCAGTGTATATGCATACATATCTTTATGCATAAACATACATATATTCAGACAGGCGGAAGTCAATAATTGTTAATATACATCGATGTAGATATATCTATGTATATATTTATATATATATATATATATATATATATATATATATATATATATATATATATATATATATATATATATATATCTATATATATATATATACATACATATATATATATATATATATATATATATATATATATATAAAAATACATACATGCATACTTACATACACATATATATATCTATATAATACATCTGTACTTACCTATGAACTCATATATTTAAACATATTGTCGTAGCTTTTAAGGTTATGTTTGGGGAAAAAACCGACAACGTTCTGCTACTTCACATTCCACCTATATCAAATTCTTTATTCTAGGATCAAACGCTGATATCTACAGATAAAACGATACTAGCATCTCACTCTGATTACAAAACGTATGTAGCAACTGCTATGAGAACTCATTTAGAACTTATGTGAACGGCTTAATAACGGACAAGCTCAGCTATATATATATATATATATATATATATAAATATATATATATATATATATATATATATATATATATATATATGTATATATATATATATATATATATATATCAATATATATATATATATATATATATATGTATATATATACATATATATATATATATATATATATATATATATATATATATATATATATATATATATATATATATATAAATATATATATAGATTCTGTTCTCTGTAAAACCAACTATTGATGGACAGTAATGTATCAATATTTAAGGCCCCTATACCAAAACGACATTACGTTACATGCCTCGCCTCTAGTAATTCTCATGCATCACACCCATTATCATTTTTGCAGCGCTTACTGGGCGTTCATACTAATTCAAGATTATTTTTTACGGTGCAAGGATCGATGTTTAGTTTGCCTCCATTCAAGTTTAGTTCCCTAAATGGATTGATTGTAATATATCATCATCATCATCTTCATCACCATCGTCACCGTCATAATAATCATCATCATCGTTCGTCATCACCATCACTATCATCATCATTATTATCATCAACATCATAATCAAGCTGTTCCGTGTTGAGATAAATTGCCTATAATAACAATTATGCAAATCTCTGAGCACTCACTACAACACGATCAACAATATTACCGTGTAAACAAATGTTCTTATCTCGTTCGTTTGAGTAACAATAATGACACGATGAGCATTGCAATTTTCAAATCAATGTATATAATATATGGTTGTGTTTCATGTGAAATGCATTCCTCAAAGTGAAACACAGTCGATGTGTTGGATCCTTTGCGATGGTGATGTATATAGATCGTATAAACTTCCATTGCTAAATTTGTTCTATTTGCAGACTTTTTGCGGCCCATTTTGTTGGTATGTATTACACCCAAATGACATTGTCTGTAGATGATTACTACTTAGCCATTGCAGCTACACAATAAAGCAGCATTGTTGTCAAATGTTCATAAATAGTTCTCTCATATGACCGACCGGCCACGACAATAGGTTCTCATCGGTGTACAATATGATGTCCTTGATGGACACAGTTACAACCATAGGCGGCGCTGAGAATACAAAGACTTTTATAACAAGCTTCAATTTCCTTTACCGTTCAACTAAAAGTAAGTATTTTCCTACGACAAAATTACAATAACTTACAAAATAATGGGTTCGTTATGACATTTTGTCAATTAATAAAGATATATTGTTTGCAAATAAAAGACAGCAACGATCCCCGTCTTGATATTTGCGTTGCTGTTTAAACAATTATTCAACCCAAACAACCACATTCGTATCTAATGACGCTATTACAAGATATAAAAGAGGCAATGCTGGAATTTTGAGGTCGTTATTGGAAAGCTGTGCTAGCTTATTTTTGTGCAAGTACCTTAAAGAATAGGGCTATAGAACATGCACAATTACTTAGACGTAATAAGCTTTTGTCTATTCAAATGGGAAAACTGTATGAAAATCTTCAGACAACCAAAACAACCTTCACACGACTTAGTTATATACCGATGTACAAGACACTATGATAAAAATCAATCCATTTATGTTGGCCTAAAAAAAGATTATTTAAAGTCACGATTGCTTCAAATTGGTACATGTCTCACTGAAACCATAGAAAACCTCTTCGTGACACAAAATTTACGCAAGCAATCCGGGATCATCGAAATCAGACTTAACTACCGCATTGCAAACACGGAACAACCATTGATTATTATATACCCCAGTATCTCATTACATTTTCCATGGTAACTAATAGCATAGGTTTGTATTGTGTGAGATCTGCAGTACTGCTACCAAGACAAAATGATCCTGATATCTGAACAAAGAAATACGATACTACCGAAAGATGTTTCAAGTACAGATAAAGCAGCTCACCAAGCCTATTGTTTTAAATGTCTAACTACAATACAGCATACGTTTTCTTGGAATTAGTTAACCCATAAAACAAAGTCGCGACTCTGTGACAATATTTGAAATAGATGTTTAATGTAAAGCCAGACTAAAGTTTGTCTTGATACGATCAATATCAAACCTCCTTCCATTGATATATTATTTTGCTGCAAAACTTGTAATAACAGTTTAACGTTAAGCCAGGCAATCAAATATGTCTAATTTCGATCAATATTAATATCCGTGCATTTATAGACCCTTTGTGGCAAAACGAGCTACAGCAGTTTCATGTAGAGCTAGGCAATAATCCTTATCTTCATACGACCACTATTAATCACCAGACATTTATACATTCCATTATAGATTTTAAAACTTATTAAGTATCACGTTCGGCACCAATCGATTGTTACAATGTTGTGCTAGGTCCTTAATATTGCATGTTTATCATCGTAGTTCTTAGCAAAGACAAAAGTAAAACAAAAGAAAGAAATAATACGTATACGAATGTATTCATGCATATACATATATATGGATATAAAAATGCATATATATATATATATATATATATATATATATATATATATAATTGTTCATATTTATATAAAAATATATTAAAATGTATATATATGCATTTATATATGGATATAAATAAGCATATATATATATATATGTATATAATATATGTGTATATATACATATATATATATATATATTTATATATACATATATATATATGTATATATAAATTTAAACAGTAGACAATATTTTATATATATGTATATATATATATATATTTGAATGAATATATGATATGTATATATGTATTTATGTATAGATTACATATATATATATATATTAAGATATACGAATGTATATTTATATAAATATATCTTTCTGAATTTATATGCTTATGCATATATATATATATATTTAAATATATATGTATATATATATATTTTATATATATATATTCATATATATATACATATATATGCATGTATATAAATATATATATATATATATATATATATATATATATATATATATATCTATATATATATATATATATATATATATATATATATATATATATATATATATATGCATGTGTGCTGTTCCAGTGAGTGTATGTGAGTGTGTGTGTGTGTGTCGTGTTAGTGTGTGTGTGTGTGTGTGTGTGTGTGTGTGTGTGTGTGTGTGTGTGTGTGTGTGTGTGTGTGTGTGTGTGTGTGTGTGTGTGTGTGTGTGTGTGTGTGTGCTTGTGTGGTGGTGGTGGTGTGTGCGAATTTTCACCATGCAAACACGTTTGCCTGATCACCTGCATATATATGCCCTTTCGTACGAAATCTTGCAGCCAAATTTCCAATTCCGATAGTTCACATGCACCGTCTGTGTTCCTATAAGAATATCTCTGAAGGGTCGTGGGTAGAATTTGCCTGTTACGTGTGTTAAAGCCAGTAGTATCGAGGATTTACAGAATGGTTGCAGGGCATCAGAGTAATAAGCTGCGAGAAATATGTTCATTTTTGCTTGTGTCGACATATAATGCACAGACTGATTCGACAATTAGCCGCATTGTTGTATGTTATGAGAATTTGATGTGACAGGAGAGCGTTATGGATAAAAGAATCATGATATTGACTCGAACCTAAATATTACTTTTTCACTCGGACATGAGTATTGAAGGAACCACATACAACATTTATTTCGATATTTTACCCCATAAATCAGCTAAAAGCGTATTGTTTCGACCATACTACGTCAATCATTAGTTAAGCTTCACAATTGATTATCAATATATGAGATTGCGTCAGAAAAAGAGAGACGCTCAAAAAGAATACACTACGATACACAGAGACATTTGTAACTGAAAATCCATATTTAATGGGTTTATTCAACAATTAAGTTACTAATTCGTATGGATAGTTATTGTTCGGGATAGCACGTGCCTTAGCTCCTCGCAAAAGGTATAACTTACCGTGGTGTTATTCATCAAAAGACAGGATTATAGGGTGAATATTTTGCACTTTGTGCCTTTCGCTTCAGTGATAACGAGAAAATTGGTGATAACGACAATTGACTTCATGCGATCCCGTTCTCATTGGTTACCATTGCACGTTGGAATGCCAAAGGTTAAATAATAATACGTGATTTATTCTGAGAGATGGCATTGCCAATTAAACGCTTCTGATTAAAACTTTACGTCAATGTAAATGATTATAAGCATAGGTGGCTTCGACAATTAACTTTACTTGACGGCAAGGAATAGCTTCAGCACTCATATAAGATGCAGCCTGGTTGCAAATATTTAATATAGCCTGATCACATTAACACAATATAACCTCGTGGGATATAGTGAATATAGCCTCATCACATATACAGCCTCATCACATATATGCGATATAGCCTACTCATCCAATCAACATACAGCCACATCGCACATATATAACATCAGCGCAAATACAAAATATAGATTCGTCAAATCTGCATGTTATCAAATTAATGTAATATTTGGGTTTAAAGTCATTCTTACCAACGATGATTGATGAGTATGATTGTGATGTGTGGACAGCTCCCCTTAAGTGCCAGAGCCAACCTGGCAAAAATCCGTTGCAAAGACCGGGCTGCGACGTAGTTCAAGCATGGCACTATTGAGCTACCGGGTCGGGTGCATTCCCTCCCAGCGATGGGACCGCCATTGAACGAGTCACGTTTTCACACCTTGGTATCGAACCCATAACCTGTGGGTCGAAAGGCGACGCAATATATCACTGCGTCACTGGAGCCGTCTGCATGTTATCAAATTTGGCTCAATAAGCATGTAGTATAAATGTGAATACACCATGCGCCAAAGACACTTGGATGATACCAACGATGATATTAACTCAATCACTATTGATGGAACTGATTACGTTAGTGCCTTGATATCTTGATGGATAATAACAAGCTTATGAATGAATTGCAGTTATGACGTTAAAACACGTATGGCTAAGCAGAACGGACGTACCACCCGAAATGCTAGTACACATTAGAGTATATACCAGAGGGACGTGGTTAATGAAGTGACATAGGTAATCTCAAAAAGGGTTAGGACACGTTACGAAAACGTTGATTATAATAACGATATTTGAAGGCACATGCCAAAGAGAGCGGTTTTGCGATAAATGTCGATGGCAGAACTTCAAAAACGGTAATTCAATTCGAAAGTACAGCTAAAAGCGTACACTTCACAGTGCAGCTATTTAAATCAACATCATAGTCTGATCCGTTCATATTTCGCCATCTTTGATATATTTACCGTTGAAAAGAGTGATTCGGTTTGCATATTTTCGCAATATTGCTCAATAGTGATGCGGCGATCTGAAAACTATCATCCGCACTGACAAGAACATGCACAGCCTCATGTCCTCCATGTTCAGCGGGGAAAAAATGAGACACAGGAAAAGAAACACGCTCACAAAAATTACAGCTCGATGCAGCAATGGCACGTTCAGTTAGAATAGACAATATTTATATGATTATATTTGACAATGTGGTCACAGCTTTGTGTGGGTAGTTTGGATACTACAGAAAGATTTGTCTTTGCTTCTGGAATAAAACCATAGATACAATGCCCAAATTCAGTTGAATGCGGTCGACAGGGCTCATTCATTAAACAAATCTCTTGTCCAGTTTGTTTTCCGCATCAGCAGCCTGCTGATGAAGATAAGTGATTCCGCGCGACCCTGGTCAGATTATTTCACTTTAAGGACGTTTCACAATGGCAAAAGGCACATTTTTTATTTATTACAGAGGTGTAATCCACAACAATATATAACAACAATAATGACTGTGCTTATACGAATATATAACACATGCTATCAATGAATCTGCGCAATCGGAAAGCATGAGCGAATTAACTGTGTCATGACGGCTAAACGGCCAATACTACGCTTCAACTAAACCGGACCGTAAATCATTGGAACCATCAGGTCTTCATAAATAGTCTCAATCATCTGCCAAGGCATAGAACACAATGGTGAATCCTGATATCACTCACAATAAGGTCTCGCGTAACTATGTAATCATGCGTCATTTCTAGGTGATTTACCAATGCTGCAATTAACGTAAAGGCATTTACATCTTTAGATAATGATAATTAATATGTACGAAAAAACCACCTGGTCACTTTTTCAACCGCACTAAATAAGTCACACCCCAAAGCATTCGTTTTTGGAAATATAACAGCATAGGGACATGAGTGACTAATATTGATCTAAGTGACAAAATAGCAGGTGTGCATTATTGAAAGCACATTTATTTAAAATAGCTTTTCAATGCTGCCATTAATGAATTAACAATATGTAAATTTTAGACGTTCAATGTTTGTATAAACCAGATGAAGCTTTGAACAACATTCATAGGGATGGCAGTTGGATGTCATAATAGCTAATTTAAATTGGATGTGCTTAGATTTCTAAATGGGTTAGCACCGCATATCTAAAAATAAAACTGGGTCATGTTTGTGCATTGATATCGTCTTACGGCACAGGATAAAGCCAATACAAAGCATAATAGATAAGTACCCTGCTGTTGAAACCAATATATTGATAGAATGGATAACCTAAGACCAATCATATGATTATTAAAGTTTAGCAACTGAATATTCTTAACATAATTGATTTAGCTGGGAATAAAACAGTCCATAGAATAAGCAAAAGACTAGGTTATATACTTCGGGTAAACTGACTTCTAATCAAAATGGGCGTTAAATCCCACAGGCAAAATAGAATGGGTCGAGGAGCAATGAAAGAATCGATAATTTAAGCATTTCTTAGGCGGCCATCTTAGTGATTGACTAGGCAACCAGAGGAGTGACAAAGCGACTGCAACTCCCACCCACTAACACAAATGTATATGGTAATTCATCAGGGACGCGTTCTCTGATTACCGCAATATGCGTCTTACAGATCGGGGAAGGGTTTAGGGGATTATGGTCGGGGCTTTAAGAGTTTGTCTAATTCTCCAGGAGAAGAAAACAAGTTCCACATTACAGAAATTTACTTTCTTAATAATTATTTGCCAGTTAAATGTATTCTTCGACCTTTTTCCATGTGGTCGAACATGGTTTTATCATCAAAGTGTCTAATAAATTCAATGTAATGTATATTAATTATCAATGATAAGTACTTTTCATATATTCTATATATGAAACAAGGCTACAATTTGATCACTTATCGTCCCCAAATGTTGCAAGACTCTTCACTTGTGGTCCATAATCAGGTTCATTACAATGGATTTACAGGCAGCCAGTTATTTATGACGTACTTTGTAGGCCCAAATACTGAAGTGGTGCAAGGCACATCTAGAATGCAACTGCACGTCATTGCATCCAGACATATTAGCTTCAATAGCTTTCAATTACATTGATTATAGTTTGAAATCCAAAATATTGTACAACAAATACCGTATCCGTTGCAACTGTACCATTAACTAAGATTAACATTCCAGTTCGATATATTACACTTCCAATAATGGCAACAATCATATGCAAATTCTTCGAGTCAGCATCTGGTGATTTCTTCTTAGTATACTAACCGTAATAATTTAACGAAATCAGTGTTTTGGATGCTTGCATCATGATCATGATATATTTCTGTAATTATGAGGCAAAATCTATCACAATGAGCTATAATACATCTTTCAACTGCAAAGCCTTATAAAGCCTTATGAAAATACTTTTGATAACACATCCAAAAGAAAACAACATTTATATGCAGGCATTGATGAATGAACAAGACACGAGGCCCATGGTTACCTGAGGGAACTGTATCAGGAAGTTTAAAAGAATTCAAAATCGACCCATAATTGACCAAGTTGTTATGGATTTTGGAATCAACAATTCAAACAATTTTCATGACCATCGCACGCATATAGATGATTTTACAAGCGATCAAAACACTAAAAGAAATCATGCAGTCCGGGCCATGATAGATGTACAATGACTTGGCCGACACAAAGAAAAGTTTTGTTTATTAAAAATTAGCGCGGCGTGCCATACTTTTGAGGCCGAGTTCCAGTGAGGCGAACAGAATGAACAACGACCTTTGTACATGAAATAAACCAGTGAAAACCCAGCAAAAGTGGTATCTGCTGTACTTCAAGCTCACTTTGTAAGATGACTATGACTTGTATTAATAACAGGGTATTATTGATGGATAACTGGACTCAAAACAATATTAGTTCACCACGACATGTGCATACTGTATGGCATATTGAACGACACATGAATGGTGCAGTATACTAGGCTTTCATGACTAATGCTTGACCATAATAACTTGAACTCACAGTAAAAATCATACAAAGAATGTTATTTTGTTCGGAGAATATCTTTTGTACAGCAATAAGTACCCTCGGCTATCACATGTTTATATTGAATAACTCATCAAACGGGTTGCCAATATGCCCACTTGCGTCCAGCACATTTTTGATATCTGCCATTTGGATTAAGTCCCACGGCAGTATTTGGGGAGAAGCTTCGTATGATCGGTAGATATGGTTGTTTAGGTATAATGGTAGGCCAATACATACGATGTCGGTCAATTGTTTTGGATGCACTGTTTAAATTCCATCCCTGGAAATATTAGCGTGAGAATGATATACTTCAGCTTTTCTTCAAGGCCATAGACAGCATAACCTGTGGAGTCTACAACCCGCTCCTTTCGTACTTGTATGCCAATTAACACCTTGCTGTAAGCCTGACTTTACCACATTCCTCTCCGGCTTCAAAGAGAAATAATGTGCATTTAAATGCTTGCAAACGACAACGCCTACAGAGGACAGCTTGCGAGTAAATTGATGTAAAACTTTCCGTACACCACTGCATCGTGTCCGCCTCCTAAGCCAGCCAGTCATCCTTATCTGAGCCAATAAACAGATGAATTGTTAGAAAACTATTTCTTCATTTCAATGTCAAATATTTGATATTGCTATTAAATATGTCGATTCCATACGGGAAATTTACATTGGTTCATTTGTATATATGCAGTCTCATGGTTCATTCCTAGCGGATGCCATCAGAGTGAGCAATTGTATTTACTATGGACAGTCATATATGGAGCGATTCAAAGGTGCCCATGGCTGACGAACGTCGACTTTTGTCATATCAACCGTACCAGAATATGAAATATGTTTAACAGGGCAATTGTTTCAACCTGTGATGTTTTGATACAAAGCCATGGACGTTCTCCGTCTATCATATGTTTGTAAAAAGGCCTTAAGTTATAGGGGTCATTGACATGACATTGGATCTGTCATTCGATGATCTATATTCATTGTGTAATCAGCTAATTTTCACTAAATATTAGCAGTCGATTTTGTACTCGACTTTCTGTCCCGGAATACTCACACGACGAACATAGGATTGAAGCGACTAAAGCTTACAAATAATTGACGCATATATTCCAGTCCTTGTTTTAGCTTGGCCCTGGTGAGTAAAGCATCATTCAAGCGCTTACTACGTTAATGTCATCACTGAGATGAGACTCACCCAACTTAACAGAAATGCCAGACCAGGGTTAGCAAGTAATCCGCTTGTACCTTGGAGTGATGTTGTTCTGGAGTCGGCTGACGTAACATATAAAAGCGTTGGGTTTAGGCATTGAGGCGGGTCCTCCATTTCAGTCACAGCCACAAGTAACATTGGGGCATCAAATGATAAGCATGCGCACTGGTTAATGTGTAATAACTTGAACGACTTACGTTACAAGTGATTAACTCGGCAGCCATAATATCATGCCATGTTCATTCAGAGCTATCATCACACAATGTCGCTGTTCTCCGAAACCGCGATGCACAAAACTTTGTGACAGTTATAATGCGTCTATGGCATCAGATCTAGAAAACTAATTATGCGTTGCGTTTTCACCAAACTAAGCATTGTGTTTTGCATCGATATCAAGTTGAGAACTATTTGTCTGATTCTTTCACATTTATGTCCAGGGATGCTCTCTACGTACATTCCCCAGAATTGTAAAGCTTTATGGCTAGAGTATTCGTCTATTCACTGATAACCCCGCGATGATCTCCCAGATATCACATTGTCCTTATTCAATATCTTATAGATATTCACTCTGTTTCCACAGTGGACACTTGTTTCCACACAAAAAGAATGGTGGCTCAGTGGTGTCGCTCCTTGGGCAGTTCTGATGTTTAGCATATCGCTTTGTAGCGCTTGCTTATGTTAAGGAAAAGTTTCCATAAAAAGATGGGAGATTGACACGCTTGAGAAGGAAAAGTTTGATGGGAGATAGACACCTTGTTGACGTGTAGCCTGGAACCAGAATTTCACCAACTCGTGGCCTGCACCTCACACCCGCTGATAAGCTCCACTGGGTATTTCACTCCTTTCACAACGTTAATGTTCTTAGTCACTGACAACGTCTCTCAGCTCGATCTCCAAATCTATTTTCTCTTCTATCAGATAATCTACTACTCCTTTTCACTCTCTTACACATGCTCAGTAATACGCTTTTGAGGGGTGTCTCCGGTGTTCATTTTTATGCCTAACACCCTCGTTTATTCAGTAGACTGAAAGGCCAGGTATATACAGCGCGCAAAATGTCCAGCAATGAAATCACTCCGGGTTTTGAGGTGGGTTGATATCATTTTCATTATCGCTGGTGTAGAAGCAGGAGCACCCATTTTTTTTCTGATGTCTTCTAATGTTTTGTCTTTCCTACGTTGGATCAGCGCATTTCTTTCATCGATTGAAACAGTCTGGTATGCTTTTACAGATCTAGCCTTAATTCCCCCTTCATTTGGGTATATTATGTGTCCTCAGATAAGACGAGTTTAAACTTGTCATTCGAGATATTACTACCTTCAAGTGCTGTCGATACAATTTCAGCAAAGGTATTCTATTTGCTCTGCGTCAGAATGTGGATCTGATCATGTTTTGTACCTTGATAGTCAGTCGCCGACTGATAAATTTTCCAGGGATTCAAAGTCGCCCACAAGAAAACTCCAGTAACACCCAACACAGTTGCAATAAGAATAGAAACTACTGTAGACATCACATCTACGCCACCTTCGCAAAGACACATACCAACAGTAACTAAAGCAGTGTCTACTGCATCCACCAACTGCACGCATATATTTCTTGTACAATAGCACAATATTTTTTAATCTCTTTCTCAAGATATTGCTTCCTGAGGTTGATGTTATTCAACTGATAGAAGTGCCCCGGATTCTCATCGGCGGGGGCAACCCCGGGTAACTACTAAGTGTGGTTGGTGTCCTCATAACTATATGGTTAAAGTACAAGTTCATTTATGGGGGAACAACTGAATTAGATAACTGGAAAGCCTTCCCACATGTTCTGAAACTGATTTGGCCACCTATAGCCAGCTCGAGAGGTATGTCAAATACCTAGAAGCCTTTTTTTACTCATTTCTGGGCTTGGTTACATAACACCGGTTCTTTTGGACACGATTTACATCAATAGTTACACCTAGACGGGCATGCTTGGCACTCACACTTCTCGATAGCTCTTTATGCAAAAACTCGGCCAGGCGCTGGCATAGGATATCAACAGTCAACACCACGTGCACTATCACCAAATGACCATTCCATTAATGCATGAACCAATGTCCCTTTTTCTTCTGCCCGAATAGTAATGAGGGGTTTCAGTGAGGGCTGGTTGTGTAGCGCATCAACACAAGCTTTATTTTTACATATTTAGAGAGGGTGGACTGAGTGCTCTCCTTTTTTTGTCTAGGTTCATAGATACTCGCTTTAATTGACATATCGTAAATTCAATAACAACGCTAACAGGCAGGTCGTGGTTGTCCAATAGATCTCCCTTATTATCCCGTAACTGAACCTTCAACTTCAACCAGGGATAAGTTTGATGCTCCACTATCTCCTATGCAGGAGTTCTGCAGCAAACTGTCTGAGCAGGGTATATCTGCTTGCGACTATTAACATGCACGGAAGGTCTGGGACATGTTTGGGTGCGTCAATATGGGCGACTACCATGACCTGTACCTGTGCACAGACGTGCTGGTCCTGGCGGATGTGTTTGAGATATTCCGCAAGATCTGTCTAAAGCTGTACGGTCTGGACCCAGCTAACTTCTATACCAGTCCTGGATTCTCACGGAATGCGCTTCTGAAGAGCACAGGTGTATAGATCTGCTAACCGACTATGACAAACACCTGTTCATTGATTAGGGCCTACATGGTGGGCTTCGACAAGGATAAGTCAGCGAGGTTCATCCAGCACCTCGACGCAAATAACCTGTATGGCTAGGGGATGAGTCAGACCCTACCGACTGGGGCGATGGATTGGGTGGACTAGCCAGCCAATCTGCAGATACAAGACTATCTTGATGATGCCAAAATCGGACATATACTAGAAGTAAATCAGGAATATCGTGCAGAAATCTACGATGCGCATAGTGAGTATCCACTAGCACCAGAGAAAATGACTGTGCAAAAGGAATAGTTTCAGACTACCAGAAGAATCTCCTTGGTGCATTGGTGATCACCGTGGTGGTCGAGAAGGTAGTACCCAACCCACACAACAAAGAGAATTGTGTCATCCTCTGACGGCGCTGCTCTGATCAGCCTCTGACGGCGCTGCTCTGATCAGCCTCTGACGGCGCTGTTCTGATCAGCCTCTGACGGCGCTGCTCTGATCAGCCGCTTACAACGCTGCTCTGATCAGCTTCTCAAGCCGTTTTCCAATCCTTAACAGCCGAATGTACGGGCGCTATCTATCACAGAGAAAAAGCTAGCTGATTGTTGCTGACGTGACTCGGAGTGGAATGTTGAAATCTGTCTACCGTCTTACATAATACCAACTAGCGGGTCTGCGAAAAGATGTCCACCCAACGTGGTATTTCATTTAAAGTAGCACGGGCGTAGTTTGCCTCCATACGTTGATCAAATTTTCATTCTGCTAGACGGACGCGTCGATTCAGTAGGCACTTCAGGGTGTATTTTAGGGTAGAAACAGAAGCAACTGAAGCAAAGCGTTTGTGCGAGCTTTTCACGAGGTAAAGAGTGATCAGATAATTCCGGTTAATTCATGTTGCTGTTGTTTGCGTGCTCTGTATTAGGTCAACTGTAATCGTGGTTGGTGGCGGAAGTGCCTCGAGCGTTTTGTCACTTACACCCCTATCTCACATTGCCGGAATAGTCCCTTGAAGACCCCGGAGCAATCCGGAGGCGCCCCCCGTGTTACATTCTCGGCTACACAGAGGCGACACGGATGTGTAGGGTCCCAAGACGGAGCTGACACGAATGCCCCGGGGGAAACGCGGTACATTCCGGAAAAGGTCCCTAGAAGACGTCAGCAACAACATGGAGGACCCGGTAATAATACGGAGGACATAAACATAAAGGATCCCGGAATAAACCAGTAAGAGACTGCAATGCGCTGGAAACTAGAGGACGGTGGCAACAATTAGGCATTAACGCTGAACAAGCCGGCAGCAACACAGAAAAGAAGGGTTCTACCAGGATTGGGGTCGAAATAGCTATAAAAGGCTGTTCCAACCATTGCATCGATCACTCCAGACGAGAAAGATGAATTCTGCACTACCTCTACAAGAAGAAGTCGGCCTGCTGTTGGACACGCTAGATCTAACCTTGGCATGTGCTAAAGCAGTTTGTACGCTGGAGGTAGAAATCGAAGCCACTAAAGGAAGAAAGAGGCTGATGTTGATAATGCTTCAAGACGAAGGCGTGTGTGGGTGAAAACCTGGCTGTTGGGAAACAGTATGGGCAGTATGAAAAACTGCGCTGATTTTGTGCCCCTGTAGGCGCCCGGTAGTCCCACAGGCCTTATAATATGCAAGACGCCTCATTTACAGGTGACAGAACATAAAATATCTACGTTCATCCTGTAAACGTAATTTAAAATGAAACATTTATCGCGGTGATATTGACAATTAATACCATGGTGATAGCACATAAATCAATCTTAAAAATCGTTAACAAAGCAGATCAATTAGGCCTAATGTGGTTCTTTTGCAACTGAAGGTAATAGGTTAGACTTAACTCACTATGTGGCGTGGAAAAGTTATATATTTCAAGTATTGGACGAAGCTTTACGTAGACACGTTTTCAAGTTCTATCGAATGTTTATGAATTTGGAATGCCCTAGCATCCAGCTATGAGTGAATTTGCTCATATTGCTATATATGATTGTGCATAGCAATAGTTGCATCGTGTTTTGATCTGCCATTCAGTTGGACTTCCGTGGCAGCGCTTTGCCTGTCTGTTGCAACAAATACTTTAACGAATCGTAATCAGAAGCTTTTTCGGCCACAGGTCATATTGGATGGATTACACTATGACGTATATAGACAATAGACTAACATTACCATCGACGTTTATTATGTCAGCCAAAGAATGAAACCACATCTCTTTGCATAGATTACATAATTCTAAGCCTATTGAACCTTGTTAATAGACTAAATTGTCGCTGCCATATATCCCGATAACCCCTTGCATCGACGCCATGTCAAAATCAGAAGCATTTCTCGCATAATGCCTCGCGCATTGAAATTGCGCCTTTGACATAGCCAACCGAATTGACGAGAACTAATGTGGACTGGATCACATTGAGTCATTTGTCTTTATCAGCCAGCAATTTCGATGCAATATGCAGCTTGCTAGTTCACTGATGTGAAAGGCGAATAGGACGAGCAATTTGTTCGATGAATGTGCACAACGGACCGCACTCATCCCTAGATGTGTTGCAGCTAGTCTAATATGGGTTTTGCAGCTGAACTGTATTTCTAGTAGCTAAGGAGCTTATTATAAAGAAATAGAGCTAACTTTATAAAGTTCTAACCACATTGTTATAAAACCCTTTAAGATAATGATTGTATTTAGTGGAAGTTGTCTTGTTGCATCTGTCGTGAAATATGTATAATTTTTCGCAATTCCATTTGCATTAATAGTTGAGGTCAGCTAAAGATCAACTAGATATGTCTTAACCCATTGTTTGTTGGAACGTCATTGTAAAGTGAGCAGAACACGGAATACAAACCAGACTACTCATCTACACATGTTGAGATCCATTAATGGTCGTTGGTGTGATAGTTACAAGCACTCCAGGTAAATTCTAGCTCGTCAGCACATTTGGTGGTGTGCTCGTTCGTATATTGTTCGTTCTTATTGTTTGTATCAACGATTTGAAATAAGACGTATGGTCTGTATTTGTGTCATCGTTGGCATGGTTCTTTTTGCAAATATGTTTCGTACATATAGTTAAAAAAACTGTATCCTCGGATGAACAGCTTAATCTTTAAATTTATTTCCTTAATATCTGATTTAACTCACAGTTGGATTGTAAACCATAGTTGCATTACGATAAACAGTGAACTTTATCTGTGTTATACTTTTGGGACATTGGAATTGCATCGTAAATTGTTCTAAAAACCTATATTACAATGGTTTTTTTCTGTGGTGCAATTTCAATACATGGAACATTTAAAAAGTATCCAGAATCCCTCGACATCATTCTGTTGGTGATGGCTTTTTTTTTACGGTACAGTTGCCATCCAACAACCAATTATCAGCCTTCGTCGAAACCTAGTTTCTCTTTTCTGCGACGCCCAATGAAGTCCTGCTCAAAACACCTATCAAAACTTCATATGGACCAAACATTCTCACTAGTGAGATAATAATATATTGATGCTATAGTAATTGATCTGCTCCGAAGAGATTTCGTAATGCATTGATGAATTTATGCCAATATCTACATCTTGTTCATTCATTGATTACAGCATTGAAAAGCTATATTAAATAAATGTTGTTTTCTACCTGATTCGCTATCAATAATGCACACCTGATATTTTGTCACATAGCTCTTAGATCATTATTGGTCACTCATGTCTTCATGCAGTGTCATTTCCTAAAACAAATGCTTTGAGGATAAAGTTATCTATGTTTTATGTAGACATATTCATGTTTATTTGCTTTAGATGTTCATTTTATCGTCATTCTTTATTGGAAGTTGCGCTTCAAACAAAATGCAATAACTGTGAAGTTTCCTATAACAGATGGAACAGATCTTTCGTTTCCTATCTACTCTCCTAGACTCTTCTACGTCCTTGAAGAGAATTAATCTGAACAGGGTTGCGTGGTATCACTTGTCTTCATCAGCAGGCTGCTGATGCGGAGAACAAACTGGACAAGGAATTTGTTTAATGAATGAGCCCTGTTTAACTTAATTTGGGCATTGAATCTGTGGATTTCTTCCAGAAACTAAGGCGAATATTTTCTAGAATAAAAACTACTCTCACAAAGTTGTCAAATATACTCATTTAAATATTGTCTATTCTAACTGGACCTTCTTTTGTTGGACTTAACAGCATCGAGCTGAAATTTTCATAAGCGTGTCTCTTCTCCTACCTCTCATCGTCATTCCGCTGAATATGGAGGACATGAGCCTGTGTATGCTCTTGTCAATGCGGATAATTGCTTTCAGATCGGCCGATCACTATTAAGCAAATAGGCGAATTAACTTGCATATTCGGGTAAATATTTTTTAAAAGTTAAAAGTCACTAAGAAGCAGCTTGGCAGGTTCTGGATTAGCCCAAATACATCTAAAGTTGACCGCAAAGCTCAATCCTTGAATGTAAAACGAAAGTGTATTGACTTTGGGTAGATGACCACAATTAAATAACAGTTTAGAATGACTAACTAAGCTTAAAGCGCTGTTAAATGGCGGTACCATCGCTGGAAGGGTGTGCACCCACCACGGTAGCTAAATAGTGCAGTGCTTGACCTTCGGCCCAGCGGCATTGGTATCGCAACCTGGTCTGGGCAACGGGTTTGTGCCAATTGGGCGCTGGCACTTAGGGGAAGTTGTCCAAGCATTACAATCATCCTCATCCATCACCGTCGCAATATCACCTCGCTGTTAAAAGTGACTTGAAACGCCACTATTTTTTTAATAGCATGCAAATGTGACGGAGATCAATTTTTAATTTGCGCTGAGGTTATATATTAGATGCACGATATGGCTGTATGTTGAATGGCTGAGTGGGATATATCGTCTCTATGTGATGAAGCTGTATGTGTGATTAGGCTGTATTCACTGTATCCATGTAGATTATATGGTGTTTATGTGATTAGGCTATTTTCAATATATCCGACCAGGCTGCATCTTATATGAGTGATGAAACTATGCATTTTTGAATATGTCATTAAAGTGCCTATCGCACGAAAAATCATGTCATTTTTTTCGCTAGATAACGGAAATATAACCCAGAAGTACCTATTCTGTCTATGTGTCAATTGTCTAAGTGCGCGCTTTCTGATCGAAATTCGACTTTAAAGATTAATTCGGCGTATCGAGCCGACAAGCTCATGAATAATTCGTCGCCTTCGCGTGACGTCAGGTCCGGGATTGTTTTTGTTTCGAGGCGCAATCTGCACTACAATCAGCGAGAAATGGCTGCTGGAAATTTCGTTATTTCATCACTTCAGGAGAGCGACGAAGAGACATGGTATGGCACAGGTCATTCGCAAACTATCGTTGCTTCGGCAGAGCAAATTTTGCCTTACAGATTCGAACCAGAAATGAGCGAATCCGACGTCTCCGATGAGGAGAAAACAGACATTGGCGATGTAACTGCTGCGTCTGGGTCTCACGCGGGTCATCCTGCCCAAGACATAGGGCGGCTACGAAGCTAATCCATAAATTTCACCAACAAAATATGTAACCTCTTTTCCTAACTGTATACAACAGAGCTTTGCAGCAAATAATTCTTCCATATCAGACAGCATACATGAGATACCACCAAGTTTTTATCAAATCAAGTGGTTGCAAGGGTTCATGTTTACAAAGTTGTAGATTGATTCTGAGGTAGAATATATATAGAAGAGCAAGTACCACAGCTGTTTTCTCATAGGATTAGCAATATCGTATTTCTTTGTTCACGTATCGGGATTATTTTGTCTTATCGCAGTACGGCAGATCTCACATAATACAGTCCTATTCTGTTGGCTGCCATGGAAAACGTAATGAGTAACTGGGGTATATGATAATAAATGGTTGCTCCGTCTTTGCAATACAATAGTTAAGGCTGGTTTCGCGAATTCCGGATAACATGCGTAAATGTTGTGTCCCGAAAAATTCTATTTTGGTTTCAATGAGACAAGTACCAATTCAAAGCAATCATGGCTTTTAATAATTTCAGTCTAACATAAATGGATTGATTCTTGACATAGTGTCTTGTACATCGTTATATTACGTGAAGGTTATTTGGGTTGTATGAAAGTTTTCATAACGTTATTCCTTTTTAAGAGACTTAAGTAATGTTGTATGTTATATCGCCCTATTCTTTTAGGTACTTGCAAGGCAATTAAGCTAACATAGTATCCACTTTTCCAATAACGACCTCAAAATTCTAGCGTCGTCTCTTTTATTTCTTGAAATAGCGTCATTTGATAAAAATATGGTTGTTTGGGTTGAATAATTGTTGAAACAGCACAGCAAATATCAAGACAGGGATTGTTGCCGTCTCTTTGTGGCAAATAATTCATCTTTGTCAATCGACAAAATGACATAACGTTCACATTATTTTATGAGTTATTGTTATTTTGTCGTAGTACAATACTTACTTTAAGTTGAACGGTAAAGGAAATTGAAGCCTTTGTATTTGCAGCGCCATACATGGTTATAATCATGTCCATCAAGGACATCATATTGTACACCGATGAAGAGCTTTTGTCGTGGCCAGTCGGTCATTGAGAGAACTACTTAGAGACTTTGATAACAATACTGTTTCATTGTGTAGCTGAAATGGCCAAATAGTTATCATCTACAGACAATGTCCCTTGGGTGTAATACATAAGAACGAAATGACGAACAAGTCAGCAAATAGAACAATTTTATTGATGGAAATTGGCTTCAGCTTATACAGTCTTTATACATCACCATCACGGAGGATCCAACACATCGACTGTGTTTCACTTTGTGGTATGCATCTCACATAAAATGCATCCGTATATTATATACATTAATTTTGCAATATATATATATATATATATATATATATATATATATATATATATATATATATATATATATATATATATATATATATATATATATATATATATATATATATATATATATATATATATATATATATATATATATATATATATATATATATATATATATATATATATATATATGTGTGTGTGTGTGTGTGTGTGTGTATGGAACTTTACACGCTCGAATATGTACGCATGAATAAACATGCGCCTGTATGCACTGCACGAAGAGTGCGAAGATAGGAGTCGAGCATTAAGTAGAATTGCTGACAGCCAGATCATGCATGTTTGGTGACGGTAATGAGCAGACAAAACGGGTTATACAGCAACTGGCTGGGCCATAGTGCTTGTGTGTTGGCATACCTCTTTAACAAATGACCGTAGATTGACTATTCGATTAAAGACGTTATAGCTAAGTTATGTAATTAAACTTGAGCGTCCGGCTAAGAAAATATGTGATCATGTCACCTGTGAGCAGCGTGGTGCGTTGTCATGGCGTGTTGCAGCACCATGTTCAATCAAGTGTCCCATGTGCTTTTGTTGATTTTGAGGTAGCGTGGCCTGATGATAGGCCTGTGTGTCACTTAATTTCATGATCACAGCACTGCTTGTCGGGCAGTACCCTCTTGGCGTAGCTATAAGGTGTTGATTCGACTTCCGAATACATGATACAATCATCGTGTATCTCGCCTCTGTCGATAACCAAGGCTAAAGGATTATTTACGCTTTTCATAAATCATATGACGATACCTCTCAAGTCATCAATCATCGTGATCACGATTTCGACAGTAAGCTGATTAGTATGCAGAAGAATCATAGTGTGAAAACTTTTTATACCTGAATCGCGTGAAAGAATAATATCGAGAATAAACAACATTGGTGTTGCCTTGCCCATAAGGTTGGTTTTGAATGCTCCTTGTCATGCAGCTCGCGATGTAGTATTGAATAATAGAACTGCCTTTACATAGAAATTTCCGGAAAGCATTTTCGACAGACGAATTTTGCTGCATTTTCAAAAGTTGTCATGTAAACTGAGCATGACACTTAGAGAATATTACAGGCACGATGTCTAACGGACAGAGAATGACTATGATGTCATATTTGAGTATGAAGATGTTTATATTGATATGTGCTCGACCAATCCGCTCATATTTTCACAATATATAAGTTATTGTTAATCACAGCTTCTACTTAAGAATGGCAATTTCCACAAAGCCTCGCTACATTGATGCATATTAGTTGATAACTTATATGTTTTTCCTATTATACATAATAGGTAATGTTATGGAAAGCAATCACTCACAATCTTAGTTAGGTTGATTTGAATTTTTCCGACAATGACGGCTGTTTTGCACCATCTTTACATTAGCGGGAGTGTTTGACATGTGCCTCAATCAGATAAATTGCTCGACGTTGTCAAGCAGAAACAAATATTCTGGTGAAAGAATTTAATCAGTGTCTGTGATATACTTGAAGTAATGTACGTAGCGGTCATCACATATTACACGTCCAAGCAAAACATTCGTGGAATGTTACGACCACAGCAATCAATACAGAGGCTCGTTTAATAGCCACACAAAGACCGTTTAGGGCACCATACGCTCTATGATGTGAAACAACGCATTAATGAATCAAATGTATTTACTTGCAATCAATTTATTGTGAGCAGGTCTTTCCCGTGAAATCCGCAGAGGTCTTTAAGAGTCACCTAACGTGTTGGATCATTAAGGCAAAGGTTAAGCACGAGCACGTGGTTTTGTTTTTTAATGCTCCATGTGCGAATTCATATTGAATGCATGCGTTAACTACTTGGGGTTATTAATGCTTTTACTATTATGAGCAATTGTTTCGCTCGTCCTATGTAACCAAATTGATGACATTAACTTTTATTCACAAGGATTGACAAGGAAAAGCGGATAAAGAGCTCACTTTCGATCAATGTTAGTTTAACGATGCAATACTCCTGGGAGCTGTCATCGCTCAACTGACATTGTATTTGTGTCACTGTTTTATTGTAGTGTCTATATTTTATAATGATTAAATTTGTATTAATTTATATTGTATATTGGGGCACACGAGCTCTTGGGGGTTTCCGTCCCCTGTGTACAGATTAATTCTGCACGTATATTGCATTTACCAAATAAATGTCTTCATTTCTGTTGAGGAGAAGGTTTAAATGCATATATTATTTGTAACACCAGTTGTTACATATAATGAACAGGTGTTTGGAAATGCACGTGCAACATAACCCGATGAGAGCATTACAGACTTCAGTCCGCCTCCTGACAAACATCATGCTTGCTACAATCTACAACAACATCATTATGAATTACGAATTGCTGCGCTTGCTTTATATTGAGCTACCGACCATTACGAATCAGTCTGTGAGCAATGTATTGCTATAGACTTGAAATTGGTTTCAATCCAATCCTTAATGTGTGAGACATGTATTTCAATCGTGTGAGTACCTAACAAAGGCAGATATAATTTTAATGTGCTTGAAATATCGCATACCTAATTTCGTAATGAATATCTATCAATGTTTTCTTTTGTTCTAGCATTCGCTTCCTATAAATGTGCGACTGCATTGAGTGGGTGGAGCTCGGCTAGAGCAAATCAATGCAGAAGTTATAGGGCAAAATACGGTTAATGTTGTTCATAATCACAGGCATCGCTTTTGGTCGCTCATATTGACACAAGTAGCTCTATGCATCAATATCGGACACAGGAGCAAAAATAATAAAGAAATGACTTTATTGATATTGGCCATGGTAAGAATTCACCCCTTGTCATACTGCAACGTCGTGCCGCATGCAAACATTACAGTGTACCTACAAAAGCCGAACATAAAGTGTAGTCATCCCTGTAATCGCGGCTCATATATGTTGGTGGCCAATCACTTTTACCGCAATGGTGTATGATATTGTTTGACTGTTGTTGCATCTCTTTTGAATGGAAATTGCAACTATGCCGTGTTTCCGAATAGAAACACCGCATGAACTGCATAGAAAAAACACAAACACCTTACTTTAAAAACAGGTCCACAAACAAATAATCGCTACCATGACGACTAATAGGAATGGCGCAACTCATGGCAATGCTAAAAATGATTTTACCTAGAATTCCATTTTTAGCCGTGCAAAACCAGACTGTAATAAAGCGCTCTGATTGGCTAAAAATACAAAGTTACAGATCAAGCCGTATTGTGTCGTTGCCTAGCACAGATGACATAATTAGAGCGCCATTGGTCAACATTACAAAGAGAACAAAGACTCCGTGTCGAATTGGCCAGCTAACTACATGGGGTGACATCGCATAAGATTTCACCCACCGGCATCGATCACAGTGCTACAATACCTATAGTATTAATGTATATGTGGTTTTCCTTCAAACTATCCCGTCCTAATGGAAAATAATAATGCGCTCTATCGGCTGCACTCAAGTTAAGTACTAGGATCAAAGCAATAGTCACGGTGTCTGACTGATTACATTATTTCGACGAAGTATGGGATCTAGGAGTCATCGTATGCTACATTCAAGTTAATGCCTCCACAGCCTCGTGTTGCGATGGAAGCCATGCAATTATTGCATTTTAAAGTACCATAGATAATTCCATCTAGCTAGCATTAGAGGATTTGGTGATTGCTTATGTGAGCTGGTGTCTCGTTTGTGGCAACATTACGCGATTGCAGTCTATTGACACCAAATTTATTTCCATACTGTATATTTTAGTGTAAATTGGTTTGATGCGGTAATTATTGAAGCGTATTCACTGGAATGAATAAATACTCTGCCAATGAGAGACTTAATATTATAACTTATTGTCAATTTTCAATTTGCTTCATATCAGATGCCGATAGCACATTACCATCTTCAGCTGAACACTATGATATATATCGGTAGTTGAGCCTGTATGAATGTTGACTCTGAACTCATATAACATTGCTATTAAAGTGTAATCGCTAATTCGGATGCCATTAAGATATCATTCTTATTGGTTTGGTCAGTTTTACGTGCTTCAATAACCTTGTTAAGCTCTTCTATGCTGTTACCTTTCGGGTATATTCGCTGACCAAGGTATTGGCACATAACAGCTCAGCCTTTGTCTCATTGAAGGGCGATCATCACCGGCGCTTCATTGTGCTACGTTGCTATGATGTGACATTTGTGTATATAGTGGACTGTCAAGAAGTTGTTCAATCTGGGAACATAATTTCTCTCCCACAGTTCTTCCTATAGCTCACATAGCATATATTACCTCTCCATAACCAGTTCTAAGTGTCATCCAGTTTTAATGCAATCCATACATTCGTCATAACAACTGCCTACGAATAAAAATTCTGTATTGGTCCACCGTAGGTATTATAACATCGGCATTATGTTCCTCGCACCAACTTTTATTCACATTATGACATGTCAGCAAGCTCCTCTTGAGGCTGTTTTATTGAATAATGCGTATATAAGCGTTATTATTTGAGTCTTAAAATACGCTCATTCGCGAACTTCCTCTATAGAGCTTTTTGACAGAAGTGCTTTATAATCGATGAATAATACCCGTGATGCCGAACAGATTAACATATGTCATCGCGGATAGCAACTGAATGATTGATTGAATATTGAGCGTACAATGCACAGCATAATGAGTCATATGACAATTCGTAGTAATGCCTTGTGACATTCATGAATGTTAGTTGCAATAATCATTATACAATGCGCTGGCCGGTTATATTAAGCTATAGTTGATATGCTAGAGTGTCTCATGTTGGCAGATTATATTGCTCTTAACTATAAAAATCATGCTACTATGTATTGATATCTTATGATTCAGAACATAAGCACAATTTTTGTAACATCATCGTGCAGTGCGCTAGTATAAATCCTGATGGTGTCACCTACAACCAGAGCATATAACCAGTATGTCTTCCTATTGTCTCATAACGATCAAAATTGGCATTCGTTACTGGGCAACGTTTTCACTAAGGCGCTCAACAATATGATGAATGCAAAGTAAGCAAAATGGAGGGCGAAATCACAGTCAATTAAGCATCTACAGTTACAAAATACGAAATAAAAGCTTTAGAAATTGAGCGCAAGCATTACATTCGGCGCATAAAAAATTGGTCATTGGTATGCCCCACGCGTCCAATTAAACAAATCAATGATTACGTGCATTCTCTATAATATGTGTATACTGACAATGCACATGCTTTGCCGAGTTTGTCCGGCAATAAATTTAACTCATTCGTCAAACAATCTATGTTACTGCCGTTGCCAGACTACTGCGTTAGCAATGACAAGTGCTTTGAATGGAACCAGTTTAAATCATAAGAAACAATGTAGTCTTCTATTGTAACAATAACAATATTTTTCCCATACAGCTATGCAAACCGATTTGTAGATTACATATTGTCAAACCCTGTGGTCGTGTAAGGTTATATTAAAACATTTCATTTGATTTTCAATTCAACTCGCATTATTAACAAAATGAAAAGTTAGGGGGTATAACACCTTCGGTAATCGTTTTTCATAATGTGAAATTATTTACACAATTTCTTGAAATCAAATAACATCAATTGTTCGGGGCATGTTAAGTTCTGCTTAAATGGATCAAACGCCTGATAACAATTTATCAATGTCAGAATTATGTAAGATGCATTAACATTGACGTTTGATGACTTCACGTATTGCTGAGTTTTAATAGCTTTATTGTTGTTTGCTACTTAATTATTAACGTTCAAGTCTGAGCAATCTACCTCTCCACTCATTAATGAGCCTCTTTTTGAAATCACTGTTAACTGCGCAGGAGGTGAAGGTGCCCTGCTGCCAATTCACGATAGTTAGCTACTCAAGTGATGAGTGTATGTGCTTTGAAAAGATGAAAGAATAAAGGCTCCTCTGTAATGTACAGATATCAAATCCCCAAGTAGTGATTCGGGATAACTTAATGTGACCAATTCCCAAATCGATAATAACAGAGCTTATGTAGTGGCACCGAATATAAAAGCGAGCAAAAGTCATCACGGATAAACTCGGTGAAGATAACTTGACGCCGACAATTGCATCATCCGGTCGATATGACTTTCTGCAGTACTCTAGCTAAATACATATTATAAAATATGCATGTCTAACTTGCTGTTGATAGCAACAATTCAAAAGATATATGTTATAAACCACAGACGGCTTGTGATTGCGTTAACATTTGTGTGCTTGCTGATCACCTTATATATGTAATACACAATCAAGAAAGAACAACCAAGTGTAAAATGATATGAGCGGATTTAATGCTTCTTGGAACGCTTTGGTATTTAATTTCGTTGATTGCCAATACGCTTTTTGTAGGTTTTACACGTCTATAAAAGCAAAGAAGCAAGCCAACAAAGTATTAAAGGCGATAAAGGTACGAATTAAACATTTAATGTTTTGTTGACCAGGGCTATACAATATACGATATTTTATGTATGTGTTGTCGTAAATTATGAATGATTGATTGAATGGTGGCCTGAAGATCACTTTATGTACTGGGCTAATTTGATTGAAATGCTAAATGGAACTCAAACTCACTGGCTTGTAGCAGATTATTGAAAAATGTTTTGAGGTATATAATGAACCCAACATGTTTTTAATTGAATGAATATAATCACGATATGAATTTCCATGAGAGCCTAATCTTTTGTCAAGAAATAAGGATTCGTCAGGTGGAATTGATAGTGATGTGATAGCCTATATTTTCACAACACTGATACATTATTTTATCTATCATCTAAATCTAAGTGGATTGCTATTGTGGTGTATAATAAATTCGTACAGAAACAACAATAGTTCGGGTTGTGCCTCATCGTTTAATAATAAGCATTCTCCATATAGGAATTATTAACTGATGTACACGATTTCCATGTGCGCGGATACGTGAATAACACTAGAATATTATTGATGTTTGATATAATATAGCAATGAATTATCACACTACTTCTTATTAAGGTTCAATAGCCGGTTGTTCCTGGGAATAGCTACATGGAATATGGTGTCATCGAGCAACACATCGTATAAGGGACAACAGGTGTAATAAAACGACTTACCTGATTCCAAGTGGATCTGTGTATGTCCTTTGTGACTAAGATGAACAAAGCTCAGAGTTTAATATTCGTTTCACTACAGGCTCTAGTGACATATTGAATTTAATGGCTTCTGCTGCCATATATAAAGTGTGCTACAGATAAGTGTTATCGTCCCGAATATGTATGTTCTTATGTAATATATATAAGAGGCTACCATGGTCAATTGTGCCAAAATATATTGACACCATCCGCCAACTGACGTGCAACAAAGTTTAAGATAACGAATGATTGGCTATTGGCTGCAGACCAGTTCGGCCACGGGATTTTATTACCATTACAGGTGTGATCAACTGTTACCAGTCTGACTAACACATAGCATGCGTGACGTTTTTCGCACATGTCAACATAATCAATTGATATTTAAAGAATGATATGTGGGTTAGGTTCATGTGGGTCTTTGATTACAAAGGCTTCCTAACTTTAACTAACCTAACCATTTCAGAACTTGGAATGTAACACGCACATGGCAACGTATATTATGACATGTCTGTCGTGGACTTAGTGCTTGGCCTAACTAGCCATATGAGTATTGGATAATTTATGATACATTGGATAATGAATTAAACAATTGCAACCGAGACCAGGGAAGACGATTATTTACTGTGTATTTTGTTGAATGCTTTTATGAAAATTCTTTGGGTCCATAAAAAACCAGGGTCCTTTGAACGGTTTATTTAGTCGTATTGTTGCCTGACCAGGATGCAACTATGTTTTGTTGTTTGGCTGCCTGAAATAGGGTGCATTGTAGAGAACACATGGCTGCGATTGTTGTGGGTACAATGCAATATACAACGCCCGCAAGGTATTTACCTAACGTACCGCACGTGTTTGCCGTGTGGAATATGTAGGACCATCAGTGCGGAATTATCGACGTTACAGGTACTTAATGCACATAACTGCACGATTCATGTATGTCACTTTACCGCTTGTGTTACATAATGCCATTAGGTTTCAGGCAATTGTACAAATAAATCCCAACCGAGTTGATTATTGACGGGATCTTATATCCATTCTAAATACGACAGGACTCAATGGAGGGCAACGCAAAAGATCATTTGTGTTATTGATATAAGTTACCTCTAACTCCTGGGGCTCAATTTCTCCTCGATCAAATCACATCTCTTGCGAATACGAACGATATACAACTCATATATAAAGGCCTTCATATACCACCTGTCAAGAATAACAATAGCCGTTGACCAATACATATAACAACAGTTACCTTAGCAAGCGAACCGATGGCCAACAAAACAGTTCACCCCATTAGAGTTGTTTGGTTATTTTCCGGTTCCAGCAAGTACAACACTGATAAATACAACTTTTATTGGGAGGTTGTAAAGTTAAAAATTGCCAGTTCCGACGTTTCGCCATAACTAGCAAATATTCAGGCTCTAAGCATGTAGAGCTTTCAACATCATGGTGAAATACATGATAGTATTCATATTCACCATTTCTGCAGCTTTAAAATGGCCAAACTATGGTTCTGTTAATGCTTCCTTAATGTGTGAGCACATTGACAGAATCAACAACTTTTTACTGGGAATATTGTCTATTTATTGATACAAGTCGTTGTTCTCTTTCCATGCAAGAAAAACCCTCTAAACTTGGAGGCCCTTATTAGCAAAATGTGTGTACGATGATAGAAACAGAATACAAGAAATAGAAAAAAAATTACCAAGGCATGGTGTCATAAATAAGCATGCCATTAGGGTGTTATCAACAAGCATACAAGTTGAATATAATAGACAGACATGCAAGAGAGGTATGATAAAAGAGCCTACCAGTAGAATATTACAGACGTGTTTACAAGGACGGAATAGCAAGCGAAACACCATAATGACATAATAGACGAGCATAGGGAATGATAAAAGAACATACCAGTAGAATATACAAGACATAAAAGCAGGGTTTGATAAAGTAGCCTACACTTTGGGTGTAATAAAGGGACAAACTAATAGGTCATTATATAGCAGCTTTCGATTCGAATATAAACGGACGGTCCGGTAAAATAAACGGACAAGTCAGTTACATATAAAGACGAGGTTACAAGTCAGTGACAATATAAGAGTATACCAATAGGGTATAATCAATAAGCATACATGAAAGTTTGCATGTTAACAGCACATGCTATCGTTCAATGAAAATGAAAAACTGTAACACAAAAGGCCAGGAGGACGCCTCTAAACTGATGCATTAGGGATAAAGTGAGATATAATTATATCATCTTGGAAGAATATGTTACTTTGTATTGATGCTGTTACGGAACAGTTTACTTAACAAGTTACAACAATTCAGCAAAACATTAGTTGTGCGTTACATTAGCACCAATATGTATTGGCAATAAAACGTGGAGCGAGAACATAAATTGATGTTTTGCTCATCTATTGTTGTCTGGTTGCCGTTGCTCGGAAATGTTGCAGGCAAGACATGTTGCGTGTGTCGTAGTTTAGATTATTTATGACAGTAACAGCAGCAGAACTGCTCGTTTTACCGTAACATGTCACAATTTGTCAGTTGTAGAATACGGAAAAGCAATAAGGCTGGCTGTGACTGGAATACCGCGTTTTCCAGAACAGTTTCTGCCCACAGTCGCAAGTATACATGACAAAAGGCAGACACAGATTGCATTTAACTTTACAAGTGTATGCTTACCTAAGTTTGTTGTGGTATATATAATTTGTGATACCCTATAACTAATTGTAAAAGGCAAAAATAGAGCACATTAGTTAATAATTTTTTATCTGTTCTATTTTTTTCAATATCTAGCTACTTTCACACAAGGTAAATCGATAATCAGTTTTTTAAGCGATAACATCAATCATCAGCCGTATCACATGAATGTTTCATATGTGTTTTTACGTAATGCCGTTGGCGATCAAAATGCCTTGATAGACCAATCCATCATACGCCAACACAGATGCTAGTGATATCCCGTATTTGCTTCATAAGACAAACAACAAAGCCGCAAACATGCAATAATTAAAGTGATAAAATGATTGCTGTTGACCAACGTAATGAATATAAAATAGCATGTAAATAGTACTTCCCTTCTGTCGAACAGCACCCAAGAAAGAAATTTAAGAAAAACTTTCATTTCCTCCCATATGACAAATTTATTTGCTAGGTCCGAATTTCACGCCACAGGCAGAGAAAATTAAGACACACTGCTTACAATCTCTGGGAAATATAAACAAAATGTTTTGTATTGTCCACTTGTCGAAGTACACAGTTTGCTCTAGGTTTTCAGCAAGAAAAAAAGTCGCCTTCAAAGTATGAAAATTGTTCGAACTGACATAATAACTTCCGAAAAAGCCACTTACAGAGCTATACCAGTGCATACAGCGTGGATGACCATGAAGCACTGGAGCATGGTGACGAGGTTATTGTGGCTTGCCTGGGACGGTCACAAGTCTGCGGGACAGACTTTTTCTATCTGTCTTGCTACCTCGTGTGAACTTGCCGATGTTGATTTAGCTCTGGTCACAGCATTATGGCACTGACAGATCCCATTTGAGGACAAGAGTAACATATTGAAATATGCTTGCTTATCATGGTAACAGAGCAATGAATTACCTGTGCGAGATATCGGGCAAAAAATTGGTGTATAATGGCAAAATCAAGTCTAGTTAGTCTAGAAAGCCATGTTAGCACCTTGATTCAAATGTATGGACTGGAGTTGACATTGCTACCGATTGTGTTCCAAAGTCGGAGATGATGCAGACAATTTTACGTGAGTGGCAGTAAATATAAAGATTTGGCCAAGAAGTAAAGAGAAGGCTATGTGCTTATTCTCTTAAATGTGCGAATAATAACTTCTCATTTGCGCCAGCTCGTAAATTATACATGATTATGCGGAACTCCTAGTCTGCGTCCCAGACTCCAGGGGTTCCGCTACGCTTCTCGCCCTTTGAGTCTACGACACGACCAGCTCTAAAAGTGGCGCTTCCGAATATTCATTAGACACGTTCGTTAATCTTCGTGACCAATCATAGCAAAGGTTGTGACCCGGATTGACCTTAATTGCACGTGTCTGGCTCATGGAACTGGCTTGTGATACGCACCCTCGGTTCTATGTGACGTCCAGACATTGTAGTAGTCCTGCTGCTAATGAGAACACATTGAATGTGTTGTGGAATTATGGGGCGTCTCAAAAGTTCAAATTGGCACCACAACAAGCGCTTTAATCGCTTAGCTGCACGATAGTATGTTTACGTGATAGTAAGTTAAAAAGAACCAGTTGTGTGTCTGCTTCTCTCGCCGAATGTGTGATTAACGGTGCCACTCAGCGTGAAACAACAAATCGGAGTGTCGTAGAATGTGTGCCCGGCTCATAAAAATCACTCGGCCGGTTGGACAAGTACTTCGGAAATTGTAGAACTGACCAATGAGAGACAACGACTCAAAGGTACCCGAGAGTGACCGAGAGACACGGCTTGTGATTGGAGCCTCCCAAATCTGGGATGCCCGTCCAGTTCAATATATTATGGTCCCCTAGACCTGAAGGCGAGACTATTGAACATCAGTAACATGTAAACAGCGCCCGCAGCCATCAGGCTAGGGGACCTTGACTACGGAACTCCTATAAATGGTACTTTATTTTACCACTGAAAAGCGTGGATTGGCAGTGTTATTTGGGCGTGGAATAACAAACAAGGGATTTTGTCTTACGGAACAGCCATGTGACGTATGTGCTGGTATAAACTTTGACTGCAGATGAGGTGGTAACTCGTTTAGAGCGACTATATACATTAACTGCATTGTCTTAAGGTCAATCAAATCATGTGGCATCAGAATTTTACATTGATAACATTGTTGAGTGGTGAGTGTTCTGACCCTGTATTTGATATTAATCTAATCCATTTCCTTTGCAGAATTCTCGTCTACCCCATATTTCACAGCAGTACAACAAATGTGGCTCGATTAGAGTTCTATATAGTGTACATAGCGTATGTGTGTCGAGTATTTCTTTTGTTCAATAAAAAACGGATATGTTTTCAGATATTTAAGCTTCTACGTGTTTAATGTGTACCTTCCAGCTGAGTTTGCTATCAATTACGGTGCCCATGATTTTATTTAGCCAACCCTTTCAAGTATATTACCCTCCAAAGTTGTCAGAAGACTATCTGGGGATTCGTGTTTATTATATATCAAATAATTTGATTTATTTGATTGAGCGACAGCCTATTGTCTTCGAACCAAGTTGTTAACTTAATAAGGTCATGGTTAACAATATATATGGCTTCATTAACATTTTAATTATTGTAGTATATGGTAGTGTCGTCTGCATATAGGGTGTATTTTAGGAGAGGGTAAATACGACATATATCATTTATATATAATACAAACAGTATTGGGCCTGGTATAGAGCCTTGTCGTACTCAACAAGCTATTTCTAGTAAATCCGACATACAGTCTCTATATTTTACTTGCTGTTTTCTGTGAGTCAAGTAAATTCATATCCAATCCAGTACTAAGCCCTGGATGAAAGTGGAATAGTCTCCTGCATAATATAATATGGTCAATGGTGTCAAAAGCCTTTTTGAGATCTATGAAAACACTGATTGTCGTCTCATTGTTGTCCATGGCTTTTGTTATATCATCAACAAATTTTACAAGTGCATGCGTCGTGGAATGTTTACTACTAAAGCCTTCCCATTGTACAGTATACTATTTGTATTAATTAAGGAAAAAAGTTGTTTGCTATATAGTCATTGGGTAAGTTGCAGCGTGAGCATACGGATAATCAACGTTTTCATGCTAACTTCATCGTATCTACTTGAAGTTTTGCTTTAACAGTTTGACACTGTATAAAAAAATTCCTTTTCTGTGATTGCAGCTTTATAATGAAACGAGCCTTATGCGTGCGACTACTTGTGGTTTATGGCTTTACTTTTATATATGCTTTTGGGTCATGGAACTTACGCAATTGTTAGCAAAAGTTGTATTGGCATCTAAATTGTTTGATGATAGCAAATGAGGTAATTTCCCAAGAGAATTGCATGACTATAAGTGGCAGTCGTACCCACAATGTATGCAAAAATTTTAACCTAATTGATGAGCTCCCGACAGTCTCATGGAAACTGTGATGCAAACAACTGCACCAATTGCAGTCAAAGGGGAAAATATTTGAAAATAGCTAAACTGTCTCCACAAATTTACATAAAAGGAACATATGTGTGTAAAATCTGTTTTGGCTTT
The DNA here is from genome assembly GCA_034190875.2 of Urechis unicinctus. Classification (NCBI taxonomy): domain Eukaryota; kingdom Metazoa; phylum Annelida; class Polychaeta; order Xenopneusta; family Urechidae; genus Urechis; species Urechis unicinctus. The sequence continues at coordinate 7,653,872 of CM067350.1, read as the reverse complement.
TAATCTGCATTGCATCCGGTGTTACGTGTGCGTTAAAGTGACAACGTTCATGCCAGAGTTCCGATCCCTACAAATGAGTCCACATAAACCGCATTTAAATTGTGTTGTCAACCAGCAACGTGATGCTATTTTTAAGCTACTGTGTCAAGAGCTCTCTTTTTTCAATCATTAGAATTAAGTTTTACTCATTGTGCCTGATAAGTCAACATTTTATACAATCCGCCGACTATTTCTATCACTTTTGTCACTTTTGTAAAATACAGCACTCCAAGTAAAGCTGATACAAGTATGTAGGTAAATTTGTACTCACGATATCTTGCTCTAACCTGGTATTGTATTCGCTTGATATTACTGCGGGTATACCATATACATCGCTCCCGTGGTCGAGACTATTGACGTTATTAAGTGAAGCTAAAGCACTCAAGCAAGGCCACTTGAAATATGCGCCCATGCATTGTTTCTTTTATGCAGCGAGCCATTTACTTCGTCAGATTTGATGTAGCCATGCATGATCCTGGAACTTAGGTTTAATTCAAGAGCTTCATTCGAATATATTCGCCAGTATTCAGCTTATCAATTTTTGCGAGTTACTTTTCCCATATCATCAATACTACCATTAAATAAGCGTCTATGACCATATTAACCCAGTAACGACTTATCAAAATGATAAATTGTCCCATGATACTGATGTAGTACACTGGCACAGCACTTGCTAATGAATTAATCACACATAATCACGTTGACCAAAGTCACATAATTTTGTGCCTATTTCTTTGAATTGCCCTTTTATATAAAGATTGCTTTTACAGCCATCTAGTACACGAAGTTAGACGAAACATGCAGGAATAGTTTTGTCCGCACTACGATGCGCAAAATTTCCTTTTTGCTTTGGAACAGATAAAGGGTGCAAACGCATAGTATCTGAATTAGCTATCAACAGACATCTTTATGGTGCAACGATGAACAGGATACGACTTAAACGGATATTCAGCCAACCTATAAGCAGAATCGACGGCAATTTGTAAAAATTGACGATTTATTTGGAAATGTATTTTTACAGGAAAACGTATGAGATGGCGAATGTTATTGACCATTGCATCAACCGAGTCAGACAGAATTCCTCTTATAACCGTTTGATATCCGTATATAAACATTTATACTTGGGCCTTCTTAATTATATGCGCTGTTGTTCATTAACAAAATATCTTATATCAGTAGTTTCATACTAACATCTTGGTTGAATCGAGTAACTTCGTCGAGTGTATGCGAAGCTTCGTAGCAGAGATAACGATAAAACTGATCAAGCCGCTGAATATCCAATTCTAGTCCTAGTGAAGTCGTTTAATTGGTGCATTGGTAATGGAAAGAAAACATCTGGTTAAGACGCAAACCTTCAGCATTGTAAGTCATGCTCCACAATTGAATGAATATCCTGGGAGTCCCTGCCACTGCATCGTGTTAAAAGGGTTTACATTCCCAGATTAAATGCATTGCTGCATGCTTCTAATTGGATATCTATCAACAAGATCATAAGTGAAGATATGTATATTCCCGCAATTGCTATGTCATAAAAAACATTGTTTGACTAAAGGTTATTCTGTAGAAGCTTCAGCATGCTAAGGTGGGTATTTATAAACATTGAAATACACTAGGAATACACCGTGTTTATTCCCTATTCAATATTACCGATATTGTGTTATAATATCGGGTTCAAGCTCGTGTATTGTACCTTCTAAGAATAGACCAATACTTGTGCACACGCAAAACAATAAACGACAGCCAACAAGATATATTAGGTGAAACTAGCACTGGTTATCAATTTTGAATTGTCAAGTTTTTGTGATAATATGTGTTTGGTTTGAAGGCGCCTGTGTAGAAACGCCTCATCATTATAATATGTTAATGATATTTTTCATTCCCTTTGAATAACTGTACTGTCAGTGTTATACAATAATTGTTGTATAAGGTGATTGAATTATGGACAAAAGGTAATGTCCACATTATAATTCACCGACTGTCATGTTGTACTGAAACGCAGATAACTGATTCATATGTCAAGATTTGATGGCATAGATCCCTAGCGCGCGCATATAGTTGTTAAAAATCTGAAATAACATTTTATAGATACACATCCGGTCAATTCGGTGTTCTATGTCCATGTTAGTGTGGCTGTTGAAATAGGCCGTGTTAATAAAACCACATTTTGATCATTGAATACAGCCTCGTAACCCTGTTTACAAGATATATGCAAATGAGTAGCAGAACTATAGAATTACCACGGAAAATTCCACTACTTTTTGGTATTATCACTCAAACTCCGCCATTTTGTAGCAACGGTTACATATAAGTGTCTACCACGTGCGATATATATTTAACAATTCATGTCTCGTAAAAAATAAGAAATCAGACTGCACAACGGCCATAATAATAGCCGGGGTCAATGAATATTCTCGTAACAATAATTTTTATGATTTGTTGTGGAATTAAACTATTATGATACAAATAAATAACACATATCGCAACTACTTCAAATATGACAAGCAGTATATATCATGTATATATATATTTATATATATATGTATATATAAATATATATATATATATATATATATATATATATGTATATATATGTATATATATATATATATATATATATATATATATGTATATATATAGAAATATATATTTATATGTACATTTATATACATCATTAAACAGTAGCAACCGAATAAAAAGTGACCAATACAGTATTGCTCTCGGCACTTTAAATTGCGCATTACTTTGAACATATAACTGCCAGTCATTTCATCAGGTCCATCAAGACTCCGGGGACGTGCGTACACCTTGTCAAATCCTATCGCTAAGACGGAGCTGAGAAGAAACAGCTTTTAGACTCTATGGAATAGTTCATATTCGACAATGCAGATATCTTTATTATATAGTCATTGACAAGCCGTATTCTAGTCGAATGGGTCTACGACTTTCAACTCAAAGTAGCGGAAACGGAGCAGTTGAAGTGTTAACTATTGTGTTTTTGTGAAGAAACACTATGATGATATTAATGTTAACATAAAGTGCCTGATTGAAGCACGCATACGCTTTAAGTTTGCTGACTGAGAACAAACCAGCCTATTATGTGCCGAACGCACGCATAGCATTAGGATCGAGTACCCTTGTTCTCGCCCATTTTCCTCCCCTGCATTGGAATGAACACACAAACGTGTCCCGAATGAATGCTTGATTAAGCCAACGCACCACTGTGGCCTGTGTGGGCAAATGAAGTGTAATGCCTACTGATTTACATGTTAGGTGATTCAAAGCCGGCCCACAAAAGCTTGACATTGACAACAATGTCCAAGCCCTTCGATTCCCAGCCTTTTTTACCCCTTGCCGATTAATATGAAATGTAGCATTAATATGAAATGTAGCATCCTATTTTTGGTAACCATTAAGACGGGTATAGTCTGATATATCAAATATGCCTTTTATTCACCTCGAAATGCCGTACTGAATACGATTACTTTGCGATTGAAGAAGTCGAAAATAAGTGTTTATTCGTGGTCAGATAAAATTGTTCTCATTACTGAGAGTGAATGCTTAGGAATGATATGGCCCAATTAAGTCCACTGCAGCAATGAATTTAATGATGAAAATTGATAATCGACTGCAGATGAAGGCAATAAATTGCATTATATGAATTGCCATACTACATTAATGTGCAACAGAGGTGGTACACGACATGTGGTACCAAAACCTCTTTATAAAAGGTCATCAGTGTGAGAATCTAGAATCAATGATTTCATCCCATCAAATGAATTTCTCCTGATTTGGCTAGAAACATTACCGACTTATCCAATGACTTCCTGTAAAAGCTCCTTTGTTGTCAATACCGGGGGGAAATTGCTTTATATCGCCGTCACGAACCAGTGAGTTAAGGCGCAGCAGGTTTGTGAGGAAACAATTCCCCGTTTAGTAGTTATTCGGCTCACACCTACACATAACCGATACGGTATTGCTAGTCAAATATAAATATAAGTAATCGCGCTACCTATTAAACGACGGTTGTCGCGGGGATATATATATATATATATATATATATATATATATATATATAGATATATAGATATATATATATATATATATATATATATATATATATATATAGAGTATATATATATATATATATATATATATCTATATATATATATATATATATATATATATATATATATATATATATATATATATATATATATATATATATATATATATATATATATATATATATATATTTCTACATATATATGCGACTCACAGCTATACGAAAAAAACGCTGAATGCGCTTTTATTGCTGATGCGAAACAGCATTCACGGTTCAGATTAAAACGGAGCGCAGATGAATTATATGCATCGGTGACTATGAGAAGCAATAAAAAATGCATCGACCAATAATTACTACTTTGATCAACCACTGGTAATCTAGAAAAAAATACAAAACCAATGTGGAACAATTGGAAAGATTGGCTTCCTGGTAGACTATCATGATGCAATAAAGCGAGCTGACCAATATCCAACGCGATGAAGTTGGTTGAACAAAACACTAGCTTAACCGGTTACCATACATATATGACTCTATAAGTGTCTGTTTAATTACGAAGGGCGAATAATTTTAGGACATCATTCTTGCACAATTAAGGTTATTGGCATAATCACCCTGAGAACAAAATCAGTTAAAATGGCAGTAAGTCCATGCCGTTTGTGTCTATCTGTTGAACTGTTGTGTTGGCCAACTAACCATTCTTGTGCAGCGGCTATGAAGTAATGTCATTTGTACAGCCGATAATGTTTGTGATCTAGACGCAAACATCTCGATAACATTTCTCTAAATAAAACATTTGATCGGTAGATCAGGTTAATTTCCAGATCATTGTTAGATAATCGGTAATCCTAAAGCAAGCACTTTAACTCATTAATAAGCAATTCAATGGTATGTTATTATAAAACACTGTCAGCTAAATGCAGCGACTAATTCAAAGACTGTTGGCTCCACTGTCACAGTTAATATATGCATTCGATGGCTGTTAATTAAAAAAGGAGCAATGAAGGATTTCACAATATTCATTGAATTTTAAGTTGACTTGCAGGTTCTGTGTCAATTACGGGAACAATGGATGCGCCAGCAGGCATGTAAAACCTACACAATGATTCTCTGCCTTGAAAAATTGAGCTATATTTCTTGATTTATTTGCGTTGAGATGTGACAAAAACGGCTGTTAATTTCGGTTTGAATCAGACTAAATAAGCAATGCCGAGGTGTTTGTCACTTGGCTAGTGAGGAACAGCAATGTATTTTATTCAGAGGTGTGAAGGAGCATTTCTGTCTATGCATAGCCTTGTTATAACCCAGTGACAATTGTCATAACCCAGTGACAATTGTCACCCCCCCCTCTTGTCGGGCAAGCCGTTTCTAAGTATATTGCATTCCCTTTTATAGCCCATTCTATTCAAATTTTAATCAAAGAAACTATCCATTGACATTGTATAGGGACATTCGATTGGTGGAAATGAAAAAAGCACATATAGGTATTACTGGATAGATTATGTTTTATTAGTACTAGGTTAACGCTGTTGGACGTTTGATAAGCTGAACGTATAAATAGATCCCCACTTAGAGGCAGGGCTAGCAAAACATCGAACATGCTTGAATGGGAATACAGTGTTCGTACACTAAGTGCTAAAATATAGCATTTTCTCAGTAGCAATGTAGCGTATAGTGCCGCACTCCGAAACCGGCCGAATTAGAGTTGTTAAAGTCCAAAACCATTCAAATTATTTACAAGCAAGGTGCGTAGAAATTGTGATAACCTTAGATGTATGTCATCAGTTACAACATCTATTACTTGGCTACTTAGAGAAACTTAGCGTGAACTAACGCTTAGTAAAACTTATTGCAACCCATGATATAAGTGTAATTACTGTGAATGTTTCATTGATGTATCGGGATCAACAACATAAGTATTTTGAATTCATATATTAATGATGTATTTGTTTCGTTATAGTAATTAAATATGCAAATGTTGTGCTGCCTGACTGATGCTATCCCATGTAAGGGTCTCTTTTTATCAAATAGATTTCTGCCCCCAGGTCTTGAAGACAATGTGCTATCTCACAATGGAGGCTCGAAGTCAATGTAAGGTGTTCTGATACCCATCAGCCGTATCTCTGAAAATGCCGCCACCCTAGTGATTGGCTGCAGCCGACCGTTACAGTTTGAAAACAGTTTTAGTAAGCGCATTATGGTTTGAATCACTGAAGGTGACATTAGTTTCGTTTGAAAACAGCAAATATTCTACTTGTGTGCATTTGACGATGGCTTTCTGTAATTTGGAGACATGGCAGGTAAATTACACAAAGTCTGACAGACTTATCGAATGATGTTCCATTTGGATTATAATAATATACATATAAGGTTGGCTCACCATTTCTCCAATTTGTTACCATTTCTCCAATTTGCATGACATTATAATCTATAAAAGCGCCAAGGTTTGTGTCCTCCACGTGGGGCAAAGTCGACAAAAAGGCATATCGCACGTCCGTTAAGTACGATCACATTGTAATCGCATACAAAGAAAGACGTTTGGGGTGGCTTGAATATTATGAATATTCCCTCCCCCATAATGGCTTGTCTGAGATAAATGTATCTGTAGTCAATGAGTGTGTACGATGTCCAGTGCCTTCACCTCGTGCAGCAGCTCGCATCACAGAAGTCGGATTATGGATGGGTGGTTCCAATGCAGATATCCGCTCATGAAATTGGTAAAATAACTTTATTTGTAGCACGAATAAGTACCCAAAACGTATCGATATAATCCATCGCATGTATGTATGAACCTAAAATGTGTCCACAACGTTGGTATGGTTGGATAATATCAAGTAAACGATTCTTTTTGACAAGTAACCACATCGTGCACAGAGCTCGCTCTGTATTTCCATGGCACTGTCGCTCGGGGTATTGACTTGAGTGTCTGTGCCTTCAGCGACCAATGTTACGTATTCATAAACGGAACTGGGCTTGCCAGCTTGAATTATTCGACGTAACGACCTTACGTCTTTCACAGCATTTGCTGCTTGGCAGTAGATATTGCACTGTAAGTAATAATATAACCGAACTATTTAATTCATATTTTCAAATATGAATTAAACTGAGGTGTGCGATTGTTTCTATTGACGTCCAATTTAAGTTAGGTTGACAAAGGCAGTGCTCGAACTGCAACACTATGATATATCCTATGGCTTAAATGCACCCGTTCTGTCGTCATCCTAAGGAAACTGATATGCGCTCTCTATGCAACCAGTGGCTCAACAAGCATGGCTAAATTGCGGTAGTATACCGCTAGATTCTAACAAGTTCTGAAATCCATTTGACATGCTGAAACCTCTTTATCAATGGTAGGAATCGTTTCGACTGAAATATGACGGCATCGATCATTAGCAAATATCCGCAATTATAGTACAGCAAAGCTACTGCACAGAGGCCGGCACCATTAAGGATATATGCGTATTACGATAACGGCGAGTGGTGCTATGAGATAAATATACAGCATAACATGATGGCGTATGAGTTGATGGTAGTGTCTAACAATGATCCATTATCTTTTGCTTGACGATGATGTTTTTGCTTAACGTACTACATATTAAACGATATCTGCAGTATAAATAAATAAGCCGAGGAAATCATTTGATCTCAGAATAAAGATGGAATTAATAGTAATGATTTACTCGCAGTTTAATTAAAGCATGACTACTTCTAACAATAATAAATACGCTAAGAACCACACGCAGTGGAAGCAATGTGTCATAATGTTTCAAACTGTTTAACATCAATACCTGAGCAATATTAGACATGAAATAAACCCTATAGTTGCAACTTTCTTCATCTTGCAAACTTCTCCGGTAATAACAAGGATGAAATAGTTCCTGCAGTAAAGCAGATGCGTCGAATGTGCTTGTTCAGTGCTGGTAGTACTGTCTACCCTGGTAAAAGATGTCGAATTCGGTTAAACCAAATCGGTCTTTGTGATAGGTCATCATAGGTTATGGCTACCTCTGTCATCAAGACACATTGACTATGTTTTGTCATTAGCACACTTGTCTCATTAGAATGGCAAACAAAAATATACTTGGGGGTGTTTTATCAATTCGGTTATGACGACGACGACGACACTAAGATTGACTAGGATGAGGCTATGGTTCCTATGACGCATCAGACTGCCCAATGAACGGATAGTGTTTGCCTGGGAATTCGCGTACTTTCACGTTACAGAAAATATTGTTCTTACATGATTTGTCTTGCAATGGCCATAATATTAGAGAAACATCACAGCCGTTACCTACTAACATTTCAATTGTGAGATATTGCGGATTTTGTCTCACTTAATAGTCTGTCTAATAGCAGAAAAAGTATTCACCAATATTATTTGGTAATTCAAATATTTTTAAAACAAGCATGTTTCAGTTGGATGATCGATTTTGATAAAATGTTCATTGCTCATAAAATACGGTTTTAATATGAATTGCAGATGCAATGCCAGAAGAATTGGCTCGATTAAAGCAATGAATTCACAAATGTAAGTAAATCATGGGCATGATGTATGAAACGGCAGTCTGTGAGTCGTACCTCATAAGCTTTTTTGCCAGTCCGGGTCATTTGCGCGATAAAACATAAACAAATCTGCGTTACATTTCTGCTTGCTTTTGCACTGTTTCTATACTGCTAAGTTGCCTTGTGAGGGATTTACGATGAACGTTATAATGATATCATGTTCGAGCCAACCATGGATCGTTTTGTTGGCTATAGGCTTACATCCATGCATTCATTACAGTTACGACCGCGTTGGGTAGCGTGACTTTCGTGTTTAGGCTCAAATGAGGTACATTGTCAATTAGTTTGCCATTATGTTAGTTAATGTAGCTACATTGGACACATTACATGTCGCGTGTCATTAAGGCCCGCTTGTGTCTATTGCCTTGCATATTGAACGGGATATTTTAAGTAGAACCTAACATCCCTGGGTTTTGTCAATGATAAACACTGACATAATTCGACTGAACTTGAGTTATTCATTTCTGTTATTTTAATGATATCAACCCAGTGACAAATGTAATCATTGTTCGAGTGAATATAATACAATTTGCATTGCATGTTTTGAAAATTTGCCAACAAGGTCAAAAGTACTTTTTTGAGAACATCAATGTACGTTGAGAGAAACGTTGTTTAAAAAGAAGTTAATTCCAAAGCAGCTTTTGGATGTTAAGGGTCGTTGATATTACCCCGTGATGCGTGTTGAAAGCTAGTTGGTTCTATATAACACCATGCCAACTCTTTAATCTGAGCAATAATTTGACGATAGTTGCGTAAATCATTATGCAAGGTTATTATAATAATCCTCGTTATGAATAGACGTCAGGCTTATTTGTATCACTCAACATCAACGTACATATGTCTACGAGGAGTCATAATCACGTGTCGAAACGACTGGGGGTTTATCGATGACTGGCCACACGTAGAATGGCGCCTGTTCGGACACTATTTAGTGGCCCTTGTCAGATTGCATAGCCTTAGAAAGTCAGAAATGGGATAGATATACAGGGCAGGGCACTAATCCCAATAAATGACAGTGTCAGTGATACATCTGTACCTTTGTTTCAGCATGTTGTAGGTTGTAGCTCAAGTTATTCTTGAGGGAGTTGTCATAGCATATTTAGGTGAACAGATAATTTGCTAGCGAATCGAAGTGCAATTTGTTTACTATAGACACTTTGTTCGTTGAGTTATGAAAAGAACGTACCAATACACTTCCGTCAGGTTCAATTGTCCTCGGTGTAATCCTGGAATTTCTTTAGCGGACGACTTCAATTGGTGCAGACATTGTAAGCATTCGTATTTTCTTGGTTAAAAAGTAACAGCAGCCGTCATATGACCATCACAGTTATGTTGATACCAACACTAAAATGTTTCAAGGGTAACGATGCAAACCAATATAATTTAAGTCAAGCAAACAGATGGGCAAAAGCGAATACAATAACATTTTACATTAGTTAAAAACCTTTTGGCTCAATAAACTTTCCTTGATGCTGAATAATCGAATTCATTAATAAAAAAACCAATCCATTTGATCAAGATCAATTTGCAGTATTTGCCAGAATTGGTACTTACCGAGGGGATTGTATAAAACTTGATGTCAATCTGGTGCATAGTGTGAAAAACAAAGCAACTATTCGAGCGTTCATCAATCACAATCGGCCATTTATTTTGTAGGAAGGGTTAATCGATCAATCAAATGGATCTAAAAAAAACTTCAAAAGCTGCGTTGCGCCTTTGATAACATACTGATAGATTGGCAGGTTATCCTTTTTTAAGCCTGATTCATAGTTAGAAGTCGAATATTCTTTTAACATGGATATTCAAGAACGGGTCCCCACAGTGAGGATGACAGACTGTCCGCAGCCAATCATAAGATCGTGTTTCAAAATAGCTGTTGTATCTACGCGCTTATTCCGTCATGACAGGATCACAACATCGATTGTTGTTAATATGTATACATACACACAATACACACACACAAACACATACACACACATATATATATCTATATATATATACAAATATATATACATATATATATATATATATATATATATATATATATATATATATATATATGGATATATATATATATGAATATATATATAAATATATATGATATATATATATATGCATATGAATATGAATATATATATGTTATATATATCTATATATATATATATATATATATATATATATATATATGTTTATATATATAATAGATATATATATATATATATATAAATTAATATATATATACATATATATATATATATATATCTATATATATATATATATATATATATATATATATATATATATATACATGTGTATATATGTAGATCCATGCGCTTCATATGCAGCTTTATACACATATAATTAGATATATTTTATACGCACATGCATTTATATATCTATATATATATTTATGTATAGTGTATTATATTGTATACATATATAAATATATAGATATATGTCTCTATACATATATGCATATATTTATAAATATATATAGAGAGATATAGATATATATAGAGATATAGATATAGAGATATAGAGAGATATAGATATATAAAGACATACTATATATAGGGATACAGATATATACATATAGATAGAGAGATTTACCAAGAGGGATAGATTACATAGAGAGATATTTAGATAGAAAGAAAGAAATATCAGAGACATCAATAGATATATTAGATAGATATATAGATATAGATACATATATTTATTCATATAAGAAATTTATATAAAGATATTCTATATATTTATATATGTAAATATTTATATCTCTTTATGTATATTTTATATTTTTATATATATATATATGTATAGATATATATATATCTCTGACATATATAAAAATAAATATATATAGAGACATGAGGAATATATACATTTTTATGCCTATTTATATGTATATAGGTATAGGGGGATAGAGAGATAGGGGGATTAGAGAGATAGATAAAGAGACATAGATATAGAGAGAGAAAGAGATATATAGAGAGAGAGAGAGAGAGATATAGAGATCTAGAGATCTATAGAGAGAGAGAGAGAGAGATAGAGAGATATATAGAGATATATAGAGAGAGAGATAGAGAGATAGATATATAGTATATAGAGATGTATCTATATATATATATATAGTATATATATATATATCTATATATATATATATATATATATATCTATATATATATATATATATATATATATATATATATATATATATATATATATATATATATATATATATATATATATATATATATATATATCTGCTGCAGTTCCGCTATATCCATGGGTAAGAATGTTTCATTACGGTCATTGTAACCGCTTCTGCAATTCTCCTAAGTAACTACAGGACGAAATCACGGTGCAATAACCAGTCACAACTGCAAATGATGTTGGCTACGATAACAAATACAAGTCAGATGGCCAACAAACTAAATTTAAACGAGCAACTTCACCAGCGTTCGGCGCCTTCGCAGCAAGAACCGCCGTTATGCACAGATTTTAGTTTTTGCTTCAGTATGTTCAACGTGTGATACTACCAAAATGCGGTGAAGATATGGTATACATTAATGATTGTATAAGCGATCGAAAATGTCATTTCAAGTAGGCACATCACATGCTAACATGCGTATGAAAGCTTGTTCACATCTTCAGCTACCAGGAAATGTTAGCTTCTTCGAAATCAAACTTTTGTCGAAGCTTTTATGGGGGGAAAGCATTAAACTACATCCAAAATTGATCTTGAATATTACATCAATGTCAACGGTAATGGAGCCAGTGGTAAAATTTTGCAACATCCGTTACTGATGGCAGAATGGTCGCGTAGGCTCATGTTGTTACTGACTTTATGTAAGTCAAATAATTGTCTTTTTGACTGATGAATACTGTGACCCTGAAAATCATTTAAGGACAACCACACTTCATTAAGCTAATAATCCTTGTAACATGTATTTTTGGAGAAAATACGGTCTTCAAAGTATTGATCGTTATCAAGTGATAGCAAACGGGGAAAATTTCCATTTTGACTACGTCATGGTCATGAGAGGACAATTCCTTTGTGATAGTCTTGGTCAGGATAACAATCCTGCGCAATTCGTCCAGCTAGCTGCAAAAGTTATGTAATGCAAAACCCCATCCAATCGATGGGCATAAAGTTCAAGCGCACCAAACTAAACAGTCTATGACCAAAGATTTCGCACAACCTTGTATGCAATTCCCTTTTTAGTGCCTTTAACGGTTTTGGAGGAGATAGTGTGAAAAAATTTCGCAACGATAAGAGGAAAAACAATAATGGCAAAAATATGTGTCTATAATATGCATGTTTGAAATGCATAATATCTGAAGGCAAATAAGTTGCATTATTTAGAGGTTATAGTAATTTGCCCGTTTTGATCATAACAAACAAACTTCTCAGTGCACAGACGCTTAAAGGTTTGGAACAATATGCTAATATGTCTGGTGGGTCATGATTCCATAGCAAGCAGGATGTATACTACGGCTAAGGTGAATTGATATCGATATACGTGCTCAATTGTTAGTTGCTTGGACGGCTAAATGAAATCCACTTCCTTGATGTACACAAAAGCTGAACCACTGCTCGAATAATAACGGTCTAATTTTGATCCGTTAGATTAGAACTTTCTAGATTTCTTATACCCTCCATCACATTGCTGGGCTAAACGTACATGTTTATGAGTGTCTGTACCACATTAGTGCCAGGCACCTGTTCGTTAATGGCCGATGCCTTGATTGAATATTTGGCTATTAATTTTACCATTCACATTTTCCACTCTGACTGAGAGCAACCAACATCACAAGTTATATACCCGTTGTATTATGTACCTGATTTAGTCATCTCATTATGATGGTGATAAAATATCTATATCGTAAGAATAGTTTCTTACCTAATATATGTTTACCCCAAATTGTTATTAAAATACTACTACTATCAACTAATCGTACATGAAGGTAACCAGAAGTTTAAACGGCGTAAGTATGTGATGGCAAAAAGATTATACTGCACAATATCGATTGATGCAATAAAACATGCTTGTTATGTGCATCGTGACAATAACATTGCTCAGGCAACAAAACATCGTTGGAAAAAGTTAAGAGTAAACACATTTTGTCAATCGATTACCCTTGTTTGTTTTTAACGGTATATTACATAATGATGAAGATGGGGAATCCAGCAGAATTTTATGAAAGTGTGGAAAATGGATAACTGTTTCTGATTTCTGAAATTTGCCGAGGCTGATTGTCAAAATGTGTCATAGAAACATCTGGCAATGCTGATATAGAATGGGTAACATGAGCAGCTGCATAAATTGACGTCACTCACCTTCATTCGATCAATATTATGCTTTGAACAAGAATCTGTCACTATACCCGGCTCCTCGTGCTGCATAGGCTAGTCTCCTGGGCAAAGTACAACCACACTGTTAAGGATCCTTATATTTGATTGTATTCGTTCTGGAAATCATTCCAAAGGATATGAATCGCTGCTGACATTCACGAGCCCTACGGCTAGCAGCATGCACTGCCAATGACTCAACTGACCATAGTCACTTTCTTGATGCTGTACATACGTTTACCTTTAGCCAACGTTGTATATCCAAATATTGTTTAAAACATATATCTACTGAAGGTGGCTCTTCATTGCACATGAGTTGCCTGCAGTACAGGTGATTGTCGGAAGGCAATGACTGACATCTACAGCCCCAAAATATGCACGGTCGCTTTACCTTGCATTAACCAGAATGGTGCTCGTTTTCATTTCTATGAAACAAAGCACTGGCATACTGGAATATGTCAATTGAAAGTCATTCTGCATTGATCATAATATCATCGGTCACGCTTGACCCGCTTCAAAATAGCTGTGAAAGTTTTGAGCTCTAAGATTAAAATATCAATTTTGAAACATCTCTGGAAGTTCTGCGATAGTATGTTCAATATTGCAAATATAGTTATTGATTGTGGTACATTTAATTGGTATCTGGCTGATACGGCACTTTGCGATAGGACTTCTTTCCTTTGAGGGTGATAACATTGATAGAGTTTTTTTCAGTTTATCTTCATACCATCAACCATCGGCAAGATGTAATTTCTGTGATCATAAGATAAGCGTCTTAATCTCACCATGTGTCATCATTGTGTTCTGTATCATGCACTAAACGTCTTCACAACTCACCATGTGTCACGTCATTGTGTTCTGTGATCATATACTCAACGTCTGCAAGAACGCATATTTGTGTACCGGGAAGAACTTGCAGCCGGTCAGCGCATAATCAAGCGTCTGCTTCGTGCAGATAGTTTTCTGAATGGTCCTTGTATGTAAGAACTATTAGACACCATGTGATGGACACTACACGATGTATACGATGTGATCGCCATGTATTGCGAACATGGATACAATGATGAAGTTAATTAATTTGATCATCACTTTATCTATTTATTGAGTCGACATGTATGTGGTTTCAAGTGAACGATAATAAAAATGAGACAACAATAATATGTTCAACCGACCGTCTAAAATTACTCTGTCACAACTTCCACGGATGTAGCACACATTCATGGATGAGGTAAAAAGACAGCGACCTTGTCTAACTGAGGATACACTGCTAATTGCCATTTTGACGTTAGCGGATGCTTACAGATAAACGAATGCAATAAATAAACTTGGACTTTATAGCAAAGATTTGCAACTCCTCCACATAGAGACTATATATGCCTACATAAATCCGGTGAGGCGAAAGGTTCACCGCACACAAATAAGCATTTATTTGGCATTTATTCATCACAACCTACCACTGGTGCGTTTAACAAATAATGATATGCCTGGCCTGGGGTGTAGTAAACACCACGTGCTAAGCCGTAAGAAAACAAAGCTAGACAAAAACGAAGGGGCATCAATCTTAGTCATTGCCACTGGTTGGTCATAATGTACAATGCCGCCGACGATGATTGGCGGGGAAGACCAACAAACGCATCGTCTTCTCTGACTCAGTTTAATTCAGCTGCGTATTGCAAGCTTTATTTAGCGCAAAGTACCTGATTATTAACAGTATCTGCACCATAGCGAACCCAATACATGTGGTGGAGTTGTAAACGTAAATAGCATGGAACTTTATATATAGATACCAACCTAGCGGCATTGATG
>CM067350.1:7615231-7631318 GCA_034190875.2 Urechis unicinctus | reverse complement strand
AAGACTATCTGGGGATTCGTGTTTATTATATATCATATAATTTGATTTATTTGATTGAGCGACAGCCTATTGTCTTCGAACCAAGTGGTTAACTTAATAAGGTCATGGTTAACAATATATATGGCTTCATTAACATTTTAATTATTGTAGTATATGGTAGTGTCGTCTGCATATAGGGTGTATTTTAGGAGAGGGTAAATTCGACATATATCATTTATATATAATACAAGCAGTTTAGGGCCTGGTATAGAGGCTTGTCGTACTCAACAAGCTATTTCTAGTACATCCGACATACAGTCTCTATATTTTACTTGCTGTTTTCTGTGAGTCAAGTAACTACTTATCCAATACAGTACTAAGCCCCGAATGAAACTGGCATAGTCTCCTGCATATATATGTGACCATGCATGATCCTGGACCTCAGGTTTAATTCAAGAGCTTCATTCGAATATATTCACCAGTATTCAGCTTATAATTTTTGCGAGTTTCTTTTCCCATATCGTCAACCCTACCATTAATTAAACGTCAATAACCAAATTAACCCAGTAACGACTTATCAAAATGATTAATTGTCCCCTGATACTGATGTAGTACACTGGCACAGCACTTGCTAATGAATTAATCACGCATAATCACGTTGACCACAGTCACTAATTTTGTGCCTATTTATTTGAAATGCCCTTATATATAAATATTGCTTTTACAGCCATCTAGTACACGAAGTGAGACGAAACAGGTAGGAATAGTTATGTCCGCACTACGATGCGCAAAATTTCCTTTTTGCTTTGCAACAGATAAAGGGTGCAGACGCATAGTATCTGAATTAGCTATCAACAGACATCTTTATGGTGCAACGATGAACAGCATACTACTTAAACGGATATTCAGCCAACCTATAAGCAGAATCGACGGCAATTTGTAAAAATTGACGATTTATTTGGAAATATATTTTTACAGGAAAACGTATAAGATGGCGAATGTTATTGACCATTGCATCAACCGAGTCAGACAGAATTCCTCTTATAACCGTTTGATATCCGTATATAAACATTTATACTTGGGCATTCTTAATTATATGCGCTGTTGTTCATTAACAAGCTATCTTATATCAGTAGTTTCACACTACATCTTGGTTGAATCGAGTAACTTCGTCGAGCGTAAGCGAAGCTTCGTAGCAGAGATAACGATAAAACTGATCAAGCCGCTGAATATCCAATTCTAGTCCTAGTGAAGTCGTTTAATTGGTGCATTGGTAATGGAAAGAAAACATCTGGTTAAGACGCAAACCTTCGGCATTGTAAGTCATGCTCCACAATTGAATGAGTATCCTGGGAGTCGTGTTCTTTGTCCCTGCCACTGCATCGGGTTAAAAGCGTTTACATTCCCAGATTAAATGCATTGCTGCATGCTTCAAATTAGATATCTATCAACAAGATCATAAGTGAAGATATGTATATTCCCGCAATTGCTATATCAAGAGAAACATTGTTTCACTAAAGGTTATTTTGTAGAAGCTTCAGCATGCTAAGGTGGGTATTTATAAACTTTGAAATACACTAGGAATACACCGTGTTTATTCCCTATTCAATATATTACCGATATCGTGTTATAATATCGGGTTCAAGCTCGTGTATTGTACCTTCTAAGAATAGACCAATACTTGTGCACACGCAAAACAATAAACGACAGCGAACAAGGTGTATTCGGTGAAACTAGCGCTGGTTATCAAGTTTGCATTGTCAAGTTTTTGTGATAATATGTGTTTGGTTTGAAGGCGCCTGTGTAGAAACGCCTCATCATTATAATATGTTAATGATATTTTTCATTCCCTTTGAATAACGGTACTGTCAGTGTTATACAATAATTGTTGTATAAGGTGATTGAATCATGGACAAAAGGTAATGTCCACATTATAATTCACCGACTGTTATGTTGTACTGAAACGAAGATAACTGATTCATATGTCAAGATTTGATGGCATAGATCCCTAGCGCGCATATAGTTGTTAAAAATCTGAAATAACATTTTATAGATACACATCCGGTCAATTCGGTGTTCTATGTCCATGTTAATGTAGCTGTTGAAATAGGCCGTGTTGATAAAACCACATTTTGATAATTGAATGCAGCCTCGTAACCCTGTTTACAAGATATATGCAAATGAGTAGCAGCACTGTAGAATTACCACGAAAATTCCCCTACTTTTTGGTATTATCACTAAAACTCCGCCATTTTGTAGCAACGGTTACATATAAGCGTCTACCACGTGCGATATATAGTTAACAATTCACGTCTCGTAAAAAATAAGAAATCAGACTGCACAACGGTTGTAACAATAGCCGGGGTCAATGAATATTCTCGTAACAATAATTTTTATGATTTGTTATGGGATTAAACTATTTTGATACAAATAAATAACACATATCGCACCTACTTCAGATTCTTACTGCAAATAGGACAAGCAGTATATATAATATATATATTTATATATATGTATGTATTAATATATATATATATATATTTATATATATAAATATATATATGTATATATATATATATATATATATATATATATATATATATATATATATATATATATATATTTATATATATCATTAAACAGTAGCAACCGAATAAAAAGTGACCAATACAGTATTGCTCACGGCATTTTAAATTGTGCATTACATTGAACATATAACTGCCAGTCATTTCATCAGATCCATCAAGACTCCAGGGACGTGCGTACACCTTGTCAAATCCTATCGCTAAGACGGAGCTGAGAAGAAACAGCTTTGAGACTCCATGGAATAGTTCATATTTGACAGTGCAGATATCTTTATTGTATAGTCATTGACAAGTCGTATTCTAATCGAATGGGCCAACGACTTTCAACTCAAAATAGCGGAAACGGAGCAGTTGAAGCGTTAACTATTGTGTTTTTGTGAAGATATTAATGTTTACATAAAGTGCCTGATTGAAGCACGCATGCCCTTTTAGTTTGCTGACTGAGAACAACCCAGCATATAACGTGCCGAACGCACGCATAGCATTAGGATCGAGTACCCTTGTTCTCGCCCATTCTCCTCCCCTGCATTGGAATGAACACACAAACGGGTCCCGAATGAATGCTTGATTAAGCAAACGCACCACTGTGGCCTGTGTGGGCAAATGAAGTGTAAAGCCTACTGATTTACATGTTAGGTGATTCAAAGCCGGCCTACAAAAGCTTGACATTGACAACAATGTCCAAGCCCTTCGATTACCAGCGTTTTTACCCCTTGCCGATTAATATGAAATGTAGCATTAATATGAAATGTAGCATCCTATTTTTGGTAACCATTAAGACGGGTAAAGTCTGATATATCAAATATGCCTTTTATTCACCTCGAAATGCCGTATTGAATACGATTACTTTGCGATTGAAGAAGTCGAAAATAAGTGTTAATTCGTGGTCATATAAAATTGTTCTCATTACTGAGAGTGAATGCTTAGGAATGACATGGACCAATTAAGTCCACTGCAGCAATGAATTTAATGATGAAAATTGATAATCGACTGCAGATGAAGGCATTAAATTGTATCATATGAATTGCCATACTACATTAATGTGCAACAGAGGTGGTACACGACATGTGGTACCAAAACCTCATTATATAAGGTCATCAGTGTGAGAATCTAGAATGAATGATTTCATCCCATCAAATGAATTTCTCTTGATTTGGCTAAAAACATTACCGACTTATCCAATGACTTCCTGTGAAAGCCCCTTTGTTGTCAATACCGGGAGAAAAATTGCTTTATATCGCCGTCACGAACCAGTGAGTTAAGGCGCAGCAGGTTTGTGAGGAAACAATTCTCCGTTTAGTAGTTATTCAGCTCACACCTACACATAACAGATACGGTATTGCTAGTCAAATATAAATATAAGTAATCGCGCTACCTAGTCAACGACGGTTTGTCGCGGGTATATATATATATATATATATATATATATATATATATATATATATATATATATATATATATATATATATATATATATATATAAATATATATATATATATATATATATATATATATATATATATATATATATATATTTATATGCATGTATATAATTACGTATGTCTGTACAAATACGTTATATATAGTAGCATACTTAGGGGGACTGAGTAATCAGGGGCTTTTGCGCAGGAAAGAAATAATCCAATCAACTTCGTTCACTCCGTATTTTGTCGTGCAGCCAACATGGCATTGAAACCATATAATATGAACGGCTGCCGCAAAAAAGGGCAAGCAACAAGCAAACACTACATAATTGAGTATTAACTCTATATATCATGTATCCTATATTGGGGGCTATTGAGACAATAATCCTGAGTATTTTTTTTTTAGCATTTTGGAATTAAAGACTGACTAAGTAATGGACATTAATCATAACTATCATTACCATTACAATGGGACTGCGTGGCAGAGATTACAGTCAATGTTTTACAGATCAATACAATGATCTTTGTTTTCATAGATTTACAATGATTAGGGTATTCCATGTGTCGCGCTACACGTATATATTCGGCTCACAGCTATACGGAAAACGCTGAATGCGCTTTTATTGCTGATGCGAAACAGCATTCACGGTTCAGCTTAAAACGGAGCGCAGATGAATTATATGCATCGATGACTATGAGAAGCAATAAAAAACGCATCGACCAATAATTACTACTTTGATCAACCACTGGTAATCTAGAAAAAAATACAAAACCAATGTGGAACAATTGGAAAGATTGGCTTCCTGGTAGACTATCATGATGCAATAAAGCGAGCTGACCATTATCCAACGCGATGAAGTTGGGTGAACAAACACTAGCTTAACCGGTTACCATACATATATGACTCGATAAGTGTCTATTTAATTACGATTAGGACATCATTCTTGCACAATTAAGGTTATTGGCATAATCACCCTGAGAACAAAATCAGTTAAAATGGCAGTAAGTCCATGCCGTTTGTGTCTATCTGTTGAACTGTTGTGCTGGTCAACTAACCATTCTTGTGCAGCGGCTATGAAGTAATGTCATTTATACAGCCGATAACTCTTGTGATCTAGACGCAAACATCCCGATAACGTTTCTCTTAATAAAACATTGGATCGGTAGATCAGGTTAATTTCCAGATCATTGTTAGATAATCGGTAATCCTAAAGCAAGCACTTTAACTCATTAATAAGCAATTCAATGGTATGTTGTTTTAAAACACTGTCAGCTAAATGCAGCGACTAATTCAAAGACTGTTGGCTCCACTGTCACAGTTAATATATGTATTCGATGGCTGTTAATTAAAAAAGGGGCAATGAAGGATTTCACAATATTCATTGAATTTTAAGTTGACTTGCAGGTTCTGTGTCAATTACGGGAACAATGGATGCGCCAGCAGGCATGTAAAACTTACACAATGATTCTCTGCCGTGAAAAATAGAGCGATATTTCTTGATTTATTTGCGTTGAGATGTGACAAAACGGCTGATAATTTCGGTTTGAGTCAGACTAAATAAGCAATGCCGAGGTGTTTGTCACTCGGCTAATGAGGAACAGTAATGCATTTTATTCAGAGGCGTGTCTATGCATAACCTTGTCATAACCCAGTGACAATCGTCGCGTTATTGAGATGTCAATAAATGATATAATTCAACCTAGAATATTTTGTAAGGCTATACGGCAACCCAAAGTGAGCAGCCCTGCCAAGCAGCAGAGATCAATATACATATTTTATTACATTTAGCTTAGTTTGGTTTTCCTTGTTGGTTTTCTCCTGACTCATATTACCCACCGTTTTAATCTAATGTACATTAACAATCAACGACAGCTGATCAATTACAGTTCTTAACAGGTGTTAAGTGTCAATTGGTTTTTTTTGTGTGTCTTCATAGTAAGAAACACATTGGGATTAATGTATAATTTGGATGAAATAACTGGTAGTACAATAATCCCGTTTAGCAGTACATGCAATGCAACGTTTATCAGTCGCTATTGTTTGAATAATCCAAGAAAGCATCAATAGTGGTGGCAATTTGTTTTACACATTTCCCTAATGAGTAGCTTAACGAAATAAGTCTTCTTAATTCAGTTACTAAACATCATCAAAGTTTATGCTTCTATATGCGGGAAATGTCGAATATCCTTTGGTATCGTTTAAACAAAATGTTTAAACAAAAACAAAACAAAACATAACCAGCTTTTCTGGTCTGTGTGAATCTAGGTTATTATGAGGTAACCTTTTGAGTCTTACAGAGCGCTGTTAAGCACAAACACGAAGGATATCATTCAATTCTCAGCCTACACGCAGTATTAAATGTTGTGTAGCAGTCTGCTGATACCAGTGCCATCTAGGAACACTATATCAGCGGTGAAGGATGATATTTACTTGCAATAAAATGCAATTGGGACGTATTTATATGTTAACCCTAGGTCCGAATGTTTGAACAATATCATTGTCGAAGAATAGTTATCATATTCATATGGACATTAACATGAAAGCGCCACAATTAATATATCGCAAAACTCTTCCGACCTTTTTTTGTTATTTTCCACCAGAAAACAATGTGCACAAACAGACTTTGGTGAGTAACTGTCCGACATATGTGTAAACGCCCGGTGCTACGCTCAAAATCGCAATAATAAAGTAAAAAGCTGTGATTACGAATTGAATAAAATATACTGTAGGTTTTGCGCAATACCTACTGCTTTTTTCGGAAAACCAAGCCAACGCTGTAGATCTACGACCCTTGAGTGGCATCAGGCATATGTGATATAATTTAACAAATGTGCTGATATAAATTACGCGATACTCCTCTCCTATTCTCAATCGGCGCTCGCGAGTTAAACATTATAATTATGGGGTAAGCACAATAGGAATAGCGGCATAAAAAATTCCCAAAGCACCAAATTCTGTTCGTTTGTATCAATGGATGATACAACCCCACCCCCCCACCTTGTCGGGCAAGCCGTTTCTAAGTATGTTGCATTCTCTTTTATAGCCCATTCCATTCAAATTTTAATCAAAGAAACTATCCATTGACATTGTATATGGGCATTCGATTGGTGGAAATGAAAAAAGCAGATATAGGTATTACTGGATAGATTATGTTTTATTAGTACCAGGTTAACGCTGTTGGACGTTTGATAAGCTGAACGTTAAAATAGATCCCAACTTAGAGGCAGGGCTAGCAAAAAATCGAACATGCTTAAATATAGCATTTTCTCAGTAGTAATGTAGCGCATAGTGCAGCACTCCGAAACCGGCCGAATAAGAGTTGTTGAAGACCAAAACCATTCAAATTATTTACAAGCAAGGTGAGTAGAAATTGTGATAACCTTAGATGTATTCATCAGTTACAACATCTATTACTTGGCTACTTAGAGAAACGCAGCGTGAACTAACGCTTAGTAAAACTTTTGCAACCCATGATATCAGCGTAACTACTGTGAATGTTTCATTGATATTTCGGGATCAACAACATTAGTATTTTGAATTCATATACTAATGTTGTATTGTATTTGTTTCGTAATAGTAATTATATGTGCAAATGTTGTGTTGCCTGACTGATGCTAGTCCATGTAAGGGTCTCATTTAATCAAATAGATTTCTGCTCCCAGGCCTTGAAGACAATGTGCTAACTCACAATGGAGGCTCGAAGGCAATGTAAAGTTTTCTGATACCCATCAGCCGTATCTCTCAAAATGCTGCCACCCTTGTGATTGGCTGCAGCCGACCGTTACAATTTGAAAACAGTTTTAGTAAGCGCAATATGGTTTGAATCACTGAAGGTTAAATTATTTTCCTTTGAAAACAGCAAATATTCTACTTGTGTGCATTTGACGATGACATTCTGTAATTTGGAGACATGGCAGGTAAATTACACAAAGTCTGACAGACTTATCGGATGATGTTCCATTTGGATTATAATAATATACATATAAGGTTGGCTCATCATTTCTCCAATTTGTTACCATTTCTCCAATTTGCATGACATTATAATCTATAAAAGCGCCAAGGTTTGTGTCCTCCACTGGGGCAAAGTCGACAAAAAGGCATATCGCACGTCCGTTAAGTACAATCACATTGTAATCGCATACAAAGAAAGACGTTTGGGGTGGCTTGAATATTATGAATATTCCCTCCCCCATAATGGCTTGTCTGAGATAAATGTGTCTGTAGTCAATGAATGTGTACGATGTCCAGTGCCTTCACCTCGTGCAGCAGCTCGCATCACAGACGTCGGATTATGGATGGGTGGTTCCAATGCAGATATCCGCTCATGAAATTGGTAAAATAACTTTATTTGTAGCACGAATAAGTCCCCAAAACGTATCGATATAATCCATCGCATGTATGTATGAACCTAACATGTGTCCACAACGTTGGTATGGTTGGATAATATCAAGTAAACGATTCTTTCTGACAAGTAACCAGAGCGTGTACAGAGCTCGCTCTGTATTTCCATGGCACTGTCGCTCGGGGTATTGACTTGAGTGTCTGTGCCTTCAGCGACCAATGTTACGTATTCATAAACGGAACTGGGCTTGCCAGCGTGAATTATTCGACGTAACGACCTTACGTCTTTCACAGCATTTGCTGCTTGGCAGTAGATATTGCACTGTAAGTAATAATATAACCGAACTATTTAATTCTTATTTTCAAATATGAATTAAACTGAGGTGTACGATGGTTTCTATTGACGTCCAATTTAAGTTAGGTTGACAAAGGCAGTGCTCAAACTGCAACACTATGATATATCCTATGGCTTAAATGCACCCGTTCTTTCGTCACCCTGAGGAAACTGATATGCGCTCTCTATGCAACCAGTGGCTCAACACGCATGGCTACATTGCGGTCGTATACCGCTAGATTCTAACCCGTTCTGAAATCCATTTGACATGCTGAAACCTCTTTGTCAATGGTAGTAATCGTTTCGACTGAAATATGACGGCATCGATCATTAGCAAATATCCGCAATTATAGTACAGCTGAGTATAGCAAAGCTACTGCACAGAGGCCGGCACCATTAAGGATATATGCGTATTACGATAACGGCGAGTGGTGCTATGAGATAAATACACAGCATAACATGATGGCGTATGAGTTGATTGTAGTGTCTACCAATGATCCATTATCTTTTGCTTGAATAAGCCGAGGAAATCATTTGATCTCAGAATAAAGATGGAATTAATAGTAATGATTTACTCGCAGTTTAATTAAAGCATGACTACTGCCAACAATAATTAATACGCTAAGAACCACACGCAGTGGAAGCAATGTGTCATAATGTTTCAAACTGTTTAACATCAATACCTGAGCAATATTGGACATGAAATAAACCCTGTAGTTGCAACTTTCTTCATCTTGCAAACTTCTCCGGTAATAACAAGGATGAAATAGTTCCTATTAAACTGCAGCAGTAAAGCAGATGCGTCGAATGTGCTTGTTCAGTGCTGGTAGTAATGTCTACCCTGGTAACAGATGTCGAATTCGGTTAAACCAAATCGGTCTTTGTGATAGGTCATCATAGGTTATGGCTACCTCTGTCAGCATGACACATTGACTATGTTTTGTCATTAGCACACTTGTCTCATTAGAATGGCCAACCAAAATATACTTGGGGGTATTCTATCAATTTGGTTTTGACGACGACGACGACGACGACACAAAGATTGACTAGGATGAGGCTATGGTTCCTGTGACGAATCAGACTGCCCAATGAACGGATAGTGTGTGGCTGGGAATTCGCGTACTTTCATGTTACAGAAAATATTGTTCTTATATGATTCGGCTTGCAATGGCCATAATATTAGAGAAACATAAGTTAATCAGGCTTACGAATCACAGCCGTTACCTACTAATATTTCAATTGTGAGATATTGCGAGCACCGCAAAACATGGCGGTTTTGTCTCACTTAATTGTTTATCTAATAGCACAAAATATATTCACCGATATTATTTGGTAATTCAAATATTTTAAAACAAGCATGTTTCAGTTGGATGATCGATTTTGATAAAATGTTCATTGCTCATAAGATACGGTTTTAATATGAATTGCAGACACAATACCGGAATAATTGGCTCGATTAAAGCAATGAATTCACAAATGTAAGTAAATCATCGGCATGATGTATGAAGCGGCAGTCTGTGAGTCGTACCTCATAAGCTTTGTCAGTCCGGAACATCTGCGTTACATTTCTGCTTGCTTTTGCACTGTTTCTATATTGCTAAGTTGCATTGTGAGGGACATACGATGAACGTTGTAATTCCAAAGCAGCTTTTAGATGTAAAGGGTTGTTGATATTACACTGTGATGCGTGTTGAAAGCTAATTGGTTCTATAGAACACCATGAGACACATTAATCTGAGCTATAATTTGACGATAGTTGCGTATATCATTATGCAAGGTTATTATAATAATCCTCTTTATGAATAGACGTCAGGCTTATTTGTATCACTCAACATCAACGTACATGTGTCTACGAGGAGTCATAATCACGTGTCAAAACGACTGGGGGTTTATCGATGACTGGCCACACGTAGAATGACGCCTGTTCGGACACTATTTAGTGGCCCTTGTCAGATTGCATAGCCTTAGAAAGTCAGAAATGGGATAGATATACAGGGCAGGGCACTAATCCCAATCAATGACAGTGTCAGTGATACATCTGTGCCTTTGTTTCAGCATGTTGTAGGTTGTAGCTCAAGTTATTCTTGAGGGAGTTGTCATAGCATATTTAGGTGAATAGATAATTTGCTAGTGAATCGAAGTGCAATTTGTTTACTATAAACACTGTGTTCGGTGAGTTATAAAAAGAACGTACCAATACACTTCCGTTAGGTTCATCGTCCTCGGTTTAATCCTGGAATTTCTTTAGTGGACGACTTCAATTGGTGCAGATTTTGTAAAAAGTAACAGCAGCCGTCATATGACCATCACAGTTATGTTGATACCAACACTAAAAGGTTTCAAGGGTAACGATGCAAACCATTATAATTTAAGTCATGCAAACAGATGTGCAAAAGCGAATACAATAACATTTTACATTAGTTAAAAACCTTTCGGCTCAATAAACTTTAGTTGATGCTGAATAATCGAATTCATTATTAAAAAAACCAATCCATTTGATCAAGATCAATTTGCAGTATTTGCCAGAATTGGTACGTACCGAGGGGATTGTATAAAACTTGATGTCAATCTGGTGCATAGTGTGCAAAACAACGCAACCATTCGAGCGTTCATCAATCAAAATCGACCAATTACATTGTAGGAAGGGTTAATCGATCAATCAAATGGATCTAAAAAAACTTCAAAAGCTAAGTTGCGCCTTTGATAACATACTGATAGATTGGCAGGTTATCTTTTTTTAAGCCTGATTCATAGTTAGAAGTCGAATATCCTTTTAACATGGATATTCAAGAACGGATCCCCAAACTGAGAATGACAGACTGTCCGCAGCCAATCATAAGATCGTGTTCCAAAATAGCTGTTGTATCTACGCGTTTATTCCGTCATGACAGGATCACAACATCGATTGTTGTTAATTTGTATATATATATATATATATATATATATATAGATATATAGATATATATATATATATATATATATATATATATATATATATATATATATATATATATATATATATATATATATATATAGATATATATATATAATATATATATATTTATATATATTTATAAATATAAGCATATATGTATAGAGACATATATATAAATATATATTTACATATACATATATATATATATATCTATTTCCTTAGATTCTATATATCTCTCTCTATATAGATATCTCCATACCCTGTATCTCTATCTTTCTTTTATTATACCATATTTATATACATATCTAAACATATATATATATACATATATATGTATACATATATATATAAATACATACCTATATATATGTATACCGATATGTACATATATATATATATATTTACCAATATATATATATATATAACATATATATATATATATATATAGAGATTTATATATCTATATAGATATTTATATATATATGTATATATCTATTTATATATATATCCCTCTATATATATATATTTATATATATATATATATAATATATATATATATATATATATATATATATATATATATATATATATATATATATATATATATATATATATATATTTATACTTGCTGCTGTTCAGCTATATCCATGGGTAAGAATTTTTCATTACGGTCATTGTTACCTCTTCTGCAATTCTCCTTAGTAACTACAGGAAGGAATCACGGTGCAATAACCAGTCACAACTGCAAAGGTTGTTGGCTACGATAGCAAATACGAGTCAGACTGCCAACAAATAAAATTTAAACGAGCAACTTCACCAGCATTCGGCGCCTTCGCAGCAAGAACCGCCGTTATGCACAGAATTTAGTTCTAGCTTCAGTATGTCCAACGTGTGATACTACCAAAATGCGGTGAAGATATGGTATCTATTAATGATTGTATAAGCGATCGAAAATGTCATTTCAAGTAAGCACATCACATGCTAACATGCGTATGAAAGCTTGTTCACATCTTCAGCTACCAGGAAATGTTAGCTTCTTCGAAATCAAACTTTTGCTTTTATGGGTGGAAAGCATTAAACTACATACAAAAATGATCTTGAATATTACATCAATGCCAACGGTTATTGAGCCAGTGGTAAAATTTTGTAACATCCGTTACTGATGGCAGAATGGTCGTGTAGGCTCATGTCGTTACTGACTTTATGTAAGTCAAATAATTGTCTTTTTTAATTGACTGATGAATACTGTGACCTTGAAAATCATTGAAGGACAACCACACTTCATTAAGCTAATAAGCCTCGTAACATGTATTTTTGGAGACAATACGGTCTTCAAAGTTTTGATCGTTATCAAGTGATAGCAAACGGGGAAATTTCCATTTTGACTACGTCTTTGAAATAAGATCATGGTCATGAGAGGACAATTCCTTTGTGATAGTCTTGGTCAGGATAACAATCCTGCGCAATTCGTCCAGCTAGCTGCAATAGTTATGTAATGCAAAACCCCATGCAATCGATGGGCATAAAGTTCAAGCGCACCAAACTAAACAGTCTATGACCAAAAATTGTTAATGGTTTTGGAGGAGATAGTGTGAAAAAATTTTGCATCGAAAATAGGAAAAACAATAATGGCAAAAATATGTGGCTATAATATGCATGTTTGAAATGCATAATATCTGAAGGCAAATAAGTTGCATTATTTAGAGGTTACAGTAATTTGCCCGTTTTGATCATAACAAACAAGCTTCTCAGTGCACAGACACTTAAAGATTTGGAACAATATGCTAATATGTCTGGTGGGTCATGATTCCATAGCAACCAGGATGTATACTACGACTAAGGTGAATTGATATCGATATACGTGCTCAATTGTTAGTTGCTTGGACGGCTAAATGAAATCCACTTCCTTGATGTACACAAAAGCTGAAGCACTGCTCGAATAATAACGGTCTAATTTTGATCCGTTAGATTAGAACTTTCTAGATTTCTTATACCCTCCATCACATTACTGGGCTAACCGTACATGTTTATGAGTGTCTGTACCACATTAGTGCCAGGCACCTGTTCGTTAATGGCCGATGCCTTGATTGAATATTTGGCTATTAATTTTACCATTCACATTTTCCACCTTGACTGAGAGCAACCAACATCACAAGTTATATACCCGTTGTATTATGTACCTGATTTAGTCATCTCAATATGATGGTGATAAAATATCTATATCGTAAGAATAGTTTCATACCTAATATATGTTTACCCCAAATTGTTATTAAAATACTACTACTATCAACTAATCGTGCATGAAAGGTAACCAGCAGTTTAAGCGGCGTAAGTAAGTGATTATACTGCACAATATCGATTGATGCAATGAAACATGCTTGCTATGTGCATCATGACAATAACATTGCTCAGGCAGCAAAACATCTTTGAAAAAAGTTAAGAGTAAACACATTTTGTCAATCGATTACCCTTGTTTGTTTTTAACGGTATATTACATAATGATGAAGATGGGGAATTTTATGACAAAATGGAACATGAATAACTGTTTCTGATTTCTGAAATTTGCCGAGGCTGATTGTCAAAATGCGTCATAGAAACATCTGGCAATGCTGATATAGAATGGGTAATATGAGCAGCTGCATAAATTGACGCCACTCACATTCATTCGATCAATATTATGCTTTGAACAAGAATCTGTCACCATACCCGGCTCCTCATGCTGCATAGGCTAGTCCTCCTGGGCAAACTACAACCACACTGTTAAGGATCCTTATATTGGATTATATTCGTTCTTGAAATCATTCCAAAGGATATGAATCGCTGCTGACATTCACGAGCCCTACGGCTAGCAGCATGCACTGCCAATGACTCAACTGACCATAGTCACTTTCTTGATGCTGTACATACGTTTACCTTTAGCCAACGTTGTATATCCAAATATTGTTTAAAACATATATCTACTGAAGGTGGCTCTTCATTGCACATGAGTTGCCTGCAGTACAGGTTATTGTTTGAAGGCAATGACTGACATCTACAGCACCAAAATATGCACGGTCGCTTTACCTTGCTTTAACCACAATGGTGCTCGTTTTCATTTCTATGAAACAAAGCACTGGCATACTGGAATATGTCAATCGAAAGTCATTCTGCATTGATCATAACATCATCGGTCACGCTTGACGCGCTTCAAAATAGCTGTGAACGTTTTGAGCTCCAAGATTAAAATATCAATTTTGAAACATCTCTGGAAGTTCTGCGATAGTGTGTTCTATATTGCAAATATAGTTATTGATTGTTGTACATTTAATTGGTATCTGGCTGATACGGCACTTTGCGATAGGACTTCTTACCTTTTAGGGTGATAACAATGATAGAGTTTTTTTCAGTTTATCTTCATACCATCAACATGATGTGGGCAAGATGTAATCCATGTGATCATACATACTAAGCGTCTTCACAAATCGCCATGCGTCATGTCATTGTGTTCTGTGATCATACACTCAACGTCTTCACAACTCACCATGTGTCACGTCATTGTGTTCTGTGATCATGCACTCAACGTCTTCACAACTCACCATGTGTCACGTCATTGTGTTCTGTGATCATATACTCAACGTCTGCAAGAACGCATATTTGTGTACCGGGAAGAACTTGCAGCCGGTCAGCGCATAATCAAGCGTCTGCTTCGTGCAGATAGTTTTCTGAATGGTCCTTGTATGTGAGAACTATTAGACACCATGTGATGAACACTACACGATGTATACGATGTGATCGCCATGTATTGCGAACATGGATACAATGATGAAGTTAATAAATTTGATCATCACTTCATCTATTTATTGATTCGACATGTATGTGGTTTCAAGTGAACGATAATAAAAATGAGAAAACCATAATATGTTTAACCGACCGGCTAAAATTACTCTGACACAACTTCCACGGATGTAGCACACATTCATGGATGAGGTAAAAAGACAGCAAATTTGTCTAACTGAGGATACACCGCTAATTGCCATTTTGACGTGAGCGGATGCTTACAGATAAACGCTTACAATAAATAAACTTGGACTTTATAGCAAAGATTTGCAACTCCTCCACATAGAGACTATATATGCCTACATAAATCCGGTGAGGCGAAAGGTTCACCGCACACAAATAAGCATTTATTTGGCATTTATTCATCACAACCTACCACTGGTGCGTTTAACAAATAATGATATGCCTGGCCTGGGGTGTAGTTAACACCACGTGCTAAGCCGTAAGAAAACAAAGCCAGACAAAAACGAAGGGGCATCAATCTTAGTCATTGCCACTGGTTGGTCATCATGTACAATGCCGCCGACGATGATTGGCGGGGAAGACCAACAAACGCATCGTCTTCTCTGACTCAGTTTAATTCAGCTGCGTATTGCAAGCTTTATTAAGCGCAAAGTACCTGATTATTAACAGTATCTGCACCATAGTGAACCCAATACATGTGGTGGAGTT
>CM067350.1:7567731-7610231 GCA_034190875.2 Urechis unicinctus | reverse complement strand
CTCATTTCAAGAGCATATACACAGTTAATGACTGTACTAATGCGATATTACTTGACGTGACTTTCGGGGACGTGCGTAATTATTCTACACGCTGTTTCGTTTGATCGTTTTGCATCGTGTAAAATCTGTAGTTGTTACTTCTTTTGTTCTAAAGGAAATATTTTATTCCAGACAGAGGCACCAGGATGCTTTCTGTGGCGTGATTCCGGAACGACTTCTCCTTCACGACTTCGCCATGTATATCATATAAAGCAGACGCATTGATTGCGAGCAAGCATATAAATAGGTCATGTGGTTCCCACGTCATTGGCACATGTTTTGGCATAGCCCATTCATAGGTGCAACCATGACTTGGCGTTTAGATATGCATGGACATCCGCAGCAACAAATGAACGTACACATTGATATAACCTGAGAGTTATAACAACAAATACCCTTAAAATGTTTAATTATCTGGGCGTAAAAGGGCTCGGTTTGCTATCAATTTGTCCGATGTAAGGTGTTTACCTGACTAATAGATATATGGAACACAACTGTTCTGTTATATACGTTGACAGCCACACGGAAATTCGATAAATATTGTTCACTTCATCGATAGTAAGAACATTGGTGTTCTTATGGTTAGAAATGCTGGATTGTCTTAATTAACTCGTTCAAGAATGCAAGACGCACACGCCGTATACCTTCTTGCCGATGCACTGGTTATAAAAAACAAACTCGAGTTTGCATATATTTGACAAATCACAAGGCAATAACGAGTTGTTCGACTGGAAAACAAACATTCCAACTCTTGACCTATCAGTTTGGCGAGACCAATACATTTATTTCGTAATCTTCATGGTAAACCAGTAAATGCATTCTAAAATCGGGACTGTATGATGTCGCAACCTATGACTCTGTTGTTCGTAGAACTAGCAATAGATAATACATTCTTCCTATGTGTTATGTTTGATAATTTCATATAAATTATTTTCTCCTTGAGTGCCATAAAAACTAGGAGTCGTCTCTACTCTCTGCCTTTGTGTTTATTATGGAGCATCACAGGATGAACAGGATGCAACTTTGATGTTCTGTTAGTTTCAATTCCTTAAATAGACTGCATTGTAGAAAACGCAGGGCTACGATTGTCATTAACACTAGTGAAATATTCAACAACCGCATTTATCTATCACATGTAATATATCTCGAGTGCTTGATTTGTGGAACGCAGTAACTGAACAGAGGTCTTTGAAAACCAGATCCATCAGTGCGAAGTTATCGACGTTACAGGTACTTACATAATGCCTGCCCGTCATTAAACGTTGCTGCTACATAATGTGATCGGGTTACATACGTTTGTGGCGATCAATAATACAGAAGTGTGCATTGACGTGATCATCGGCACCAAACTAAAAGCGACATGACTTTAGGAAGGGCTAAACAATAAATCTATTTGGTAATTGATCTAAGTTATCGATCACCAACGGAAATCAATTTTGTCTCGGTCATACCCCACCTTGTGAGAACACAAACGAAGTATTCAATACCGATAAACTTCTCACACATACTGACATTCATATGTCACCTGTCACGAATAACGATGGGCAATCCGCAGTCGACTAATAAATATGTCATCACATACCTTAACAAGAGACTGAGACAAACGAGGCGACCCGTTGGTCAAGCAAGTAGTTGTCCCAGTAGACCTGTTTGCTTATTTGTCACTTCCAGCATGTACAATGTTATAAAAGATTGGAAGGGTACATAAAGTCAGTATATAATTACGAAACATTTAAACAACATACCCGCATACAATTGGCAAGTAAACATGCAAGATATACAAAAAAAAAATGGCCACCGGTAATGTATCATAAATCATTGTAGCCATTTTATTCCATGAGCTCTAGGTGTATCAATAACTTACATTATTGTTTCAAATGCGTGAGGTCAATCTTCCTAAAATGTTGGTTAGCTTGCAAATATATTTACTGTACATCAATATATTTGAACTAGCACCATAATCTGTTTCTGCGGATTTAGTCTGGATTTTGTGAATTAACCTCAGCAAACACAATTTTATACCAGCGCGTGGAAAGGTTACTGTTTATGTAAATGGCGCATTCTTTATATCCTTCGAGCTGTTAGACATATTTTATAATCTGAAAATAGGTTGGCTTTTATCTAAGTTGAAAAATTTTTTCGAGTAGGGGCAACACATTAGTGAAACGTCGGGTCAACAATTAACAAAACAATATCGGTGACAATAGAGGACAATCTGCAGTACACTTTTGGCAAACATAAATACCGAACATATATTCCAGCAGTACATTTTCTGCAACTGCGAGGAAAAAGATTTGACTGTGTGTTGCATTGCACTGGCACATGTCGACTTTTAAGTGGAGTTTTGTTAACAAAGTCATTTATTTGTACGTTTCAAATTTGTGTGATTACTCTGGTGTTTTAATATAGATCTTAAAAACCAAAACGCAGCGCTCAAAAACTTCCAATCAGTTACTTTTTCAACAAATTATTGTCTTGTTTAACAACAAACAGTAATATGTTTATAATATGTCATATATAATTGTTGTCATTTCTTAGTGTTTATTGGCAAAGTTGCGACATGACGTTTTTTCATGCTCAGTAAATTATTGCTGAAACGGGACTTTTAAACAAAACGAATGCACCGATAACTTTGTCCTTTTGGCTGAATTGATGTTTTGATCGCAGATGATCTATAATGTTGAAGTCAAGACGTGTTGCACGTGTCGTAGTTAAGATTATTTATGACATAACTGCTCGTTTTACCTATATATGTCACAATGTCTGCCAGTAGTAGGATACGAAAAGGCAATACGACTCACCATGTCTGGCTGTGATTGGAATATCTCGTTATGCCATCTTATATGTACCCTCTCTCAGATTTGTAGTTCATGATAAAATAGTCATTGTAGTTTAATGATGAAATGCGATGTAAATAAGAAACCGCATTTTGGTTATATTATGAATACGCATTTACCTTATTGCTATACAGTCTTTAAATGTCGACGAATTCGTGTTTAATAAGCCTCGTACAATATTAAACATTAATATTGTACCGCCATTCCAAGCCCCACAGTAGTAGTTATCCTATCATAGTTTGCGTCAGCCTTGTTAACCACAAGCCTTAATGCTATTCTCCAACAAATAATAATTTGAGATTCGTGAAGCCATTGTTTTCCTTACAAAGTTCTGGCGCAACAACATCTTAATGGTTGTCTATACGTAAACTTTTACGGCCGTTATATGTATTATTCACGGGTTGCTGCTCCCTACCCGGAAATTATGCAAGAACAGGGGGCATTTTACGGACATAAGAACTGCATATACGCAATTTCTATGCATCAAAAGGAGTCCATGGGGAAGATTAGGAAGCGGAGCATGATATTGCCAATTTCAGTTTGCACTCGTTGGGCTCGAGCTGTATCAGTAAAATGAATGATAGCCAATGATTGCGGCAGAATACAAATGCACAAATCAGCTTGCCTAGTCATGACATGTTTTAAGTACTTCACACGAAGCAGGTTATTGGTTTTATAATAAATAATGTGACACGGTAAGTGAGAATGTATGCATTTTCTCACTTACTTAACCGTTTTTGACACCCTTACCCGCCTAAATTGACGAAGCTGCCTGTTCTCACTGCCTGCCCAGCGCACTCTCCGTTCCATCTTGCTGCTCGAGTTATAATTCAAAGGCATGTGGTTACAGGTTTCTTACTCGCATTGTCTCATCTCAACTAGCTTGAATGATTACGACGCCATGAGTATTGTAGCATGTAAGTAAAGTCAGAGATAAAAACACTTGGTATTAGTATGGGCGATAATATAACCAGTGGCATTGATAATTGTATTTTCAGGAAAGTGCTATAGGAAAGGGGCAAAGGTGTGTGTTGAATCAACTTCATGCGAAAATTACTCTGCTATATTGGATGCACTCGCTGCATCATATCATGTTCACCGCTCACGTCATGAGATCTCGTTCCACCTGCTGCTTGGAGTATGCCGGTATACCACATAGTACGATATGCAGAGCCTATTGGCTTTGTTAGATTGAGATCTGCACACGTCACTTAGAATTGCTTGGTTTAGAATCGGGTACTTCTAATCTGAATTTGGCAAACATTATCGGACATACATTTTCGTTTGATCAAGTTGATTTACCAAATTATCTGTAATCAAGCTTGAAATATTCTGAGGAGATATCCGTGAGAAAGAAGCCATTTACTCATTAGTGACATATATTTTTCGTTTGTTAGCATATTGATAAAAGTTTAAAGCTTACTGTGACCAATGATAACTTTGAGCCTATTTATATACAACTAATTATTTCGCAAAGTTTCATTGAGCAAAGATGATCAAAGCCGCATTGGCACCATATAATACGCTCATGTTTATATGCCGGACAATCCCATACGTACTGGCCTTTCGATGTAGCAGCTGCTGTCTAAATACATAGCATTATACAAAGCTGCTTTAAGATCATAGATTGAAATGCACGTTCAATTAAAGAACCCGGATAGATCATGCCACATAATGACAGGTTTAATAAACAACTATTCCCCTTGAAGTGCTTCATATCATCTAAATAATAAGCCTACAACATGCATGCGACGAACTAAATATGCTAAAGCGGCGATCATTGATGCGTATGTTTGCATAATAACTTATAGAACAGATGATGGACATAAAACTGTCTTTGAGCATATTGGCTGTGTTAGAAAGACACAATGGAATGCCAATAACTTCTTCAATTGTTTCGTTCAGCCATTGGATCGATATTTACTGCGTGTAAGGTCTGTGTATATTTATAAATATTAGGGATTCCGATAACAAACCGCTAATGAAAGACACTTAAAGACGCAACGCATATATATATTACTTTACATAAAGTAATGAAATCTTTAACGGTATCTTCAATTGCATTTGCCACAAGTAGAATTTGAAAAATTTTTAATACTGCATTCACTTGAGAAACGCATTTTGTGTTCTGTTCGTGACGTATTGGCTTCGTGATTTATGCAATTTACGAATGTATTTTGGTTTTCACATGCGAATTTTGTAAAAGTGATTTTACACTGTACATTATCGCCATTCACTTTTATCCATTGCAAGGTTTTGGCTCATGCATCGCGCAGGAATTGGTTATTGGCGTTTGAAAAGTTTTCTTTATTGCACCGACGAACTTTTTGGTGCTATGCCTTTAATATATATATATATATATATATATATATATATATATATATATATATATTATATATGCATATATATATATATATATACCTTATATATAGGGATATATATATATATATATATATATATATATATAGAGAGAGAGAGAGATCTCTCCCTAGATATATATATATATATATATATATAGATATATATATATATATATATATATATATATATATATATAGATATATATATATATATATATATTTATACACATATATATCTATATATATATATATTATATGATCTATATCTTATATATATATATATCTCTCTTCTATATATATATATTATGTATATATATATATCTATATATATATATATATGTATATATATACAGAGGGTATATATTTATACACATACATAGATATATATATATATATATATCTGTTATCTATCTCTCTCTCTCTATATATATTTATATATATATATATATATCTATATATATATCATATATATATATATATATTTATCAGACCATTTCTTCGATAGTGACCCCCCGAAATATTTAATAATAAAATCTAGATATTAGAAACGTATACTATAACGGGATATATATATATATATATATATATATATATACATATATATGTATTTATATAAATATCTATATATATATATATATATATATATGCATATATATATATATAGAGGATATGTATATATATATATATACATAGGTATATTTATTTTTATATATATATATATACATATATGTATATATATACATATATATTTATATATATATGTTTTTAGAAAAATACATATATATATATGTATATGTATATATATATATAGAGAGAATATGTATCTCTATCTCTCTCCTCTATCTCTATATATATATATCTATATATCTCTCTCTCTATATCTATATCTATATCTATCTCTATATATATATCTATATATCTTTATATATATAGGGATATATATACATAGGTATCCACATCTATATACATCTTTTTATATAGATATCTACATATATATGTCTCTATCTACATATCTCTTTCTAGTGACATCTGTTTTTATAAAAATCTCTCTATTCTCTGTCTCTGTCTCTCTCTCTCTCTCTCTCTCTCTCTCTCTCTCTCTCTCTCTCTCTCTCTCTCTCTCTCTCTCTCTCTCTCTCTCTCTCTCTCTCTCTCTCTCTCTCTCTCTCTCTCTCTCTCTCTCTCTCTATCTATCCTCTCTCTATATCTCTATATCTCTCTCTGCTGCTCCCTAAAATTTAATCAGACCATTTCTTCGATAGTGACAAACGAAATATTTAACAATTTAAAATGTCAGGAAATAAAATCTAGATATTAGAAACATATACTATAACGGGAGGGTATATAAGGGTTAAAACAGCATAACCTGGCATGTTTTCGCAAGTTGAAAGATATAGAATAGCAGTTCAAAAGGTTCGGGAACGGTTCCAGAGATCTCGGCGACGTCATTCATGACAGGTATCCACTGCGCCTGAGCGAATGAAATGAGTGATTTTTCGTAAGAAAGACGACATATCATTAATATAGTTTAGGACTTATTTGTCGACTTGACAGCAGATAGACTCACTGTAAACGCGCCCTTCTTCTCAGGGTACAAGCTACGATCCAGAGATTACCCTTCTCTCTTGATCCACTCCTGCGGCTGGCTTTGGCAGTTCCGCTTGACTTAGAAGCAAATTGATAGCCAATAAAAACGTCCAACAATATAACACCAAAAACACAG
The DNA here is from genome assembly GCA_034190875.2 of Urechis unicinctus. NCBI lineage: Eukaryota > Metazoa > Annelida > Polychaeta > Xenopneusta > Urechidae > Urechis > Urechis unicinctus. The sequence goes on along the minus strand of CM067350.1, from coordinate 7,603,272 downwards.
ACATGATTGATATCAAAATGGAAGGGGTTACCCATGAAAGCAGAATTGTATGCCCTTGCTTTGAAGTTCCGCCATTGGCAACAATGGCCCAGTGGCTCTGACAATTCCCACAAAGCCAAAACTACGGTAGAGTGGCAGGAATGTATTAAGGTAACACCCAAAGATCATCTGTCCAAGGCTGAAGTCTTTTAGGGAGGTAGGGAAATCTCTTAACACATCCCATGAATGATACTATTCCGTCAATATCCCTCATTTAATCGTCTTTGAACAGGACGCTCGTGCTCTTGATATTCATGTCACCATAACATGTAACGGTGCACCTGCAATCCGATAAAAGTAATTTATGTCTAACGCCTTGGACGCACCGATAAAAGTAATTTATGTCTACCACCTTGGACTCACCAATGCAAGTAATTTATGTCCACCGCCTTGGAACCACCGATAAAAGTAATTTATGTCTACAGCCTTGGACAAGGCTACTCTGTTTAGCGCTTGTCTATTTTAAATTAGCATGGGCGTAATTCGCCTGGATTCGTTGATCAAATTGTCATTCCGCTAGACGGACGCGCCGATTCAACACCACATACATCGCACTGCAGGGCGTCAAGCAACAGAAGCAAAGAGTTTACGCGATCATTTCATGAGGTAAAGAGCTATCAGACCATTCTGGTACTTGCATATTGCGGTTGCTTGAGGTTTTTTCGCTTTTGGGTCAACTGTAATTGTGGCTCAAGCGTTTTGTCACTTAAGGGAATGCATTAGGCCTATCAAGATAATAAGCATAGGGGCTTTATATAATTTTGCTGTGGCGCTTTTCGCTCTTGGCGCTTTACTGGTATGCACTGCGGAATGTATGCCCTTTGAATGACGTGGCAACGCCGTCTGTCCCAGTTCTAGTCTTTTGCAAGTACGGGCCCTTAATGCTACAAACCATAAAATCACAAACTTAACATTTCCGTATGGTCTATAAATGTGTTACATTTGAAACGGTAGCATCGAGATGGCTAAGTTGTGGGGTGTCGTGTGTTTTCGATTTGTTTCCTGTCATATATAGTTGTATTGTTCCAAAATATCTCTATTGTTAGCTGATATATGTGCTAGTGGGAGCGGCCCAGGTGTGTCGAGAGACTCTACTCGTAGGCATACACGCATTATCCTATTTAAGCTGACATTATATTGCCGTTGGTCTTTATATCGCTGATAACAACAAGAGTAATGATGCAACATTTTCCATGATATATGTCTCCGACAAGATCGTAAGGATTACATGCTTATACTTAGCATCATCCAGAGTAATGAAATCGACAAAAGTATTTTGGTTTCGACAGCAAGGTTTAGGTCATGGCAATCAGGCGGGTGGCTGTCATCGGGGCTGGAGTGAGTGGATTGGCGGCCATTAAGTCGTGTTTGGAGGAAGGTTTAGAACCTGTTGCTTTTGAACGAGATAGCGCCATAGGAGGTCTTTGGCACTACACTGACGAAAATGATCCTCAGAGAGTCTGCGTTTATGATGACGTCAAGTTGAACTCGACACAGATTTTGATGGTGTACAGTGACTTCCCACACCAAGACAAGACGGACCCATTATTTGTCGGCCACCGGTCATTTCTCAAATACCTCAACCAATACGCTGACCATTTTGATTTGAAGCGTCATATTCGGCTTGGCGTAGAAGTTGTAAACGTTGAGCCTTGTGAGGAACAGAATAATGAGGTCACGAAGTGGAGAGTTCAATGGGAGAAATGCGGTAGTGAAGACAGAAAGACAGAGGTGTTTGATGGAGTTATGGTTTGCACGGGCTTGGAAAGCACACCATATATACCATCTATCCCAGGTCTTGACGAATTCAAAGGCCCGGTTGTACCCAGTGGGTATTACAGGACACATGACCGATTCCGAGGGAAGAAAGTCCTTGTTGTTGGTGAGCAGTTATTGGATGATTACAATATCTCTACATATTATACGCACATTGAATATTTTGTTTGTACAAAATTATGACTGAACAATCAATAATGCGTTTCTGTTTCACATATTGCCATAGGATTGGGAAATTCTGGCGCTGAGCTTTCTTCATTCATAAGTAAAGCAGGATCGCAGGTACAGTCGTTTTATCCAGACGGCAATGTTGACTCAAAAGTACACATTTTCTTAAGTTTGCAATATTTGTATCCAGGTGTACCTTTCAACTAACCATGGTGCATGGCTGCTTCCAAGAATGTGGATGTTCAATCTGCCTTATGAATACTTCTTCTTCAACCGTTTCCTAGCTACTGTCCTGCCAGGATGGTTTTGGAATCCAATATTATCAGCATATTGCAGGAGCTATGCTGATAATGATGCTTTAGGAATCTTGCCGAATTACAAGTGTGTCAACCAATTATTACAATATTAAAGTGACTACGTTTGAATCAGCTTGATATAAACCAACAATCGCTTTGAAATTTAGTTTTTACAGTAAAGCACTGCGAAATAAATGACGATAAGTGTCCATATTGTGAGTGATATCAAGATTTATCAATATGTTATTAGCCTTGGCGACGTGATTGAGACCATTTGTGAAGACCTGAAGCATCGACTGGCTTATGGTCAGGTTAAGCTGAAACCTGGTGTTCTCAGCATCGGTCGTACTGATGTCCAATTCAAAGATAACACACGAGAGGAAATCGACGCCATTGTGTTGGCCACAGGTTGCTCGAAGAGCTTTCCGTTCCTCCCTCAAAACCTTCAGCCTTGGACAAAACACAACATTTTTGGGTGTTATCTGCATACCTTTCTGCCTAACCCACACTACCGTAGTCTTGGATTTATTGGAATAACCAAGGCTACTGGCCCTCTGGTGCCTTTTGGAGAACTTCAGGCACGGGCGTTTACTGCGGCATTAGCAGGTACAAAATGGACAATTTTTAATCAATGATTCTATTTTAATCCATTATACTTCTTTCTTATCCGTTTGAATTTTGAAATCTTTTGAATTCGATTCATGGAAAAATATTCATGACCTCAGCGGATTCATAATGACGTTTTATAACAGCTGACAGTTTGATTGTGGAAATAGGTCGAGTTAAGCAGCCTTCTCCCGACGTCATGACGAAATGGATCACCCAGGAGACTTGGACCCTCGATCCCACTTGGTACGCAGATAAAATCAGCGCTTTTACCACGGTAAGTGTTACTGTACTGCATTATTAATAAGTGATATGTCAAATGCAACCATTGAACCTGAATGTGTAGGGCAACTTTGTCACCATGATGCTATTCGATGATGCTTCACTTATTGACAGGTGCAATGGCAGCCAGCTTTGGACGAACTTGCAAGATTTATAGGGGCCTATCCAGAGCCTTTCAAGCAGCTATTTTGCGACTTCCAGCTTGGAAAAACATTGTACCTGAACATGCCAGTCCCTGCTGCCTATCGTCTGAAAGGCCCTCACAAATGGTCCGGCGCTCGGGAGACTGTGATCCGCTCTGATCAAAACCTACACAGGCTCATGTCATCTATGTACGGCGAAAAGCGCTACCTGAACATCGTCATGTGGGACGGGTTCAAGTTGGCCGTCGTTTGTATCTGTGGCATCTTTGGCATGGTCATTTTGTTGGTTGTTGCATTGAGAATGTTCGTATAGATAACGGTTGGTATGAGGAACGTCAAATGTAAAGAGGCAATTCTAATAGAGCAATATATATATATATATATATACATATATTTATATATTTATATATATATATATATAAATTTATATATTTATATATATATATATATATATATATATATAAATTTACATATATATATACATATATATTTATATATACATATGTATATATATATATATTAATATATATATATATATATATATTTTTATATATATATATATATATATATATATATATATATGATGTCTATATATGTCTCTATCTGTATATATATATATATATATATATATATATATCTATATATAGTGACCCCTCTCTATATCTATCTATATCTGTATATCTCTATATATAGTGATATATCTATATCTATATATATATCTATATATATATATATATATATATATATATATCTATATATATATATATATATATATAGTGACAATTACAACCATTCGAGGACTACAACCATTCGTGGACAAATTTTTATAATACATTTTTGCTATCATTAATTATCAATTATGTATTCGACATATTTAAATTGATACAATGAAATAGTTTTATGTGAATTAAAATCTTTTTGTCACTTTGTATTCCTGGTATATACTTTTGGTCCTCGAAAGGTCGTCCAAGAAAGGTCAAGACACTAAATTATACGTATAATTCTAAACGTTCGTGCCCATATGCATTTTCGAACATTTGCCGAATACGGAAATTTTTAAATCATTTTTGATCATCATGGATTAGAAACATAGTATTTGTTGTAGATATGATCATTATGAACCATTGGTAGCATTTCACGATCTAATTCCATGTTATAGATCGATGAATAAGAAGAAAAATAAAGATTTCGGAAATGAAATTTTAAAAAGAATCAAATATTGTAATTTTTAAAATAAACACATGATTAAAAATTATTTCGGCAATTTGGGTCGAAGTATATATGTTTGTATGGAATATATATTGAGGTTTGCGGGTTATGTCAACGAATGGTTAGTTGTTAAAATTTTATTTCGCTATTATAATCAAGATCCAAAGAAATCACCAGTGAAAAATTATTTTTGTACGTTACTAACATTAGAATGGTCAAACCAAAATATTTTCAATTATTTTTAAACAATAGTGCAGTGACTTTATGTGGACATATTGGTATATCCTTTCGTGGACCCAAGTCTACTTAAGCGGCTGAAAGATCATAACGATCATTATATAATCAAAACAAAGGACCTGATAAAATGTTATTTGTACTATTTTCTCAACGAATATAACCTAATGACGTGACAATGAACTATTGTGAAGTGCTTTAGGTCATGTTTGTGAGTATCAACCTTGCACTGGTGCGAAAATTTATGTTAAAATACCCCTGGGCGAATGTATGAAAACTGTATCACTTAAATATCGCTCACTCTTGTACGGCTTTTCACATCATAACGTCCAGCATGCCAGCTAAAAAAGATGCCTTGACCTCATCTGACTTTGCTATATTTCTCGTGGAAGCACTCACGATCAAAACCGTGATTGAAAAACTCCAAGAAGCATTGAACATTGACAAAATGGTTGACCGCATTACCACACAGTTTGAAAATAAACTTGGTAAGCTGGAAAAGCTCCTTGAAACCAAGGATAACCATATCAGTCAGCTCAACAAAAAAATATCTGAACTTGAAGCGAAAGTAGATGACCAGGAGCAATACAGCCGAAGGTGCTCAGTACGTATTGATGGCATCAGAGAAGTGCAAAATGAGAATGTTGATCAGAGAGTGGAAGAGGTACTGAAAGCCCTTGACCTTGATGTAGTACCCAACCGTTCTCATCGAGTAGGACTCAAAAAACAGGAGAGGCCCAGACAAATAATTGTCCAACTTGCCTGTTATAAGGATAAAGAGAAAGTAATGAAAAAGAGAAAAAAGTCCGAGCTGGAGTTCTCAAAATACTTCATCAACGAAGACCTAACCAGACTGCGTACTGAACTCTACTACCATGCAAGGGGAAAAGAAGGCTAGAAAACTTGCTGATGTTTGGACTCATAACGGAAATGTCATTGGAAAAGACTCCAAAAATAAGATCATCCATATACGCAACTTGTCAGACTTGGAAAAAATTGAATGACTGACCTAGCATGTTCACACTCATATGATACCAGAATCTCTATCTCTTTTGTTTACTGTTATCTTAAATTTTGAATGTCCTTTCAAATTAATGTTGATGATAAAAAACTGGCTGGAGGATATAGTCCCTGATGATAATGTGCTTAATGAACAACTAACTGAATGTGATTATCTTGATGTAGATAGTTTTAAAACCAAATCTTTTCACGTTAAAGAAGCTCTTTCCTTGTTTCATGTGACTACAAGAAGTATTACAAAACACTATGATAATCTAACTGAATATTTGTCTGTACTTAATCACAAGTTCTCTGTGCTTGGTATCACTGAAACTTGGCTGAATGATGTGAACAAACACTTGTATGATATTCCTCAATATAGTTCTGTTCATGCTACGAGACAATCAAATTGGTGGTGGGGTGTCATTATACATCTCTAATGATATTAAATATATTTGTAGAAATGATCTAAATGTGTGCAAACTGCTGAGTTCTTAGATTTTATGTACTCTCAGTCTTTTGTACCTTTGACAGACAAACCTACAAGGGTGACACATAGCACAGCCACCTTAATTGACAACATTTTTTGCAACAATGGCTCAATTAATAAACATATAAAAGGTATTTTATGTCTTAGAAAGTAATAATGCTCAGAATGCTTATTAACAATTTATTGATGCAGTACAAACTTTCTGGAAGGAGGCATTTCCTTATAAGGAAATGAAAACTAGGCGTGGAAAATATAAGCCTTGAATGACTAATGGTATTTGTAGGTCTATTAATGTGAAAAACAAGTTGTATATGATGTATTTGAAGAAATCAACCTTTTACAATCAGACTAGGTACAAACGATATAGGAACAAACTTAATCATTTGATTACATTGGCTAAAAAATCATATTATCAAGAAATGCTTGAGAAAAATAAATCAAATGCCAGACAAACTTGGAAAGTTTTAAAGGAAATTATTGGTGTTGAACCTATAAAACCAATTAGAAAGGAATTTGTATTGAATGGTGATGTAACAAGTGATTCTAAATTAATTGCTCACAATTTTTATGAGTAGTTTACTAATGTTGGACCAAAGTTATGCGACAAGATCCCAAACGTAGACAATAACATTTTTGAGTATTTACAAACTTGTTGTTCACAGTCCTGTTACTACTTATAAACTTGAATGTGTCATTATTAGTTTGAAAAACAGTAGTCCAGGTTGGGATGACATCAATCCAAATATAATTAGACAAACTTACCGTGGTTTCCTTGAACCCCTTTGTCATGTGATTAATTTATCATTTGCTCAAGGTATTGTGCCTTATGAACTAAAATTGGCTGTTGTTGTGCTAATTCACAAGAAAGATAGTGTAACCCAACTAGAAAATTATAGACCTATTTCACTACTCTCTGTTCTCTAAGATATTTGAAAAATTAATGTTCAATAGATTTATCAATTATCTTGATGAATATGGTATTTTGTCATCCAACCAGTTTGGATTTAGAAAAGGCTATTCTACAAAGTAGCAGTTGTAAAATTTATTGATAAAATGATGAATTCATTGGATAAAGGTGAACATGTTATAGGTGTGTTTCTGGATTTCGCCAAAGCTTTTGATACTGTAAACCATGATATTCTTATTTCAAAGTTAAAATGTTATGGTATTAGAGTTAAGCCACTGGTTTATAAGTTATCTGAAATATAGAAATCAGTGTGTAAAGTATTATGGAATTCTCTCAGAAACAAAAAATATAACTTGTGGGGTTCCCCAGGGTTCTGTCCTGGGACCCATACTTTTTCTACTATAAATTAATGATTTATGTCAAGTATCTGATAGAATGTTTCAAATTATGTTTGCTGATGATACAAATTTATTCATGGTGGGAAAAGATGCTAACAAAATTGAATATGAATTTAACATTGAGCTTAAGAAAGTTGTTAATTGGTTACATGTAAACCGCCTAACATAGAATGTAAAAAAGACAAAAACCATGACCTTTTCATGTAATAGAAATATCAGAAATAGAATCAACAAAATAGTTATTGATGATACTATACTTGATACTGTGAACACAATAGGTTATCTCGGTGTTGTTATAGACAATCAACTGTCATGGTCTAGGCATATAAAATTAATCTCAAATAAAGCATCGAAAAATATTGGTATTCTCAAAAAGGTTAGAAATAAATTAAACCGAGAGACTCTTATCAATATGTATTATACATTTATCGATCCGTATTTGACCTATTTTAATCTAATCTGGGGAAATGCAGCTCATAAATATTTAATGAGGTTACATCTACTACAAAAGCATGCTGTAAGAATCATATGTAATGCAGAATTCAGAGCACATTCTAAAATCCTAAATATATTTAATCTACACACAATAAGATGTTGTTTATTTATGTTCAAGTATAGATTAAACTTGTTGCCTGAAACTTTATCTAATATTTTCAGAACCAAAGATACTGTACATGGTTATCACACTAGGCAATTATCAGGATATAGACTTCCTTGTTGTCATACAACATTGAAGCAAAAATCGCTAACTTATATGGCCCAATAATTCTGGAATGAAATTGTCATTTTACATAATATTGAAATCAATAAGAGCTGTCATATATTTAAGGAATAATTATTCCTGTACATTATATCCTCCATTCAATAGCAATACATCTATATATTTATGTGACATTATATCATTGAATAAGTATATATACACTTTATATATTTTTTTTCTTGCTTTTATCTGTTAGTTACTTCTGTCATTAAGTGTAGTTAATCAAGGAAACTGAAAAAACAGTTTACTGTTCCAGTTTCTATTTGTCTCAATACACTTCATGTTAAATCTGCAAACTGTTGTTGTTGTATTTGTATTATTTGAGACAATAAACCATTATTAAAGGTTGGCGGTTTGTCCACTAAAGGTCGCATTCGTGCTGATATATATATATATATATATATATATATATATATATATATATATATATATATATATATATATATAGATATATAGATATATATAGAGAAATATATATATGTATATATATATATATATAGATACATATATATATATATAGATATATATATATATATATATGCTTATATATATATATATATATATATATATATACTATATATATATGTATATATATATATATATATTATATATATATATATATTACATTTTTAACATACATACATATATATATATATATATATATATATATCTCTATATATATCTCTATATATATATATATATATATATATATATACTTATATGTATATATATATAAAAAATATATATTTATATATATAGTTGCGACTACAACCATTCTTAGACTCCAACCATTCGAGTAAAAAATTTTCAATACATCTGTACTATCATTTATTATTAATCATTAATTCGGCTTTTTGTCATTGATATAAAGAAAAATTTTAATAGAAATAAAAATCTTTTAGTCACTTATTATTCCTGGTATATAATTTCGGTCTTCTGACGGTCGTCCATGAATGGGCAAGATACATATTTATATGTAGAAATCCCAAATTACGTACCCATGTATTTGCGTATATTTGGGTAATACCGAAATTGTGAAAAGATATTTTTTATTCATTATCGATTAGAAAAATAATATTTGCTGTATATATTTTCATTAGGAACCATCGGTAGCGTTTCGCGATCTAATTCACTGTTGTAGTAGACGAATAATGAGAATAGATATATAATATATATATATATATATATATATATATATATATATATATATATATATATATATATATATATATATATTTATATACATATATATATATATATATATATATATATATATATGCATATATATATATATATAAAAATATATATATATATATATCTGTATATAAATATATATAAAATATACGTATATGTGTATATCTATAAATATATATATATATATACATGTGTATGTTTATATCGATATATATATATATGCATATATATATATATACATATATATATATGTATATATATATATATATACATATATATATATATATATATACATATATATATATATATCTATATATATATATATATATATATATATATATATATATATATATATATATATATATATATATATATATATATGCATATATATAGATGTTTTTGTATACGCGATACTTTGACGAAGGTATTGTTGTGGATAAACATGCTTTTGCAATGTCTCTGTTTGCAGGATAAATTGCCATTTACTATCGTTATAATGTCTACTGGTTGTGTAAACGATATGGCCATTGTTTCCGCGTCAAATGACATAAACGTGGCAAAAGGTTAAATGGATATCTAGTTTATTTTGGTGCTAACACTTAAGTTTTCATTTTTTTCTTCATTTTGCGTGCAGCACATGAATTGCATTCTACAAAAGTTCATGAAATTAATTTCTCTCATATTGTGGTGCTTTTCGTGTTTTCTTAATGTTCTCGGTCGGGTAAGGTAGCTGTGCTTTCCATGTACATTATGTCCAGTTTCATGCATTTGAAATACTTGAGTGCGTGGGAAATATCCTGCTAGGACGATTAATCACTGCTATCTTAGGTATAGTCGAAAGCCAGAGCGCGTGGGAGTTACCCTGATAATTAGTAGCGATTTAATTCCTTTGAATAGCAGTTCAATTATTCGGAAAATCGAGCAGCGTACTTTTTGCTAAGCAAGACACTAAAACCTGTGAAATCGCAAACAAAAAATGGCAAAACAATATTTTCTGAGAAACAGAAGTATGGATATGTGCGTTATGTTTGTAAATATTATGGCTCCAATAACAGCAGATCAACTGGAAGTTGTAATTTGAAAGATGTTTCATCCTTCGTTTGACGTCCCTTTCCTTTGGTAGGTTGGGAAGGCCGTTTATTTTAAAGAATTCGATGTGACACCCAGTATTGACAGTGACTTCAGGAAAACAATACCTTTGATGTTGTTGGCAGCTCCTACAAAAATGTCTGCAGTGCTGCTTGCCAGTTAACCCTACAAGACGGCTGAGTTGATGTCTTACTCTGTTTGAAAACAAAGCTGTGTTATAAATTTTGAGATCCATTCAGACTACTACCAAACACCAAACATACCCCAGTGGTGGCTTTTTAGAATGCAATTATGTTCACGGACAATTTTATCCCTTTGTGGCGGGGGATTTCATCCATTGTTATTAGTTATAGTTCGATAAATTTGGAAGCGTAGTAAGACCACGTACATCGCGGATGCTCAGAATGACGCGATCCATCGACGACTATGGCTTCCTGCGTCTGAACTCGATAAGATACTGCAGATCGTATTCAAAGTGCTTCAACGTGCTTCGTATGCTTAGCAGGGAGGCAATGCAGATGAGGCGGCGGGAAATCACGCGACAAAATATTTTCCATAATGGCGGACATTGCATCGCGATTTTTCGGAAATGATATATAGATGGCATTTCTTAAAGAATATCACCGATGGGGGGTAAGCTTTTCGGTGCGCTGTGACTAGTTTATGTACAAGCGCTTGATATATGTTGTTTTCTAGATGCGTAATCCAGCACTTAAACAAACGCATGTTTTTTTGTGCGCCCAAAATATCGGAGCAGAACGGTAAATATTTATATTACCGTTCGACCGGAGTTACTTGCCAGTTTATCTAAAGATGGTTGTCCTAGAACACAACCATGAAGTCACTCCAGAAGTGTTTTTATCTTACCTTGAGGTCAGGAAACAACTGCAATACTTCCTTTGGACTTGGAGTCGCGTACAAAAAACCGGGTTTATCGCATCTTCCGGCTAGTATGCTACAAAACAATGCCGTAGGGAATTCGTAACGTGCCTACAACATTTCAATCCCTTTTGGATATTCTCCCGAGAGGTGTTCAATACAAATATGTGGCCGCGTACATCGATGACGTGATAATCTACTCATCCACCTTCGAACTTCATCTCGAGCATATCAAAGAGGTGCTAGAACGCATTTGTAAAGCTAAGCTAAAATTACACCAGGGCAAGTGTTTATTTGCCCGTTGATTTTCTGGGACACACTTTGAGCCTTGAAGGTGTATTTCCTAACGCAAATAAGGTCAAGGCAATTAAAATGCATCAAGTCGCTAAGAAGCTAAAACAAGTCAGAGAGTTTTTTGGGCTTTAGTGGATTTTATAGGCAAGTTAGAGATGTATACACAGCTTACTAAAGAACTGAGAGACAATAATATCTATAGACAAATTGGTATAAATCAACCGCGCTTGACGATTTTGACATGACTTCTAGTAAAGTGATCGAAGCTAGAGAGTGTTTAATTGATCGTCAGTTAACCACGTTTGTGTCTGAAGATGAGCAATTATAAATATTGGTTAACAGCAAGTTTACTGTCAGTAAAGGTTGAATCATTAAAGCGATACATGTGTAGAATGTGACAAATGACAGAGCGTTGCTGAGACCCAGCAACCATATAGACCCAAGTCACCTGATCAGTGTGAACAAAGAACCCTGAGGCTATGGAGTTATCCTCTGTGTCAATGTGGATTTGTTACAAATGAGATTTTGACCCAACACTTGAAATATCACTGTGAATATAAGCTCTACATTCACAATCAAAAATCAAGAAAAACAGCAGACACAGCGAAGCAGAGGAATGTTGCCCCCGACTTGAATGAAGGCTTAACTTCCACGTTAGAAGAACCCCACTACCCCCGTGTGTGTGCGATACCATGTGAATAACTGGGTCTGAAATTAGTTCGTCACGCGATCATGAAAACCCCCTAACATCAGCTCGATCAGGGGCATAAATAAGCAAACACCGACAGATTGTTTTCCATTCGGGATGGCGGAGGAGAACAGCAAGGAGTGTGATTACGTTGATGGACTATTGTATACCAGTCGTCGTTTGGGTAGATTTCAAATCACACAGTGGTTTAGTCACCCAGAACATTTGACTTATGATTTACAAATTCGCGCCCGAAGGAACGGACAACAAATAAACTTACCCACAGCCGCCTTTTTCAGAAGTGGGACGGCTCTTATTTCACCGTATTTTGCCGTATCGTTGATTGACGTTGAAGCCGACCAATCAGAGGTTGATGTGAAAGTCATGCTGTGTGATGATGCGATTGTCCGAGTGAAAGCCTCACTCCACGGGATTGAAATTAATCATGGCAGCGTGACCATGATAGTTTCAATTGGTGGCAGCTAATAAAATCTTATGAAGAATTAAGAGACAAAGGAGGGGTGACCTTAGATCGTCTGATGGGTGGGATATGATAATAAGCCTATCAACAAGTTTAATGAAACCGATGTTATCTGACAGCCAAAGAACCATGCAACGACTCATGTAACTTTATTATGGCGCGTATCGTGTAAGCAACGCAATTTGACTGAACCATGCCTTTTGCTCTCTAGAGAATATCAGCGTAACATGTTAGCTTTTTGTTTGACCGCCGAACACTGGGCTGAAGTCTTAATGGAGAACCGAAGGACTGTGAGTATAACCAAATTATCAGGCGCATGAATATACATAATTGGTGTTTAATGAAAGTGATACTATGCTTTAGTTGAATTTCTTTTTGAGTTCTACTTATCATGACACCCAAGGCATAGCACACAGCACCTATCTATAAAAAGAGCGCAAAACTGTGAATGATAACTTAGTATGAGAATGGATCGAACCTTAAAATAACTCTTTACCTGCGTGATGGTCGGTCCGACGGGATGTTGAAAAACTTACTTTGTGAGTGAGTTAATTAAAGGTAGTCGCATTGAGCCATCACCTGACCAAATCGTGTGCTGTTTCGTAGAGTGGCAAACAATGAACACTCAACTACCTCATGTGGAATTTGTAGAGGGGTGGAATTTTGAGACAGATCCTCAACAAAGAACCTGGTTGATCATGGACGATTTGATGCAAGAAACTGACGAATGCTTAACTCGACTATTGACCAAATAGAGTCACCATGGCAATCTTAGCGTGTTGTATTTAGTACAAAATTTATTTGGAAATAATAAAGACATCGAACAATTAGTTTGAATGCTCATTATTTAGTTGTATTTAAGAACCATCGGGACGCTTCGCAAATCATGCATTTAGCCAAACAAATGTACCCTTAAACCATAAAGTATGTACAAGAAGCCTTTTCGGAAGAACTCGAAGGTTGTCAAAGGATATGCTCAGTTAGATCATGGCACTGGTACACCCCCAATCCTGACCCTATGTCAAAAGTGAATTAGACAATTTCAATTCCCCCAACTCAAAGCAACCTGGTAGCTGCTTTAGGTTGGGGTCCAGTTGAATTCCATATCAGCGGTTCAGGGGATGATTATATCGATCTGAACTACACGTATTTACAAGTGAATTGCAAAGTGATGAAAAAGGATGGGGAGGTCTTGGAAGCTGATAGTGCTGTAGCACCCGTTAACCTATGGTCACACTCACTCTTATCCCTAGTTGAAACTCGTTTCCTCGTCCACCAACACCTATTCGTATCGCGCTTATATGGAAACGCTATAGAGCTATGTTTCAGAAACCATAAAACTCTCAGTTAACAGCTAGTTTATGGTACAAAGTCTCCCCAAAATAAATGGACGCCGTGGATGGTACTCACAACTAGAAAGGAACGAGCTCAAGAGAGTCGCATCATGGATATGATGGGGAAATTACATTTAGATTTATTTTGTCCAGAACGCTATAGATTAAACGGCGTTGATTTGAAGTTGCGATTATAACGCAGCAGTGACACCTTTGCACTTATGGCAAATACTACAGATGGATTTTCCCCTAAAATAGTCCTGCAATCCGTGATCTTATTTGTACGCAAAATAACGCTCTGTACATTGACAGGCAACAAGTACCTGCTTAACCCTTACAACCAGATTTCAATCACCATATATACACCCAAAGTTATGCTAATTTATTCATTAGCACCGGGCAACTCTATCAAGACGAAGGCAATGGCATAAGTTAGAGAGATTATCCAAATGGCTATACACTATTCTGACCCCCGACCTGGCTGACAGCAGCTCTCATTTTATTTTTTTGAAACACGGAAACGTGCCTTTTTTTAAATGCGTTTTGGTACGGCCCTAGAACGTACCATTAATGCCATTGTATACGCCGAATTCGAAAATATGATTCAAATTGACCAAAACCATAACGTTCTGTTTGAGTAATATGATTCAAATTTTATTCTTAGTTTCTTACACAACATTTAATCATCAATTTCTTACATAGCGCACATCCATTGATTACATAATAGCTTAGCTTCAATTTATTACATAATAACTCAGATTTCTTAACTTATCACATATCTAATGGTTTACTGCTTACAGCATCTGCACTTATAATTCTTTTGGGATAAAAATAACCAACATCCTGTGATTGTAACAGACCAATATTCCAGGTATATTATTGACTGGCCTAGTTCTGATGTGCAAGCAAACACCATGGCTAAGAAACTGTATGATAAAGTAACATGTGTCTAAGGTGCTCCAAAGCGTTTGCATAGTAATAATGGTACAGCATTCATAGGTGCTATATATACAAAATTTGTGCCTTTTTAAGATCAAACAAAGCTTCAGCACAGCATACCGTGCACAAGCTCAAGGAGAAGTAGAACGATTTAATCATTCTATTGTAACATAGACCTTATTTAGTGGTTGAGTATTGAACTCCCACGACGGCTGTTTTGCAACGAATGCCTGACTCGAAATATCCCCAAAACCGTCAATGTTATTAGATTGAAGAAGGGGCATGTAGGTGCCGAGGTAAATGATTGGGATCCCTTGCCGATGGATGACGATGGTGAATTGTCTGAAGACGATATACCAACCACCACTTTTGAGGATGTTCATAACTCGCATGACACCGTTGACAATTCAGCTGATGAAACAGGCGATGATACTGAGCAGGCCTCAACTACCAGAAACGCTAGCAGACTAAGCGGTCGAATCTGTGTTAAATGGGCACCAAGAAGCGTCTATAAATACTCCTCTTACTCTTGCACAGACGGTGGTAAAAAAACCCATCAATATTAGCTCCAACGGAGAAGAAAAGGCACGTATATCGCGTCTCACCAGTCGAATAGCATCGTAGTACCAACCAAATTAAGTATCGATGTGTGTTTGATGAAGACCACTAACAAGTTGGGTGCTAGATTTCTGTCTCAAAATTGCTCTCCATTACATTTTTACACTTTAATAGAAATGCCGTATTTGTATTATGACCATGTTCACAATAACAATATCCAGCAATTGTGACGGTGCACATTTTAAATCCAGTGCAACTAAGGCATGCAATTTAAATACCCAGCTGTGGTAACTATTTAGGGACTGATGAAATTCTCTTCTTTGAGTATATATGTCCATAAAAAGAAGTTCAACAGATGCCATGTACTTGCTATTATCTCTAACCGCACCAGACACAACTGGCCAAATATTTATTCATCAAGCGGACTAGCGTAATTTATACCATACTCTTATCAGAAGAACACTATAGCTTATTGATTCGATTTTATTAATCTTTTGTCCTTTACGATGAGGTTACAAAAGGTTGTTTATTATCTAACTGATGCCATCCCCATTCTCTTGTAACGCTGACTATCCAATCCGATGGCTCAGATTTCTTTAATTAGGCGTCTTGCTGAGGGACACTTGTAAGCAGGATTCCTTTTAACTAGGTGGCGGCCAGTGTATAACAAAATGCCTTTTGTTGGCCCTGGGACCGGTCGCTGTCATCGGTTACAGGCAAAATAACCTGCCTACTTACGCACACAACAAGCAATCACTGTATGCTTGCCCAGTAGTGGTCACTCCACTTAATCGTTATAAGGGGATAAATAAAAACGTATCAGTAGTTCTGCTGCCCACGCTACGAAATCTCATATTTATTGATCCTTCACACAACTTTTGTTACTGCTACATAGTAAGTTAAACGATGTTGTTGTTGTATCTTTCATTGTGTGGTATTGTTATCACAGTCAATTTATAACACTTTAGTAGATAAACATTTATTAGCATTGCTGCATTGTCTTAAGTGTGAGACTGGTTATTTGTTTTTTTATCAACAAGTTATTTTGACCAGCGAATACCTGAGAGCATAATCAGTATATATACGGGACGCTTTCATGTTCTATATTAACAACAACCAAGGTTTATTTTCGTTAGCAAATGCCGACTAGCTCGCGTTTTTAGTGAATTAGCAAAACATTTACCGCATGTGTTGTCCACCTTGCTCATCACAACTTACACACAATTTATTCATTTCCTAACACAGCATCATGCTTATCCAAACAATCTTCACATGCATGGCATGCGCTGTCTTATGCATCATACAGGTTGAAGTCTTCTTCCACGAAGATCCAGTATTAAGACCGTATCGCTGCGTCCTCTTCGTTCCCAACTACACTTCGAAAAGCACAACAGATAATTACACAAAATTACGCTGGCTACTCTTTAGCCCATATGGATACTTTGTACTACTATTATCACCATTTAGCGTTATTCCTTTATACGGAGTCGCCCGTTATTATTCATGTACAGGCTTCCTTTTCTAGAGAGGATGACATTTCAACTTGTATACTCTTTCTACATTTCCTATTCCAATTCAAACAAATGATGTTAATGCTAAAATAGGGTACCAGACTATAACGGATCTTCCTCCTTATTTTGCGGTAGACAAGACAGGTAATGTTTATACGGAAATGGAATTGGGCAAGTTTATGTATTGCTATGGACAGAACATCGTAAACAGACCTAACTTTACTTGTTCGGTTGTCCTATATTTCCAGCAAGGTAGTGAATACCTTAATGTCTGTAAGACTAAGATATTCTCAACTTTTCCCAGCCTGACTTTGTTTTGCCTCTAGGTAAAGGTTATTACCGCGTTTCTGTACCGTGCGGATGAACTCTGCATGTTGCAAATCTTATGGTCTCGCCCCCATTGTCAGACTGTAATGAGAATTTGAGTGTAGTTAATATTATGCATCCCATTAATTATGCGATGTACCTCCAAACCACTTCAATAGTTTTAAACTTTCAAAGGAATCTCTTATTCTCGACTTCCCTAACTAGACCAATATTTCAAATACGTCAAAAGAGTCTGTATTGGATTAAGTAAAAGTGTACTCAGCTATTAATGAGGCCAGAGAAACGTATGAAAAACCACAAGTTCAAATGGATACAGAGGTTACCTTTCTTCCATTCGTGGAAGACAAAACCTATTGGCCATCTCTGTCATTTGTGTTATATCAGCATTTGCAATCCTGATTTTCTTACTCATATTATCAGTGAAGGTCAAACATATGTCCAAGATTTTGACCGCAAAATACATACAACCGCATCAACACGAGCTCCCAAAACGGCTGCCAACATTATTACGACAACAATGTCGACCACCCCTACCGCTATGCATATACCCATGGGCAATATGACTACCCTGCACTACGTTGCAACTCTGTATCATTTTATATAAAATACTGCTGGTGCTCTCAAACGTTATGTTGGCAAAGAGCAAAATATTTCAAAATTAGCTGCTTCAGCAATGCCATTTTAATCATCATGCGCATCCTTATTCCACATATTCCTAATCATGCACTGTCATGAGATATAACTAAAAAAATGTAACAGTAGTCCAATACGCCAGTCCTAAGCCATAATAATTTCTTTGCCTCTTCCATCTTAAAAATACTAATTAACCCTCATTTCAATTGTACCACACACGAAAGCCTGTGCTGTTGGCTTTGCTTTGGCCTGTCCAGCATTTGCACCAATATTCATATTTATTTTTTAAACCTGGATGCCATTTGCGCCGTGTCGATCTCACAAATATAAAGGTGGCCTACTGTTATTTTCATACACATGTGCCTTGTATTCACTTTTTCCGATTGAATATATATATATGCTAATGTATGTATGTGTATGTGTGTGAATATATAAATACATATGTTATATAATATTTAGTTAAGGTATAATATTTCATGTATTCTTTTACCTGTAAGCAATGCCTAACGGATAAGATTTATTTCATGTTATAATATTGTTTTTGTTAAATACTTCATACTTTACGTGCATATATAGTCGTGGTCAACCGATATATTGTCTATTATAAGACTCTTCAAAGTCATTGATTAAACAAATGTTGCATGATGTAGTGATAATGTACCTCATTTTTATGTTTTTATACGTTATATTGTTTATACTACAAGGAAACTAATTCAACGATTTACGGAATTTACTTTTAAAATTTAAAATCTCCCTCTCTAAATTATTATACTTCAACTTCCCCACATAATATTTGCTATTGTTATTTCATTTGTAGGTAATTGCACAAATATCTATTGTTATTATTGCCATATTTTGCTTGTATATGTTCTTCTTCAATCGTGTTTCTTCTTCAGTATTAGTGTCAATTCGAATTAATTGTGGAGGACTATCCTAGGTCAAAACACACACACACACACACACACACATACATACATACATACATACATACATACATACATACATACATACATACATACACACAAATACACACACATACACACACACACACACATACACACGCACACACACACACACACACACACGTACCAACTTGATGAAAAACATCTTGCTGCCTTTTGAAAACCCATTTGCCAGGAAGCCAGAGTAAATCTTTAACCGAAAGATTACAAAGGTCGAAATGCCCATGGAGGGTATTCCCACCAAGCTGTTTGCCGAGGACATGTGAGCCTACCAGCAGTGGGATGAGGCGAAGATGGCTTTTGCAGCAACGAGTGAACTAGACCTAATCGTGGCAATGACTGAAAAAAACCTGGCATTGGCTGACGTGTCGCTTAGGACAGTTTCTTACCATTAAATATGCCCTGTGGCAGGACATGAGGACGAGTGACGACAACCAGCTCCATGGCAGTGGCCGATGCGTGGAGAACGAGTCTGAGGATGTAACCATCTCCTCAAGATTCTATTAAGGCAAAAAAGGTTGTACAGAATCACAAAGAACAAAAGCTTGCCTCTGGTGTTGGCCTACGATACCTCTATCAGCCTGCTGAGCTGGAGCAGGGCTGCCATCATGCCACCGACCCTGTCTGGTCACTCAATGTCTACTGGCTTTGATGCTCTGTCAATAAGCCTGTGCTCTACTATTTCTTAGATGGACCATCTCCGTGGCTTTGTAAAGATGGATCTGCTTGCGGTGCCACCTGAGATCCAGCTACCCCCAGATGATGTTCACAACTAGACAATTTGACATAATAGACACAATAATGGTGGTATTTGCAAACACGTGCCCTTGGATAAAACTAGGGACAAGGGACCCATGTAACAAACCACGTACACAAGAATTCTTTAATATACGCAGGCATGATATTCATTTATCTATTCTTGTTCTGTTCGTGGCGTAATTAATAAAGTAAAATGATGCGCCTGTCTGAACCGTTTTGGGCCGAATTATTTCTCCAATCATGCTTAACTGACACTTACAGGCTTAAGCTGTATTGCCCTTGTTCGAGGTGTCGACGAAGTTGTGTATACTGGTCGCTGGATGCTTGATTTGCCATTGACATCCATCGATAGATATGTACCTACATAAATTAAACGTGCTAATTAAATAATTCAAGCGATCAGTGCATCATTCAAACGAAACAAAAGACACAACTGTTACAGTGGTGTTGAATCGGCACGTCCGTCTAGCAGAAAGAAAATATGATCAACGTATGTAGGCGAACTACGCCCGTGCTACTTTAAAAGAGATACCACGTTGGGAGGACATTTTTCCCCCAGACCCGCCTGTTGGTATATATATATATATATATATATATATATATATAGATATATATAGATAGATATATATATATATATAGATATATATATATATATATATATATATATATATATATATATATATATATATATATATATATATCTATATATCTATATATATATATATATATCTATATCTATATATATCTCTCTATATATATATATGTATATATATATATATATATATTTTATTTATATATATATGTACATCTTCAACGGGCACTCATTTCCAAAATTTGTTCTTTTATTGGATTGTATCACAGCTAATATGTCTTTTACATGACACAATACATACAATAATCATCGTGTAAAGGTAATTTAAAATGAAACAGCTACGAGTGAATTTGCTTATATTGCTATATCTGCCACAGATGATATAGGATGGATTATACTATGACTTGTATAGACAACGGACTAACATTACCATCAACGTTTATTATGTCAGCCAAATAATGAAACCACATCTCGTTTCATAGATTACATAATTCCAATCCCATTTAACCTAGTTGATAGAGTAAATTGTCGCTGCAATATATTGCGATAAACCCTTGCATCGACGCCATGTCAAAATCAGAAGCATTTGTCGCATAATGCCTCGCCTATTGAAATTGCGCCTTTGACATAGCCAACCGAATTGACGAGAACTAATGTGGACTGGATCACATAGAGTCATTTGTCTTTATCAGCTAGTACTGTGGATGCAATATGCAGCTTGCGAGTTCACTGATGTGCAAGGCGAATAGGACGAGGAATTTGTTCGATGAATGTGCACAGTGGACCGCACTCGTCGCAGCTAATTTAATTTGTGTGTTGCAGATGAAAGGTATTTCGAGTAGCTAATGAGCTTATTATAAAGAGAAAATACAGTTAACCGTATAAGGTTCTAACTGCATTGCCAGAACAACCTTTTAGATAATGATTGTATTTGGTGGAAGTTGTCTTGTATCTGTCTTAAAATATATATAATATATAGCAATTTCATTTAGATTAATTGTTGCGGTCAGCTACAGATCAATTAGATAATCCAATTCCAGCAAACAATAGGTTAAAACATATCTAATTGATCTATATATATATATATATATATATATATATATATATATATATATATATATATATATATATAGAGATCTATAATATATATATATATAGATATAGATATATAGATATATAGATATATATAGAGAATATCTCTATATAGATAGATAGATCTCTAGAGATATATATCTATCTATATATATATATATATATATATATCTATCTATATATATATATATCTATATATCTCTCTATATATATATATATATATATCTATATATATATATATATATATATATATACCAAACAGGCGGGTCTGGGGGAAAAATGTCCTCCCAACGTGGTATCTCTTTTAAAGTAGCACGGGCGTAGTTCGCCTACATACGTTGATCATATTTTCTTTCTGCTAGACGGACGCGCCGATTCAACACCACTGTAACAGTTGTGTCTTTCGTTTCGTTTGAATGATGCACTGATCGCTTGAATTTTTTAATTATCACGTTTAATTTATGTAGGTACATATGTATCGATGGATGTCAAGGGCAAATCAAGCATCCAGCGACCAGTATACACAACTTCGTCGACACCTCGAACAAGGGCAATACAGCTTAAGCCTGTAAGTGTCAGTTAAGCATGATTGGAGAAATAATTTGGCCGAAAACGGTTCAGACAGGCGCATCATTTCACTTTATTAATTACGCCAAGAACAGAACAAGAATAGATAAACGAATATCATGCCTGCGTATATTAAAGAATTCTTGTGTATGTGGTTTGTTACATGGGTCCCTTGTCCCTAGTATTATCCATCCAAGGGCACGTTTTTGCAAATACCACCATTCTTGTGTCTATTATGTCAAATTGTCTAGTTGTGAACACCATCTGGGGGTAGATGGATGTCAGGTGGCACCGCAAGCAGATCCCTCTTTACAAAGCCACGGAGTTGGTCCATCTAAGAAATAGTAGAACACAAGCTTATTGACAGAGCATCAAAGCCAGTAGACATTGAGTGACCAGACAGGGCTGGTGGCATGATGGCAGCCCTGCTCCAGCTCAGCAGGCTGATAGAGGTATCGTAGGCCAACACCAGAGGCAAGCTTTTGTTCTTTGTGATTCTGATTAACCTTTTTTGCCTTAATAGGATCTTGAAGAGAGCTGTAGAGCAGCCAGTCCAGGGCCGCATGTTATGCTATCACCTATCCGTGCCTTGTATCTTACATATAATTTGGTGATCTCTTCATCAGTCAATAATTCAACCTGGTCAATGGTCAAATGTTGCTCACCCAGGTACTGAAGACGGGCCGTTTTGGGTATCTGGATGGTGACATCCTCAGACTCGTTCTCCACGCATCGGCCACTGCCATGGAGCTGGTTGTCGTCACTCGTCCTCATGTCCTGCCACAGGGCATATTTAATGGTAAGAAACTGTCCTAAGCGACACGTCAGCCAATGCCAGGTCTTTTTCAGTCATTGCCACGATTAGGTCTAGTTCACTTGTTGCTGCAAAAGCCTTCTTCGCCTCATCCCATTGCTGGTAGGCTCACATGCCCTGGGCAAACAGCTGGTTGGGAATACCCTCCATGGGCATTTCGACCTTTGTAGTCTTTGGGTTAAAGATTTACTATGGCTTCCTGGCAAATGGGTTTTCAAAAAGCAGCAGGATGTTTTTCATTAAGTTGGTACGTGTGCGTTTGTGTGTGTGTGTGTGTGTGTGTGTGTGTGTGTGTGTGTGTGTGTGTGTGTGTGTATGTATGTGAGTGTGTGTGTGTGTGTGTGTGTGTGTGTGTGTGTGTGTGTGTGTGTTTTGACCTAGGATAGTCCTCCACAATTAATTCGAATTGACACTAATACTGAAGAAGAAACACGATTGAAGAAGAACATATACAAGCAAAATATGGCAATAATAACAATAGATATTTGTGCAATTACTTACTAATGAAATAGCAATAGCAAATATTATGTGGGGAAGTTGAAGTATAATAATTTAGAGAGGGAGATTTTAAATTTTAAAAGTAAATTCCGTAAATCGTTGAATTAGTTTCCTTGTAGTATAAACAATATAACGTATAAAAACATAAAAATGAGGTACATTATCACTACATCATGCAACATTTGTTTAATCAATGACTTTGAAGAGTCTTATAATAGACAATATATCGGTTGACCACGACTATATATGCACGTTAAATATGAAGTATTTAAAAAAAAATATATTATAACATGAAATAAATCTTATCCGTTAGGCATTGCTTGCAGATAAAATAATACATGAAATATTATACCTCAACTAAATATTATATAACATATGTATTTATATATTCACACACATACATACATTAGCATATATATATAAATATATTCAATCGTAAATAGTGAATACAAGGCACATGTGTATGAAAATAACAGTAGGCCACCTTTATATTGTGAGATCGACACGGCGCAAATGGTATCCAGGTTTAAAAAATAAATATGAATATTGGTGCAAATGCTGGACAGGCCAAAGCAAAGCCAACAGCACAGGCTTTCGTGTGAGGTACAATTGAAATGAGGGGTAATTAGTATTTTTAAGATGGAAGAGGCAAAGAAATTATTGTGGCTTAGGACTGGCGTATTGGACTACTGTTACCTTTTGTTTAGTTATATCTCATGACAGTGCATGATTAGGAATTTGTGGAGTAAGGATGCGCATGATGATTAAAATGGCATTGCTGAAGCAGCTAATTTTGAAATATTTTGCTCTTTGCAAACATAACGTTTGAGAGCACCAGCAGTATTTTATATAAAATGATAGCCAAAAGAATGATACAGAGTTGCAACGTAGTGCAAGGTAGTCATATTGCCCATGGGTATATGCATAGCGGTAGGGGTGGTTGACATTGTTGTCGTAATAATGTTGGCAGCCGTTTTGGGAGCTTGTGTTGATGCGGCTGTATTTATTTTGCGGTCAAAATCTTAGACATATGTTTGACCTTCACTGATAATATGAGTAAGAAAATCAGGATAGCAAATGCTGATATAACACAAATGACAGAGATGGCCAATAGGTTTTGTCTTCCACGAATGGAAGAAAGGTAACCTCTGTATCCATTTGAACTTGTGGTTTTTCATACGTTTCTCTGGCCTCATTAATAGCTGAGTACACTTTTGCTTAATCCAATACAGACTCTTTTAATGTATTTGACATATTGGTCAATGTTAATGAAGTCGAGAATAAGAGATTCCTTTGAAAGTTTAAAACTATTGAAGTGATTTGGAGGTACATCGCATAATTTATGGGATGCATAATATTAACTACACTCAAATTTTTATTACAGTCTGACAACGGGGGCGAGACCATAAGATTTGCAACATGCAGAGTTCATCCGCACGGTACAGAAACGCGGTAATAACCTTTACCTAGAGGCAAAACAAAGTCAGGCTGGGGAAAAGTAGGGTTATCTTAGTCTTACAGACATTAAGGTATTCACCACCTTGCTGGAAATATAGGACAACCGAACAAGTAAATTTAGGTCTGTTTAAGATGTTCTGTCCATAGCAATACATAAACTTGCCCAATTCCATTTCCGTATAAACATTACCTGTCTTGTCTACCGCAAAATAAGGAGGAAGATCCGTTATAGTCTGGTACCCTATTTTAGCATTAACATCATTTGTTTGAATTGGAATAGGAAATGTAGAAAGAGAATACAAGTTGAAATGCCATCCTCTCTAGAAAAGGAAGCCTGTACATGAATAATAACGGGCGACTCCGTATAAAGGAATAACGCTAAATGGTGATAATAGTAGTACAAAGTATTCATATGGGCTAAAGAGTAGCCAGCGTAATTTTGTGTAATTATCTGTTGTGCTTTTCGAAGAGTCGTTGCCCGAACATGAGGAGGTACCAAATAAGTGGACAGTGACCCTTTGGAAATAGTAGAAAATGCTGATCTCTGTTGTTCGGGGTCGGGTGGTGGTGAAGACTGAGTCGAAGTTTCATTGCCCCACGAGGAGTTCCTTTGCCGTGGGAACGAATAGGACGCAGCGATACGGTCTTACTACTGGATCTTCGTGGAAGAAGACTTCAACCTGTATGATGCATAAGACGGTGCATGTCATGCATGTGAAGATTGTTTGGATAAGCATGATGCTGTGTTAGGAAATGAATAAATTGTGTGTAAGTTGTGATGAGCAAGGTGGACAACACATGCGGTAAATGTTTTGCTAATTCACTATAAACGCGAGCTAGTCGGCATTTGCTAACGAAAATAAACCTTGGTTGTTGTTAATATAGAACACGAAAGCGTCCCGTATATATACTGATTATGCTCTCAGGTATTCGCTGGTCAAAATAACTTGTTGATAAAAAAACAAATAACCAGTCTCACACTTAAAACGATGCAGCAATGCTAATAAATGTTTATCTACTAAAGTGTTATAATTTGTCTGTGATAACAATACCACACAATGAAAGATACAACAACAACATCGTTGAACTTACTATGTAGCAGAAACAAAAGTTGTGTGAAGGATCAATAAATATGAGATTTCATAGCGTAGGCAGCAGAACTACTGATACGTTTTTATTTATCCCCTTATAAAGATTAAGTGGAGTGACCACTGCTGGGCAAGCATACAGTGATTGCTTGTGCGTAAGTAGGCAGGTTATTTTGCCTGTACCCGATGACAGTGACCGGTCCCAGGGCCAACAAAAGGCATTTTGTTATACACTGGCCGCCACCTAGTTAAAAGGAATCCTGCTTACAAGTGTCCCTCAGCAAGACGCCTAATTAAAGAAATCTGAGCCATCGGATTGGATAGTCAGCGTTACAAGAGAATGGGGATGGCATCAGTTAGATAATAAACTACCTTTTGTAACCTCATCGTAAAGAACAAAAGATTAATAAAATCGAATCAATAAGCTATAGTGTTCTCCTGATAAGAGTATGGTATAAATTACGCTAGTCCGCTTGATGGATAAATATTTGGCAAGTTGTGTCTGGTGCGGTTAGAGATAATAGCAAGTACATGGCATCTGTTGAACTTCTTTTTATGGATATATATACTCAAAGAAGAGAATTTCATCAGTCCCTAAATAGTTACCACAGCTGGGTATTTAAATTGCATGCCTTAGTTGCACTGGATTTAAAATGTGCACCGTCACAATTGCTGGATATTGTTATTGTGAACATGGTCATAATACAAACACGGCATTTCTATTAAAGTGTAAAAATGTAATGGAGAGCAATTTTGAGACAGAAATCTAGCACCCAGCTTGCTAGTGGTTTTCATCAAACACACATCGATACTTGATTTGGTTGGTACTACGATGCTATTCGACTGGTGAGACGCGATATACGTGCCTTTTCTTCTCCGTTGGAGCTAATATTGATGGTTTTTTTTACCACCGTCTGTGCAAGAGTAAGAGGAGTATTTATAGACGCTTCTTGGTGCCCTTTTAACACAGATTCGACCGGTTAGTCTGGTAATTGAGGCCTGCTCAGTATCATCGCCTGTTTCATCAGCTGAATTGTCAACGGTGTCATGCGAGTTATGAACATCCTCAAAAGTGGTGGTTGGTATATCGTCTTCAGACAATTCACCATCGTCATCCATCGGCAAGGGATCCCAATCATTTACCTCCGCACCTACATGCCCCTTCTTCAATCTAGTAACATTGACTACTTTGGGGATATTTCGAGTCAGGCATTCGTTGCAAAACAGCCGTCGTGGGAGTTCAATACTCAACCACTAAATAAGGTCTATGGTAACTCTTTTGTAACTTTTTTGGGTTTTCTACCCTTTAAGCTTAGGTTGGTAAATATAGACTGGATCTCCGATCGCAATCGGCACATCAGTGGATTTTTTGTCATAGTAATCTTTCATTTCTATCTGTTGTTTACGTAAGTGAGCTTCAGCATAGTTAAAACATTTAATGTTGTTTACTTATAATATCCATAACCGTTTGATTGCCCTGTAATACATCAAGTGAACTCATTTCAGCCGGGTTTACGGGTAATTGACCAAAAAGGATCATAAAGCTACTGTTGCCTAATGCATAAGTGTCCTATGTGTTCAGGGCACAAACCAAGGGAGGAATAAACGTGTCCCAATCAGTTTGCTTGGAGTTCACAAAGTTCCTTATCAATGTTACAATAGAATGATTAAATCGTTCTACTTCTCCTTGAGCTTGTGCACGGTATGCTGTGCTGAAGCTTTGTTTGATCTTAAAAAAGGCACAAATTTTGTATATATAGCACCTATGAATGCTGTACCATTATTACTATGCAAACGCTTTGGAGCACCTTAGACACATGTTACTTTATCATACAGTTTCTTAGCCATGGTGTTTGCTTGCACATCAGAACTAGGCCAGTCAATAATATACCTGGAATATTGGTCTGTTACAATCACAAGATGTTGGTTATTTTTATCCCAAAAGAATTATGAGTGCAGATGCTGTAAGCAGTAAACCATTAGATATGTGATAAGTTAAGAAATCTGAGTTATTATGTAATACATTGAAGCTAAGCTATTATGTAATCAATGGATGTGCGCTATGTAAGAAATTGATGATTAAATGTTGTGTAAGAAACTAAGAATAAAATTTGAATCATATTACTCAAACAGAACGTTATGGTTTTGGTCAATTTGAATCATATTTTCAAAATCGGCGTACACAATTGCATAAACGATACGTTCTAGGTCCGTACCAAAACGCATTTAAAAAGGCACGTTTCCTTGTTTCAAAACAATAAAATGAGAGCTGCTGTAAGCCAGGTCGGGGGTCAGAATAGTGTATAGCCATTTGGATAATCTCTCGAACTTATGGCATTGCCTTCGTCTTGATAGAGTTGACCGGTGCTAATGAATAAATTAGCATAACTTTGGGTGTATATATGGTGATTGAAATCTGGTTGTAAGGGTTTAGCAGGTACTTGTTGCCTGTCAATGTACAGAGCGTTATTTTGCGTACAAATAAGATCACGGATAGCAGGACTATTTTAGGGGAAAATCCATCTGTAGTATTTGCCATAAGCGCAAAGGTGTCACTGCTGCGTTATAATCGCAACTTCAAATCAACGCCGTTTAATCTATAGCGTTCTGGACAAAATAAATCTTAATGTAATTTCCCCATCATATCCATGATGCGACTTTCTTGAGCTCGTCCTTTCTAGTTACCATCATCTAGTTCTGAGTTCCATCCACGGCGTCCATGTGTTTTGGGGTGACTTTGTACCATAAACTAGCTGTTAACTGAGAATTTTTGGCTTCCGAAGCATAGCTCTATAGCGTTTCCATATAAGCGCGTTACGAATAGGTGTTGGTGGACGATGAAAAGGAGTTTCTCGTTGAGAGAGACATCAACTAGGGATAAGAGTGAGTGTGACCATAGGTTAACGGGTGCTACAGCACTATCAGCTTCCAAGACCTCCCCATCCTTTTTCAGTACTTGTAAATACGTGTAGTTCAATATGGAATTCGACTGGACCCCAACCTAAAGCAGCTACCAGGTTGCTTTGATTTGGGGGAATTGAAATTGTCTAATTCACTTTTGACATAGGGTCAGGATTGGGGGTGTGCCATGATCATGTGCCATGATCTAACTGAGCATATCCTTTGACTACCTTCGAGTTCTTCCGAAAAGGCTTCTTGTACATACTTGAAGGTTTGGATAAATGCATGATTTGCGAAGCGTCCCGATGGTTCTTAAATACAACTAAATAATGAGCATTCAAACTAATTGTTCGATGTTCTTTATTATTTCCGAATAAATTTTGTACTAAATACAACACGCTAAGATTGCCATGGTGACTCTCTTTGGTGAATAGTCGAGTTTAGCTTTCGTCAGTTTCTTGCATCAAATCGTCCATGATCAACCAGGTTCTTTGTTGAGGGTCTGTCTCAAAATTCCACCCCTCTACAAATTCCACATGAGGTAGTTGAGTGTTCATTGTTTGCCACTCTACGAAACAGCACACGATTTGGTCAGGTGATGTCTCGATGCGACTACCTTTAATTAACTCACTCCCAAAAAAAATCTGTCGGTGTTTGCTTATTTATGCCCCTGATCGAGCTGATGTAAGAGGGTTTTCATGATCGCGTGACGAACTAATTTCAGACCCAGTTATTCACATGTTATCGCACACACACGGGGGTAGTGGGGTTCTTCTAACGTGGAAGTTAAGCCTTCATTCACGTCGGGGGCAACATTCCTCTGCTTCGCTGTGTCTGCTGTTTTTCTTGATTTGTGATTGTGAATGTAGAGCTTATATTCACAGTGATATTTCAAGTGTTGGGTCAAAATCGCATTTGTAACAAATCCACTTTGACACAGAGGACAACGCAATAGCCTCAGGGTTCTTTGTTCACACTGATCAGGTGACTTGGGTCTATATGGTTGCTGGGTCTCAGCAACTCTCTGTCTTTTGTCACATTCTACACAAGTATCCATGTTGTCGCTTTAATGATTCAACCTTTACTGACAGTAAACTTGTTGTTAACCAATATTTATAATTACTTTAATCCACCTCATCTTCAGACACAAACGTGGTTAACTGATGATCAATTTAACACTCTCTAGCTTCGATCACTTTACTAGAAGTCATGTCAAAATCGTCAAGCGCGGTTGATTTATACCAATTTGTCTATATATATTATTGTCTCTCAGTTCTTGAGTAAGCTGTGTATACATCTCTAACTTGCCTATAAAATCCACTAAAGCCCAAAAAACTCTCTGACTTGATTTAGCTTCGTAGCGACTTGATGCATTTTAATTGCCTTGACCTTATTTGCGTTAGGAAATACACCTTCAAGGCTCAAAGTGTGTCCCAGAAAATCAACGGGCAAATAAACACTTGCCCTGGTGTAATTTTAGCTTAGGTTTACACAGGCGTTCTAGCACCTCTTTGATATGCTCGAGATGAAGTTCGAAGGTGGATGAGTAGATTATCACGTCATCGATGTACGGGGCCACATATTTGTATTGAATACCTCTCGGGAGAATATCAAAAAGGGATTGAAATGTTGTAGGCACGTTACGAATTCCCTACAGCATTGTTTTGTAGCATACTAGCCGGAAGATGCGATAAACCCGGTTTTTGTACGCGACTCCAAGTCCAAAGGAAGTATTGCAGTTATTTCCTGACCTCAAGGTAAGATAAAAACACTTCTGGAGTGACTTCATGGTTGTGTTCTAGGACAACCTTCTTTAGATACTAACTGGCAAGTAACTCCGGTCGAACGGTAGTATAAATATTTACCGTTCTGCTACGATATTTTGGGCGCACAAAAAAACATGCGTCTGTTTAAGTGCTGGATTACGCATCTAGAAAACAACATATATCAAGCGCTTGAACAAAAACTGGTCACAGCGCACCGAATAGCCTACCCCCCATCGGTGCTATTCTTTAAGAAATGCCATCTATATATCATTTCCGAAAAATCGCGATGCGATGTCCGCCATTATGGAAAATATTTTGTCGCGTGATTTCCCGCCGCCTCATCCGCATTGCCTCCCTGCTTAGCATACGAAGCACGTTGAAGCACTTTGAATACAATCTGCAGTATCTTATCGAGTTCAGACGCAGGAAGCCATAGTCGTCGATGGATCATTTTAAGCATCCGCGATGTACGTGGTCTTTCTACGCTTCCAAATTTATCGAACTATAACTAATAACAATGGATGAAATCCCCCGCCACAAAGGGATAAAATTGTCCGTGAACATAATTGCATTAAAAAAAGCCATCACTTGGGTATGTTTGGTGTTTGGTAGTAGTCTGAATGGATCTCAAAATTTATAACACAGCTTTGTTTTCAAACAGAGTAAGACGTCAACTCAGCCGTCTTGTAGGGTTAACTGGCAAGCAGCACTGCAGACATTTTTGTAGGAGCTGCCAACAACATCAAAGGTATTGTTTTCCTGAAGTCACTGTCAATACTGGGTGTCACATCGAATTATTTAAGATAAACGGCCTTCCCAACCTACCAAAGGAAAGGGACGTCAAATGAAGGATGAAACATCTTTCAAATTACAACTTCCAGTTGATCTGCTGTTATTGGAGCCATAATATTTACAAACATAACGCACATATCCATACTTCTGTTTCTCTGAAAATATTGTTCTGGCTTTTTTGTTCGCGATTTTACAGGTTTTTGAGTCTTGCTTAGCAAAAAGTACGCTGCTCGATTTTCCGAATAATTGAACTGCTATTCAAATGAATTAAATTGCTACTTATGTTCAGGGTAACTCCCACGCGCTCTGGCTTCCGACTATACCTAAGATAGCAGTGATTAATCGTCCTAGCAGGATATTTCCCACGCACTCAAGTATTTCAAATGCATGAAACTGGACATAATGTACATAGAAAGCACAGCTACCTTACCCGACCGAGAACATTAAGAAAACACAAAAAGCACCAAAACATGATAGAAATTAATTTCATGAACTTTTGTAGAATGCAATTCATGTGCTGCACGCAAAATGAAGAAAAAAATGAAAACTAAAGTATTATCACCAAAATAAACTAGATATCCGTTAAACCTTTTGCCACGTTTATGTCATTTGACGCGGAAACAATGGCCATATCGTTTACACAACCAGTAGACACATAATAACGATAGTAAATGGCAATTTATCCTGCAAACAGAGACATTGCAAAAGCATGTTTATCCAGAACAATACCTTCGTCAAAGTATCGCATATACAAAAAACATATATATATATATATATATATATATATATATATATATATATAGATATATAGATATATATATATAGAGATATATATATATATATATATATATATATATATATTTATAGATAGATATATATATATACATATATATCTATATATATATATAAATATATATATATATATACATATATATATATACATATATATATATGCATGTATATAAATATATCGATATATTCATACACATGTATATATATATATTTATATATATATATACACATATACATATATTTATATATATTCATATACAGATATATATATATATTTATATATATGTTTATATTTATTTGTTATATATATATATAGATATATATATATAGAGAGATATATATATATATATATATATATATATATATATATAAATATATATATATATATATATATAGATATATATATATATATATATATATATATATATATATATATATATATATATATAGATATATATATATATATATATATATATATATAGATATATATATATATATATATTGTCTAATTATATTTGGATTGATGTCATCCCAAACTGGACTACTGTTTTTCAAAGTATTAATGACACATTCAAGTTCATAAGTAGTAACAGGACTCAGAAAGAAAGGACTGTGAACAACTAGTTTGTAAATACTCAAAAATGTTATTGTCTACGTTTTGGATCTTGTCGCATAACTTTGGTCCAACATTAGTAAACTACTCATTAAAATTGTGAGCAATTAATTTAGAATCACTTGTTACATAACTATTTAATACAAAATCCTTTCTAATTGGTTTTATAGGTTCAACACCAATAATTTCCTTTAAAACTTTCCAAGTTTGTCTGGCATTTGATTTATTTTTCTCAAGCATTTCTTGATAATATGATTTTTTAGCCAATGTAATCAAATGATTAAGTTTGTTCCTATATCGTTTGTACCTAATCGTATTCTACAAGGTTGATTTCTTGAAATACATCATATACAACTTGTTTTCCACATTAATAGACCTACAAATACCATTAGTCATCCAAGGATTATATTTTCCACGCCTAGTTTTCATTTCCTTATAAGGAAATGCCTCCTTCCAGAAATTTTGTACTACATCAATAACATTGAACATTTCTTTGAGAAAATGATCTAACTCTAGTTACATTGTCAGAAGATTTATGCAATAAGTCTTCCGTCATTATAAATACAGGAAAATGATCAGAAAAATCTGTACATAAAACACCTTTTATATGTTTATTTATTAAGCCATTGTTGCAAAAAATGTTGTCAATTAAGGTGGCTGTGCTGTGTGTCACCCTTGCGGGTTTGTCTGTCATAGGTACAAAAGACTGAGAGTACATAAAATCTTAGAACTCAGCAGTTTGGATGTGTTGTTCACAGTTCAGCAGGTTGATATTGTAGTCACCCATTATATAACATATCTTGTTTTCAGTTTTTATGTTTGATAATATAACATTAAGTTCATTGACAAATTCCCTGATATCTGTATTTGGCGGTCTATAAATCACACCAATGACAATACTTTTACCCCTTCCTACATTTGTACATTTTAGTTCAACAAACATAACCCGCAAACCTCCATATATTCCATACAACCATATATACTTCGACCCAAATTGCCAAAATAATTTTTAATCATGTGTTTATTTGAAAAATTAAAATATTTGATTCTTTTTAAAATTTTATTACCGAAATCTTTATTTTTTTTCTTATTCATCAATCTATAACATGGAATTAGATCGTGAAATACTACTAATGGTTCATAATGATCATATCTACAACAAATATTATGTTTCTAATCCATGATGATCAAAAATGATTTAAAAATTTCCGTATTCGGCATATGTTCGAAAATGTATATGGGCACGAATGGTTGGATTTATACGCATAATTTAGTGTCTTGACCTTTCGTGGACGACCTTTCGAGGACCAAAAGTGTATACCAGGAATACCGAGTGACAAAAAGATTTTAATTCACATATAACTATTTCATTGTATCAATTAAAATATGCCGAATACATAATTGATAATTAATGATAGCAAAAATGAATTATAAAAATTTGTCCACGAATGGAGTCCACGAATGGTTGTAATTGTCACTATATATATATATATATATATATATATATATATATAGATATATATATATATATATATATATAGAGATATATATAGAGAGATAGATATATATCTATATATATATATAGATATATATATATATATATAGATATATATATCTATATATATGTGGTGTCCACTCTATATATATATATATATATATATATATATATAAACTATATATATATCTACACATATTTATATATATATATAAATATGTAATTGTAACTTTATATATATATATATATATATATAGATATATATAAATATATATATATATACACATATTTATACATTTATATATACATATATATATATATATATATATATATATGTATATAAGAAAATACAAATATATATTTAATATATATATATATACATATGTATATATATAAACATATATGTATATATATTTATATGTAAACTTATATATATATATATCCAAAGATGCCACAGATACAAACGACGGCCAACTTGAACCCGGCCCACATGAGGATGTTCAGGTAGTGCTTTTCGCGGTACATAGATGACATGAGCCCATGCAGGTTTTGATCAGAGCGGATCACAGTCTCCCGAGCGCCGGACCATTTGTGAGGGCCGTTCAGACGATAGGCAGCAGGGACTGGCATGTTCAGGTACAATGCTTTTCCAAGCTGGAAGTCGCAAAATAGCTGCTTGAAAGGCTCTGGATAGGCCCCTATAAATCTTGCAAGTTCGTCCAAAGCTGGCTGCCATTGCACCTGTCAATAAGTGAAGCATCATCGAATAGCATCATGGTGTCAAAGTTGCCCTACACATTCAGGTTCAATGGTTGCATTTGACATATCACTTATTAATAATGCAGTACAGTAACACTTACCGTGGTAAAGGCGCTGATTTTATCTGCGTACCAAGTGGGATCGAGGGTCGAAGTCTCCTTGGCGATCCATTTCGTCATGACGTCGTGAGAAGGCAGCTTAACTCGACCTATTTCCACAATCAAACTGTCAACTGTTATAAAACGTCATTATGAATCCGCTGAGGTCATGAATATTTTTCCATGAATCGAATTCAAAAGATTTCAAAATTCAAACGGAGAAGAAAGAAGTATAATGGATTAAAATAGAATCATTGATTA
>CM067350.1:7425613-7560186 GCA_034190875.2 Urechis unicinctus | reverse complement strand
TATGTCATTAGCCTTGGCGACGTGATTGCGACCATTTGTGAAGACCTGAAGCATCGACTGGCTTACGGACAGGTTAAGCTGAGACCTGGGGTTCTCAGTATCGGTCATACTGATGTCCAATTCAAAGATAACACACGAGAGGAAATCGACGCCATTGTGTTGGCCACAGGTTGCTCAAAGAGCTTTCCATTCCTCCCTCAAAACATTCAGCCTTGGACAAAACACAACATTTTTGGGTGTTATCTGCATACCTTTCTGCCTAACCCACACTACCGAAGTCTTGGGTTTATTGGAATAACCAAGGGTACAGGCCCTCTGTTGCCTTTGGGAGAACTTCAGGCACGGGCGTTTACTGCGGTATTTGCAGGTACAAACTGGACAATGCATAATCAATGATTCTATTTTAATCCATTATACTTCTTTCTTCTCCGTTTGAATTGTGAATATTTTTTAATTCGATTCATGGAAAACTGTAAAGCGGCTTGCATCCTCATATTCATTTCCCCCCACAAAAACATCAGCTGCTTCATAATAACGTTTTATAACAGCTGACAGTTTGATTGTGGAAATAGGTCGAGTTAAGCTGCCTTCTCCCGACGTCATGAAGATATGGATCGCCAAGAATACTTCAACCCTCGATCCCACTTGGTACGCAGATAAAAGCAGCGCTTTTACCACGGTAAGTTTTACTGTACTGCATTATTAATATGTGATATGTCAAATGCAACCATTTAACCTGAATGTGTAGGGCAACTTTGTTGCCATGATGGTATTCGATTTCACTTATTGACAGGTGCAATGGCAGCCAGCTTTGGACGAACTTGCAAGATTTATAGGGGCCTATCCAGAGCCTTTCAAGCAGCTATTTCGCGACTTCCAGCTGGGAAAAGCATTGTACTTAAACATGCCAGTCCCTGCTGCCTATCGTCTGAACGGCCCTCACAAATGGTCCGGCGCTCGGGAGACTGTGATCCGCTCTGATCAAAACCTGCACAGGCTCATGACGTCTATGTACGGCGAAAAGCGCTACCTGAACATCATCATGTGGGAGGGGTTCAAGTTGGCCGTCGTTTGTATCTGTGGCATCTTTGGCTTGGTCATTTTGTTGGTTGTTGCATTGAGAATGTTCGTATAGATAACGGTTGTTATGAGGAACGTTAAGTGGACGAACCAAAAGGAGCAATTATAATAGAGCAATCTATCTATCTATCTATCTATCTATCTATCTATCTATCTATCTATCTATCTATCTATCTATCTATCTATCTATCTATCTATCTATCTATCTATCTATCTATCTATCTATCTATCTATCTATCTATCTATCTATCTATCTATCTATCTATCTATCTAGCTATCTATCTATCTAGCGATCTATCTATCTATCTATCTATCTATCGATCGATCTATCTATCTATCTATCTATCTATCTATCTATCTATCTATCTCTATCTATCTATCTATCTATCTATCTATCTATCTATCTATCTATCTATCTATCTACTATCTATCTATCTATCTATCTATCTATCTATCTATCTATCTATCTATCTATCTATCTATCTCTATCTATCTATCTATCTATCTATCTATCTATCTATCTATCTATCTATATATATATATATATATATATATATATATATATATATATATATATATATATATATATTATTATTTATATATATATGTGCTCTTTGGTTGTGTAAACCGTATGGCGTTGTTCCTTCGTCAAATGTCATGGACGTAGTAAAACTTTTAATGATATTTAGTTTACTTTTGTGACTATCCTACTGTTTTCATTTTTCTTTCATTTTGTATCCAGCATATGACTTGCGTTCTCCAAAAATGCATGAATAAATTTCTCTTACATTTTGGTGATTTATTTTTTCTGTCGGGTAGGTTTACCGTGCTTTCCATGTACATCATGTTCATTTTCATGCTGTTGGAATACTTGAGTGCTCGGGAAATATCCTGCAACGACAATTGCGTTATTGATCATGACTAACCACTTCTATGGGTGTCTATCTTGCACCTCGTTCATGGTATTTTTCGGTGACATTTCTTATCTAAGTCAGGAACAACATTGGGAGTAAAACTTTCCTGAGACGGACTTACTTTTACGAAAGCATAAACCAGACCCTGTTCTGGTACCATAACGGGAAACTATTCTCTATATTAATGCGCTATTTGTAATTTTTATGGCAAAAGTGAACGGTTCCAAACCGCTGTTGTGTTTTTTGAATTAACAAGATAATAGATTGCGGCATAAATTCATCACTGCATTATAGTAACTCATTGTGGGAGCAGATATGTTATCATAGACACAATATTTTATTTTCTAACCTGCTATTTCCACTCGTTGGGCAATATGTAGCGCACAACCACGAAGTCACTACAGCCTGCAATACCTCTTTGTAATCGGTAATTGATCTAATTTAATGGTAGTCTTTAATGTAGCAACATAATTATGAGTTTTCCATTAATTTCATTGAAAATGACAAAATAATGACATGAAAAGCATATGTGATATTTGTCGTCAAGTGTGTTGAATGCTCTTCCCGGAATCACACATAATGGGAGATCTATACATATACTGTCTCCCACTAGCTTTTCTCTAACACAACATACTGTGCCGTTTGTAAATGAATGCTGGTGATTATTTTCCCATTAACCTGCCTTTCCCACAATCCTGTGCAGATTCCAAATATCCTCAGAGATACGAATCATGGCTGACTGTGGTCCATTAAAATGCTTTTACAGACCAGATCCTTTTCAAACGATGGAGCACACATCACGTTAGCTATTAAGGTTTCACTCAATCAAATAACGCCTGTTTACCTGGAAGGAAACCCTCATATTAAAAGTGGCATCATGCCTGGTCATTCTTCTTCCCTTTAGTCTTGGGAAGAAATCTACAACGAATTTACCATTACATATAATTAGTTATTTGTTAAGTATAAAATAGGCTACCCTTGATTAAAAACTTTGCTATGATACGACCATAAACAATGGAGAACGTTAACTTCCGATTACACTTCCACTGGAACGTTAATGGTCACGAACCGGAAGTGACACTGGACAGAGACAACCCTCTGGAACACCTCACCGAAGAGGAAGAAAATTTCGTTTCGTCCCCGTTGTTATTGTGGAACAAGTTCGTTTAGTTCAAGCAGACATTGAAAATTTTAACAATCGTGGAGGAGCTTAGCCCTACAAGACGTCTGAGTAGACGTCTTACTTTCTCTGAAACCGACGCAATGAAAAATTTTGAGATCGATTCAGACAACTACCAAACACCAAACATACCCAAGTGATGGAAGTTTAGAATGCAATGATATTCACGGAAAATTTTATCCCTTTTCGGCGGAGGATTTCATGGTAATTAGTTATAGTGGAAGCGGTAAAAGTCCGAAACACAGCAACATGTTTGTTTTCAAGTTCAAGACCACATGCATCGCGCATGCTCAGAATGACATGACCCATCGACGAATAATGCTAAGGCAATGCGGATGAGGCAGCGGGATATCGTGGGAAATCGCGCGACCCAATATTTTCCAAAATGGCGAAATTATATATAGATGGCATTTCTTAAAGAATAGCGTCGAGTTGGGGTAAGTTTTTTGGTGCGTTAGGCCTTTTTTGTACAGGCTCTTGATATATGTTATTTTCTAGATGTGTTGTGCAGCACTTTAGCCAAACGCGTTTTCGTGTACGCGCGCAAAATGTTGAAGCAGAACGGTATATATTCATATTACCGTTCGACCGGAGCTAGGCTCCTCTAACTCCGGTCGAACGGTAATATAAATATATACCTACTCAGACGTCTTGTAGGGCTAGTAGGAACCCTGCCTCCGTTGTTTATGATGTCAATAACACCGGGAATCTTGGCAACTGGTTCATTCGAGCTAACGGTTGCGGGGTTGTTTTCAACATCCCAATCGAGTTTTGCGGATAATATGCAAATCATCCGTTAGACGAAAGGATCGTTTTATCTATTTTCCGAATACCAGGGAGGAGAGAGCCAGAGTTCGCCGGGAACTCTTTGATATAGCCGGTAAGTGTTATCCACTGTATTTTTAAAGTTTATCAACAAAACAGTGTCTTTTCACTTTCAATGTCACAATAATGTCCTTCGCCCCGACTCATAACCAAACACTGAGGAATCGCCATCTAGTGAATAAAAATTGAAATAATGAACGTAAATAAATTCATAATGACGTTTCAATTGTTATCATCTCGTCAGGCGGTATCGAATGAAAACCAAAAAACTAGCCAATTGTTTAAACCGTCGTGTATCCACCAGACATATTGAAAACATATATAGCACTATTATTCCTATTTTAATGAAGGTAATAATTACATGTCACTTAAGGATTTCCCGGTTGCATCGGCATAGTAGACAGTGTTTTATAATCATGATGATTGCACAAATGTTAGACATCACAAGCCATAACGTTGTGGCGTAGTGGCCTGGATCCGTCTATGATTCCAGAATATTCAGACTGTCAGACCTTTGCCATTATCTGACTAATACTAGTGTAGGTCATTGATCCATGAAGTGGATTTCTTGAGATGAAGTTAAATTACAAAATATTATAAAAGTAAGATGAATATATGGTATGCATTCAAACATGACAAATGGTAAAAATTGCTTTGCTTTATGTACAAATGCAGGTAAGCATGTTGGACAACTCATTGGAGATTCTGAATATGTTCTGAAGTCATTTTGTTCACTCCGTACCTAGCACCAGCAACACTAGCCTAAAATCGCTACAATGTGGTTGTAAAAAAACCCAGGGTATTGGTCGAGCAAGCAATTGAACTGCTGAAACAAAGGTTTGCCTGCCTTTACCCTGAGCTGCGGTCTGCTCCCGAGAAGTGCGCTCTTTTTTTTGTAACAGGTGCAATGTTGCATAATCTTGCATTTGAGAGAAGGGAATACCTCAAAGAGGAGCTTTACACTGTTTATGTTCCCCAGGATGATAATGCAGTTTATGCCCCTTTGAACATTGCTGCTGCATGAGTAAGGCCATTGTTTGTAAATACAATTACGTTTGATAATTCATTCATGGATTCTTGTGATATCCAGTTTAAACCGAACATAAACATGTAATATCATCATGT
Source organism: Urechis unicinctus (assembly GCA_034190875.2). Lineage (NCBI taxonomy): Eukaryota > Metazoa > Annelida > Polychaeta > Xenopneusta > Urechidae > Urechis > Urechis unicinctus. Next base: position 7,555,062 of record CM067350.1, on the reverse strand, counting down.
TGTTGCAATTGTTGAATTTCAATTTATTGTCCACCACTACTCTAATATCATCTACACTGTTATATACTTTTCGTTCAGGATTGTCAAATACAACACAAGATAAAAGGAAATTACTTTTTATTTTCTATTTTCAATTCATTGTAAGTTACTGCATGAATCGAAAACGTGAGCGATATCACAGCGAATTAACTAAATTATGTTGCATTGTTGGAGTTGGCCATGTTGAGTTTTTTAACAAAGTTTCTTGATGTGCCGTATTTTAGAGCTCAAGCAGAACAATTAGACTAAACTGTATTAATAGAAACAGTCCTCTTGTCATTTTGTGATATAATTTTTCATTTTGTCACAAATTGTTTGGCATGGAGGGCTTTTGTAAGTTTTTAGCGAGTTCATCTGTCATTTTGACTTTGGATCTTTGGAAATTTGGCAGGCGGCTTTTCTCCTCTACAGTAGTAAATAACGCGGCGCTATCAGGGCCGGAGTTTCTTTGCCTAGGAGTTTTTCAAGTAAGATCTTCGTTGCCAGGTTGGTATCACGAAAAAGCAGGACGGGGCAGCATTGTCAGATGTAATGATCGGGTCCGACAACAGATTATGTTTATGAACATAGCATCAACATTATGATTAGACCTTGACTACTGCAAATTACTAGCTTGCCGTCAGAATAATTTTGACAACATGCACAGCTTACCGAGTTGGTCATAATGGACAACAGTCATAGTGGTTAATCTGTGGTTATACATCGGAAACATAGTTATGACTGAAATGACCTCGTTCCATGTCTTGATTTTGTCGGCCTTACTCCAGATGAATGGAAAACCGGCCTTCGATCAGAGTCCCTCTCTCTCCAACAGCCTCCATCAACAACAATTCCTATCTCTCCGACCAATTACCTGATCGCTGTTTGGCAGCCATTTCGGTTTTTGCCGTCTGCTTGGCGTATAGATACAGTGGTTGCGCCAAAACGTTCGTCAAATAGTTCGGTTCGTACTAAAATAGTTCGTTCTGGCTGTTTGCCACCACTGAGCTAGCGGTCTCAGCTGAGTCCGCTAACAATTTGCTTTGTGGATACGCCTTAGTTCGCCTGAGTACAGCCGCTTGAGTCATAAGAAGCCTTCCTTTAAGGCTATTGATAATGACACTTGAGTCATACAACGCTTCTCCTCTAATGCTTCTTACACATATTGCCTATATATAAGAAACCTCTGTTGATACTTGATTATGGTCAGTTTCGTCATTGTGATGAACCTAGCAACAGAGCAATGGTCAGTTTGTCATGGTGATGAATCCAGCAACAGAGCAATTGTCAGTTTGTCATTGTGATGAATCCAGCAATAGAGTGATGGTCAATAAGTAGTAATCATGATAAACTTAGCAAAAAGGCGATGGTCAGTTAGACATTGTGATGAATCGAGCAGCAGAGCGATGGTCAGTTAGTCGTTGTACGGAACTTTTGAACAGCTTTATAGACAGTTGCTGATACTTTATTGTTACCTTCGAAACTGGTGTATGGTGAACGTGTTGACGATTTCGTCATCGTCTGTTCATGTGCCGATGAAATGAGTTTCATGGAACTCACAAACCAGAGCATAGGCGCTCGTGTGTTAAAACGCCCCTCCTTTCGCTTTGATAATATGTGGAGTCTTTGAAGTTGCGATTGTATGTGCTCCTCAGACAAACGTGAATAGATGAATAACATACGGAACAAAAGTTCCATTCTATCCCAAGGAAGGGCCTAAGCGCTCGATATATCTCATTTTGCTGACAAATATACTACGCCAAACAAAAGTTGGGCTGCATGAAGTCGTGACTAGTTGTCAGCCTCATCGCCATCTATTATGTGATAGAAGTCGTTAATGTCAGTTAACAATCACGCCTTCTATTCAAGTCAAGTGAGCAATGAAGTCCTGTTGGTCACGGACTTCTGACGATGGAAACAACATCGCTTATACTGCTTACTCTCTATATTCTTTTGAGTTTGAAGAAGCCCCTTGCTGTTGACTCGTGCAGCGTTGTCCCCTACAAAGCACACCGGACGAATTTTGAGGGCGTAAACAGTTTAATACTGTTATGACAGTATTTTCAAAATTGCCATAGCATGGCCCTTATTCCACGCATAATTTATTCAGACCTTTGACCCCTTTTGATCCTAAAAAAAATCTTAACAAACTCTTTTATCTATCTGATGGTAACAACAACATTTTTAATCTCTTTGATCTAGAGCATTCCCCCACAATTGATTCGAATTGACACTAATACCCGGTGTCTATTATCTAATTATTATGGATATGGTTGGAAATGTCTCAGCTTGCTTATCTCCGAATGCCACTCTTGTTCCACCTGGCGTCCCCACCCCCGAACCAATCACTTACTTACACTCCAACCAGGTGACCAGTTGTGACCAATGACGATAGTCCATGCGTCTGGTTGGGTGGGAGTAGTTGAGTTCCAGTGTGCGTCCGCTCTGTCATCTCCCTCTGGGTATTGGCTGCATCCATTATCTGACGCTCTAACATAAAGTGTCTTCTCTGTAACCGCCCCCTCAGTATTGCCACGCTCTCTATCTGACCCTCTAACGAAAGGGGGTCATGGGTACACGAGGGAACTTGGCGAACTGTAATTGATCAAGGTATTTTGGATTTTATATTCAATTAATTTTCATTACCATCGCATATTAATTAATAATTTTACCAGCGATCAAATATATCAAGGAAATCATTCGGTTGGGGCCATGACAGATTGACAATGATTTGGCTTACTCAAGGAAATATTACCGTGGCGTGCTGCACTTGACAATTAATTGTATTTAGTTATATGTTTAGCATTGAATGGGCTTCAGTTGAGTGAAAATCCATAAACGATAAGACCATTTGCAAAAGTTGTTTCAAATGAAAGGTTTGATAAATTGGGAAGTATATACAGGGTGATCTAGTTGAGAGATGTATTAGTGTAGGCCTATACATGTGGTACTATCTTGTTCTGTATAAGTTATTAAACTATTCATGATAGACTCTGCTGCACATGTGCTTGAGTGTTAAATATTATCGTTTAGGCGTTTTAAAACTCTGCTCTCTGTACTCTCGCATAGTTGTTCAATGAAATGTTTTCCAATTGCACAATTAACCTGAGTTGACGAAATCGTCAACGCTAGCTATTCCCCGCTTACCCCATTACCCATAGCGACGTATCGACTTATTTGTTTTAGGCCAAAGTTCAGATAGCGGAATGACTAAGCGAGCCACGCCCTGTTTCTAAGTTCATTGCAAAGATTAACTGACTATCGCCCTGTTGCTAAGTTAATCACAATGACTTACTTGACCCTCATCCATACCTAACTCCCCACTTAATTACTCACTAACTCACTTATTAACTTGTTCGCTCACTCCCGCACTGCATCACTAACTAACACTTAAGTACCCACTCACTAACTCACTCACTCTCTCACCTATACTTAACTACTCACTAAATAACTCAATCATCAAGTCGCTCGCTCGCTCACTAAGTCACTAAGTCACTCACTCACTCACTCACTCACTCACTCACTCACTCACTTATTCACTCACTCACTCATCACTCACTCACTCACTCACTCACTCACTCACTCACTCACTCACTCACTCACTCACTCACTCACTCACCAGTCACTCTCTCGATCATCTGCTCACTCACTCAAACGTAAGTACTCACCCACTCACACTTAACTACCCACTCACCAGTTACTCATTCGCTCACTCATACTTAACTACTTACTAACTCGCACACTCACGCAATCGCTCACTCACGCACTCACTGACTTATTCACACTTAACTAGCCGCTCAACCACTCACTCACTTTTTCACTCATTCAATCACTTGGACTTAGTCACCCACTTACTTCTTAACTCACATTGTCATTTGGTGGCTGATTACTCATTTCTTAACGTGGGTAAATTGCTAACCAAGCAAATGCGATTAGAACACACCATGTGTGTCTTCTAAGATGGCCTATTACGGGTGACGACCACGAAGCGTTGATATTCGTCGAATCGAGATCTTGTTACCTCTAAGGGAACTGCAGTAATTTGCGTTAGTTCAAAAACATGTTTCAATGGGAAATCCAGACGCAATGCGCGCCAGTCAACTTGCCAAAACATAAATATATTTTGTTACACCAACGAACGCACCAGACACTAGCGAACAGATCTAGCAAACTTTTAAGTAAGAGGCCTATAAGTATACAGGGAAACTAGGCGAAAATCGACATTAACATCATTATTATCGTCAGAAGCCTTATCGTCATGGAAATCTTACACTTAGTTAGATATATGGCCAACGCAATTCAACTACAATAATCTGTAATAGTTTTTACAATCGAAGCATTTTCCAGAATGATACTGATGATTTAGAAAATTGTTTCGATGACCTTCACCTTTGTTTGCGTTCACGATGAAAACAAAACCTCTGATTTAGCGCATTAATTACGTCTTCTATTTATCAAAAAAATAAAAAAATGTTTTTAAAATTCCAAATTGATCGCAAGAAGAAATATGTTAATAAGGATTTATTCCGAAGCTGACCAACTTTAGACGAAATAGGCCAATGGGTACTTGGCGTACTCTGATTACTTTTTTTTATCATAGTCATCTACATGTCTAATGCTGAATGGTTTGTGTGTGTTATAACGGTCTATCATCTCAAATCCAGGGACATATTCTTCTAGAACATTCCCCAAGAGAACACTGAACATATGTCTAACGCAAATAAGATCAAGGCAATCAAAATGCATCAAGTCGCTACGAAGCTAAAACAAGTCAGAGAGTTTTTTGGGCTTTAGTGGATTTTACAGGCAAGTTAGAGATGTATACACAGCTTACACAGCTTAGACAAATTGGTATAAATCAACCGCGCTTGACGATTTTGACATGACTTCTAGTAAAGTGATCGAAGCTAAAGAGTGTTTAATTGATCGTTAGTTAACCACGTTTGTGTCTGAAAATGAGGTGGATTAAAGTAAATATAAATATTGGTTAACAACAAGTTTACTGTCAGTAAATGTTGAATCTTTAAAGCGACAACATGGATACTTGTGTAGAATGTGACAAATGACAGAGAGCTGCTGAGACCCAGCAACCATATAGACCCAAGTCACCTGATTAGTGTGAACAAAGAACCCTGAGGCTATGGCGTTGTCGTCTGTGTCAATGTGGATTTGTTACAAATGCGATTTTGACCCATCACTTGAAATATCACTGTGAATATAAGCTCTACATTCACAATCAAAAATCAAGAAAAACAGCAGACACAGCGAAGCAGAGGAATGTTGCCCCCGACGTGAATGAAGGCTTAACTTCCACGCTAGATGAACCCCACTACCCCCGTGTGTGTGCGATACCATGTGAATAACCGGGTCTGAAATTAGTTCGTCACGCGATCACGAAAACCCTCTTACATCAGCTCGATCAGGGGCATAAATAAACAAACACGGACAGATTTTTTTGTGAGTTAATTAAAGGTAGTCGCATTGACCAAATCGTGTGCTGTTTCGTAGAGTGGCAAACAATGAACACTCAACTACCTAATGTGGAATTTGTAGAGGAGTGGAATTTTGAGACAGACCCTCAACAAAGAACCTGATCATGGACGATTTGATGCAAGAAACTGACGAATGCTTAACTCGACTATTGACCAAAGAGAGTCACCATGGCAGTCTTAGCGAGTTGTATTTAGTACAAAATTTATTCGGAAATGATAAAGAACATCGAACAATTAGTTTGAATGCTCATTATTTAGTTGTATTTAAGAACCAGCTGTGGTAACTATTTAGGGACTGATGAAATTCTCTTCTTTGAGTATATATGTCCATAAAAAGAAGTTCAACAGATGCCATGTACTTGCTTTTATCTCCAACCGCACCAGACACAACTGGCCAAATATTTATTCATCAAGCGGACTAGTGTAATTTATACCATACTCTTATCAGAAGAACACTATAGCTTATTGATTCGATTTTATCAATCTTTTGTCCTTTATGATGAGGTTACAAAAGGTTGTTTATTATCTAACTGATGCCATCGCCATTCTCTTGTAACGCTGACTATCCAATCCGATGGCTCACATTTCTTTAATTTGGCGTCTTGCCGAGGGACACTTGTAAGCAGGATTCATTTTAACTAGGTGGCGGTCAGTGTATAACAAAATGCCTTTTGTTGGCCCTGGGACCGGTCACTGTCATCGGGTACAGGCAAAATAACCTGCCTACTTACGCACACAACAAGCAATCACTGTATACTTGCCCAGCAGTGGTCACTCCACTTAATCTTTATAAGGGGATATATAAAAACGTATCAGTAGTTCTGCTGCCCACGCTATGAAATCTCATATTTATTGATCCTTCACACAACTTTTGTTACTGCTACATAGTAAGTTAAACGATGTTGTTGTTGTATCTTTTATTGTGTGGTATTGTTATCACAGTCAAATTATAACACTTTAGTAGATAAACATTTATTAGCATTGCTGCATCGTTTTAAGTGTGAGACTGGTTATTTGTTTTTTTATCAACAAGTTATTTAGACCAGCGAATACCTGAGAGCATAATCAGTATATATACGGGACGCTTTCATGTTCTATATTAACAACAACCAAGGTTTATTTTCGTTAGCAAATGCCGACTAGCTCGCGTTTTTAGTGAATTAGCTAAACATTTACCGCATGTGTTGTCCACCTAGCTCATCACAACTTACATACAATTCATTCATTTCCTAACACAGCATCATGCTTATCCAAACAATCTTCACATGCATGACATACGCTGTCTTATGCTTTATACAGGTTGAAGTCTTCTTCCACGAAGATCCAGTATTAAGACAGTATCGCTGCGTCTTCTTCTTTCCCACGGCAAAGGAACTCCTCGTGGGGCAATGAAAAGGGTCACTGTCCACTTATTTGGTACCTCCTCATGTTTGGGCAACGACTCTTCGAAAAGCACAACAGATAATTACACAAAATTATGCTGGCTACTCTTTAGCCCATATGGATACTTTGTACTACTATTATTACCATTTAGCGTTATTCCTTTATACGGAGTCACCCGTTATTATTCATGTACAGGCTTCCTTTTCTAGAGAGGATGACATTTCAACTTGTATTCTCTTTCTACATTTCCTATTCCAATTCAAGCAAATGATGTTAATGCTAAAATAGGGTACCAGACTATAACAGATCTTCTTCATTATTTTGCGGTAGACAAGACAGGTTATGTTTATACGGAAATAGAATTGGGCAAGTTTATGTATTGCTATGTACAAGAACATCTGAAACAGACCTAAATTTACTTGTTCGGTTGTCCTATATTTCCAGCAAGGTAGTGAATACCTTAATGTCTGTAAGACTAATATATTCTCTACTTTTCCCCAGCCTGACTTTGTTTTGCCTCTAGGTAAAGGTTATTACCGCGTTTCTGTACCGTGCGGATGAACTCTGCATGTTGCAAATCTTATGGTCTCGCCCCCATTGTCAGACTGTAATGGGAATTTGAGTGTAGTTAATATTATGCATCCCATAAATTATGCAATGTACCTCCAAATCACTTCAATAGTTTTAAACTTTCAAAGGAATATCTTATTCCCTAATATTGAGCAATATGTCAAATACGTTAAAAGAGTCTGTATTGGATTAAGCAAAAGTGTACTCAGCTATTAATGAGGCCAGAGAAACGTATGAAAAACCACAAGTTCAAATGGATACAGAGGTTACCTTTCTTCCATTCGTGGAAGACAAAACCTATTGGCCATCTCTGTCATTTGTGTTATATCAGCATTTGCTATCCTGATTTTCTTACTCATATTATCAGTGAAGGTCAAACATATGTCTAAGATTATGACCGCAAAATAAATACAGCCGCATCAACACAAGCTCCCAAAACGTCTACAACATTATTACGACAACAATGTCGACCACCCCTACCGCTATGCATATACCCATGGGCAATATGACTACCTTGCACTACGTTGCAACTCTGTATCATTCTTTTGGCTATCATTTTATATAAAATACTGCTGGTGCTCTCAAACGTTATGTTGGCAAAGAGCAAAATATTTCAAAATTAGCTGCTTCAGCAATGCCATTTTAATCATCATGCGGATCCTTACTCCGCAAATTCCTAACCATGCACTGTCAAGAGATATAACTAAACAAAAGGTAACAGTAGTCCAATACACCAGTCCTAAGCCATAATAATTTCTTTGCCTCTTCCATCTTAACAATACTAATTACCCCTCATTTCAATTGTACCTCACACGAAAGCCTGTGCTGTTGGCTTTGCTTTGGCCTGTCCAGCATTTGCACCAATATTCATATTTATTTTTTAAACCTGGATACCATCCGCGCCGTGTCGATCTCACAATATGAAGGTGGCCTACTGTTATTTTCATACACATGTGCCTTGTATTCACTATTTACGATTGAATATATATATACATATATATATATATATATATATATATATATATATATATATATATATATATATATATATATATATATATGCTAATGTATGTATGTGTATGTGTGTGAATATATAAATAAATATGTTATATAATATTTAGTTGAGGTATAATATTTCATGTATTCTTATACCTGTGAGCAATGCCTAACGGATAAGATTTATTTCATGTTATAATATTTTTTTTTTGTTAAATACTGCATACTTTACGTGCATATATAGTCGTGGTCAACCGATACATTGTCTATAATAAGACTTCAAAGTCATTGATTAAACAAATGTTGCATGATGTAGTGATAATGTACCTCATTTTTATGTTTTTATACGTTATATTGTTAATACTACAAGGAAACTAATTCAACGATTTACGGAATTTACTTTTAAAATTTAAAATCTCCCTCTCTTAATTATTATACTTCAACTTCCCCACATAATATTTGCTATTGTTATTTCATTAGTAAATAATTGCACAAATATCTTCTTCAGTATTAGTGTCAATTCGAATTAATTGTGGAGGACTATCCTAGGTAAAAAAAACACACACACACACACACACACACACACACACACATACATACAAACACACACACACACACACACACACACACACACACACACACACACACACACACACACACACACACACACACACACACACACACGTACCAACTTGATGAAAAACATCCTGCTGCTTTTTGAAAACCCAATTGCCAGGAAGCCATAGTAAATCTTTAACCCAAAGATTACAAAGGTCGAAATGCCCATGGAGGGTATTCTTAACCAGCTGTTTGCCTAGGGCATGTAAGCCTACCAGCAATGGGATGAGGCGAAGAAGGCTTTTGCAGCCACGAGTGAACTACACTAAAAAAGATACCACGTTGGCAGAACATTTTTCCCCCAGACCCGCCTGTTGGTATATATATATATATATATATATATATATATATATATAGATATATATATATATATAGATATATATATATATATAATATAGATATATATATAGAGATATATATATATCTATATATCTATAGATAGATATATATATATATATATATATAGATATATCTATCTCTCTATATATCTCTCTATAATCTCTCTCTCTCTATATATATCTATCTCTATATATCTTCTATATCTCTATCTATCTCTCTCTATCTATATATATATCTCTCCTATATCTCTATCTATCTCTATTTATAAATACATCTTCAACGGGCATTCATTTCCAAAATGTGTTCTTTTATTGGATTGTATCACAACTAATATGTCTTTTACATGACACAATAATTACAATAATCATCGTGTAAAGGTAATTTAAAATGAAACATTTATCGCGGCGATATTGAGAATGAATTCAATTTACCATTTGGAATGTCCTAGCCTCCAGCTATGGGTGAATTTGCTTATATTGCCATATCTGCCACAGATGATATAGGATGGATTATACTATGACTTGTATAGACAACGGACTTACATTACCATAAACGTTTATTATGTCAGCCAAAGAATGAAACCACATCTCGTTTCATAGATTACATAATTCTAATTCCATTTGACCTAGTTGATAGAGTAAATTGTCGCTGCAATATATTCAGATAAACCCTTGCATCGACGCCATGTCAAAATCAGAAGCATTTGTCGCATAATGCCTCGCGTATTGAAATTGCGCCTTTGACATAGCCAAACGAATTGACGAGAACTAATGTGGACTGGATCACATAGAGTCATTTGTCTTTATCAGCTAGTAATTTGGATGCAATATGCAGCTTGCGAGTTCACTGATGTGAAAGGTGAATGGGACGAGGAATTTGTTCGATGAATGTGCACAGTGGACCGCACTCGTCGCAGCTAATTTAATTTGTGTGTTGCAGATGAAAGGTATTTCGAGTAGCTAATGAGCTTATTATAAAGAGAAACTACAGTTAACCATATAAGGTTCTAACTCCATTGTCAGAACAACCTTTTAGATAATGATTGTATTTGGTGGAAGTTGTCTTGTATCTGTCTTAAAATATATATAATATATAGCAATTTCATTTAGATTAATTGTTGTGGTCAGCTAAAAATCAATTAGATATGTTTTAACCCATTGTTTGCTGGAATGTTAAGTAAAAGTGAGCAGAAACAAGGAATATTTAATTCTTAAGGGTCGTTGATGTGATGGTTGGTTCCATATGTAACAATTCTTTCAACTCCGAACTCTAATAGTAACAAGCACTCAAGGCAAGTTCTAGCTCGTCAATACATTTTGTGGTGTGCTCGTTGGTTTACTGTTCGTTCTTATTAAGCAACGATTTGAACATACAAGGTATGGTCCTTGTCTATATTTGTGCCATCATTGACATGGAAGTAAAGTTATTTATTTTTGCAAATATGCTTCGTACATATAGTTAAAAACTGTAACAAGGTATCCTCGGATGAACAGCTTATTCTTAAAATCTATTTCCTTAAAATCTGATTAAACTAACATTTGGATTGTATACCATGGTAGCATTACGATTAACAGGAGCAACAACTGTGTCGTATTTTTGACACATTGGATATGCATAGTAAATTGTTCTATATAACAAATAGTACAATGACCTTCTTCTGCGGTGCAATTTCAAAACGTGGATTATTTAAAAAGCACCACCTAGCTTTATATCACGTAGATGTAACATTGTAATGATATCTTTACCATTTATTCGACATCTATTACACTGTTTTCATTATTTATTCCGATAAATAAAAGATATACGCGTGTGATTCGATATAAATCCTTAGACTTAAATCCTTCGACCTAATGCCAAATTCATTATACAATACAAACGGGATTATGACAAAGTTTCGAGGATATGATATTAGATGTTTGTTTAGTGTTGAAATGAATCCTGACATTTAAAAGGGTAACAGTTTTTATAATCGTACATTAGAGTACAAAAGGCCAAAATTGTTTACCTCGTGTTCGATTCGAACCGTTTTTATTCATGCAAAATAAAATATTCGTAAATTCTCGCAGCATGGAATCAACCCAGGAAAATTATCTGCATCTACTTGATAGAGCGTCGTAAATCCTATGTATAGGTCTAGGGGGCACTGAAACCTCCCCGGAAACCTCATACCAGACAAAGGCTCAAAGTAAACCATTATATTTCCTCGTAGAATTAAATGTATTAGACGGGTAAGTAACTGTTTAATTAACTTAATCGAGGACTTTAGAGCTTATTTTTCCAGACATTAAAAACCACGAGGCTATAAGGGTCCGATATGGCAAGGGACAAGTTGAGAGAAAATCCGGGTAGAAACGGCCCAGTGAGTGCTCGCTGCAGATTGCACGCTGTGACCCCGACCAACAGAAAAAAAATTATAAGACAAAGTGTAAGTACGATTTGGTGTGATTGATCAGATTAATTAAGGGTGTTATAATGTTCTTGATATAGTGCTTATTTGTCAAACAAAACGGAATTGATAGTACTGCGCATGTCTAGTATGACAATATTTTTAAATAGATTATCCACCCCCAAACTCTAGGTAAAGCTATCACTCCCTATTAAATTTCTGGATGAACTGGACTAGGTTAATTAAAGCTTGCTTACAATAAATGCACGGTTAGCTGTTTTTGAGCCTTATTGATTGACATTGCTAGTTTTATGGATGTAGTGGGGGGAGTGGAAAGGGCAGTATAGGATAGCTCCCACAGCATGTTGAGTAAGTTGAAAAACTCAACTGTATTGATGTACATGCTAAAAAAAGCTATATCACTGGTATGTTTCTACAACGTTTTAATTAATTTCCTATAAATACACCATTAAAGGGCAACATATTAAAATTAACTGCTATTAGATAAAAACTATATGCTGCTAATCTGTGATTATTTAGAAAAATACGTAAACAATTTTGGTTCTGCACTCTTTGATTTATAGGGCATTAATTTTGATGATGCAATATTATTAAAGTGAAATAAAAAAACAACAACAAGTTATTTCCAGATGTTGTAATATTGCAGCAACAGATACAGCTATTATTACAGTGTAATTGCTAGCAGTTTTGGACCACTGGTCCTGTGTTAAAAATTCTGTTTTAAGGTTTTCCACACAGGATCCTCTCAGTGGCTGCAATAACAAGCTCATTTTGTCCTGTAACATTCACAAATATATAATTTATTTCAAAACATTGGAGTAAAGAAACTAATAATTTCACTTTCTTCTAAATTTGATATCAAAGGGGCAGAGGTCAGCTGTATATCAAAAATCTTAATGTGTGCTATAGATTATAATATGTCCCACATTTGTTCACAACCAGGTACCCCTGTCTTATTGTACATCTACTGCAACTGTTTTAACACAGCATGTCAGTGTTAGTGAGACTGTAAGCACTGGACACAAGCCAAATTAGATCTACATATTTCATTTATACACAATGCCTTTTGATCCAACCATGCAGTAATTGAATGGATCATCACTTAAGTTGCTTCAAAGGATGTCCTACTTCCCAATGCCCAAGGCTGGAAAATTAACCTATAGCTTCAAGATAGACTAAATACACCATATGAAATGTACAGAAAACCACATCCATTCAGACTGTAAAAGATGATTCGTGTTTTTTGATTAACCAGCGGCCATGTACCCTCATGATTTTCCTTGTGCCAGGTGGGAAGTCCTGTCTCCTCCTTGTACACCTGTTTATTTCTGTCACCCTAAAGCAACAAATACGATAAAATATTGAAGGAATAATGGATATGTTGGCATGGCAGAGGGGATGGAAGTACCAATGAATGATTAGAATATAACATCCAAGCACATATTATCTGGTCAGTAATTGATTGTCATACATAAAAGAGCAAACAAGATCATGAGGACTGACCAGATAGTTAGACAATGGTAATGAGGGAAATTTTCAAAGTAAATAATTACAGCAATCCCCTACAAACTCTCCATCACACACTGATGTATGACTGGAATTGCTTCATGTAAACCAGAAAGTCTGACAATATTTCAATGCTCTAGCTGAATTGTAGAACCTATTCAAATGGAGCAAAGTACTCATATACCGCACTCAAATGTTTCAAAATAGCCATATACCACATTTCAATGGTCCTGAGTAACCATTGATCATATTTCAATCGACTAGAAAAGTAAGTATAGGGTTTAACGGCACACTCACATATTTCAATGGACTGGAGCAACCATACACCATATTGCAATCGACTTAATTAGCCGTAAACCATATTTCAATGTAATGTTGTAGCCATACACCATATTTCAATGGTCTGGAGTAGTCAGGGTTCATAATTAAATGGACTTGAGTAGCCGTACATCATGTTTCAATGGAAGGAAGAAGCTGTACACCAGATTTTATTGGACTGGATTAGCCATGCACCATATTTCAATGGCCTGGAGTAGCTGTACATCATATTTCAATCAACTGGAGCAACCATACACCATATTTTAATGGACGTGAGTAGCAGTACACCATATATCAATACACTGGAATAGCCATACACAATATTTTATTGGACTGAAGTTGCCATACACCATATTTTAATGGACAGGAGTAGCCTTACACCATATTTAAATAGACTGAAGTAGCCATACACCAGATATCAATGGTCTGGACTATCCTTAATAGACCATTTCCCGGTGACCCGAAAGTAGTTCTTTTCGTACCCCGTCTTGTTGCTACGTGAAACAAGCTTGTCCCTAGCAACGCTGTATGAACAGTTTGTAGCGTATCGTAAATTGTTGTTTGAATCTGTTTTTGCCTTATTATAAACGATCATATCAAACCAAAATGCCAACAAAACATTGTTGCTGGGGAAGGTGCAACTCACACAGCCGATATAAAGACCGTGAAAGAATGAATGGTTTGTCTTTTATTCCGTTTCCAAAGCCACGCTCCAATCCAGAAAAATGCAGAGAGTGGGCCAGGGCATGTGGACGGGAAAATTTTGGGCCAGAGAAGGTTAACGCGTGCACCTATATTTGTACCAAGCATTTCATTGGTGGCAACGGTCCAACAATTGAGCACCCCAACCCAATACCTGCTACATTCCAATCAAAAACGGAACTTCAGCGCTTCAAGCCAAAGCAGCAAAAATTTGGTGAGTGTTGCATGAATCAAGTAACCATATTAATACATAAACAGGTTCTCAACAGTAAATAATATGTTGTGTTAAAATTATGATTTTTTTTTCTTAAGTGCAGCTAAGAAAAAAGTTTATATCTATTTGTTGAAGACCAATTTATATCATTCCCCCCAGAGTATAACAAGCCAGCTCCTTGTCAACTGACGGATTTGCTTCAAGGAGGACCACTTGCTACTTTTGATGGTAAGCAGTTACCACGTGACAAATTTGGATGAATGTTTATGTTATGACATATCAATATGAATTTTCATCACACATGTAATTCAATTTTGTTTATCTTTTGTACATGATTTGTTTGCCGTGCTAGGTGACAGCACAGTTCATATTCAGAGTGACTTGGATCATCAAGAACATCGACAGGTGAACCCCAATGTGTCTTCAGCAGTAATGGGTAGGTGCATGTTTAAGGAATGATCACACTCCTGTTTGATATGATTACATCAGTATTCAATACTTCTCTGTTCAGTTCAGTGATATTGTTTACTTTCAGCTGATAACACATGTGATGTGCTCCTGAAGCCAGTTGTGCCCACATCTGATGCAAGCACACAAACTGATATAACCCTGGATAACATCCAGAAGTATGATGACGACATGTTACAAAATTCTGAAAGCTTGAAACAAGAGCTGTTCATCCATGACGTGTTTGCGGATGACCAATCCTGCTCCTATACAGGTAGGCTTATTCCACAAAAGGCAATTTTTTAGTCAATGTCTCAAAAGTAAATAAAACCATTTCATCACATTTCACTGAATCTGCCACGAGCAACAACACAACACACCCTTCCCTCTCGGCTGGTCACCGGGCAAAACTCTAGCTGGAGCACATGTCCATCGGCAAAAAGTCTGTAGTCTTCGAAAGACTTGTAGCTTTTGACTTTTCTCTTGTCGAAATCAGAGCGCGATGCTATTAAATAGTTAAAAATGTCGTAGAGAGTAATCTCCGGAACCACAGAAAAGTCAGTGGAGAACTGCAAACTAGCATCCGAGCACGGGGGCAATCCAATTTTTTTCCAAACGGTCGTCGGGCTTCTCACTAACATGACTGAAGTCAGGATCACAGGGCAAATTAAGTCCATTTGCACACTCCGCAAGTTTAACTAGAGCTTGACGCCGGTAATCCGTCGTGGTAACTCCTCTATCCTTTAAAAAAATCCGCAGTTGATCAACTTTCCAACACGAGAAATCTGTTTTGTCCGACATTGTCTCGTGTACATGAGCCTCTTTGTTTGTACCCAGGCCACGCCCCTCGTTACGCCAGGGGCGCTGTTGTGCATGCGTGCATGTTTAATAGGGGTTACCGGGAAATAGACTATTGGCTGGAGTAGCTATACATCATATTTCAATGGACTAGAGTAACCATAACCATATTTCATTGGATTGGAGTAGCAATACACCATTTTGCTATGGACTTTAGAAGCTGTAGACCACATTTCAATGCACTAGAGTAGCCGTGCACCACATTTCAATGGTCTGGAGAAGTCATGGTGTACAGCTACTGAAGTCCATCTAATTATGAACCTTGTTTCAATGGAGTGGAGGAGCTGTACACCATATTTCAATGGACTGGACTAGCCATACACCATATATCAATAGCCTGGGGTAGTCAGGGTTCACATTTTAATGGGCTGGAGCTGCCGTAAATCACATTTCAATGGTCTGGAGTAACCATACACCACATTTCATTGGACTGGAGTAGCTGTACAGTATATTTTGATGGACTGAAGTACCTGTACATCATATCTAAATAGACTGGAGCAACTATACACCATATTTCAATGGAATTCTGTAGCCGTACACCATATTTTAATATGGAGTAGCCATTATCCATATTTTAATTGACTTTAGTTGTTGTGCACCATATTTCAATGGACTGGAGTAGCTGTATGCCATGTTTCAATGGACTTGAGTGGTCCGGGTTCATAATTAGATCAACTTGAGAAGCCATTTGTCATGTTTCAATGTAATGGATAAGCTGTACACCATATTGCAATGGATCGGAGTAGTTGTCTCCCATATATAAATGGACTGGAGTAGTCATAGTTCATATTTCAATGGACTTGAGTAGCCGTACACAATATTTCCATGTACTGTAGTAGCAATGCACAATATTTTAATAAACTGGGGTAGCCTTTCACTATGTTTCAATGGAAGTAAATGCACGTCTTATCTTAATGAACTGGAGTGACTGTAAAGCCTATATCAACAGACTGGAACTATTGGTGTTCATTTGTCAATAGTCTGGAGTAGCTGTACACCATATTTAAAAGGACTGAAATGAATAATCACCTTCAGAGGGCTTCATGTATGATATGAGGCTGTTAACTTGCTTGATAAGAAAACATTGATTTTAAAGGTTTTTTCTCTATGGTTGACATTGACAATAATAGTTTTATCAGTTTTGTATCTAATAGACCATCTAGATTTATTATAGTTTGCAAGGAGCCATCAATGTAGGCAGGGTCCATGTGTAATGTGAGGAGAGTAGGAAATGTACTATTTGTTGCAACAACTCAAGTGTCTAAAGTCATGAAGGGCTACATTTTACTAGTTGCCATCAACAACAGAGGGGTCCATGTGTAATTAGGAGCAGCTCATTTGCTTTCTTATATGAAGATAGTACAGAGAGTTTTTCCCATCTAATTCAGGGGTTAAAGGTCATTAAGGGCTGATTATAGATATCTGGTTACCATCAACATCAGAGGGGTCCATATATTTTATGGAAAAGCTAGCTTGCTTTATAAACAAGCATGCCATCAAAAGGTATTCTCTGTTAGATTAACTTAGTGATTTACATATGCTATTTTTATCAAGCTTTAGTTAACCTAGTCCTCTCTATTGTCCAGTTCATCCAGAAATTTAATAGGGAGTGACAGCTTTACCTAGAGTTTGGGGGTGGATAATCTATTTAGAAATATTGTCATAATAGACATGCGCAGTACTATCAATTCCGTTTTGTTTGACAAATACGCACTATATCAAGAACATTATAAAACCCTGAATCAATCTGATCCGATCAATCACACTAAATCGTACATACACTTTGTTTTATAACTTTTATCAGTTGATCGGGGTCACAGCGTGCAATCTGCAGCGAGCACTCACTGGGCCGTTTCTCCCCGGATTTTCTCTCAATTTGTCCCTTGCCATATCGGACCCTTACAGCTTCGTGGTTCTTAATGTCTGGAAAAATAAGCTCTAAAGCACTCGATTAAGTTAATTAAACAGTTACTTACCCGTCTAATACATTTAATTCTACGAGGAAATATAATGGTTTACTTTGAGCCTTTGTCTGGTATGAGATTTCCGGTATGAGATTTCCATGCTGCGAGAATTTACGAATATTATATTTTGCATGAATAATAATCGGTTCGAATCGAACACGAGGTAAACAATTTTGGCCTTTTGTACTCTAATGTACGATTATAAAAACTGTTACCCTTTTAAATGTCAGGATTCATTTCAACACTAAACAAACATCTAATATCATATCCTCGAAACTTTGTCATAATCCCGTTTGTATTGTATTATGAATTTGGCATTAGGTCGAAGGATTTAAGTCTAAGGATTTATATCGAATCATACGCGTATATCATTTATTTATCGGAATAAATAATGAAAACAGTGAAATAGATGCCGAATAAATGGTAAAGATATCATTACAATGTTACATCTACGTGATATAAAGCTATGTGGTGCTTTTTAAATATTCCCCGTTTTGAAATTGTACCACAGAAGAAGGTCATTGTACTATTCGTTATATAGAACAATTTACTTTGCATATCCAATGTGTCAAAAATACGACACAGTTGTTGCTCCTGTTAATCGTAATGCTACCATGGTATACAATCCAAATGTTAGTTTAATCAGATTTTAAGGAAATAGATTTTAAGAATAAGCTGTTCATCCGAGGATACCTTGTTACAGTTTTTAACTATATGTACGAAGCATATTTGCAAAAATAAATAACTTTACTTCCATGTCAATGATGGCACAAATATAGACAAGGACCATACCTTGCATGTTCAAATCGTTGCTAAACACAATAAGAACGAACAGTAAACCAACGAGCACACCACCAAATGTATTGACGAGCTAGAATTTGCCTTGAGTGCGTGTTACTATTAGAGTTCGGAGTTGAAGGAATTGTTACAAATGGAACCAACCATCACATCAACGACCCTTAAGAATTATATATTCCTTGTTCTGCTCACTTTTACAGAAACATTCCAGCAAACAATGGGTTAAAACATATCTAATTGATCTTTAGCTGACCACAACAATTAATCTAAATGAAATTGCTATATATTATATATATTTTAAGACAGATACAAGACAACTTCCACCAAATACAATCATTATCTAAAAGGTTGTTCTGACAATGGAGTTAGAACCTAATATGGTTAACTGTAGTTTCTCTTTATAATAAGCTCATTAGCTACTCGAAAACCTTTCATCTGCAACACACAAATTAAATTAGCTGCGACGAGTGCGGTCCACTGTGCACATTCATCGAACAAATTCCTCGTCCCATTCACCTTTCACATCAGTGAACTCGCAAGCTGCATATTGCATCCAAATTACTAGCTGATAAAGACAAATGACTCTATGTGATCCAGTCAACATTAATTCTCGTCAATTCGTTTGGCTATGTCAAAGGCGCAATTTCAATACGCGAGGCATTATGCGACAAATGCTTCTGATTTTGACATGGCGTCGATGCAAGGATTTATCGGAATATATTGCAGCGACAATTTACTCTATCATCTAGGTTAAATGGGATTGGAATTATGTAATCTATGAAACGAGATGTGGTTTCATTCTTTGGCTGACATAATAAACGTTGATGGTAATGTAAGTCCGTTGTCTATACAAGTCATAGTATAATCCATCCTATATGATCTGTGGCAGATATAGCAATATAAGCAAATTCTCTCGTAACTGGAGGCTAGGACATTCCAAATGGTAAATTGAATTCATTCTCAATATCGCCGCGATAAATGTTTCATTTTAAATTACCTTTACACGATGATTATTGCATGTATTGTGTCATGTAAAAGACTTATTAGCTGTGATACAATCCAATAAAAGAACACATTTTGGAAATGAATGCCCGTTGAAGATGTATATATATATATATATATATATATATATATATATATATATATATATATATATATATATATATATATATATATATATATATATATATATATATATATATATATATATATATATATATATATATATATATATAAGCACTGATCGCTTGATTTATTTAATCATCACGTTTAATTTATGTAGGTACATATGTATCGATGGATGTCAATGGCAAATCAAGCATCCAGCGACCAGTATACACAACTTCGTCGACACCTCGAAAAAAGGCAATACAGCTTAAGCCTGTAAGTGTCAGTTAAGCATGATTGGTCCATCTAAGAAATAGTAGAGCACAGGCTTATTGACAGACCATCAAAGCCAGTAGACATTGAGTGACCAGACAGGGTCGGTGGCATGATGGCGGCCCTGCTCCAGCTCAGCAGGCTGATAGAGGTATCGTAGGCCAACACCAGAGGCAAGCTTTTGTTCTTTGTGATTCTGTACAACCTTTTTTGCCTTAATATGATCTTGAGGAGAGCTGCAGAGCAGCCAGTCCAGGGCCGCATGTTATACTAGCACCTATCCGTGCCTTGTATCTTACATATAATTTGGTAATCTCTTCATCAATCAATAATTCAACCTGGTCAATGGTCAGATGCTGCTCACCCAGGTACTGAAGACGGGCCGTTTTGCGTATCCTCAGACTCGTTCTCCACGCATCGGCCACTGCCATGGAGCTGGTTGTCGTCACTCGTCCTCATGTCCTGCCACAGGGCATATTTAATGGTCAGAAACTGTCCTAAGCGACACGTCAGCCAATGCCAGGTCTTTTTCAGTCATTGCCACGATTAGGTCTAGTTCACTCGTTGCTGCAAAAGCCTTCTTCGCCTCATCCCATTGCTGGTAGGCTTACATGCCCTAGGCAAACAGCTGGTTGGGTATACCCTCCATGGGCATTTCGACCTTTGTAATCTTTGGGTTAAAGATTTACTATGGCTTCCTGGCAAATGGGTTTTCAAAAAGCAGCAGGATGTTTTTCATCAAGTTGGTACGCTTGTGTGTGTGTGTGTGTGTGTGTGTGTGTGTGTGTGTGTGTGGTGGGTGTGTTTGTATGTATGTGGGTGTGTGTGTGTGTGTGTGTGTGTGTGTGTGTGTGTTTTGACCTAGGATAGTCCTCCACAATTAATTCGAATTGACACTAATACTGAAGAAGAAACACGATTGAAGAAGAACAAATACAAGCAAAATATGGCAATAATAACAATAGATATTTGTGCAATTATTTACTAATGAAATAACAATAGCATATATTATGTGGGGAAGTTGAAGTATAATAATTAAGAGAGGGAGATTTTAAATTTTAAAAGTAAATTCCGTAAATCGTTGAATTAGTTTCCTTGTAGTATTAACAATATAACGTATAAAAACATAAAAATGAGGTACATTATCACTACATCATGCAACATTTGTTTAATCAATGACTTTGAAGTCTTATAGTAGACAATGTATCGGTTGACCACGTAAAGTATGCAGTATTTAACAAAAAAAATATTATAACATGAAATAAATCTTATCCGTTAGGCATTGCTCACAGGTATAAGAATACATGAAATATTATACCTCAACGAAATATTATATAACATATTTATTTATATATTCACACACATACACATACATACATTAGCATATATATATATATATATATATATATATATATATATATATATATATATATATATATATATATATATATATATATATATATATATATATATATATATATGTATATATATATTCAATCGTAAATAGTGAATACAAGGCACATGTGTATGAAAATAACAGTAGGCCACCTTCATATTGTGAGATCGACACGGCGCGGATGGTATCCAGGTTTAAAAAATAAATATGAATATTGGTGCAAATGCTGGACAGGCCAAAGCAAAGCCAACAGCACAGGCTTTCGTGTGAGGTACAATTGAAATGAGGGGTAATTAGTATTGTTAAGATGGAAGAGGCAAAGAAATTATTATGGCTTAGGACTGGCGTATTGGACTACTGTTACCTTTTGTTTAGTTATATCTCTTGACAGTGCATGGTTAGGAATTTGCGGAGTAAGGATCCGCATGATGATTAAAATGGCATTGCTGAAGCAGCTAATTTTGAAATATTTTGCTCTTTGCCAACATAACGTTTGAGATCACCAGCAGTATTTTATATAAAATGATAGCCAAAAGAATGATAAAGAGTTTCAACGTAGTGCAAGGTAGTCATATTGCCCATGGGTATATGCATAGCGGTAGGGGTGGTCGACATTGTAAATTATAAATTACACTAGTCCGCTTGATGAATAAATATTTGGCCAGTTGTGTCTGGTGCGGTTAGAGATAATAGCAAGTACATGGCATCTGTTGAACTTCTTTTTATGGACATATATACTCAAAGAAGAGAATTTCATAAGTCCCTAAATAGTTACCACAGCTGGGTATTTAAATTGCATGCCTTAGTCGCACTGGATTTAAAATGTGCACCGTCACAATTGCTGGATATTGTTATTGTGAACATGGTCATAATACAAACACGGCATTTCTATTAAAGTGTAAAAATGTAATGGAGAGAAATCTAGCACCCAACATGTTAGTGGTCTTCATCAAACACACATCGATACTTAATTTAGTTCGTACTACGTACTATTCGACTGCTGAGACGCGATATACGTGCCTTTTCTTCTCCGTTGGAGCTAATATTGATGGGGTTTTTTTTACCACCGTCTGTGCAAGAGTAAGAGGAATATTTATAGTCCCCTTTTAACACAGATTCGACCGGTTAGTCTGCTAGCGTTTCTGGTAATTGAGGCCTGCTCAGTATCATCGCCTGTTTCATCAGCTGAATTGTCAACGGTGTCATGCGAGTTATGAACATCCTCAAAAGTGGTGGTTTGTATATCGTCTTCAGACAATTCACCATCGTCATCCATCTGCAAGGGATCCCTATCAGTCAATCTAATAAATAACATTGACTGTTTTGGGGATATTTCGAGTCAGGCATTCGTTGCAAAACAGCCGTCGTGGGAGTTCAATACTCAACCACTAAATAAGGTCTATGGTAACTCTTTTGTAACTTTTTTGGGTTTTCTACCCTTTAAGCTTAGGTTGGTAAATATAGACTGGATCTCCGATCGCAATCGGCACATCAGTGGATTTTTTGTCATAGTAATCTTTCATTTCTATCTGTTGTTTACGTAAGTGAGCTTCAGCATAGTTAAAAAGTTAATGTTGTTTACTTATAATATCCATAACCGTTTGATTGCCCTGTAATACATCAAGTGAACTCATTTCAGCCGGATTTACGGGTAATTGACCATAAAAGATCATAAAGCTACTGTTGCCCAATGCACAAGTGTCCTAAGTGTTCAGGGCCCAAACCAAGGGAGGAATATACGCGTCCCAATCAGTTTGCTTGGCGGTCACAAAGTTCCTTATCAATTTTACAATATAATGATTAAATTGTTCAACTTCTCCTTGAGCTTGTGCACGGTATGCTGTGCTGAAGCTTTGTTTGATCTTAAAAAAGGCACAATTTTTTATATATAGCACCTATGAATGCTGTACCATTATTATTATGCAAACGCTTTGAAGCACCTTAGACACATGCTGCATGGTGTTTGCTTGCACATCAGAACTAGGCCAGTCAATAATATACCTGGAATATTGGTCTGTTACAATCACAAGATGTTGGTTATTTATATCCCAAAATAATTATAAGTGCAGATGATGTAAGCAGTAAACCATTAGATATGTGATAAGTTAAGAAATCTGAGTTATTATGTAATAAATTGAAGCTAAGCTATTATGTAATCACTGGATGTGCGATTTGTCTGAAATTGATGATTAAATGTTGTTTAAGAAACTAAGAATAAAATTTGAATCATATTACTCGAACAGAACGTTATGGTTTTGGTCAATTTGAATCATATTTTCTAGGGCCGTACCAAAACGCAATTAAAAAAGGCACGTTTCCTTGTTTCAAAAAAATAAAATGAGAGCTGCTGTCAGCCAGGTCGGGGGTCAGAACACTGTATAGCCATTTGGATAATCTCTCGAACTTATGCCATTGCCTTCGTCTTGATAGAGTTGCCCGGTGCTAATGAATAATTTAGCATAACTTTGGGTGTATATATGGTGATTGAAATCTGGTTGTAAGGGTTTAGCAGGTACTTGTTGCCTGTCAATGTACAGAGCGTTATTTTGCGTACAAATAAGATCACGGATTGCAGGACTATTTTAGGGGAAAATCCATCTGTAGTATTTGCCATAAGCGCAAAGGTGTCACTGCTGCGTTATAATCGCAACTTCAAATCAACGCCGTTTAATCTATAGCGTTCTGGACAAAATAAATCTAAATGTAATTTCCCCATCATATCCATGATGCGACTCTCTTGAGCTCGTTCCTTTCTAGTTAATATCATCTAGTTGTGAGTACCATCCACGGCGTCCATTTGTTTTGGGGTGACTTTGTATCATAAACTAGCTGTTAACTAAGAGTTTTTGGCTTCCGAAACATAGCTCTATAGCGTTTCCATATAAGCGCGATACGAATAGGTGTTGGTGGAC
Source organism: Urechis unicinctus (assembly GCA_034190875.2). NCBI lineage: Eukaryota > Metazoa > Annelida > Polychaeta > Xenopneusta > Urechidae > Urechis > Urechis unicinctus. The sequence continues at coordinate 7,530,744 of CM067350.1, read as the reverse complement.
GATGAAATGGAGTTTCTCGTTGAGAGAGACATCAACTAGGGATAAGAGTGAGTGTGACCATAGGTTAACGGGTGCTACAGCACTATCAGCTTCCAAAACCTCCCCATCCTTTTTCCGCACTTTGCAATTCACCTGTAAATACGTGTAGTTCAGATCAATATAATCATCCCCGAACCGCTGATATGGAATTCGACTAGACCCCAACCTAAAACAGCTTCCAGGTTGCTTTGAGTTGGGGTAATTGAAATTGTCTAATTCACTTTTGACATAGGGCCATGATCTAACTGAGCATATTCTTTGACAGCCTTCGAGTTGTTCCGAAAAAGGCTTCGTGTACATACTTGATGGTTTAAGGGTACATATGTTCCATACTAAGTTATCATTCACAGTTTTGCGCTCTTTTTATAGATAGGTGTTGTGTGCTATGCCTTGGGTGTCATGATAAGTAGAACTCAAAAAGAAATTCAAATAAAGCATATTATCACTTTTATTAAAACACCAATTATGTATATTCATGCGCCTAATAATTTGGTTATATTCACTGTCATTCGGTTCCCCATTAAGACTTCAGCCCAGTGTTCGGCGGTCAAACAAAAAGCTAACATGTTACGCTGATATTCTCTAGAGAGCAAAAGGCATAGTTCAGTCAAACGGCGTTGCTTACACGATACGCGCCATAATAAAGTTACATGAGTCGTTGCATGGTTCTTTGGCTGTCAGATAACATCGGTTTCATTAAACTTGTGTATAGGCTTATTATCATATCCCACCCATCAGACGATCTAAGGTCACCCCTCCTTTGTCTCTTAATTCTTCATAAGATTTTATTAGCTGCCACCAATTGAAACTATCAAAGCACATGGTTACGCTGCCATGATTAATTTCAATCCAGTGGAGTGAGGCTTTCACTCGGACAATCGCATCATCACACAGCATGACTTTTACATCAACCCCTGATTGGTCGGCTTCAACGTCAGTCAACGATACGGTAAAATACGGTGAAATAAGAGCCGTCCTACTTCTGAAAAAGGCGTCTGTGGGTAAGTTTATTTGATGTCCGTTCCTTCGGACGCGAATTCGTAAATCATAAGTCAAATGTTCTGGGTGACTAAACCACTGTGTGATTTGAAATCAGCCCAAACGTCGACTGGTATACAATAGTCCATCAACGTAATCTCACTCCTTGCTGTTCTCCTCCGCCATCCCGAATGGAACAAAATCTGTCCGTGTTTGCTTATTTATGCCCCTGATCGAGCTGATGTTAGGGGGTTTTCATGATCGCGTGACGAACTAATTTCAGACCCGGTTATTCACATGGTATCGCACACACACGGGGGTAGTGGGGTTCATCTAGCGTGGAAGTTAAGCCTTCATTCATGTCGGGGGCAACATTCCTCTGCTTCGCTGTGTCTGCTGTTTTTCTTGATTTTTGATTGTGAATGTAGAGCTTATATTCACAGTGATATTTCAAGTGATGGGTCAAAATCGCATTTGTAACAAATCCACATTGACACAGACGACAACGCCATAGCCTCAGGGTTCTTTGTTCACACTAATCAGGTGACTTGGGTCTATATGGTTGCTGGGTCTCAGCAACTCTCTGTCATTTGTCACATTCTACATGTTGTCGCTTTAAAGATTCAACCTTTACTGACAGTAAACTTGTTGTTAACCAATATTTATAATTACTTTAATCCACCTCATCTTCAGACACAAACGTGGTTAACCGACGATCAATTAAACACTCCCTAGCTTCGATCACTTTACTAGAAGTCATGTCAAAATTGTCAAGCGCGGTTGATTTATACCAATTTGTCTATAGATGTTATTGTCTCTCAGTACTTGAGTAAGCTGTGTATACATCTCTAACTTGCCTATAAAATCCACTAAAGCCCAAAAAACTCTCTGACTTGTTTTAGCTTCGTAGCGACTTGATGCATTTTAATTGCCTTGACATTATTTGCGTTAGGAAATACACCTTCAAGGCTCAAAGTGTGTCCCAGCAAATAAACACTTGCCCTGGTGTAATTTTAGCTTAGCTTTACAAAGGCGTTCTAGCACCTCTTTGATATGCTCGAGATGAAGTTCGAAGGTGGATGAGTAGATTATCACGTCATCGATGTACGGGACCACATATTTGTATTGAACACCTCTCGGGAGAATATCCAAAAGGGCTTGAAATGTTGTAGGCACGTTACGAATTCCCTACGGCATTGTTTTGTAGCATACTAGCCGGAAGATGCGATAAACCCGGTTTTTGTACGCGACTCCAAGTCCAAAGGAAGTATTGCAGTTATTTCCTGACCTCAAGGTAAGATAAAAATACTTCTGGAGTGACTTCATGGTTGTGTTCTAGGATAGCCTTCTTTAGATAAATTGGCAAGTAACTCCGGTCGAATGGTAATATAAATATTTACCGTTCTGCTCCGATATTTTTAGCGCACAAAAAGAACATGTGTCTGTTTAAGTGCTGGATTACGCATCTAGAAAACAACATATATCAAGCGCTTGTACAAAAACTGGTCACAGCGCACCGAAAAGCCTACCCCCCATCGGTGCTATTCTTTAAGAAATGCCATCTGTATATAATTTCCGAAAAATCGCGATTCGATGTCCGCCATTATGGAAAATATTTTGTCGCGTGATTTCCCGCCGCCTCATCCGCATTGCCTCCCTGCTAAGCATACGAAGCACGTTGAAGCACTTTGAATACAATCTGCAGTATCTTATCGAGTTCAGACGCCGGAAGCCATAGTCGTCGATGGATCATGTCATATTGAGCATCCGCAATGTACGTGGTGTTTCTACGCTTCCAAATTTATCGAACTATAACAAATAACAATGGATGAAATCCCCAGCCACAAAGGGATAAAATTGTCCGTGAACATAATTGCATTCTAAAAAGCCATCACTTGTGTATGTTTGGTGTTTGGTTGTAGTCTGAATGGATCTCAAAATTAATAACACAGCTTTGTTTTCAAACAGAGTAAGACGTCAACTCAGCCGTCTTGTAGGGTTAACTGGCAAGCAGCACTGCAGACATTTTTGTAGGAGTTGCCAACAACATCAAAGGTATTGTTTTCCTGGAGCCACTGTCAATACTAGGTGTCACATCGAATTCTTTAAAATAAACGGCCTTCCCAACCTACCAAAGGAAAGGGACGTCAAATGAAGGATGAAACATCTTTCAAATTACAACTTCCAGTTGATCTGCTGTTATTGGAGCCATAATATTTACAAACATAACGCACATATCCATACTTCTGTTTTCTCTGAAAATATTGTTCTGGCTTTTTTGTTTGCGATTTCACAGGTTTTTGAGTCTTGCTTAGCAAAATGTACGCTGCTCGATTTTCCGAATAATTGAACTGCTATTCAAAAGGAATTAAATCGCTACTAATTTTCAGGGTAACTTCCACGCGCTCTGGCTTTCGACTATACCTAAGATAGCAGTGATTAATCGTCCTAGCAGGATATTTCCCACGCACTCAAGTATTTCAAATGCATGAAACTAGACATAATGTACATGGAAAGCACAGCTACCTTATCCGACCGAGAACATTAAGAACACACGAAAAGCACCAAAATATGAGAGAAATTAATTTCATGAACTTTTGTAGAATGCAATTCATGTGCTGCACGCAAAATGAAGAAAAAAAATGAAAACTAAAGTATTATCACCAAAATAAACTAGATATCAAATAAACCTTTTGCCACGTTTATGTCATTTGACGCGGAAACAATGGCCATATCGTTTACACAACCAGTAGACACATTATAACCATAGTAAATGGTAATTTATCTTGCAAAAAGAGACATTGCAAAAGCATATTTATCTGGAGCAATACCTTCGTCAAAGTATCGCATATACAAAAACATATATATATATATATATGTATATATATATATATATATATATATATATATATATATGGATATGGATATATATATATATAAATATATATACATATATATATATATATATATGCATATATATTTAAATATATAGATATATACATACACATGTATATATATATATATATGCATATATCATCCATATAGTCATATATATTTATATACAGATATTATATATATATATTTATATATATGCAAATATATATATATGTATATATACATAAATATATATATATTCTCATTATTCGTCTATCTACAACAGTGAATAGGATCGCGAAACGCAACCGATGGTTCCTAATGAAATATATACATCTAATATTATTTTTCTAATCGATAATGACTAAAAATATGTTTTCACAATTTCGGTATTACGCAAATATACGCAAATACATGGGTACGAAAGGTTGGATTTTCTACATATTAATTAGTATCTTGACCATTCATGGACGACCGTTAGAAGACCGAAATTATATACCAGGAATAAAAGATTTTTATTTCTATTAAAAGTTTTCTTAATATCAATTAAAATAAGCCGAATTAATGATTAATAATAAATGAGTACAAATGTATTGAAAAATTTGTACACGAATGGTGGGAGTCTAAGAAGGGTTGTAATCGCCACTATATATATTAAAAAATTTGTACAGATTAAGGTTACAATATCTAAAATGGTTACATATAAATATACATAAGAGAGAAATATATATGTATATAAACATATGTATATATATATGTAATATATGCATATATATATAATATATATATATATAGTATATATATATATATATATATTATATATATATATATATATATATATATATATATATATCTATTTCCCCCAGATTTATACAAAAGGTCAAATTTTATATTGAATACCTTTTTGAGAATACGCATATATAATTTTCGATACTTTATTTGACATTAATTTTATATGACTAGACCATGACAGTTGATTGTCTATAACAACACTGAGAAAACCTATTGTCTTCACAGTATCAAGCATAGTATCATCAATAACTATTTTGTTGATTCTATTTCTGATATTTCTATTACATGAAAAGGTCATGGTTTTTGTCTTTTTTACATTCAATGTTAGGCGGTTTACCTGTAACCAATTAACAACTTTCTTAAGCTCAATGTTAAATTCATATTCAATTTTGTTAGTATCTTTTCCCACCATGAATAAATTTGTATCATTAGCAAACATAATTTTAAACATTCTATCAGAAAAGGTATGGGTCCCAGGACAGAACCCTGGGGAAGTTATATTTATTGTTTCTGAGAGAATTCCATAATTCTTTACACACTGATTTCTATATTTCAGATAACTTATAAACCAATCTAGTGGCTTAACTCTAATACCATAAATTTTAACTTTGAAATAAGAATATCATGGTTTACAGTATCAAAAGCTTTGGCGAAATCCAGAAACACACCTATAACATGTTCACCTTTATCCAATGAATTCATCATTTTATCAATAAATTTTGCAACTGCTACTTCTGCAGAATAGCCTTTTCTAAATCAAAACTGATTGGATGACAAAATACCATATTTATCAAGATAATTGATAAATCTATTGAACATTAATTTTTTAAATATCTTAGAGAACAGAGAGTAGTAAAATAGGTCTATAATTTTCTAGTTGGGTTACACTTTCTTGTGAATTGGCACAACAACAGCCAATTTTAGTTCATGAGGTACAATACCTTGAGTAAATGATAAAGTAATCACATGACAAAGGGGTTCAAGGAACCCATGGTAAGTTTGTCTAATTATATTTGGATTGATGTCATCCCAACCTGGACTAATGTTTTTCAAACTAATAATGACACATTCAAGTTCATAAGTAGTAACAGGACCCAGAAAAAAGGACAGTGAACAACTAGTTTGTAAATATTCAAAAATGTTATTGTCTACGTTTGGGATCTTGTCGCATAACTTTTGTCCAACATTAGTAAACTAATCATTAAAATTGTTAGCATTAAATTTAGAATCGCTTGTTACATCACCATTCAATACAAATTCCTTTCTAATTGGTTTTATAGGTTCAACACCAATAATTTCCTTTAAAACTTCCTAAGTTTGTCTGGCATTTGATTTATTTTTCTCAAGCATTTCTTGATAATATGATGTTTTAGCCAATGTAATCAAATGATTAAGTTTGTTCCTATATCGTTTGTACCTAGTCTTATTGTACAAGGTTGATTTTTTTCAAATACATCATATACAACTTGTTTTTCACATTAATAGACCTACAAATACCATTAATCATTGAAGGTTTATATTTTCCATGCCTAGTTTTCATTTTCTTATAAGGAAATGCCTCCTTCCAGAAGTTTTGTACTACACCAATAAATTGTTAATAAGCATTCTGAGCATTATTACCTTCTAAGACAGAGGTCCAATCAAGAGAGTTCAATAAGGATCGAAAACATTGAACATTTCTTTGGGAAAATGATCTAACTCTAGTTACATTGTCAGAAGATTTATGCAATAAGTCTTCCGTCATTATAAATACAGGAAAATGTTCAGAAAAATCTGTACATTAAACACCTTTTATATGTTTATTAAATAAGCCATTGGTGCAAACAATGTGGTCAATTAAGGTGACTGTGCTGTGTGTCACCCTTGTAGATTTGTCTGTCATAGGTACAAAAGACTGAGAGTACATAAAATCTAAGAACTCAGCAGTTTGGGAGTGTTGTTCACAGTTCAGCAGGTTGATATTGTAGTCACCCATTCAATAACATATCTTGTTTTCAGTTTTTATGTTTGATATTATAACATTAAGTTCATTAACAAATTCCCTGATATCTGTATTTGGCGGTCTATAAATCACACCAATGACAATACTTTTACCCCTTCGTACGTTTGTACATTTTAGTTCAACACATAAACATTCCATATAACTTTTGCACACATTAAGATCATTTCTACACATATATTCAATATCATTAGAGATGTATAATGACACCCATCCACCAATTTGATTATGTCTCGTAGCATGAACAGAACTATATTGACGAATATCATACAAACGATTGTTCACATCATTCAGCCAAGTTTCAATGATACCAAGCACAGAGAACTTGTGATTAAGTACAGACAAATATTCAGTTAGATTATCATAGTGTTTTGAAATACTTCTTGTATTCACATGAAACAAGGAAAGATCTTCTTTAACGTGAAACAAGATAATCGCATTCAGTTAGTTGTTCATTAAGCACATTATCATCACGGTCTATATCCTCCAGCCAGTTTTTATCATCAACATTAATTTGAAAGGACATACAAAATTTAAGATAACAGTAAACAAAAGAGATAGAGATTCTAGTATCATATGAGTGTGAACATGCTAGGTCAGTCATTCAATTTTTTCCAAGTCTGACAAGTTGCGTTTATGGATGATCTTATTTTTGGAGTCTTTTCCAATGACATTTCCGTTATGAGTCCAAACATCAGCAAGTTTTCTAGCCTTCTCTTTCATCCTTGCATGGTAGTAGAGTTCAGTACGCAATCTGTTTAGGTCTTCGTTGAAGAAGTATTTTGAGAACTCCAGCTGGGACTTTTTTTCTCTTTTTCATTACTTTCTCTTTATCCTTATAACAGGCAATTCGGACAATTATTTGTCTGGGCCTCTCCTGTTTTTGAGTCCTACTCGATGAGAACTGTTGGGTACTACATCAAGGTCAAGGGCTTTCAGTACCTCTTCCACTCTCTGATCAACATTCTCATTTTGCACTTCTCTGATGCCATCAATACGTACTGAGCACCTTCGGCTGTATTGCTCCTGGTCATCTACCTTCGCTTCAAGTTCAGATATTGTTTTGTTGAGCTGACCGATATGGTTATCCTTGGTTTCAAGGAGCTTTTCCAGCTTACCGAGTTTATTTTCAAACTGTGTGGTAATGCGGTCAACCATTTTGTCAATGTTCAATGTTTCTTGGAGTTTTTCAATAATGGTTTTGTTCTTAAGTGCTTCCACGAGAAATATAGCAAAGTCAGATGAGGTCGAGGCATCTTTTTTAGCTGGCAAGTTTTTAGTTCATTGACGCGTCATTAGGTTATATTCGTTGAGAAAATAGTACAAATAACATTTTATCAGGTTCATTGTTTAGATTATCCTTATGATCGTTATGATCTTTCAGCCGCTTAAGCAGAATTGGGTCCACGAAAGGATATACCAATATGTCCACATAAAGTCACTGCACAATTGTTTAAAAACAATTGAAAATATTTTGGTTTGACCATGACGTACAAATATAATTTTTCACAGGTGATTTCTTTGGATCTTGATTATAATAGCGAAATAAAATTTTAACAACTAACCATTCGTCGACATAACCCTCAAACCTCAATATATTCCATACAACCATATATACTTCGACCCAAATTGCCGAAATAATGTTTAATCATGTGTTTATTTGAAAAATTAAAATATTTGATTGTTTTTAAAATTATTTTTTCCCAAATCTTTATTTTTCTTCTTATTCATTAATCTATAACATGGAATTAGATCGTGAAATGCTACCAATGGTTCATAATGATCATATCTACAACAGATATTATGTTTCTGATCCATCATGATCAAAAATGATTTAAAAATTTCCGCATTCGGCAAATGTTCGAAAATGTATATGGGCACGAAAGGTTGGATTTATACGTATAATTTAGTGTCTTGACCTTTCGTGGACGACCTTTCGAAGACCAAAAGTATATACCAGGAATACAAAGTGACAAAAAGATTTTAATTCACATAAAACTATTTCATTGTAACAAATAAAATATGCCGAATACATAATCGATAATTAATGATAGCAAAAATGAATTGTAAAAATTTGTCCACGAATGGTTGGAGTCCACGAATGGTTGTAATTGTCACTATATATATATATATATATATATATATATATATATATATATATATATATATATATATATATATATATATACATAAATATATATACATATATAAAAAATATATATATATATATATGTCACTATCTATATATATACATAATATATATAAATATATATATATACATATATTTATACATAAATATACATACATACATATATATATTTATATGCATATAAAAAAATTCATATATATGTATTAATACATATATATATACATGTGTGTATATATATAAATATATATGCATATATATATGTAAATTTATATATATATATATACACATATATAGATTTACATGTATATATATGCAAATATATAGATATATATATACATATATTTATATATATATATATATATATATATATATATATATATATATATATATATATATATATATATATATATATATATATATATATATATATATATATATTGCTCTATTAGAATTGCCTCTTTATATTTGACGTTCCTCATACCAACAGTTATCAATACGAACATTCTCAATGCAGATCAGAGCGGATCACAGTCTCCCGAGCGCCGGACCATTTGTGAGGGCCGTTCAGACGATAGGCAGCAGGGACTGGCATGTTCAGGTACAATGCTTTTCCAAGCTGGAAGTCGCGAAATAGCTGCTTGAAAGGCTCTGGATAGGCCCCAATAAATCTTGAAAGCTCGTCCAAAGCTGGTATCCAGGGCACCTGTCAATAAGTAAAGCATCATCGAATACTGTCATAGCGACAAAGTTGCCCGACACATACAGGGGGGGGGGATGTGAAGGAAAAATTGTTTTGTTGTTTTGACTCAGTACAGTACGACTTACCGTGGTAAAAGCGCTGAATTTATCTGCGTACCAAGTGGGATCGAGGGTTGAAGTCTCCTTGGTGATCCATTTCTTCATGACGTCAGGGGAAGGCAGCTTTACTCGACCTATTTCCACAATTTTACTATCAGCTGTTGTATAACGTCATTATGCAGCGGCTAATGTTTTGATGGAAAGAACATGAATATGAAGAAGCAAGTCGGTTTGCATTTATCAATGAATCGAATTCAAAAAAAATATTAAGTGCAATGGGTTAAAATAGGATAATTGATTCTGCATTGTCCAGTTTATACCTGAAAATGCCGCAGTAAAAGCCCGTGCCTGAAGTTCTCCAATAGCACACACAGGGCCTAAAGCCTTGGTTATTCCAATAAACCCAAGACTACGGTAGTGTGGGTCAGATAGAAAGGTATGCAGATAACACCCGAAAATGTTGTGTTTTGTCCAAGGCTGAACGCTTTGAGGGAGGAATGGAAAGCTCTTCGAGCAACCTGTGGCCAACACAATGGCGTCGATTTCCTCTCGTGTGTTATCTTTGAATTGGACATCAGTACGACCGATGCTGAGAACGCCAGGTCTCAACTTAACCTGACCGTAAGCCAGTCGATGCTTCAGGTCTTCACAAGTAGTGAAGATCACGTCGTCAAGGCTAATAACACATTGATAAATCTTGATATCACTGACAACATGGACCCGTATCGTCATTTATTTCGCATTGCTTTGCTGTACAAACTACATTCCCGTGCGATTGTTGTTACATATGAGGCTGATTCAAACGTAGTCACTTTAATATGGTAATAATAGGTTTACACACTTGTGATTTGGCAAGATTCCCAGAGCATCATTACCAGCATAGCTCCTGCAATATGCTAATAGTATGGGATTCCAAAACCATCCTGGCAAGACACACGTTAGGAAACGGTTGAGGAAGAAGTACTCATAAGGCAGATTGAACATCCACATTCTTGGAAGCAGCCATGCACCATGGTTAGTTGAAAGGTACACCTGAATGCAAATAGTGCAAACTTAAGAAAATGTATTATTGTGCATCAACATTGCAGTTTGTCAAAGGTAGTGTGGATAAAACGACTGTACCTGCGATCCTTCTTTACTAATGAACGAAGAAAGCTCAGCGCCAGAATTTCCCAATCCTATGGCAATATGTGAAACAGAAACGCATTATTGATTGTTCAGTCATAATTTTGTACAAACAAAATATTCATTGTATGCATAGTATGTAGATTTGCTGTAATCATCCAATAACTGCTCACCAACAACAAGGACTTTCTTCCCTCGGAATCGGTCATGTGTCCTGTAATACCCACTGTGTACAATCGGGCCTTTGAATTCGTCAAGACCTGGGATAGATGGTATAAAGGGTGTGTCTTCCAAGCCCGTGCAAACCATAACTCCATCAAACAGCTCGGTATTTCTTTCTTTGCTACCGCATTTCTCCCATTGAACTCTCCACTTCGTGACCTCATTATTCTGTTCCTCGCAAGGCTCAACTTTTACAACTTCTACGCCAAGCCGAATATGACGCTTCAAATCAAAATGGTCAGCGTATTGGTTGAGGTATTTGAGAAATGACCGGTGGCCGACAAATAATGGGTCCGTCTTGTCTTGGTGTGGGAAGTCACTGTACACCATCAGAATCTGTGACGAGTTCAACTTGACGTCATCATAAACGCAGACTCTCTGAGGATCATTTTCGTCAGTGTAGTGCCAAAGACCTCCTATGGCGCTGTCTCGTTCAAAAGCAACAGGTTCCAAACCTTCCTCCAAACACGACTTAATGGCCGCCAATCCACTCACTCCAGCCCCGATGACAGCCACCCGCTGCTCGCCATGACCGAGCTGTCGAAACCAACATACTGTATTCGATTCCATTACTCAGGATGAAGCTACGTATAAGCAAGTAGTCCTTGCCAACTTGTCAGGGACATATATCATGGGAAATGTTGCATCATTACTCTTGTTGTTATCAGCGATATTAAGACCAAAGGCAATTTAATGTCAAGCCCCTATGCTTATTATCTTGATAGACCTAATGCTTTCCCTTAATTGACAAAACGCTTGAGCCACATTTACAGCAACCGCAATATGCAAGTACCAGAATGCTCTGATAGCTCTTTACCTCATGAAATGATCGCGTAAACTCTTTGCTTCTGTTGCTTGACGCCCTGCAGTGCGATGTATGTGGTGTTGAATCGACGCGTCCGTCTAGCGGAATGACAATTTGATCAACGAATCCAGGCGAATTACGCCCATGCTAATTTAAAATATACAAGCGCTAAACAGTAGCCTTGTCCAAGGCTGTAGACATAAATTACTTTGATCGGTGGGTCCAAGGCGGTGGACATAAATTACTTGCATTGGTGATTCCAAGGTGGTAGACATAAATTATTTTTATCGGTGCGTCCAAGGCGTTAGACATAAATTGCTTTTATCGGACTGCAGGTGCACCGTTTCATGTTATGGTGACATGAATATCAAGAGCACGAGCGTCCTGTTCAAAGACGATTAAATGAGGGATATTGACGGAATAGTATCATTCACGGGAAGTGTTAAGAGATTTCCCTACCTCCCTAAAAGACTTCAGCCTTGGACAGATGATCTTTGGGTGTTACCTTAATACATTCCTGCCTGATCCACGCTACCGTAGTTTTGGCTTTGTGGGAATTGTCAGAGCCAATGGGCCATTGTTGTTAATGGCGGAACTTCAAGCAAGTGCATACAATTCTGCTTTCATGGGTAACCCCTTCCATTTTGATATAAATACTGTCTGTGTTTTTGGTGTTATATTGTTGGACGATTTTATTGGTTATCAATTTGCTTCTAAATCAAGCGAAACTGCCAAAGCCAGCCGCAGGAGTGGATCAAGAGAGAAGCATAATCTCTGGATCGTAGCTTGTACCCCGAGAAGATGAATATATATTTATATATATATGCATACATATATGTATATATATGTTTATATATATATAGATGTGTAAATATATATATGAATACATATATATATATATATATTTATATATATATTAAAGGCATAGCACCAAAAAGGTCGTCAGTGCAATAAATAAAAAATTTCAAACGACAATAACATATTCCTGCGCGATGCATGAGCCAAAACCTTGCAATGGATAAAACTGAATGTACAGTGTAAAATCACTTTAACAAAAGTCGCATGTGAAAACCAAAATACGGTCGTAGATTGCATAAATCACAAAGCCAATACGTCACGAACAGAACACAAAATGCGTTTCTCAAGTGAATGCATTACTAAAAATTTTTCAAATTCTACTTGTGGCAAATGCAATTGAAGATACCGTTAAAGATTTCATTACTTTATGTTAAGTAATATATATATATATATATATGCGTTGCGTCTTTAAGTGTCTTTCATTAGCGGTTTGTTATCGGAATCTCTAATATTTATAAATATACACAGACTTTACACGCAGTAAATATCGATCCAATGGCTGAACGAAACAATTGAAGAAGTTATTGGCATTCCATTGAGTCTTTCTAACACAACCAATATGCTCAAAGACAGCTTTATGTCCATCATCTGTTCTATTAGTTATTATGCAAACATACGCAACAACCATCGCCGCTTTAGCATATTTAGTTCGTCGCATGCATGTTGTAGGCTTATTATTTAGATGATATGAAGCACTTCAAGGGGAATAGTTGTTGATTAAACCTGTGGTTATGTGGCATGATCTATCCGGGTTCTTTAATCAAACGTGCATTTCAATCTATGATCTTAAAGCAGCTTTGTATAATGCTATGTATTTAGACAGCAGCTGCTACATCGAAAGGCCAGTACGTATGGGATTGTCCGGCATATAAACATGAGCGTATTATATGGTGCTAATGCGGCTTTGATCATCTTTGCTCAATGAAACTTTGCGAAATAATTAGTTGTATATAAATAGGCTCAAAGTTACCATTGGTCACAGTAAGCTTTAACATTTTGTCAATATGCTAACAAACGAAAGATTTATGTCACTGATAAGTAAATGGCTTTTTCCTCACGGATATCTCTTCAGAATATTTCAAGCTTGATTACCGATAATTTGGTAAATCAACTTGATCAAACGAAAATATATGTCCGATAATGTTTGCCAAATTCAGATTAGAAGTACCCGATTCTAAACCAAGCAATTCTAAGTGACGTGTGCAGATCTCAATCTAACAAAGCCAACAGGCTCTGCATATCGTACTATGTGGTATACCGGCATACTCCAAGCAGCAGGTGGAACGAGATCTCATGACGTGAGCGGTGAACATGATATGATGCAGCAAGTGCATCCAATATAGCAGAGTAATTTTCGCATGAAGTTGATTCAACACACATCTTTGCCCCTTTCCTACAGCACTTTCCTGAAAATACAATTATCAGTGCCACAGGTTATATTATCGCCCATACTAATACCAGGTGTTTTTATCTCTGACTTTACTTACATGCTATAATACTCATGGCGTCGTAATCATTGAAGCTAGTTGTGATGAGACAATGCGAGTAAGAAACCTGTAACCACATGCCTTTGAATTATAACTCGAACGGCAAGATGGAACGCTGGGTCAGGCAGTGAAAAGAGGCAGCTTCGTCAATTTAGGCGGGTAGGGGTGTCAAAAACGGTTAAGTTAGTGAGAAAATGCATACATTCTCGCTTACCGTGGCACATTATTTATTAATAAAACCAATAACCTGTTCCGTTTGAGGTATCTAAAACACGTTATGACTAGGCAAGCTAATTTGTGCATTTGTATTCTGTCGCAAACATTGGCTATCATTCATTTTCCTGATACAGCCCGAGCCCAAAGGTAAGGTAAATACGTATTCATAATATAACAAAAATGCGGTTTCTTATTTACATCGCATTTCATCATTAAACTACAATGACTATTTTATCATGAACTACAAATCTGAGAGACGGTACATATAAGATGGCATAACGAGATATTCCAATCACAGCTAGACATGGTGAGGTATATTGCCTTTTCGTATCCTACAACTGGCAGACATTGTGACATATATAGGTAAAACGAGCAGTTATGTCATGAATAATTTTAACTACGACACGTGCAACACGTCTTGACTTCAACATTATAGATCATCTGCGATCAAAACATCAATTCAGCCAAAAGGACCAAGTTATCGTGCATTCGTTTTGTTTAAAAGTCCCGTTTCAGCAATAGTTTACTGAGCATGAAAAAACGTCATGACCGAACTTTGCCATTAAAACTCTATGAAATGACAACAATTATATATGACATATTATAAACCTAATACTGTTTGTTGTTAAACAAGACAATAGTATGCTGAGCGCTGCGTTTTGGTTTTTAAGATCTATATTAAAACACTAGAGTAATCACACAAATTTCGAAACGTACAAATAAATGATTTTGTTCACAAAACTCCACTTAAAAGTCGACATGTGCCAGTGCAATGCAACACGCAGTCAAATCCTTTTCCTCGCAGTTGCAGAAATTGTACTGCTGGGATATATGTTCGGTATTTGTGTTTGCCATAGGTGTACTGCAGATTGTCCTCTATTGTCACCGATATTGTTTTGTTAATTGTTGACCCGACGTTTCACTAATGTGTTGCCCCTACTCGAAAAATTTGTTCAACTTAGATAAAAGCCAACCTATTTTAGATTATAAAATACTTGACTTTATCTCAAAGAATAATTTGCAAGCGTCGTCCTAGCCCAATAGTCTAACAGCTCGAAGGATATAAAGAATGCGCCATTTACATAAACGGTAACCTTTCCACGCGCTGGTATAAAATTGTGTTTGCTGAGGTTAATGTCACGAAATCCAGACTAAATCCGCAGAAACAGATTATGGTGCTAATTCAAATATATTGATGTACAGTAAATATATTTGCAAGTTAACCAACATTTTAGGAAGATTGAACTCACGCATTTGAGACAATAGTGTCAGTTATTGATACCCCTAGAGCTCATGGAATATAATGGCTACAGTGATTTATGAAACATTACCGGTGTCCATTGTTTTTGTGTATATCTTGCATGTTTACTTGCCAATTGTATGCGGGTATTTTGTTTAAATGTTTCGTAATTATATGCTGACGTTAGGTACCCTTCAAAGGAATTCATTGAATGTCGTTTTCTCGACAACCGAAATTGTTGTAGAGTTATCTACCAATCACGATTTGCGCTTGTCGGCTCTTGCTGTGGCGAGAAGCAAACGACAAGGTATTGGCTGCTTAAAGGCTGAAAAACCTGTATATTTGGTCATAGATAGATGCTAGTTACAAGGCCTGGTAAATAAATAACACTGACCTAATGAACATTTTGTTCGGTAATTTTTATAGCTGTCTTCACTAGCATTCCACACATTTTGAATGGCAACTGATTGAAAACGATGACTAGAATTCTGGCCATTCATATTCATGAAGGTATGGTGACCACGCGTCATTTGCATGTTCGACAAGGCGACTTCAGAGCGGTCGCCTATCATTCTGAGAATTCTATTACCTTTAACAGCTGCTGCACTTGATCAGAATGACAGAAACATTTTGTCACTGACAATGCTTTACTCTGGCACATCCTCAAAAGCATAACCGCCAATTCGGTATAAAGAATATTCTTTGTGTGAGCTACAAATAGTACTGAGCACTTCAGATATCCAACTTTGTTTCATCTAACACATCCCCAGAGTCTTATACTGTAGTACCGTTTTAGGAGAATTCCAGAATATAATCTTCCAATAATTTGCTTCTTTCCAGTGTTTCCAGTATTTTGATTATTACGGATGTTAAACTGACCGACCAGTATGTGCTTACAGAATATCGGCATATTTTGGCATATTTCAAATCATTTGGAACATACCCTTTTTTCAATGAACTGTTTATATATATTCAACTGCAGTACCGTTATTGCTGTGACAACGTCTTTTAAAATGCCTAAGTGGAATTCAGTTTAAGGACTATGCCCTAATTGAATTGTACTTCGTCTAATTGTTCCGAAACAACGTCGCTGTATGATCAACTGGCCTGTATATATATATATATATATATATATATATATATATATAGATATATATATATATATATATATATATATATATATATAGATATATATATATAGAGATATATATATATATATATATATATATATATACTATATATATATATATATATATATATATATATATATATATATATATATATATATATATACAGATATATATAAATATATATACATGCATATATATATACATATATATATATATCTATATATATGTATATATATATATACATATATATATATATCATTCATCTTATGTAGCTCAGCTGAGATAGCAAATTGCTTATTCTCTGCAGGAAATGTCCATTGGAGTGAGTAAAAACAAAATGCTCATATGTAGGCTGGTGGTATGGTTTTTGTTCTCCCATTGTGTTGCAGGAGCACCTCCGATTTCTGCTTTTACTTTCGGTTATATTGACTTTCATTGTTGTCTGTTTCTGCTGCTCTTTCAAATATGTTTTATTTATATATACTACAATCTGATCATATCTCAATTCGTGTATTGGGGTTAGTACTAAAATCTGACCATGTCCCTATTCATGTATTGGTGCAAGTACTAAAATTTGACCGTGTCTCTATTCCTGTATTGGTGTAAGTACTAAAATCTGACCGTGTCACTATTCCTGTATTGGTGTAAGAACTAAAATCTGATCATGTCCCAATTCGTGTATTGGTGTAAGTACTGAAATCTGACCATGTCTCTATTCATGTATTGGTGTAAGTACTGAAATCTAACCATGTCCCAATTCGTGTATTGGTGTTAGTACCAAAACGTGATACTGATGCATTTGAAATAATTCTTGACAATGAATTGGTACGGTAATCGTGGGCTAAAACGTGATGTAAAATAGCTAAGTCTTTTTAGGAATAAATTTGCACGGCACTTCTAGTCGTTGCCAGGTGGTATTTCATATCATTGATTTTCTGTAAACGACTAGAAGCACGAAAGGGCTCGATTTACATTTGTAAAATTTGATAACAGCATGGTTTAAAAGACGAAGAGCAGCGATAGATATATATGTATGGATACAACGGATGACCTGATAAACACAAACTGATGTTAGTGTGAAACAGTAATACGACAATGTTCACGTTAATGCTGATGATAACACAATGATAACAGTTATTTTTCTGAAACTAAAATTCGATGGAAATGTACATTATATGTTACATATCACTTATGTATTCTATCCCAGATGACAACTTTGATCTATTATTATGAAAACGGTCAATATATGTGATATTGCGCGCCTGCTGACTCACTAAAATCACCGGTAGGTCATATAATGCATAATTGCTCCCGATGTCATGGCCATATATTAGGGTTGTTATCAAGTTCCCATTCACTGCATTAACATCTACAGTTTACTTTTCCATTACCAGCAATTATGAACAGAAAAGACACATTGCAATGCCACTCAATATCGAATTAACCCCATGGACATGAATCCTTCGGCACACCCATTTTGCTGTTTATATGTCGATGGTGGAATGCAATTTGCAGCAATGTGTGGACTTCACTCAAAATGAACAGTAGTTGTCCATCCACAAATGCCATTATCGTGATTATGCAACATGTAAAGATATTTTTACGTTTCAACAACCTCTGACTCTATCACTGCTCCCCATTGCAACAGAGAAGGAAGCTAGCATTCTCTAAATGCATTTATAAAACCCACGTGCAATGGAGTATACTTGTCTCAAAGATTTGGACGAGTGAGCGTTTCCTATTGACTAGCAAGACGGGGTGTCGACCAGTGACCATTTGAATGTGAAGCTGCTTTATAAGTAACACACAGACATCTGTTATGAAAGGGCAATCGGTACTGGCCTACAATATAATGTCAAGTCAAGAGGCCATCATCAGGTTTAAGTCAAAGAGCAGCAACGTATTAACAGGGCACTAACAGTCAAAAGAACCGCTTGGTGACATCTTTGCTAATCTTATCAAAACAGACGCAAATAACAGCTATAAAAGACTGAAGCTGCAAACTACGTGTCCATTACTCAAAAGTCCAGTAAACTTATTTCAAAAGACAACGAGATGGTACATTTGATTAATGGTTTCTTTCATAAGTAATCGCTGAACATGTAGCAGGCCTCATATATATATATATATATATATATATATATATATATATATATATATATATATAGAGATATATATATATATATATATATATATATATATATATATATATATATATATATATATATATATATATATATATATATATATATATATATATATATATATACATATATATATATCTATATCAATTGGCAGGCATTATACTCTAGGCCAGTATCTTTTGCCCTTTACTTTTATTTACCATATGCATGCAACTGCCCCACCATATTCCTTTATATGCAACTACATACTCTCTGTGATGTCCGTTCAGTACTATTTCGGTAGACGTTACCTGGCATTGCGCGCAACATAAACGAAATCACGAATTCATCAGGAAACGCCTCAGGCTCGGTTGTCGTCATTACTGTCACACAGCGAAGTGTTTAAGTCGCACATTACAATTTAATGGAGTTGGAAAATGTATGATGATCTCAACTGATTAGTAACGACAATGTACATGACTTTCCGGCTCATCCAAGTACGTAAAATTGATCAGTGTGTACGTGTACTCAATACACATTGATTACCTACGTCATATAATTGAGAATAACATTTGCTGCTTTCAGTGCTACGTGCACCAAATGATATGTACTATCCTATTAAGCATTGCTCGTTCAGTCCACACGTATGGAGTTTGGATGAATAATTTCTGGCATAAAACTTCATGTAACATGCAACCATAATTTTTAGCGTCATTGACGATAGTTTACCACAAAATGCACGAGATGCATACGGTACATTGTTGTTACGTTTAGTGCGCCATACATTGTGCAATATGTAATTGAGCTGAACATCGGTATTGGAATAGCTTGTTTCGGTGCACCCGTTTGTTTGGCTATTGATCATTCTGTAAAACCGGTTATAGACACAACACCCATGATACAATCCTCAGTTGACTTCAACAGGCTTAAAATATAGCGCTGTGATCTAATGTCTGTGCGACAACATACCCGTCATTAAGAAATTAAAGTATTTGCTTCCACCCAACAGCGATTATGACACACTTAAAACATCTCACGCTGCAAAGGTATAGACTGACACTTTGCCACGATATTGAATGCATGAAAATAAGGGTATGAAGCATTTCGTGATATTCAATTATTGCCCTTCACGTATGATCAGTGAACACATTTCCGAATAAATGCAGTACAATGAAGCAGGCCGACATATTAAGCACTTTTAAAACACAGCGCAAGGTTTGAATTATTCATTAACTTTCAAATATTGTACAACCTGCGAAAATTATGTTTTCTTTGTATCGTTTCAAATACTGACAAGTTTATTCTTATTCAATCAACTGTGTGCTGCCGACCACTACCCAATAAGAAATTATTGACGCCGTTATAGCTGGTGAGAACTTTCCAGCCGAACACGTTCTGTGGTTTATGTATCTTAAGAGACGAATACATCCGGAAGGTGTTCTTATTGTGAGCCTGATATGTTCACTTTGATTGAGGTCGGTGTAATATCTAAGATTATTGAAGCTTGATCACAAACCCCATAGATCTTGGACATCAATGCCGCTAGGTTGGTATCTGATGAGTAATTGACCGAACTTCACTTGGTGCTGAGGCAGCAGTCGCGTTTTATACCAATAATAACCATTACATCTGTTGTCATTTAGATGGGTTAAATGTGAATTTTGCATGCCGCAATATTCCAATGATATTTTCTATCAATATACATTTACAGGACCCTATATATAAAGTTCCATGCTATTTACGTTTACAACTCAACCACATCTATTGGGTTCGCTATGGTGCAGATACTTTTGATAATCAGGTACTTTGCGCCTAATAAAGCTTGCAATACGCAGCTGAATTAAACTGAGTCAGAGAAGACGATGCGTTTGTTGGTCTTCCCCGCCAATGATCGTCGGCGGCATTTACAATGATGACCAACCAGTGGCAATGACTAAGATTGATGCCCCTTCGTTTTTGTCTGGCTTTTCTTACGGATTAGCACGTGGTGTTTACTACACCCCAGGCCAGGCATATCATTATTTGTTAAACGCACCAGTGGTAGGTTGTGATGAATAAAGGCCAAATAAATGCTTATTTGTGTGCGGTGAACCTTTCGCCTCACTGGATTTTTGTAGGCATATATAGTCTCTATGTGGAGGAGTTGCAAATCTTTGCTATAAAGTCCAAATTTATTTTTTGCATTCGTTTATCTGTAAGCATCCGCTAACGTCAAAATGGCAATTAGCAGTGTATCATCAGTTAGACAAGGTCGCTGTCTTTTTACCTCATCCATGAATGTGTGCTACATCCGTGGAAGTTGTGTCAGAGTAATTTTAGACGGTCGGTTGAACATATTATGGTTTTCTCATTTTTATTATCGTTGACTTGAAACCACATACATGTCGACTCAATAAATAGATGAAGTGATGATCAAATTTATTAACTTCATCATTGTATCCATGTTCGCAATACATGGCGATCACATCGTATACATCGTGTAGTGTCCATCACATGGTGTCTAATAGTTCTTACATACAAGGACCATACAGAAAACTAACTGCACGAAGTAGACGCTTGATTATGCACTGACCGGCTGCAAGTTCTTCCCAGTACACAAATATGCGTTTTTGCAGACGTTGAGTATATGATCACAGAACACAATGACGTGACACATGATGAGTTGTGAAGACGTTGAGTGTATGATCACAGAACACAATGACATGACACATGGTGAGCTGTGAAGACGTTGAGTGTATGATCACAGAACACAATGACGTGACGCATGGTGAGTTGTGAAGACGCTTAGTATGTATGATCACGTGAATTACATCTTGCCCACATCATGTCGATGGTATGAAGATAAACTGAAAAAAACTCTATCAATGTTATCACCCTCAAAGGTAAGAAGTCCTATCGCAAAGTGCCGTATCAGCCAGATACCAATTAAATGTATCACAATCAATAACTATATGTGCATATAGAACATACTATCGCAGAACTTCCAGAGATGTTTCAAAATTGAAATTTTAATCTTAGAGCTCAAAACTTTCACAGCTATTTTGAAGCGGGTCAAGCGTGACCGATGATATTATGATCAATGCAGAATGACTTTCGATTGACATATTCAAGTATGCCAGTGCTTTGTTTTATTCACAAGTCGTCATAGAAATGTAAACGAGCACCATTCTGGTTAAAGCAAAGTAAAGCGACCGTGCATATTTTGGGGCTGTATGATGTCAGTCATTGCCTTCGCACAATCACCTGTACTGCAGGCAACTCATGTGCAATGAAGAGCCACCTTCAGTAGATATATGTTTTAAACAATATTTGGATATACAACGTTGGCTAAAGGTAAACGTATGTACAGCATCAAGAAAGTGACTATGGTCAGTTGAGTCATTGGCAGTGCATGCTGCTAGCCGTAGGGCTCGTGAATGTCAGCAGCGATTCCTATCCTTTGGAATGATTTCCAGAACGAATACAATCCAATATAAGGATCCTTAACAGTGTGGTAGTACTTTGCCCAGGAGGACTAGCCTATGCAGCACGAGGAGGGTATGGTGACAGATTCTTGTTCAAAGCATAATATTGATCGAATGAAGGTGAGTGACGTCAATTTATGCAGCTGCTCATGTTACCCATTCTATATCAGCATTGCCAGATGTTTTTATGACGCATTTTGACAATCAGCCTCGGCAAATTTCAGAAATCAGAAACAGTTTACATGTTCCACACTTTCATAAAACTCTGTTGGATTCCCATCTTCATCATTATGTAATATACCGTTAAAAACAAACAAGGGTAATCGATTGACAAAATGTGTTTACTCTTTACTTTTTGCTGCCTGAGCAATGTTATTGTCATGATGCACATAACAAGCATGTTTCATTGCATCAATCGATATTGTGCAGTATAATCTTTTTGCCATCACATACTTACGCCGCTTAAACTGCTGGTTACCTTCATGCACGATTAGTTGATAGTAGTATTATTTTAATAACAATTTGGGGAAAAAATATATTAGGTATGAAACTATTCTTACGATATAGATATTTTATCACCATCATATTGAGATGACTTAATCAGGTACATAATACAACGGGTATATAACTTGTGATGTAGGTTGCTCTCAGTCTAGGTGGAAAATGTGAATGGTAAAATTAATAGCCAAATATTCAATCAAGGCATCGGCCATTAACGAACAGGTGCCTGGCAGTAATGTGATACAGACACTCATAAACATGTACGGTTAGCCCAGTAATGTGATGGAGGGTATAAGAAATCTAGAAAGTTCTAATCTAACGGATCAAAATTATTATTCGAGCAGTGGTTCAGCTTTTGTGTACATCAAGGAAGTGGATTTCATTTAGCCGTCCAAGCAACTAACTATTGAGCACGTATATCAATATCAATTCACCTTAGCCGTAGTATACATCCTTATTGCTATGGAAGCCAGACATATTAGCATATTGTTCCAAATCTTTACGAGCAGTGCACTGAGAAGTTTGTTTGTTATGATCAAAACGGGCAAATTACTGTAACCTCTAAATAATGCAACTTATTTGCCTTTAGATATTATGCATTTCAAACATGCATATTATAGACACATATTTTTGCTATTATTGTTTTTTCCTATTTTTTTTTTTCTCCTCCCAAAACCGTTAAAGGCACTAAGAAGGGAATTGCATACAAGGTTGTGCAAAATCTTTGGTCATAGACTGTTAAGTTTGGTGCGCTTGCCCATCGATTGGATGGGGTTTTGCATTACATAACTATTGCAGGTAGCTAGACTAATAGCGCGGGATTGTTATCCTGACCAATTCTATCACAAAGGTAATGTCCTCTCATGACCATGATCTTATTTCAAAGACGTTGTCAAAATGGAAATTTTCCCCGTTTGCTATAACTTGATAACAATCAATACTTTGTCTCCAAAATACATGTTACAAGGCTTATTAGCTTAATGAAGTGTGGTTGTCCTTAAATGATTTTCAAGGTCACATTATTCATCAGTAAATTAAAAAAGACAATTATTTGACTTACATAAAGTCAGTAATGACATGAGCCTACGCGACCATAACGGACGTTACGAAATTTTACCTCTGGCTCCATAACCGTTGACATTGATGTAATATTTAAGATCATTTTTGGATGTAGTTTAATACTTTCCCCCCATAAAAGCTTCGACAAAATTTTGATTTCGAAGAAGCTAACATTTCCTGGTAGCTAAAGATGTGAACAAGCTTTCATACGCATGTTAGCATGTGATGTGCCTACTTGAAATGACATTTTCGATCCCTTATACAATCATTAATATATACCATATCTTCACCGCATTTTGGAAGTATCACACGTTGAACATACTGAAGCAAAAGCTAAAATCTGCGCAAAACGGCGGTTCTTGCTGAGAACGCGCCGAACGCTGGTAAAGTTGCTCGTTTAAATTTAATTTGTTGGCCATCTGACTTGTATTTGCTATCGTAGCCAACATCCTTTGCAGTTGTGACTGGTTATTGCACCGTGATTCCGTCCTGTAGTTACTAAGGAGAATTGCAGAAGCGGTTACAATGACCATAATGCAACATTCTTACCCATCGATACAGCTGAACTGCAGCAGGTATAAATATATATATATATATATATATATATATATATATATATATATATATATATATATATATATATATATATATATATATATATATATATATATATATATATATATATATATATATATATATATATATATATATATATGTTACAACCCATCTGCTGATCTGACCCATCTGCAAATGGGTCTGACCCGTTTACCGATCGACAGATGGGTCGCCCATCTGCAGATTGGCGACCCATCTGCCGATCCCCGTGACGGAATGAGAGCGACCCATCTGCAGATGGTTCTGACCCAATTGCAGATCAGCTTATGTATTTTAAGTTATTCCTGCTTTTGGCTACAATACGAACAAACGAAAAACTCAGTGGCATAGTCATTTTGCCAAATCCCATGCGTTACTTTGTAAACATCCGATGTAAAGAAAAATCATCCACAAATGGTTTTGACGCAACTGCTGATTACAAAACTCAATGCAAAAAAAAATACAGATTTATATTTATTTCCGTTACGTGCAACCTAATGCACGCAAATATGTGCCGTAGTACCATATTCTAAGCATCACAGGGAAAACATGATAAGGAACAAAATAATCTGCAGATGCTTCTGACCATTTCTGAGGATGGATAAGACCCATAGTATGTGAAAAAGAAAATCATCATAAAAAGTAATAGAAATCAACATCAAATCCAACAGATATCATCTGTGGAAGCAAAAACCATCTTAAAGTGACATAAGAATGTCAGGTGTCCGCATCACTATGCTAGTCACCAGCTAGCAGTGAATCCGCAAGGTGTTGTCTGGGGTAGATATATAGCTTTGGATGCAGGGATCGTGTGCTATTAGCAGGGTCTTGGCAAACGGATGGCAAATACCCCACAATCGCTGCCGTTGGTCTGACGGTGTACATTCATCACAACAATTGTTAAATCTTCTGTACTGACGTTCACGTACTTGGCAATCAATGCCACGGTACGGTTAGAGGGCTTCCTACACAGAGAGTCATACACACCAACAGTATTCTGAGAGTGGCCAATGTTTGAGATGGTGATCCTGTGGTGTTTTCTATCTACATGCAAAATTTGGACAAATTCGCCTGATGGAACATCCCAGGAGTTGTTCTGTTGGAGTACAGTGTCCTGCAGACCAAACACGCCAGGGTGATCCTTAAGCAAAATCGTATTGGCGGCATCCATGTGTACGTTCGTTAACCAACCATTTGGACGTTTCAGACATCGGGTCTCTCTTTCTGACAGCTTGATGGATGGGGCGCG
The DNA here is from genome assembly GCA_034190875.2 of Urechis unicinctus. Lineage (NCBI taxonomy): Eukaryota > Metazoa > Annelida > Polychaeta > Xenopneusta > Urechidae > Urechis > Urechis unicinctus. The sequence continues at coordinate 7,505,042 of CM067350.1, read as the reverse complement.
AAGAATGGTTGTTAGCTATGTCTTTAGTTGTACATGCATGTTGCGGATGACAGTGAGTTGAACAAGCGATTCCATTCTGTCGGCAACTACATTTTTTAGCTGATTGGCATTGTCCAGTACAACAACATGAGCTCTTGACAAATCAATTGCCAGAGTTTTCTTCCCGGGTCCGCAAGAAAATGGATTTTGATAGGTCAGGCATCAAACTCCCTGAAATGATATGATATGATACTTTTTTCGCGGTTGGGAAAATACATTAGTATAAGACGATGCAACCCTGATCCGCAATTGGGTCAGAACCATCTGCAGATGGGTCGCTCTCATTCCGTCACGGGGATCGGCAGATGGGTCGCCCAATGCAGACGCAGGGCGACCCATCTGTCAATCGGTTAAATATACCCATCTGCAGATAGAGGAGATAGATATGATTATATATAGATATATATATATATATATATATATATATATATGATATATATATATATCCAAATTATATAATGTATTTATATATATGTATATATATATCTATATAGATTAACAACATATATACTATATATTTTCTTTATATGTTGTGATCCTGTCATGACGGAATAAGCGCGTAGATACAACAGCTATTTTGGAACACGATCTTATGATTGACTGCGAACAGTGTGTCATCCTCACTGTGGGGACCCGTTCTTGAATATCCATGTTAAAAGAATATTCGACTTCTAACTATGAATCAAGCTTAATCAAAGATAACCTGCCAATCTATCAGTATGTTATCAAAGGCGCAACGTAGCTTTTTGAAGTTTTTTTTAGATCAATTTGATTGATCGATTAACCCTTCCTATAATGTAAATGGCCGATTGTGATTGATGAACGCTCGAATAGTTGCGTTGTTTTGCACACTATCCACCAGACTGACATCAAGTTTTATACAATCCCTACGGTACGTACCAATTCTGGCAAATACTGCGAATTGATCGTGATCAAATGGATTGGGTTTTTTTATTAATGAATTCGATTATTCAGCATCGAGGATAGTTAATTGATCCGAAAGGTTTTTAGCTAATGTAAAATGTTATTGTATTCGCTTTTTCCCATCTGTTTGCTTGACTTAAATTATAATGGTTTGCATCGTTACCCTTGAAACATTTTAGTGTTGGTATCAACATAACTGTGATGGTCATATGACAGCTGTTGTTACTTTTTTAACCAAGAAAATACGAATGCTTACAAAATCTGCACCAATTGAAGTCGTCCACTTAAGAAATTCCAGGATTACACCGAGGACAATTGAACCTAACGGAAGTGTATTGGTACGTTCTTTTTATAACTCAACGAACACAGTGTCTATAGTAATCAAATTGCACTTCGATTCACTAGCAAATTATCTGTTCACCTAAATATGCTATGACAACTCACTCAAGAATAACTTGAGCTACAACCTACAACATGCTGAAACAAAGGCACAGATGTATCACTGACACTGTCATTGATTGTGATTAGTGCCCTGTCCTGTATATCTATCCCATTTCTGACTTTCTAAGGCTATGCAATCAGACAGGAGCCACTAAATAGTGTCCGAACTGGCGCTATTCTACGTGTGGCCAGTCATCGATAAACCTCCAGTCGTTTCGACACGTGATTATGACTCCTCGTAGACATATGTACGTTGATGTTGAGTGATACAAATAAGCCTGACGTCTATTCATAAAGAGGGTTATTATATTAACCTGGCATAATGATTTACGCAAATTATTGCTCAGATTACAGTGTTGCATGGTGTTCTATAGAACCAACTAGCTTTCAACACGTATCACAGTGTAATATCAACAACCCTTTACATCTATAAGCTGCTTTGGAATTAACTTCTTTTTAAACAACGTTTTCTCTCAACGTACATTGATGTTCTCAAAAAAGTGCTTTTGACATTGTTGGCAAATTTTCAAAACATGCAATGCAAATTGTATTATTTACTCGAACAATGATCACATTTGTCACTGGGTTGATATCATTAAAATAACAGAAAGGAATAACTCGAGTTCAGTCTAATTATGTCAGTGTATATCATTGACAAAACCCAGGGATGTTAGGTTCTACTTAAAATATCCCGTTCAATATGCAAGGCAATATACACAAGCGGCCCTTAATGACACGCGACATGTAATGTGTCCAATGTAGATACATTAACTAACATAATGGCAAACTAATTGACAATGTACCTCATTTGAGCCTCAACACGAAAGTCACGCTACCCCACGCGGTCGTAACGCACGGATGTAAGCCTATAGCCAACAAAACGATCAATGGTTGGCTCGAACATGTGATCATTATAGCGTTCATCGTATCTCCCTCACAATGCAACTTAGCAATATAGAAACAGTGCAAAAGCAAGCCGAAATGTAACGCAGATGATCCGGTCTGACAAAGCTTATGAGGTACGAATCACAGACAGCCGCTTCATACATCATGCCGATGATTTACTTACATTTGTGAATTAATTGCTTTAATCGAGCAAATTATTCCGGCATTGTGTCTGCAATTCATATTAAAACCGTATCATTTGAGCAATGAACATTTTATCAAAATCGATCATCCAACTGAAACATGCTTGTTTTAAAAATATTTGAATTACAAATAATATCGGTGAATATATTTTGTGCTATTAGAGAGACTATTAAGTGAGACAAAATCCGCTATGTTTTGCGGTGCTGGCAATATCTCACAATTGAAATATTAGTAGGTAACGGCTGTGATAACCTCAACCTAGTCAATCTTTGTGTCGTCGTCGTCGTCGTCGTCGGCATAACCGAATTGATAAAACACCCCCAAGTATATTTTTGTTAACCATTCTAATGAGACAAGTGTGCTAATGAAAAAACATAGTCGATGTGTCATGATGACAGAGGTAGCCATAACCTATGATGACCTATCACAAAGACCGATTTGGTTTAACCGAATTCGACATCTGTTACCAGGGTAGACAGTACTACCAGCACTGAACAAGCACATTCGACGCATCTGCTTTACTGCAGCAGTTTAATAGGAACTATTTCATCCTTGTTATTACCGGAGAAGTTTGCAAGATGAAGAAAGTTGCAACTATAGGGTTTATTTCATGACTAATATTGCTCAGGTATTGATGTTAAACAGTTTGAAACATTATGACACATTGCTTCTACTGCGTGTGGTTCTTAGCGTATTAATTGTTGTTAGAAGTAGTCATGCTTTAATTAAACTGCGAGTAAATCATTACTATTAATTCCATCTTTATTCTGAGATCAAATGATTTCCTCGGCTTATTCAAGCAAAAGATAATGGATCATTGGTAGACACTACCATCAACTCATACGCCATCGTGTTATGCTGTGTATTTATCTCCTAGCACCACTCACCGTTATCGTAATACGCATATATCCTTAATGGTGCCGGCCTCTGTGCAGTAGCTTTGCTGTACTCAGCTGTACTATAATTGCGGATATTTGCTAATGATCGATGCCGTCATATTGCAGTCGAAACTATTCCTACCATTGACAAAGAGGTTTCAGCATGTCAAATCGATTTAAGAACTTGTTAGAATCTAGCGGTATACTACCGCAATGTAGCCATGCGTGTTGAGCCACTGGTTGCATAGAGAGCGCATATCAGTTTCCTTAGGATGACGACAGAACGGGTGCATTTAAGCCATAGGATATATCATAGTGTTGCAGTTCGAGCACTGCCTTTTGTCAACCTAACTTAAATTGGACGTCAATAGAAACCATCGTACACCTCAGTTTAATACATATTTGAAAATATGAATTAAATAGTTCGGTTATATTATTACTTACAGTGCAATATCTACTGCCAAACAGCAAATACTGTGAAAGACGTAAGGTCGTTACGTCCAATAATTTACGCTGGCAAGCCCAGTTCCGTTTATGAATACGTAACATTGGTCAAATAAAGTTATTTAACCAAATTCTTGAGCGGATATCTGCATTGGAACCACCCATCCATAATCCGACGTCTGTGATGCGAGCTGCTGCACGAGAGGAAGGCACTGGACATGGTACACACTGATTGACTACAGAGACATTTATCTCAGACAAGCCATTATGGGGGAGGGAATATTCATAATGCTCAAGCCACCCCAAACGTCTTTCTTTGTATGCGATTACAATGTGATCGTACTTAACGGACGTGCGATATGCGTTTTTGTCGACTTTGCCCCACGTGGAGGATACAAACCTTGGCGCTTTTATAGATTATAATGTCATGCAAATTGGAGAAAAGGTAACAAATTGGAGAAATGGTGAGCCAACCTTATATGTATATTATTATAATCCAAATAGAACATCATCCGATAAGTCGGTCAGACTTTGTATAATTTACCTGCCATGTCTCCAATTTACAGAATGCCATCGTCAAATGCACACAAGTAGAATATTTACTGTTTTCAAACGAAACTAATGTAACCTTCAGTGATTCAAACCATATTGCGCTTACTAAAACTGTTTTCAAACTGTAACGGTCGGCTGCAGCCTATCACAAGGGTGGGCGGCATTTTCAGAGATACGGCTGATGGGTATCAGAAAACATTACATTGTCTTCGAGCCTCCATTGTGAGTTAGCACATTGTCTTCAAGGCATGGGGGCAGATATCTATTTGATTAAATGAGACCCTTACATGGGATAGCATCAGTCAGGCAGCACAACATTTGCATATATAATTACTATTGCGAAACAAATACATCATTAGTATATGAATTCAAAATACTAATGTTGTTGATCCCGATACATCAATGAAACATTCACAGTAATTTACACTGATATCATGGGTTGCAATAAGTTTTACTAAGCGTTAGTTCACGCTGCGTTTCTCTAAGTAGCCAAGTAATAGATGTTGTAACTGATGAAATACATCTAAGGTTATCACAATTTCTACGCACCTTGCTTGTAAATAATTTGAATGGTTTTGGTCTTCAACAACTCTTATTCGGCCGGTTTCGGAGTGCTGCACTATACGCTACATTACTACTGAGAAAATGCTATATTTTAGCACTTAATGTACGAACACTGTATTCCCATTTAAGCATGTTCGATGTTTTGCTAGCCCTGCCTCTAAGTGGGGATTTATTTAAACGTTCAGCTTATCAAACGTCCGACAGCGTTAACCTACTACTAATAAAACATAATCTATCCAGTAATACCTATATTTGCTTTTTTCATTTCCAACAATCGAATGTCCCTATACAATGTCAATGGATAGTTTCTTTGATTAAAATTTGAGTGGAATGGGCTATAAAAGGGAATGCAATATACTTAAAAACGACTTGCCCGACACATCGTGTAGTGTCCATCACATGGTGTCTAATAGTTCTTACATACAAGGACCATACAGAAAACTAACTGCACGAAGTAGACGCTTGATTATGCACTGACCGGCTGCAAGTTCTTCCCAGTACACAAATATGCGTTTTTGCAGACGTTGAGTATATGATCACAGAACACAATGACGTGACACATGATGAGTTGTGAAGACGTTGAGTGTATGATCACAGAACACAATGACATGACACATGGTGAGCTGTGAAGACGTTGAGTGTATGATCACAGAACACAATGACGTGACGCATGGTGAGTTGTGAAGACGCTTAGTATGTATGATCACGTGAATTACATCTTGCCCACATCATGTCGATGGTATGAAGATAAACTGAAAAAAACTCTATCAATGTTATCACCCTCAAAGGTAAGAAGTCCTATCGCAAAGTGCCGTATCAGCCAGATACCAATTAAATGTATCACAATCAATAACTATATGTGCATATAGAACATACTATCGCAGAACTTCCAGAGATGTTTCAAAATTGAAATTTTAATCTTAGAGCTCAAAACTTTCACAGCTATTTTGAAGCGGGTCAAGCGTGACCGATGATATTATGATCAATGCAGAATGACTTTCGATTGACATATTCCAGTATGCCAGTGCTTTGTTTTATTCACAAGTCGTCATAGAAATGTAAACGAGCACCATTCTGGTTAAAGCAAAGTAAAGCGACCGTGCATATTTTGGGGCTGTATGATGTCAGTCATTGCCTTCGCACAATCACCTGTACTGCAGGCAACTCATGTGCAATGAAGAGCCACCTTCAGTAGATATATGTTTTAAACAATATTTGGATATACAACGTTGGCTAAAGGTAAACGTATGTACAGCATCAAGAAAGTGACTATGGTCAGTTGAGTCATTGGCAGTGCATGCTGCTAGCCGTAGGGCTCGTGAATGTCAGCAGCGATTCCTATCCTTTGGAATGATTTCCAGAACGAATACAATCCAATATAAGGATCCTTAACAGTGTGGTAGTACTTTGCCCAGGAGGACTAGCCTATGCAGCATGAGGGTATGGTGACAGATTCTTGTTCAAAGCATAATATTGATCGAATGAAGGTGAGTGACGTCAATTTATGCAGCTGCTCATGTTACCCATTCTATATCAGCATTGCCAGATGTTTTTTATGACGCATTTTGACAATCAGCCTCGGCAAATTTCAGAAATCAGAAACAGTTTACATGTTCCACACTTTCATAAAACTCTGTTGGATTCCCATCTTCATCATTATGTAATATACCGTTAAAAACAAACAAGGGTAATCGATTGACAAAATGTGTTTACTCTTTACTTTTTGCTGCCTGAGCAATGTTATTGTCATGATGCACATAACAAGCATGTTTCATTGCATCAATCGATATTGTGCAGTATAATCTTTTTGCCATCACATACTTACGCCGCTTAAACTGCTGGTTACCTTCATGCACGATTAGTTGATAGTAGTATTATTTTAATAACAATTTGGGGAAAAAATATATTAGGTATGAAACTATTCTTACGATATAGATATTTTATCACCATCATATTGAGATGACTTAATCAGGTACATAATACAACGGGTATATAACTTGTGATGTAGGTTGCTCTCAGTCTAGGTGGAAAATGTGAATGGTAAAATTAATAGCCAAATATTCAATCAAGGCATCGGCCATTAACGAACAGGTGCCTGGCAGTAATGTGATACAGACACTCATAAACATGTACGGTTAGCCCAGTAATGTGATGGAGGGTATAAGAAATCTAGAAAGTTCTAATCTAACGGATCAAAATTATTATTCGAGCAGTGGTTCAGCTTTTGTGTACATCAAGGAAGTGGATTTCATTTAGCCGTCCAAGCAACTAACTATTGAGCACGTATATCAATATCAATTCACCTTAGCCGTAGTATACATCCTTATTGCTATGGAAGCCAGACATATTAGCATATTGTTCCAAATCTTTACGAGCAGTGCACTGAGAAGTTTGTTTGTTATGATCAAAACGGGCAAATTACTGTAACCTCTAAATAATGCAACTTATTTGCCTTTAGATATTATGCATTTCAAACATGCATATTATAGACACATATTTTTGCTATTATTGTTTTCCTATTTTCTCCTCCAAAACCGTTAAAGGCACTAAGAAGGGAATTGCATACAAGGTTGTGCAAAATCTTTGGTCATAGACTGTTAAGTTTGGTGCGCTTGCCCATCGATTGGATGGGGTTTTGCATTACATAACTATTGCAGGTAGCTAGACTAATAGCGCGGGATTGTTATCCTGACCAATTCGATTATTCAGCATCGAGGATAGTTAATTGATCCGAAAGGTTTTTAGCTAATGTAAAATGTTATTGTATTCGCTTTTTCCCATCTGTTTGCTTGACTTAAATTATAATGGTTTGCATCGTTACCCTTGAAACATTTTAGTGTTGGTATCAACATAACTGTGATGGTCATATGACAGCTGTTGTTACTTTTTAACCAAGAAAATACGAATGCTTACAAAATCTGCACCAATTGAAGTCGTCCACTTAAGAAATTCCAGGATTACACCGAGGACAATTGAACCTAACGGAAGTGTATTGGTACGTTCTTTTTATAACTCAACGAACACAGTGTCTATAGTAATCAAATTGCACTTCGATTCACTAGCAAATTATCTGTTCACCTAAATATGCTATGACACTCACTCAAGAATAACTTGAGCTACAACCTACAACATGCTGAAACAAAGGCACAGATGTATCACTGACACTGTCATTGATTGTGATTAGTGCCCTGTCCTGTATATCTATCCCATTTCTGACTTTCTAAGGCTATGCAATCAGACAGGAGCCACTAAATAGTGTCCGAACTGGCGCTATTCTACGTGTGGCCAGTCATCGATAAACCTCCAGTCGTTTCGACACGTGATTATGACTCCTCGTAGACATATGTACGTTGATGTTGAGTGATACAAATAAGCCTGACGTCTATTCATAAAGAGGGTTATTATATTAACCTGGCATAATGATTTACGCAAATTATTGCTCAGATTACAGTGTTGCATGGTGTTCTATAGAACCAACTAGCTTTCAACACGTATCACAGTGTAATATCAACAACCCTTTACATCTATAAGCTGCTTTGGAATTAACTTCTTTTTAAACAACGTTTTCTCTCAACGTACATTGATGTTCTCAAAAAAAGTGCTTTTGACATTGTTGGCAAATTTTCAAAACATGCAATGCAAATTGTATTATTTACTCGAACAATGATCACATTTGTCACTGGGTTGATATCATTAAAATAACAGAAAGGAATAACTCGAGTTCAGTCTAATTATGTCAGTGTATATCATTGACAAAACCCAGGGATGTTAGGTTCTACTTAAAATATCCCGTTCAATATGCAAGGCAATATACACAAGCGGCCCTTAATGACACGCGACATGTAATGTGTCCAATGTAGATACATTAACTAACATAATGGCAAACTAATTGACAATGTACCTCATTTGAGCCTCAACACGAAAGTCACGCTACCCCACGCGGTCGTAACGCACGGATGTAAGCCTATAGCCAACAAAACGATCAATGGTTGGCTCGAACATGTGATCATTATAGCGTTCATCGTATCTCCCTCACAATGCAACTTAGCAATATAGAAACAGTGCAAAAGCAAGCCGAAATGTAACGCAGATGATCCGGTCTGACAAAGCTTATGAGGTACGAATCACAGACAGCCGCTTCATACATCATGCCGATGATTTACTTACATTTGTGAATTAATTGCTTTAATCGAGCAAATTATTCCGGCATTGTGTCTGCAATTCATATTAAAACCGTATCATTTGAGCAATGAACATTTTATCAAAATCGATCATCCAACTGAAACATGCTTGTTTTAAAAATATTTGAATTACAAATAATATCGGTGAATATATTTTGTGCTATTAGAGAGACTATTAAGTGAGACAAAATCCGCTATGTTTTGCGGTGCTGGCAATATCTCACAATTGAAATATTAGTAGGTAACGGCTGTGATAACCTCAACCTAGTCAATCTTTGTGTCGTCGTCGTCGTCGTCGTCGGCATAACCGAATTGATAAAACACCCCCAAGTATATTTTTGTTAACCATTCTAATGAGACAAGTGTGCTAATGAAAAAACATAGTCGATGTGTCATGATGACAGAGGTAGCCATAACCTATGATGACCTATCACAAAGACCGATTTGGTTTAACCGAATTCGACATCTGTTACCAGGGTAGACAGTACTACCAGCACTGAACAAGCACATTCGACGCATCTGCTTTACTGCAGCAGTTTAATAGGAACTATTTCATCCTTGTTATTACCGGAGAAGTTTGCAAGATGAAGAAAGTTGCAACTATAGGGTTTATTTCATGACTAATATTGCTCAGGTATTGATGTTAAACAGTTTGAAACATTATGACACATTGCTTCTACTGCGTGTGGTTCTTAGCGTATTAATTGTTGTTAGAAGTAGTCATGCTTTAATTAAACTGCGAGTAAATCATTACTATTAATTCCATCTTTATTCTGAGATCAAATGATTTCCTCGGCTTATTCAAGCAAAAGATAATGGATCATTGGTAGACACTACCATCAACTCATACGCCATCGTGTTATGCTGTGTATTTATCTCCTAGCACCACTCACCGTTATCGTAATACGCATATATCCTTAATGGTGCCGGCCTCTGTGCAGTAGCTTTGCTGTACTCAGCTGTACTATAATTGCGGATATTTGCTAATGATCGATGCCGTCATATTGCAGTCGAAACTATTCCTACCATTGACAAAGAGGTTTCAGCATGTCAAATCGATTTAAGAACTTGTTAGAATCTAGCGGTATACTACCGCAATGTAGCCATGCGTGTTGAGCCACTGGTTGCATAGAGAGCGCATATCAGTTTCCTTAGGATGACGACAGAACGGGTGCATTTAAGCCATAGGATATATCATAGTGTTGCAGTTCGAGCACTGCCTTTTGTCAACCTAACTTAAATTGGACGTCAATAGAAACCATCGTACACCTCAGTTTAATACATATTTGAAAATATGAATTAAATAGTTCGGTTATATTATTACTTACAGTGCAATATCTACTGCCAAACAGCAAATACTGTGAAAGACGTAAGGTCGTTACGTCCAATAATTTACGCTGGCAAGCCCAGTTCCGTTATGAATACGTAACATTGGTCAAATAAAGTTATTTAACCAAATTCTTGAGCGGATATCTGCATTGGAACCACCCATCCATAATCCGACGTCTGTGATGCGAGCTGCTGCACGAGAGGAAGGCACTGGACATGGTACACACTGATTGACTACAGAGACATTTATCTCAGACAAGCCATTATGGGGGAGGGAATATTCATAATGCTCAAGCCACCCCAAACGTCTTTCTTTGTATGCGATTACAATGTGATCGTACTTAACGGACGTGCGATATGCGTTTTTGTCGACTTTGCCCCACGTGGAGGATACAAACCTTGGCGCTTTTATAGATTATAATGTCATGCAAATTGGAGAAAAGGTAACAAATTGGAGAAATGGTGAGCCAACCTTATATGTATATTATTATAATCCAAATAGAACATCATCCGATAAGTCGGTCAGACTTTGTATAATTTACCTGCCATGTCTCCAATTTACAGAATGCCATCGTCAAATGCACACAAGTAGAATATTTACTGTTTTCAAACGAAACTAATGTAACCTTCAGTGATTCAAACCATATTGCGCTTACTAAAACTGTTTTCAAACTGTAACGGTCGGCTGCAGCCTATCACAAGGGTGGCGGCATTTTCAGAGATACGGCTGATGGGTATCAGAAAACATTACATTGTCTTCGAGCCTCCATTGTGAGTTAGCACATTGTCTTCAAGGCATGGGGGCAGATATCTATTTGATTAAATGAGACCCTTACATGGGATAGCATCAGTCAGGCAGCACAACATTTGCATATATAATTACTATTGCGAAACAAATACATCATTAGTATATGAATTCAAAATACTAATGTTGTTGATCCCGATACATCAATGAAACATTCACAGTAATTACACTGATATCATGGGTTGCAATAAGTTTTACTAAGCGTTAGTTCACGCTGCGTTTCTCTAAGTAGCCAAGTAATAGATGTTGTAACTGATGAAATACATCTAAGGTTATCACAATTTCTACGCACCTTGCTTGTAAATAATTTGAATGGTTTTGGTCTTCAACAACTCTTATTCGGCCGGTTTCGGAGTGCTGCACTATACGCTACATTACTACTGAGAAAATGCTATATTTTAGCACTTAATGTACGAACACTGTATTCCCATTTAAGCATGTTCGATGTTTTGCTAGCCCTGCCTCTAAGTGGGGATTTATTTAAACGTTCAGCTTATCAAACGTCCGACAGCGTTAACCTACTACTAATAAAACATAATCTATCCAGTAATACCTATATTTGCTTTTTTCATTTCCAACAATCGAATGTCCCTATACAATGTCAATGGATAGTTTCTTTGATTAAAATTTGAGTGGAATGGGCTATAAAAGGGAATGCAATATACTAAAAAAACGACTTGCCCGACACATCGTGTAGTGTCCATCACATGGTGTCTAATAGTTCTTACATACAAGGACCATACAGAAAACTAACTGCACGAAGTAGACGCTTGATTATGCACTGACCGGCTGCAAGTTCTTCCCAGTACACAAATATATGCGTTTTTGCAGACGTTGAGTATATGATCACAGAACACAATGACGTGACACATGATGAGTTGTGAAGACGTTGAGTGTATGATCACAGAACACAATGACATGACACATGGTGAGCTGTGAAGACGTTGAGTGTATGATCACAGAACACAATGACGTGACGCATGGTGAGTTGTGAAGACGCTTAGTATGTATGATCACGTGAATTACATCTTGCCCACATCATGTCGATGGTATGAAGATAAACTGAAAAAAACTCTATCAATGTTATCACCCTCAAAGGTAAGAAGTCCTATCGCAAAGTGCCGTATCAGCCAGATACCAATTAAATGTATCACAATCAATAACTATATGTGCATATAGAACATACTATCGCAGAACTTCCAGAGATGTTTCAAAATTGAAATTTTAATCTTAGAGCTCAAAACTTTCACAGCTATTTTGAAGCGGGTCAAGCGTGACCGATGATATTATGATCAATGCAGAATGACTTTCGATTGACATATTCCAGTATGCCAGTGCTTTGTTTTATTCACAAGTCGTCATAGAAATGTAAACGAGCACCATTCTGGTTAAAGCAAAGTAAAGCGACCGTGCATATTTTGGGGCTGTATGATGTCAGTCATTGCCTTCGCACAATCACCTGTACTGCAGGCAACTCATGTGCAATGAAGAGCCACCTTCAGTAGATATATGTTTTAAAAACAATATTTGGATATACAACGTTGGCTAAAGGTAAACGTATGTACAGCATCAAGAAAGTGACTATGGTCAGTTGAGTCATTGGCAGTGCATGCTGCTAGCCGTAGGGCTCGTGAATGTCAGCAGCGATTCCTATCCTTTGGAATGATTTCCAGAACGAATACAATCCAATATAAGGATCCTTAACAGTGTGGTAGTACTTTGCCCAGGAGGACTAGCCTATGCAGCATGAGGGTATGGTGACAGATTCTTGTTCAAAGCATAATATTGATCGAATGAAGGTGAGTGACGTCAATTTATGCAGCTGCTCATGTTACCCATTCTATATCAGCATTGCCAGATGTTTTTATGACGCATTTTGACAATCAGCCTCGGCAAATTTCAGAAATCAGAAACAGTTTACATGTTCCACACTTTCATAAAACTCTGTTGGATTCCCATCTTCATCATTATGTAATATACCGTTAAAAACAAACAAGGGTAATCGATTGACAAAATGTGTTTACTCTTTACTTTTTGCTGCCTGAGCAATGTTATTGTCATGATGCACATAACAAGCATGTTTCATTGCATCAATCGATATTGTGCAGTATAATCTTTTTGCCATCACATACTTACGCCGCTTTAAAAACTGCTGGTTACCTTCATGCACGATTAGTTGATAGTAGTATTATTTTAATAACAATTTGGGGAAAAAATATATTAGGTATGAAACTATTCTTACGATATAGATATTTTATCACCATCATATTGAGATGACTTAATCAGGTACATAATACAACGGGTATATAACTTGTGATGTAGGTTGCTCTCAGTCTAGGTGGAAAATGTGAATGGTAAAATTAATAGCCAAATATTCAATCAAGGCATCGGCCATTAACGAACAGGTGCCTGGCAGTAATGTGATACAGACACTCATAAACATGTACGGTTAGCCCCAGTAATGTGATGGAGGGTATAAGAAATCTAGAAAGTTCTAATCTAACGGATCAAAATTATTATTCGAGCAGTGGTTCAGCTTTTGTGTACATCAAGGAAGTGGATTTCATTTAGCCGTCCAAGCAACTAACTATTGAGCACGTATATCAATATCAATTCACCTTAGCCGTAGTATACATCCTTATTGCTATGGAAGCCAGACATATTAGCATATTGTTCCAAATCTTTACGAGCAGTGCACTGAGAAGTTTGTTTGTTATGATCAAAACGGGCAAATTACTGTAACCTCTAAATAATGCAACTTATTTGCCTTTAGATATTATGCATTTCAAACATGCATATTATAGACACATATTTTTGCTATTATTGTTTTCCTATTTTCTCCTCCAAAACCGTTAAAGGCACTAAGAAGGGAATTGCATACAAGGTTGTGCAAAATCTTTGGTCATAGACTGTTAAGTTTGGTGCGCTTGCCCATCGATTGGATGGGGTTTTGCATTACATAACTATTGCAGGTAGCTAGACTAATAGCGCGGGATTGTTATCCTGACCAATTCTATCACAAAGGTAATGTCCTCTCATGACCATGATCTTATTTCAAAGACGTTGTCAAAATGGAAATTTTCCCCGTTTGCTATAACTTGATAACAATCAATACTTTGTCTCCAAAATACATGTTACAAGGCTTATTAGCTTAATGAAGTGTGGTTGTCCTTAAATGATTTTCAAGGTCACATTATTCATCAGTAAATTAAAAAAGACAATTATTTGACTTACATAAAGTCAGTAATGACATGAGCCTACGCGACCATAACGGACGTTACGAAATTTTACCTCTGGCTCCATAACCGTTGACATTGATGTAATATTTAAGATCATTTTTGGATGTAGTTTAATACTTTCCCCCCATAAAAGCTTCGACAAAATTTTGATTTCGAAGAAGCTAACATTTCCTGGTAGCTAAAGATGTGAACAAGCTTTCATACGCATGTTAGCATGTGATGTGCCTACTTGAAATGACATTTTCGATCCCTTATACAATCATTAATATATACCATATCTTCACCGCATTTTGGAAGTATCACACGTTGAACATACTGAAGCAAAAGCTAAAATCTGCGCAAAACGGCGGTTCTTGCTGAGAACGCGCCGAACGCTGGTAAAGTTGCTCGTTTAAATTTAATTTGTTGGCCATCTGACTTGTATTTGCTATCGTAGCCAACATCCTTTGCAGTTGTGACTGGTTATTGCACCGTGATTCCGTCCTGTAGTTACTAAGGAGAATTGCAGAAGCGGTTACAATGACCATAATGCAACATTCTTACCCATCGATACAGCTGAACTGCAGCAGGTATAAATATATATATATATATATATATATATATATATATATATATATATATATATATATATATATATATATATATATATATATATATATATATATATATATATATATATATATATATATATATATATATATATATATATATATATATATATATATATGTTTACAACCCATCTGCTGATCTGACCCATCTGCAAATGGGTCTGACCCGTTTACCGATCGACAGATGGGTCGCCCATCTGCAGATTGGCGACCCATCTGCCGATCCCCGTGACGGAATGAGAGCGACCCATCTGCAGATGGTTCTGACCCAATTGCAGATCAGCTTATGTATTTTAAGTTATTCCTGCTTTTGGCTACAATACGAACAAACGAAAAACTCAGTGGCATAGTCATTTTGCCAAATCCCATGCGTTACTTTGTGTAAACATCCGATGTAAAGAAAAATCATCCACAAATGGTTTTGACGCAACTGCTGATTACAAAACTCAATGCAAAAAAAATTACAGATTTATATTTATTTCCGTTACGTGCAACCTAATGCACGCAAATATGTGCCGTAGTACCATATTCTAAGCATCACAGGGAAAACATGATAAGGAACAAAATAATCTGCAGATGCTTCTGACCATTTCTGAGGATGGATAAGACCCATAGTATGTGAAAAGAAAATCATCATAAAAAGTAATAGAAATCAACATCAAATCCAACAGATATCATCTGTGGAAGCAAAAACCATCTTAAAGTGACATAAGAATGTCAGGTGTCCGCATCACTATGCTAGTCACCAGCTAGCAGTGAATCCGCAAGGTGTTGTCTGGGGTAGATATAGCTTTGGATGCAGGGATCGTGTGCTATTAGCAGGGTCTTGGCAAACGGATGGCAAATACCCCACAATCGCTGCCGTTGGTCTGACGGTGTACATTCATCACAACAATTGTTAAATCTTCTGTACTGACGTTCACGTACTTGGCAATCAATGCCACGGTACGGTTAGAGGGCTTCCTACACAGAGAGTCATACACACCAACAGTATTCTGAGAGTGGCCAATGTTTGAGATGGTGATCCTGTGGTTTCTATCTACATGCAAAATTTGGACAAATTCGCCTGATGGAACATCCCAGGAGTTGTTCTGTTGGAGTACAGTGTCCTGCAGACCAAACACGCCAGGGTGATCCTTAAGCAAAATCGTATTGGCGGCATCCATGTGTACGTTCGTTAACCAACCATTTGGACGTTTCAGACATCGGGTCTCTCTTTCTGACAGCTTGATGGATGGGCGCGAAGAATGGTTGTTAGCTATGTCTTTAGTTGTACATGCATGTTGCGGATGACAGTGAGTTGAACAAGCGATTCCATTCTGTCGGCAACTACATTTTTTAGCTGATTGGCATTGTCCAGTACAACAACATGAGCTCTTGACAAATCAATTGCCAGAGTTTTCTTCCCGGGTCCGCAAGAAAATGGATTTTGATAGGTCAGGCATCAAACTCCCTGAAATGATATGATATGATACTTTTTTCGCGGTTGGGAAAATACATTAGTATAAGACGATGCAACCCTGATCCGCAATTGGGTCAGAACCATCTGCAGATGGGTCGCTCTCATTCCGTCACGGGGATCGGCAGATGGGTCGCCCATCTGCAGATGGGCGACCCATCTGTCAATCGGTAAACGGGTCAGACCCATCTGCAGATGGGACAGATCGGCAAATGGGTTCTCTACACACATATATATATATATATATAGAGATAGATAGAGAGAGATATATATAGAGATATATATAGATATATATATAGAGATAGATATATATATATATAGAGATAGAGACCCATATATAGATAGAGAGTTCTCTTTATAGAGATAGAGAGATATATACTTTATATATAGAGATATATAGATCTAGATCTAGAGATAATATATAAATAGATATATATATAGATATATATATATATATAATTTATTATAACATATATATAGATATATATATATATATATATAAACATATATATAAATATATACATATATATATATAAATATGTTGAATATATATATATATATATATATAGAATATATATATATATTTAAAAAATTATATATTCTCATGTATGTAAATGTATTTATTTATATATATGTATATATATATCAAATATATATATATATCTAATATATAAATATATGAATATATAAATATTTACATATATATAGAATATATAAATATTTCATATATATGATATATATAAAATATATATATTATATATATCTTATATATATATATATATATTGATATGTATATATATATATAATATATATTGATCTATATATATATGTCATATATATATGGTATATAATATAATATATATATATATATATATATATATATATGAATATATCTGTATATATATATATAGGTATATATATATATATATATATATATATATATATATATATATATATATTTATATAAATATATGCATATATGTATAGACATATTTATATATATAGATATATATATAGAGATATATATACAATATACTCTACACATAACTATATATAGATATATAAATGTATGTGTATAGATATTTATGTAATTATATGTTTTTTAAAGCTGCATATGAAGCGCATGGATATAGATATATATATATATATATATATATATATATAGATATATATATATATATATATACATATATATATATATATATATAGATAATATAGATAGATAGTAGAGAGATGTAGATATAAATTAATTTATATATATATATATTTATATACATATATATGAACATATATATACATAGAGATAAATATATATATATATTTTCATATTCATATATATATATATATTCATATATATATATTCATATATATATATATATATATATATATTTATATATATATATATATATATATATATATATATATATATATATATATATATATATATATATATATATATATATATATATATATATATATATATATGTATGCATGCAAATTAACAACAAATGATGTTGTGATCCTGTCATGACGGAATAAGCGCGTAGATACAACAGCTATTTTGGAACACGATCTTATGATTGACTGCGAACAGTGTGTCATCCTCACTGTGGGGACCCGTTCTTGAATATCCATGTTAAAAGAATATTCGACTTCTAACTATGAATCAAGCTTAATCAAAGATAACCTGCCAATCTATCAGTATGTTATCAAAGGCGCAACGTAGCTTTTGAAGTTTTTTTAGATCAATTTGATTGATCGATTAACCCTTCCTATAATGTAAATGGCCGATTGTGATTGATGAACGCTCGAATAGTTGCGTTGTTTTGCACACTATCCACCAGACTGACATCAAGTTTTATACAATCCCTACGGTACGTACCAATTCTGGCAAATACTGCGAATTGATCGTGATCAAATGGATTGGGTTTTTTTATTAATGAATTCGATTATTCAGCATCGAGGATAGTTAATTGATCCGAAAGGTTTTTAGCTAATGTAAAATGTTATTGTATTCGCTTTTTCCCATCTGTTTGCTTGACTTAAATTATAATGGTTTGCATCGTTACCCTTGAAACATTTTAGTGTTGGTATCAACATAACTGTGATGGTCATATGACAGCTGTTGTTACTTTTTAACCAAGAAAATACGAATGCTTACAAAATCTGCACCAATTGAAGTCGTCCACTTAAGAAATTCCAGGATTACACCGAGGACAATTGAACCTAACGGAAGTGTATTGGTACGTTCTTTTTATAACTCAACGAACACAGTGTCTATAGTAATCAAATTGCACTTCGATTCACTAGCAAATTATCTGTTCACCTAAATATGCTATGACAACTCACTCAAGAATAACTTGAGCTACAACCTACAACATGCTGAAACAAAGGCACAGATGTATCACTGACACTGTCATTGATTGTGATTAGTGCCCTGTCCTGTATATCTATCCCATTTCTGACTTTCTAAGGCTATGCAATCAGACAGGAGCCACTAAATAGTGTCCGAACTGGCGCTATTCTACGTGTGGCCAGTCATCGATAAACCTCCAGTCGTTTCGACACGTGATTATGACTCCTCGTAGACATATGTACGTTGATGTTGAGTGATACAAATAAGCCTGACGTCTATTCATAAAGAGGGTTATTATATTAACCTGGCATAATGATTTACGCAAATTATTGCTCAGATTACAGTGTTGCATGGTGTTCTATAGAACCAACTAGCTTTCAACACGTATCACAGTGTAATATCAACAACCCTTTACATCTATAAGCTGCTTTGGAATTAACTTCTTTTTAAACAACGTTTCTCTCAACGTACATTGATGTTCTCAAAAAAGTGCTTTTGACATTGTTGGCAAATTTTCAAAACATGCAATGCAAATTGTATTATTTACTCGAACAATGATCACATTTGTCACTGGGTTGATATCATTAAAATAACAGAAAGGAATAACTCGAGTTCAGTCTAATTATGTCAGTGTATATCATTGACAAAACCCAGGGATGTTAGGTTCTACTTAAAATATCCCGTTCAATATGCAAGGCAATATACACAAGCGGCCCTTAATGACACGCGACATGTAATGTGTCCAATGTAGATACATTAACTAACATAATGGCAAACTAATTGACAATGTACCTCATTTGAGCCTCAACACGAAAGTCACGCTACCCCACGCGGTCGTAACGCACGGATGTAAGCCTATAGCCAACAAAACGATCAATGGTTGGCTCGAACATGTGATCATTATAGCGTTCATCGTATCTCCCTCACAATGCAACTTAGCAATATAGAAACAGTGCAAAAGCAAGCCGAAATGTAACGCAGATGATCCGGTCTGACAAAGCTTATGAGGTACGAATCACAGACAGCCGCTTCATACATCATGCCGATGATTTACTTACATTTGTGAATTAATTGCTTTAATCGAGCAAATTATTCCGGCATTGTGTCTGCAATTCATATTAAAACCGTATCATTTGAGCAATGAACATTTTATCAAAATCGATCATCCAACTGAAACATGCTTGTTTTAAAAATATTTGAATTACAAATAATATCGGTGAATATATTTTGTGCTATTAGAGAGACTATTAAGTGAGACAAAATCCGCTATGTTTTGCGGTGCTGGCAATATCTCACAATTGAAATATTAGTAGGTAACGGCTGTGATAACCTCAACCTAGTCAATCTTTGTGTCGTCGTCGTCGTCGTCGGCATAACCGAATTGATAAAACACCCCCAAGTATATTTTTGTTAACCATTCTAATGAGACAAGTGTGCTAATGAAAAAACATAGTCGATGTGTCATGATGACAGAGGTAGCCATAACCTATGATGACCTATCACAAAGACCGATTTGGTTTAACCGAATTCGACATCTGTTACCAGGGTAGACAGTACTACCAGCACTGAACAAGCACATTCGACGCATCTGCTTTACTGCAGCAGTTTAATAGGAACTATTTCATCCTTGTTATTACCGGAGAAGTTTGCAAGATGAAGAAAGTTGCAACTATAGGGTTTATTTCATGACTAATATTGCTCAGGTATTGATGTTAAACAGTTTGAAACATTATGACACATTGCTTCTACTGCGTGTGGTTCTTAGCGTATTAATTGTTGTTAGAAGTAGTCATGCTTTAATTAAACTGCGAGTAAATCATTACTATTAATTCCATCTTTATTCTGAGATCAAATGATTTCCTCGGCTTATTCAAGCAAAAGATAATGGATCATTGGTAGACACTACCATCAACTCATACGCCATCGTGTTATGCTGTGTATTTATCTCCTAGCACCACTCACCGTTATCGTAATACGCATATATCCTTAATGGTGCCGGCCTCTGTGCAGTAGCTTTGCTGTACTCAGCTGTACTATAATTGCGGATATTTGCTAATGATCGATGCCGTCATATTGCAGTCGAAACTATTCCTACCATTGACAAAGAGGTTTCAGCATGTCAAATCGATTTAAGAACTTGTTAGAATCTAGCGGTATACTACCGCAATGTAGCCATGCGTGTTGAGCCACTGGTTGCATAGAGAGCGCATATCAGTTTCCTTAGGATGACGACAGAACGGGTGCATTTAAGCCATAGGATATATCATAGTGTTGCAGTTCGAGCACTGCCTTTTGTCAACCTAACTTAAATTGGACGTCAATAGAAACCATCGTACACCTCAGTTTAATACATATTTGAAAATATGAATTAAATAGTTCGGTTATATTATTACTTACAGTGCAATATCTACTGCCAAACAGCAAATACTGTGAAAGACGTAAGGTCGTTACGTCCAATAATTTACGCTGGCAAGCCCAGTTCCGTTTATGAATACGTAACATTGGTCAAATAAAGTTATTTAACCAAATTCTTGAGCGGATATCTGCATTGGAACCACCCATCCATAATCCGACGTCTGTGATGCGAGCTGCTGCACGAGAGGAAGGCACTGGACATGGTACACACTGATTGACTACAGAGACATTTATCTCAGACAAGCCATTATGGGGGAGGGAATATTCATAATGCTCAAGCCACCCCAAACGTCTTTCTTTGTATGCGATTACAATGTGATCGTACTTAACGGACGTGCGATATGCGTTTTTGTCGACTTTGCCCCACGTGGAGGATACAAACCTTGGCGCTTTTATAGATTATAATGTCATGCAAATTGGAGAAAAGGTAACAAATTGGAGAAATGGTGAGCCAACCTTATATGTATATTATTATAATCCAAATAGAACATCATCCGATAAGTCGGTCAGACTTTGTATAATTTACCTGCCATGTCTCCAATTTACAGAATGCCATCGTCAAATGCACACAAGTAGAATATTTACTGTTTTCAAACGAAACTAATGTAACCTTCAGTGATTCAAACCATATTGCGCTTACTAAAACTGTTTTCAAACTGTAACGGTCGGCTGCAGCCTATCACAAGGGTGGCGGCATTTTCAGAGATACGGCTGATGGGTATCAGAAAACATTACATTGTCTTCGAGCCTCCATTGTGAGTTAGCACATTGTCTTCAAGGCATGGGGGCAGATATCTATTTGATTAAATGAGACCCTTACATGGGATAGCATCAGTCAGGCAGCACAACATTTGCATATATAATTACTATTGCGAAACAAATACATCATTAGTATATGAATTCAAAATACTAATGTTGTTGATCCCGATACATCAATGAAACATTCACAGTAATTACACTGATATCATGGGTTGCAATAAGTTTTACTAAGCGTTAGTTCACGCTGCGTTTCTCTAAGTAGCCAAGTAATAGATGTTGTAACTGATGAAATACATCTAAGGTTATCACAATTTCTACGCACCTTGCTTGTAAATAATTTGAATGGTTTTGGTCTTCAACAACTCTTATTCGGCCGGTTTCGGAGTGCTGCACTATACGCTACATTACTACTGAGAAAATGCTATATTTTAGCACTTAATGTACGAACACTGTATTCCCATTTAAGCATGTTCGATGTTTTGCTAGCCCTGCCTCTAAGTGGGGATTTTTATTTAAACGTTCAGCTTATCAAACGTCCGACAGCGTTAACCTACTACTAATAAAACATAATCTATCCAGTAATACCTATATTTGCTTTTTTCATTTCCAACAATCGAATGTCCCTATACAATGTCAATGGATAGTTTCTTTGATTAAAATTTGAGTGGAATGGGCTATAAAAGGGAATGCAATATACTTAAAAACGACTTGCCCGACAAGGGAGGGGGGGGGGGGGAGGCGTCCATTGATACAAACGAACAGAATTTGGTGCTTCGGGAAATTGTTATGCCGCTATTCCTATTGTGCTTACCCCATAATTATAATGTTTGGCTCGCGAGCGCCGATTGAGAATAGGAGAGGAGTATCGCGTAATTTATATCAGCACATTTGCTAAATTACATAACATATGTCTGATGCCACTCAAGGGTCGTAGATCTACAGCGTTGGCTTGGTTTTCCCAAAAAAACAGTAGGTATTGTGCAAAACGTTTACATTGTAACAGTATATTTTATTCAATTCGTAATCACAGCTTTTACTTTATTATTGCGATTTTGAGCGTAGCACCGGATGTTTACCCACATGTCGGACAGTTACTCACCAAAGGCTGTATGTGCACATTGTTTTCTGGTGGAAAATAGCAAAAAAAGGTCGGAAGAGTTTTGCGATATATTAATTGTGGCGCTTTGATGTTAATGTCCATATGAATATGATAATAATTCTTCGACAATGAAATTTTTGTTCAAACATTCGGACCTAGGGTTAACATATAAATACGTCCCAATTGCATTTTATTATAAGTAAATATCATCCTTCACCGCTGATACAGTGTTCCTAGATGGCACTGGTATCAGCAGACTGCTACACAACTTTAATACTGCGTGTAGGCTGAGTATTGAATGACATCCTTCGTGTTAGTGCTTAACAGCGCTCTGTAAGACTGAAGAGGCTACGTCAGAATAACCTAGATTCACACAGACCAGAAAAGCTGGTTATGGTTGCGCAAATAACACAAACACAATATTTTGTTTAAACGATACCTAAAGGATATTCGACATTGCCCGCATATAGACGCATAAACTTTGATGATGTTTAGTAACTAAATTAAGACGACTTATTTCGTTAAGCTACTCATTAGGGAAATGTGTAAAATAAATTGCTACCACTATTGATGCTATTGCACAGAATTACCAACAAAAGTACATAGCAGCTTTCTTGGATTATTCAAACAATAGCGACTGATAAACGTTGCATTGCATTTACTGCTAAACGGGATTATTGTACTACCAGTTATTTCATCCAAATTATAAATTATCCCTAATGTGTTTCTTATTATGAAGACACAAACAAAAATAACCCAAAAATTGACACTTAACAGCTGTTAATAACTGTAATTGATCAGCTGTCGTTGATTGTTAATGTACATTAGATTAAAACGGTGGGTAATATGAGTCTGGAGAAAACCAACAAGGAAAACCAAACTAAGCTAAATGTAATAAAATATGTATATTGATTTCTGCTGCTTGGCAGGACTGCTCATTTTGGGTTGCCGTATAGACTTACAAAATATTCTAGGTTGAATTATATCATTTATTGACATCTCAATAACGCGACAATTGTCACTGGGTTATGACAACGTTATGCATAGACAGAAATGTTCCTTCACGCCTCTGAATAAAATACATTGCTGTTCCTCATTAGCCAAGTGACAAACATCTCGGCATTGCTTATTTAGCCTGACTCAAACTGAAATTATCAGCCGTTTTTGTCACATCTCAACGCAAATAAATCAAGAAATATAGCTCTATTTTTCAAGGCAGAGAAAAAAAATCATTGTGTAGTTTTACATGCCTGCTGGCGCATCCATTGTTCCCGTAATTGACACAGAACCTGCAAGTCAACTTAAAATTCAATGAATATTGTGAAATCCTTCATTGCCCCTTTTTTAATTAACAGCCATCGAATGCATATATTAACTGTGACTGTGGAGCCAACAGTCTTTGAATTAGTCGCTGCATTTAGCTGAGAGTGTTTTATAATAACATACCATTGAATTGCTTATTAATGAGTTAAAGTGCTTGTTTTAGGGTTACCGATTATCTAACAATGATCTGGAAATTAACCTGATCTACCGATTCAATGTTTTATTAAGAGAAATGTTATCGGGATGTTTGCGTCTAGATCACAAGAGTTATCGGCTGTAAAAATGACATTACTTTATAGCAGCTGCACAAGAATGGTTAGTTGACCAACACAACAGTTCAAGAATGATGGCCTAAAATCATTCGCCCTACGTAATTAAATAGACACTTATCGAGTCATATATGTATGGTAACCGGTTAAGGAAGTGTTTTATTCACCCAACTTCATCGCGTTAGATAATGGTCAGCTCGCTTTATTGCATCATGATAGTCTACCAGGAAGCCAATCTTTCCAATTGTTCCACATTGGTTTTGTATTTTTTTTACATTACCAGTGGTTGATCAAAGTAGTAATTATTGGTCGATGCATTTTTTATTGCTTCTCATAATCACCGATGCAAATAATTAATATGCGCTCCGTTTTAAGCTGAACCGTGAATGCTATTTCGCATCAGCAATAAAAGCACATTCAGCGTTTTCCGTATAGCTGTGAGCCGCATATATACGTTTAGCGGCGTCACATGGAATAGCCTAATCATTGTAAATCTATGACAACAGAGATCATTGTATTGATCTGTAAGACAATGACTGTAATCTCTGCCAAGCAGTCCCGTTGTAATGGTAATGATAGTTATGATTAATATCCATTACTTAGTCAGTCTTTAATTCCAAAATGCTAAAAAAATGTACTTAGGATTATTGTCTCAATAGCCTCCCAATATAGGATGCATGATATAAAGTTAATCCTCAATTATGTAGTGTTTGCTTGTTGCTTGCCCATTTTTGCAGCAGCCGTTCATATTATAGGGTTTTACTGCCATGTTGGCTGCACGACCAAATACGGTGTGAACCTTTCTTGCGCAAAAGCCCCTGATTACTCAGTCTCCCTAAGTATGCTACAATATACACACATACATAATTATATACATGCATATAAATAAATATATATAGAGAGATATATATATAATATATATATATATATATAAAGGGATATAGAGATATATATTTATATACAGATTCAATATGAGAGATTTATATATATATATAGAGAGATATATATATATATATATCTATATATAGATATATATATCCTCTAGATATATATCTATCTCTATCTATATCTCTATATCTCATATCTATATATATCTCTCTCTCTATCTCTATCTCTCTCTCTATATCTCTCTATATATATATATATCTATATATCTATATCTATATCTATATATATTTGCCTCGAGTTGTCACACACCATTTCCTCGGACCATTTCGTTGCGATGGAGATGATTGCAGAGGCAGTTTTCCATATGAATTCAACAAATGCCCCACTAGCTCCTTGTACACGAATATTTAAACCCTTCTTCAGCTCTATATAATATTAATGTGAACCATGTTTTCTTATGTACAGATGTTTGCGATTGCCCTAAAATTGGGGATTATGTAGAAATATATATATATATATATATATATATATATATATATATATATATATATATATATATATATATATATATATATATATATAAATGAATATATATATATATGTTTGTGTGTGTATGTATGTATATATATAAATATATATATATATATACATACTGTGTATAAATATAAATATATATACATATATATATATATATATATACCCGCGACAAACCGTCGTTGACTAGGTAGGTTATGTTTATACTTGACTAGCAATACCGTAATGTGTAGGTGCTGAATAACTACAAAACGGAGAATTGTTTCCTCACAAACCTGCTGCGCCTTAACTCACTGGTTCGTGACGGCGATATAGAGTAATGTTCGTCCGGTATTGACAACAAAGGGGCTTTCACAGGAAGTCATTGGATAAGTCGGTAATGTTTCTAGCCAAATCAGGAGAAATTCATTTGATGGGATGAAATCATTCATTCTAGATTCTCACAATGATTACCTTATACAATGAGGTTTTGGCACCACATGTCGTTTACCACCGCGTATCTTCATCTGTTGCACATTAATGTAGTATGGCAATTCATATGATACAACTTAATGCCTTCATCTGCAGTCGATTATCAATTTTCATCATTTAATTCATTGCTGCAGTGGACTTAATTGGTCCATGTCTTTTTTAAGCATTCACTCTCCGTAATGAGAACAATTTTATCTGACTACGAATTAACACGTATTTTCGACTTCTTCAATCGCAAAGTAATCATATTCAATACGGCATTTCGAGGTGAATAAAAGGCATATTTGATATATCAGATTATACCCGTCTTAATGGTTACCAAAACTAGGATGCTACATTTCATATTAATGCTACATTTCATATTAATCGGCAAGGGATAAAAAGGCTGGGAATCGAAGGGCTTGGACATTGTTGTCAATGTCAAGCTTTTGAAGGCCGGCTTTGAATCACCTAACAATGTAAATCAGTAGGCATTACACTTCATATGCCCACACAGGCCCCAGTGGTGCGTTGGCTTAATCAAGCATTCATTCGGGACACGTTTGGGTGTTCATTCCAATGCAGGGGAGGAGAATGGGCGAGAACAAGGGTACTCGATCCCAATGCTATGCGTGCGTTTGGCACGTAATATGCTGGGTTGTTCTCAGTCAGCAAACTTAAAGGGCATGCGTGCTTCAATCAGGCACTTTATGTAAACATTAATATCATCATAGTGTTTCCTTCACAAAAACACAATAGTTAACGCTTCAACTGCTCCGTTGCCGATATTTTGAGTTGAAAGACGTTGGCCGACTAGAATACGGCTTGTCAATGACTATACAATAAAGATATCTGCACTGTCGAATATGAACTATTCCATGGAGTCTCAAAGATGTTTCTTCTCAGCTCCGTCTTAGCGATAGGATTTGACAAGGTGTTCGCACGTCCCTGGAGTCTTGATGGATCTGATGAAATGACTGGCAGTTATGTGTTCAAAGTAATGCGCAATTTAAAGTGCCGAGAGCAATACTGTATTAGTCACTTTTTATTCGTTTGCTACTGTTCACACAGGAAGTCATTGGATAAGTCGGTAATGTTTCTAGCCAAATCAGGAGAAATTCATTTGATGGGATGAAATCATTCATTCTAGATTCTCACAATGATACCTTATACAATGAGGTTTTGGCACCACATGTCGTTTACCACCGCGTATCTTCATCTGTTGCACATTAATGTAGTATGGCAATTCATATGATACAACTTAATGCCTTCATCTGCAGTCCGATTATCAATTTTCATCATTTAATTCATTGCTGCAGTGGACTTAATTGGTCCATGTCTTTTTTAAGCATTCACTCTCCGTAATGAGAACAATTTTATCTGACTACGAATTAACACGTATTTTCGACTTCTTCAATCGCAAAGTAATCATATTCAATACGGCATTTCGAGGTGAATAAAAGGCATATTTGATATATATCAGATTATACCCGTCTTAATGGTTACCAAAACTAGGATGCTACATTTCATATTAATGCTACATTTCATATTAATCGGCAAGGGATAAAAAGGCTGGGAATCGAAGGGCTTGGACATTGTTGTCAATGTCAAGCTTTTGAAGGCCGGCTTTGAATCACCTAACAATGTAAATCAGTAGGCATTACACTTCATATGCCCACACAGGCCCCAGTGGTGCGTTGGCTTAATCAAGCATTCATTCGGGACACGTTTGGGTGTTTTCATTCCAATGCAGGGGAGGAGAATGGGCGAGAACAAGGGTACTCGATCCCAATGCTATGCGTGCGTTTGGCACGTAATATGCTGGGTTGTTCTCAGTCAGCAAACTTAAAGGGCATGCGTGCTTCAATCAGGCACTTTATGTAAACATTAATATCATCATAGTGTTTCCTTCACAAAAACACAATAGTTAACGCTTCAACTGCTCCGTTGCCCGATATTTTGAGTTGAAAGACGTTGGCCCGACTAGAATACGGCTTGTCAATGACTATACAATAAAAGATATCTGCACTGTCGAATATGAACTATTCCATGGAGTCTCAAAGATGTTTCTTCTCAGCTCCGTCTTAGCGATAGGATTTGACAAGGTGTTCGCACGTCCCTGGAGTCTTGATGGATCTGATGAAATGACTGGCAGTTATGTGTTCAAAGTAATGCGCAATTTAAAGTGCCGAGAGCAATACTGTATTAGTCACTTTTTATTCGTTTGCTACTGTTTAATGATGCATATAAATGTATATATAAATGTATATATATATATATATATATATATATATATATAATATATATATATATATATATATATATATATATATATATTAATATATACTATATATTTATTTATATATACATATATATATATAAATATATATATATACATTATATATACTGCTTGTCCTATTTGCAGTAAGAATCTGAAGAAGTTGCGATACGTGTTATTTATTTGTATCATAATAGTTTAATCCCATAACAAATCATAAAAATTATTGTTACGAGAATATTCATTGACCCCGGCTATTGTTACAACCGTTGTGCAGTCTGATTTCTTATTTTTTACGAGACGTGAATTGTTAACTATATATCGCACGTGGTAGACGCTTATATGTAACCGTTGCTACAAAATGGCGGAATTTGAGTGATAATACCAAAAAGTAGTGGAATTTTCCGTGGTAATTCTATAGTGCTGCTACTCATTTGCATATATCTTGTAAACAGAGTTACGAGGCTGTATTCAATGTTCAAAATGTGGTTTTATCAACACGGACATTAACATGGACTTAGAACACCGAATTGACCGTATGTGTATCTATAAAATGTTATTTGTTATTATGTGTATCTATATTTCAGATTTATAACAACTATATGCGCGCTAGGGATCTATGCCATCAAATCTTGACATATGAATCAGTTATCTGCGTTTCAGTACAACATGACAGTCGGTGAATTATAATGTGGACATTACCTTTTGTCCATAATTCAATTACCTTATACAACGATTATTGTATAACACTGACAGTACAGTTTTTCAAAGGGAATGAAAATATCACTAACATATTATAATGATGGGGCGTTTCTACACAGGCGCCTTCAAACCAAACACATATTATCACAAAAACTTGACAATGCAAAATTGCTAATCAGTGCTAGTTTCACCTAATACACCTTGTTCGCTGTCGTTTATTGTTTTGCGTGTGCACAATTATTGGTCTATTTTTAGAAGGTACAATACACGAGCTTGAACCCGATATTACAACACAATATCGGTAATATTGAATAGGGAATAAAAACGGTGTATTCCTAGTGTATTTTCATGTTTATAAATACCCACCTTAGCATGCTGAAGCTTCTACAGAATAACCTTTAGTCAAACAATGTTTTTCATGACATAGCAATTGCGGGAATATACATATCTTCACTTATGATCTTGTTGATAGATATCCAATTTGAAACACGCAGCAATGCATTTAATCTGGGAATGTAAACGCTTTTAACCCGATGCAGTGGCAGGGACAAAGAACACGACTCCCAGGATACTCATTCAATTGTGGAGCATGACTTACAATGCTGAAGGTTTGCGTCTTAACCAGATGTTTTCTTTCCATTACCAATGCACCAATCAAACGACTTCACTAGGACTAGAATCGGATATTCTGCGGCTTGATCAGTTTTATCGTTATCTCTGCTACGAAGCTTCGCATACGCTCGGCAAAGTTACTCGATTCAACCAAGATGTTAGTGTGAAACTACTGATATAAGATAGTTTGCTAATAAACAACAGCGCATATAATTAAGAATGCTGAAGTATAAATGTTTATATACGGATATCAAACGGTTATAAGAGGAATTCTGTCTGACTCGGTTGATGCAATGGTCAATATCATTCGCCATCTTATACGTTGTCCTGTAAAAATACATTTCCGAATAAATCGTCAATTTTTACAAATTGCCGTCGATTCTGCTTATAGGTTGGCTTAATATTCTTTTAAGTCGTATGCTGTTCATTGTTGCACCATAAAGATGTCTGTTGATAGCTAATTCAGATGCTATGCGTTTGCACCCTTTATCTGTTGCAAAGCAAAAAGGAAATTTTGCGCATCGTAGTGCGGACAAAACTATTCCTGCCTGTTTCGTCTCACTTCGTGTACTAGATGGCTGTAAAAGCAATCTTTATATATAAGGGCATTTCAAATAAATAGGCACAAAATTATGTGACTTTGGTCAACGTGATTATGCGTGATTAATTCATTAGCAAGTGCTGTGCCAGTGTACTACATCAGTATCATGGGACAATTTATCATATATATATAAACATATATATTTGGATGTATATATATATATATATATATATATATATATATATATATATAGATATATATATATATATATATATATAGATATATATATATTAAGATGCACACACAATATATATATATATATACTATAGATCTGTATTTGGTATATATAGATATATTTATATATATATATATATATATAAATTTGTATGCACATTTATATATTCATATATAGGAGTATAGAAATAGATTTGTATAATTATATTATATATATATTTAATATATATATTTCCATACATTTATATATATATATATATATATATATATATATTTAATATATATATATTAAATATATATATATAGTTAACTATACACATATATATATACATATATATTTATATACATATATATATAGAATATATATATAAATGTTTATATGCATATATATATATATATTTATATATATATACATATATATATAAATATATATGTATATATATATAAATATATATATAAATATATTCAATAGTTCAAGCACAACAATCAACGTATTTCTGTTTGCAATTTTAGTGTCCGTTTTCCGGCATGGCCTTATCCTCAAAAAGGATTATTGACAGATATTGCATTCTTGTTGCAAATTCAAGCCATTGATATTTCTTACTCGATATCGAAATCATTACTTAAAAGTAGAATAGATTTTATCATAAATCATTGTTTAAAACAGTCGTTAGAAAGTACCAAGCCCTGCTGCCCTGGCTGGGCAGGCGAGTTACACGAGGAGGTGAAGTTCGATTGCAAAGGTACGGTCGAGGCGCCTTCAAGATTACATTCTACGGTAGCCGCCATCCTGTTGTCACAGTTTCTCGCCAGTGACTGATTCTCTAATAAACCATCAAAGGTAGGGCTGAGCCTAATTATGATTCACATAAATGTTTTGCTTATTCGTTGGCAACAGCACTTCAAGCTAGCTCTTTCGAACCAAGTGGAGCTTGCGCTCAACAAGGGGGTACCCTAGCTCATTACTACCTTTGTCCCCTGAGTTATTTGAGTAAAACTTGTAAAATAAATATTGATGCTTACCCAATGGAGAAATTTGTTTTTGATTTTGATTGCATGTATGCTTATTAAGTCCCAAACAACATATGAACCCCTATGATGTTGATGTTTACCTACCATCTAAAAAACTAGGCCCATTATGACTTTCAACTCATGTGTTATTTGAGAAAAATAGCACATGTAAATCACTAAGTTAATCCAACAGAGAATACCTTTTGATGGCATGCTTGTTTATAAAGCAAGCTAGCTTTTCCATAATATATATGGACCCCTCTGATGTTGATGGTAACCAGACATCTATAATCAGCCCTTTATGACCTTTAACCCCTGAATTAGTTGGGAAAAACTCTCTGTACTATTTTCAAATAAGAAAGCAAATGAGCTGTTCCTAATGTACCCCTCTGTTGTTGATGGCAACTAGTAATATAAATGACTTAAGACACTTAAGTTGTTACAACAAATAGCACATTTGCTACTCTCCTCACATTACACATGGACCCTGCCAACATTGATGGCTCCTTGCAAACTATGATAAACCTAGATAGTCTATTAGATACAAAACTGATAAAACCATTATTGTCAATGTCAACCATAGAGAAAAAATCTTTAAAATCAATGTTTTCTTATAAAGCAAGTTAACAGCCTTATATCATACATGAAGCCCTCTGAAGGTGATTATTCATTTCAGTCCTTTTACATATGGTGTACAGCTACTCCAGACTATTGAAAAATGAACACCAATAGTTGCAGTCTGCTGATATAGGCTTTACAGCCACTCCAGTTCATTAAGATAAGACGTGCAGTTACTTCCATTGAAATATAGTGTAAGGCTACCCCAGTTTATTAAAATATTGTGCATTGCTGCTCCAGTACATGGAAATAATGTGTACGGCTACTCAAGTCCATTGAAATATGAACTATGACTACTCCAGTCCATTTATATATGGGGGACAAGTACTCCGATCCAATATAATATGGTGTACAGCTTATCCATTACATTAAAACATGACAAATGGCTTCTCAAGTTGATCTAATTATGAACCCGGACTACTCAAGTCCATTGAAACATGGCATACAACTACTCCAGTCCATTGAAATATGGTGCACAGCAACTAAAGTCAATTAAAATATGGAGAATGGCTACTCCATACTAAAATATGGTGTACGGCTACAGAATTCCATTGAAATATGGTGTATAGTTGCTCCAGTCTATTTAGATATGATGTACAGGTACTTCAGTCCATCAAAATATACTGTACAGCTACTCCAGTCCAATGAAATGTGGTGTATGGTTACTCCAGACCATTGAAATGTGATTTACGGCAGCTCCAGCCTATTTAAATGTGAACCCTGACTACCCCAGGCTATTGATATATGGTGTATGGCGAGTCCAGTCCATTGAAATATGGTGTACAGCTCCTCCACTCCATTGAAACAAGGTTCATAATTAGATGGACTTCAGTAGCTGTGCACCATTTCTCCAGACCATTGAAATACGGTGCACGGCTACTCCAGTGCATTGAAATGTGGTGTACAGTTTCTAAAGTCCATAGCAAAATGGTGTATTGCTACTCCAATCCAATGAAATATGGTTATGGTTACTTCAGTCCATCGACATATGGTGTATTGCTACTCCAATCAATTGAATCATGGTGTATGCCTACTCCAGTCCAATGAAATATGGTGTATGGTTACTCTAGTCCATTGAAATATGGTGTATAGCTACTCCAGCCATACATGGGTAGTCCAGACCATTGATATATGGTTTATGGCTACTCCAGTCCATTGAAATATGATGTATAGCTACTCCAGCCATACAAGGCTAGTCCAGACCATTGATATCTCGTTTATGTCTACTTCAGTCTATTAAAATATCATGTATGGCTATTCCAGTGTATTGATATATGGTGTACTGCTACTCACGTCCATTAAAATATGGTGTATGGTTGCTCCAGTTGATTGAAATATGATGTACAGGTACTCCAGTCCATTGAAATATGGTGCATGGCTAGTCCAGTCCAATAAAATTTGGTGTACAGCTTCTTCCTTCCATTGAAACATGATGTACGGCTACTCAAATCCATTTAATTATGAAACCTGACTACTCCAGACCATTGAAATATGATGTATGGCTACAACATTACATTGAAATATGGTGTACGACATATTACGTCGATTGTAATATGGTGTATGGTTTCTCCAGTCCATTGAAATATGTTGGTGTGCCGTTAAACCCTACACTTACTTTTCTAGTCGATTGAAATTTGATCAATGGCTACTCCAGACCATTGAAATGTGGTATATGACTATTATGAAACATTTGAGTGCGGTATATGAGTACTTTGCTCCATTTGAATAGGATCTACAATTCAGCCAGAGCATTGAAATATTGTCAGACTTTCTGGTTTACATGAAGCAATTCCAGTCATACATCAGTGTGTGATGGAGAGTTTGTAGGGAATTGCTGTAATTATTTACTTAGAGAACTTTCCTCATTACCATTGTCTAAATATCTGGTCAGTCATCATGATCTTGTTTGCTCTTTTATGCATGACTATCAATTACTGACCAGATAATATGTGCTTGGATGTTATATTCTAATCATTCATTGGTACTTCCATCCCCTCTGTCACGCCAACATATCCATTATTCCTTCAATATTTTATCGTATGTTTTTGCTTCAGAGTGGAGACAGATATAAACAGGTGTACATGGAGGAGACAGGACTTCCTACCTGGCACAAGGAAAATCATAAAGGTACATGGCGCTGGTTAATCAACAAACACGAATCATCTTTTACAGTCTGCATGGATGTGGTTTTCTGTACATTTCATATGGTGTATTTAGTCTATCTTGAAGCTATAGGTTAATTTTCTAGCCTTTGGCATTGGAAAGTAGTACATCCTTCAAAGCAACTTTAGTGATCATCCATTCAATTACTGCATGGATGGATAAAAAAAGGCATTGTGTATAAATGAAATTTGTAGATCTAATTTGGCTTGTGTCCAGTGCTTACAGTCTCACTAACACAGACATGCTGTGTTAAAACAGTTGCAGTAGATGAACAATAAGACAGGGGTACCTGGTTGTGAACAAATGTGGGACATAATATAATCTATAGCACACATTGTGCTTTTTGATATACAGCAGACCTATGTCCCTTTGATATCAAATTTAGAGGAAAGTGAAATTTTTAGTTTCTTTTGTTTAATCTATACTCCAATGTTTTGAAATAAATTACATATTTGTGAATGTTACAGGACAAAATGAGCTTGTTATTGCAGCCACTGCTAGGATCCTATGTGGAAAACCTTAAAACAGAATTTTTAACACAGGACCAGTGGTCCAAAATTGCTGGTAATTACGCTGTAATAATGCCTGTATCTGTTGCTGTCAATATTACAACATCTGGAAATAACTTGTTGTTGTTTTTTATTTCACTTTAATATTGCATCATCAAAATTAATGCCCTATAAAACAAAGAGTGCAAAACCAAATTTGTCTACGTCTTTTTCTAAATAATCACAGATTAGCAGCATATAGTTTCTATCTAATAGCAGTTAATTTTAATATGTTGCCCTTTAATGGTGTATTTGTAGGAAATTAATTCAAACGTTGTAGAAACATACCAGTGATATAGCTTTTTTTAGCATGTACATCAATACAGTTGAGTTTTTCAACTTACTCAACATGCTGTGGGGGCTATCCTATACTGTCCTTTCCACTCCCCCCACTACATACATAAAACTAGCAATGTCAATCAATAAGGCTCAAAAACAGCTAACCGTGCATTTATTGTAAGCAAGCTTTAATTAACCTAGTCCAGTTCATCCAGAAATTAAATAGGGAGTGGCAGCTTTACCTAGAGTTTGGGGGTAGATAATCTATTTTAAAATATTGTCATAATAGACATGCGCAATACTATCAATTCCATTTTGTTTGACAAATAAGCACTATATCAAGAA
Organism: Urechis unicinctus; assembly: GCA_034190875.2. Taxonomy (NCBI): domain Eukaryota; kingdom Metazoa; phylum Annelida; class Polychaeta; order Xenopneusta; family Urechidae; genus Urechis; species Urechis unicinctus. The sequence continues at coordinate 7,469,066 of CM067350.1, read as the reverse complement.
CATTATAAAACCCTGAATCAATCTGATCAATCACACCAAATCGTTCATACACTTTGCCTCATAACTTCTATCAGTTGATCGGGGTCACAGCGTGCAATCTGCAGCGAGCACTCACTGGGCCGTTTCTCCCCGGATTTTCTCTCAACTTGTCCCTTGCCATATCGGACCCTTATAGCTTCTTGGTTTTTAATGTCTGGAAAAATAAGCTCTAAAGCCAACGATTAAGTTAATTAAACAGTTTCCTACCCGTCTAATACATTTAATTCTACGAGGAAATAAAATGGTCTACTTTGAGCCTTTGTCTGGTATGAGGTTTCCGGGGGGGGGGGGGTGGGTTCAGTGCCCCCTAGACCTAAACATAGGATTGACGACGCTCTATCAAGTAGTTGCAGATAATTTTCCTGGGTTGATTCCATGCTGCGAGAATTTACGAATATTATATTTTGCATGAATAATAGTCGGTTCGAATCGAAAACGAGGTAAACAATTTTGGCCTTTTTGTACTCTAATGTATGATTATAAAAACTGTTACCCTTTTAAATGTCAGGGTTCATTTCAACAGTAAATAAACATCTAATATCATATTCTCGAAACTTTGACATAATCCCGTATGTATTGTATAACGATTTTGGCATTAGGTCGAAGGATTTAAGTCGAAGGAATTATATCGAATCATACGCGTATATCTTTTATTTATCGAAATAAATAATGAAACAGTGTAATAGATGTCTAATAAATGGTAAAGATACCATTACAATGAACCGCTGTTTGAAAAGTACGACACATACACTTCCTTCGTCTTAATGCCGCCCCTTCGCCTTAAATCCTCTCCTTCGACCTAATCTCGTTTATATAGTATATATACATATCTTATATATATATATATATATATATATATATATATATATATATATATATATATATATATATATATATATATATATATATATATATATATATATATATATATATATATATATATATATATATATATATATATTGCATTGATTCATTCATTTATTACTTTTTTGTTCGGCCTTAGTACGATACCAATCACTATAGCTTTGCTAACCGAATGTACCACGCGTAATCAGCACTCTCATAAATGAACCGATTCCATATGATTATTACCATGTATTTGTTAATTCCTCCCGTAACGAGACACTCATTATAGCATATGAAAAGCAAGGACGCAAAGCTGAAGAGGTTTACAAACACTATACGTTCCATGAATATGGATTTCATAGACAAATATAACCACCAGCTATTCTGACACTGTTTGATGTCGTCAAATGCCGTTAGGCCTATCAGTGTGGCTAAGTAGGTTGTTTATTGTGTTGGATCACGTTTAATATCGGAAAACACACGAGAAACAATTTCTCCTTATGTCTGAAACGGACTACCTCTCTCTCAATGCGTATTTCATGGAATCAATTAAAAAAGCAATAGTAAGTAATTGGACATGATGTTTTTACTTATAGAAAGTCCAAAGTTTTGTACATATCCTGCTTGGTAGCATTTAATGCAGAAGAGGTACATAGTCAACGCAGATGATGGCATAATAAAACCCCTGTTCGAATTTGATTTGTAGCTCATTTGGCTACTATAAATGCGATATATGTTATTACAGGTATGCATTGCAACATTGCTCTAGTTCATAATTATGCAAACGGCCACATCTAACTTATTTTCTGATACGAGAGTATTTCTTCATATATACCTAGTCATATCATCACATAAAACATCCCGGTCAGGAACACTTTCTTTGATGATACATTTTACCTTTTGTTGGCGAGCCATTTTGCAAGTATGTATGGATGCCAAAACCCACTCTCATGAACAAGTGACTTGTTACGAAACTGCCATCCATAACCATGCTCGACACACAGACGAAATGTCTCTACTAAGCATTATAAACCACTATCAAGGGTATAATTATCTGCATTATTCGTAATCCCTCGACATCATTCTGTTGATAATGACTGTGCAGTTGCAATCCCACTACCAATAATATAAAATCAAGTTAATGTTGATAAATGTGAAACAGTAATCAGCTCTCATTGAACCCTAGTTGCGCATTTTGGCGACTCCCAATTTAGTCCAGCTGAAAACGCCTTTCACAACGTTATATGAAACAAACGTTCTCAAAAGTGAATATTTCCACAAGATGAGATAATAATATATTGTTGCTATAGCAATCTATCTCATAATGCATTGTTGAATTTATGCCAAAATTTACATATTGTTAATTCATTAATGGCAGCATTGAAAAGCTATTTTAAATAAATGTGCTTTCAATAATGCACACCTGCTATTTTGTCACTTAGATCAATATTAGTCACTCATGTCCCTATGCTGTTATATTTCCAAAAACGAATGCTTTGGGGTGTGACTTATTTGGTGCGGTTGAAAAAGTGACCAGGTGGTTTTTTTCGTACATATTTATTATCATTATCTAAAGATGTAAATGCCTTTATGTTAATTGCAGCATTGGTAAATCACCTAGAAATGACGCATGATTACGCTAGTTACGCGAGACCTTATTGTGAGTGATATCAGGATTCACCATTGTGTTCTATGCCTTGGCAGATGATTGAGACTATTTATGAAGACCTGATGGTTCCAATGATTTACGGTCCGGTTTAGTTGAAGCGTAGTATTGGCCGTTCAGCCGTAATGACACAGTTAATTCGCTCATGCTTTCCGATTGCGCAGATTCATTGATAGCATGTGTTATATATTCGTATAAGCACAATCATTATTGTTGTTATATATTGTTGTGGATTACACCTCTGTAATAAATAAAAAATGTGCCTTTTGCCATTGTGAAACGTCCTTAAAGTGAAATAATCTGACCAGTGTCGCGCGGAATCACTTATCTTCATCAGCAGGCTGCTGATGCGGACAACAAACTGGACAAGAGATTTGTTTAATGAATGAGCCCTGTCGACCGCATTCAACTGAATTTGGGCATTGTATCTATGGTTTTATTCCAGAAGCAAAGACAAATCTTTCTGTAGTATCCAAACTACCCACACAAAGCAGTGACCACATTGTCAAATATAATCATATAAATATTGTCTGTTCTAACTGAACGTGCCATTGCTGCATCGAGCTGTAATTTTTGTGAGCGTGTTTCTTCTCCTGTCTCTCATTTTTTTCCCCGCTGAACATGGAGGACATGAGGCTGTGCATGTTCTTGTCAGTGCGGATGATAGTTTTCAGATCGCCGCATCACTATTGAGCAATATTGCGAAAATATGCAAACCGAATCACTCTTTTCAACGGTAAATATATCAAAGATGGCGAAATATGAACGGATCAGACTATGATTTTGATTTAAATAGCTGCTCTGTGAAGAGTACGCTTTTAGCTGTACTTTCGAATTGAATTACCGTTTTTGAAGTTCTGCCAACGACATTTATCGCAAAACCGCTCTCTTTGGCATGTGCCTTCAAATATCGTTATTATAATCAACGTTTTCGTAACGTGTCCTAACCCTTTTTGAGATTACCTATGTGACTTCATTAACCACGTCCCTCTGGTAATACTCTAATTTGTACTAGCATTTCGGGTGGTACGTCCGTTCTGCTTAGTCATAAGTGTTTTAACGTCATAACTGCAAGTCATTCATAAGCTTGTTATTATCCATCAAGATATCAAGGCACTAACGTAATCAGTTCCATTAATAGTGATTGTTGGTATCATCCAAGTGTCTTTGGCGCATGGTGTATTCATATTTATACTACATGCTTAATGAGCCAAATTTGATAACATGCAGACGGCTCCCGTGACGCAGTGATATATTGCGTCGCCTTTCGACCCACAGGTTATGGGTTCGATACCAAGGTGTGAAAACGTGACACGTTCAATGGCGGTCCCATCGCTGGAAGGGGATGCACCCGACCCGGTAGCTCATTAGTGCCATGCTTGACCTACGTCGCAGCCCGGTCTGTGCAACGGGTTTCTGCCAAGTTGGCTCTGGCACTTAAGGGGAGCTGTCCACGCATCACAATCATACTCATCAATCATCGTCGCGATATCACCTCGTTGGAAAGAATGACTTTAAACCCAAATATTACATTAATTTGATAACATGCAGATTTGACGTAGCTATATTTTGTATTTGCGCTGATGTTATATATTATATGTGCTATGTGGCTGTATGTTGATTGGATGAGTAGGCTATATCGCCTATATGTGATGAGGCTATATTCACTATATTCCACGAGGTTATATTGTGTTAATGTGATCAGGCTATATTAAATATTTCCAACCAGGCTGCATCTTATATGAGTGCTGAAGCTATTCCTTGCCGTCAAGTAGAGTTAATTGTCGAAGCCACCTATGCTTATAATCATTTACATTGACGAAAAGTTTTAATCAGAAGGGTTTAATTGGCAATGCCATCTCTCAGAATACATCACCTATTATAATTTAACCTTTGGCATTCCAACGTGCAATGGTAACCAATGAGAACCGGATCGCGTGAAGTCAGTTGTCGTTATCACCAATTTTCTCGTTATCACTGAAGCGAAAGGCACAAAGTGCAAAATATTCACCCTATAATCCTGTCTTTTGATGAATAACACCACAGTAAGTTATACCTTTTGCGAGGAGCTAAGGCACGTGCTATCCAGAACAATAACTATCCATACGAATTAGTAACTTAATTGTTGAATAAACCCATTAAATATGGATTTTCAGTTACAAATGTCTCTGTGTATCGTAGTGTATTCTTTTTGAGCGTCTTCTGACGCAATCTCATATATAGTGAAGCTTAACTAATGATTGAAGTAGTATGGTCGAAACAATACGCTTTTAGCTGATTTATGGGGTAAAATATCGAAATAAATGTTGTATGTGGTTCCTTCAATACTCATGTCCGAGTGAAAAAGTTATATTTAGGTTCGAGTCAATATCATGATTCTTTTATCCATAACGCTCTCCTGTCCCATCAAATTCTCATAGCATACAACAATGCGGCTAATTGTCGAATCAGTCTGTGCATCATATGTGCACACAAGCAAAAATGAACATATTTCTCGCAGCTTATTACTCTGATGCCCTGCAACCATTCTGTAAATCCTCGATACTACTGGCTTTAACACACGTAACAGGCAACTTCTACCCACGACCCTTCAGCGATATTCTTATAGGAACTATCGGAATTGGAAATTTCGCTGCAAGATTTCGCACGAAAAGGCATATATAAGCAGGTGATCAGGCAAACGCGTTTGCATGGTGAAAACTCGCACACACCACCACCACGACACATACACACACTCACACACACTCACTAGAACATGCACACATGCATATATATATACATATATATATATAAATATATATATACATGCATATATATGTATATATATATGAATATATATATATATATATATATATATATATTTAACTATATATATATATATATGCATAAGCATATAAATTCAGAAAGATATATTTATATAAATATGCATTCGTATATCTTAATATATGTATATGTATATATACATAAATACATATATACATATTATATATGTATTCAAATATATATATATATACATATATATATATACATATTGTCTATTGTTTATATTTATATATACATATATAGATATGTATGTATAAATATATATATATATATAGATGTATATATATACATATATTTTATATATATATATATATGCTTATTTATATCCATATATATATGCATATATATACATTTTAATATATGTATATATAAATATGAACAATTATATATATATATATATATATATTATATATATATATATATATATATATATATATATATATGCATTTTTATATCCATATATGTATATTTGCATGAATACATTCGTATACGTATTATTTCTTTCTTTTTTTTACTTTTGTCTTTGCTAAGAACTACGATGATAACAAGCAATATTAAAGACCTAGCACAACATTGTTGAGGTTTTCTTTGGTTTCAGTGAGACATGTACCAATTCGAAGCAATCGTGACTTTAAATAATCCTTTTTAGGCCAACATAAATGGATTGATTTTTATCTTAGTGTCTTGTACATGGGTATATAACTCAGTCGTGTGAAGGTTGTTTGGGTTGTCTGAAGATTTACATGCAGTTTTCCCATTTGAATAGACAAAAGCTTATTACATCTAAGTAATTTTGCATGTTCTATAGCCCTATTCTTTAAGGTACTTGCAAAAAAATTAAGCTAGCACAGCTTTCCAATAACGAGCTCAAAATTCCAGCAATGCCTCTTTTATATCTTGTAATAGCGTCATTAGATACGAATGTGGTTGTTTGGGTTGAATAATTGTTTAAACAGCAACACAAATATCAAGACGGGGATCGTTGCTGTCTTTTATTTGCAAATAATATATCTTTATTAATTGACAAAATGTCATAACGTTCCCATTATTTTGTAAGTTATTGTAATTTTGTCGTAGGAAAATACTTACTTTTAGTTGAACGGTAAAGGAAATTGAAGCTTGTTATAAAAGTCTTTGTATTCTCAGCGCCGCCTATGGTTGTAATTATGTCCATCAAGGACATCATATTGTACACCGATGAGAAGCTATTGTCGTGGCCGGTCGGTCATATGAGAGAACTGTTTATGAACATTTGACAACAATGCTGCTATATTGTGTAGCTGCAATGGCTAAGTAGTAATCATCAACAGACAATGTCCTTTGGGTGTAATACATACCAACAAAATGGCCCGCAAGTCTGCAAATAGAACAAATTTAGCAATGGAAGTTTATACGATCTATACACATCACCATCGCGAAGGATCCAACACATGTGTTTCACTTTGTCATTATTGTTACCCTAACGAACGAGATATGAACATTTGTTTACACTGTAATATTGTTGATCGTGTGGTAGTGAGTGCTCAGAGATTTGCATAATTGTTATTATAGGCAATTTATCTCAACACGGAACAGCTTGATTATGATGATGATGATGATAATAATGATGATGATAGTGATGGTGATGACGAACGATGATGATGATTATTATGACGGTGACGATTGTGATGAAGATGATGATGATGATATATTACAATCAAGCCTTTTAGGAACTAAACTTAAATGGAGGCGAACTAAACAACGATCCTTGCAGCGAAAAAATAATCTTGAATTAGTATGAACGCACAGTAAGCGCTGCAAAATGATAATGGGTGTGATGCATGAAAATTACTAGAGGCGAGGCATGTAACGTAATGTCGTTTTGGTATAGAGGCCTTTAATATTGATACATTACTGTCCATCAATAGTGGGTTTTACAGAGAACAGAATATATATATATATATATATATATATATATATATATATATATATATATATATATATATATATATATATATATATATATATATATATATATATATATATATATATACTATATATATATATATATATATATATATATATATCATATACATATATATATATCTATATATCTATATATATATATATATATATATATATATATATATATATATATATATATATATATATATATATATATATATATATATATATATATATATATATATATAGCTGAGCTTGTCCGTTATCACGCCGTTCACATTAGTTCTAAATGAGTTCTCATAACAGTTGCTACATACGTTTTGTAAATCAGAGTGAGATGCTAATATCGTTTTATCTGTAGATATCAGCGTTTGATCCTAGAATAAAGAATTTGATATATGTGCACGGTGAAGTAGCAGAACGTTGTCGGTTTTTTTTTCCCCACACATAACCTTAAAAAACTACGACAATATGTTTATTAAATATATGAGTTCATAGGTTAGTACAGATGTATTGTATAGATATATGTATGTATGTAAGTATGCATGTATGTATGTTTATATATATATATATATATATATATATATATATATATATATATATATATATATATATATATATATATATATATCTATATATATATATATATATATATATATATATATATATATATATATATATATATATATAATATATAGACATAGATATATCTACATCGATGTATATTAACATTTATTGACTTCCGCCTGTCTGAATATATGTATGTTTATGCATAAAGATATGTATGCATATACACTGCATGTTTACTAGGTTACCTGACTCGACTAGGTATGCAATCCCTGCTCGACGAAGTGCTTACCCGACCGGGCCGGGATGATAGAATGAATGCCCGCCCTGTACTCCCACTCCTGGACTTCGGCAAATCCAGTGCATTGTATCAATTTCTATGTAAACAATAATATGAACAAACGCCCACATAACGATTATGCGATGTTGCTATATATCTGTTTATATCACCGCAGCATGTTGACAGTAGATGATCGTTCATCATATTTCCCAAGCCATTTAAGGGATAGTGCCTACATTACAATGGATAAGCTTCATAATATCATAATGTTTATAAACGTCCTGATTATGCGGATACTGTGTGCTCAATGTTATAGCAACGTCACGCCTAATGAGTATGTCCAACGGCTGTGTTAGCTTAATTGTTTTGCAAGTACCTTAAAGAATAGAGAGGGTAATGGATATTAGCGTTCTTACTAGACAAAGTTATACATTGCCACTCAATAGGAACTGTAGACATTACTTTGACTCTACACATTATGAAAATTACATATTCAAGTATTCAACCTGATGTCGCTTGCATCAATGTTTATGGATAGTTTTGCAGTACTTTATTCCCAGCTGTCAAAGGACGCTCGCTTATGGAATTGCCCAAGAATATGTGCACATGAATAGAACCGCGTCTGTAAGCACTGCACGAAGAATGCGAAGATAGGACAAAATCAGGTTTTGCATTACATATATCATGAGAAAGTAGAATAGCGGACAGCCAGATGGTGCATGTTTGGTTACGGTACTGATCAGGCAAAACGGGTTATACAGCAACTGGCTGGGCCGTGGTGCTTTTCTTTTGGCATACATCTTTAGCAAATGACCGTAGATTTACTATTCGACTAAAGAGGATATAGTTCCGTTAAGTAGGTTAACTTGCGCCTCTGCGCGGGAAAATATGAGATTATGCCACCAGGGTTGTGCTTTGTCACAGCTTCTCGTAGAACCACATGAAATTATCTGATTGTTTCGGGGGCATGGTCACCTCGACCAATCAAAAGATTCCTTATCTTTAACAGACGTTCGGCCAACTGTCGCATATGCTATTGCTAATTTTAAGGTAGCTTGGCCTGATAATAGGCATCTGTGTCAATCAATTTCATGATCACAGCATAGAATGTCGGACAGAACCCTCTTAGTGTAGCTATAAGGTGTTTGATTCGACTGCCGAATGCCCGATAAAAATCATTGTATGATAATTATGCTATGACAATACCTCTCAAGTCATCGATCATCGTGCCTTTACATGGAAATTTTCGGGTACTAAGAGGCATTTTCGACGGACCAAGTTTGCTGCATTAAACAAAAACTGTCATGTAAACTGAGCGTGACTCTTTACAGAACTTTACAGACACGATATCTAACGGACAGAGAATGATAATAATGTCATATTTGAGTATGGAGATGTTTACATGGATATGTGCTCGACCATCCGCTCATAGTTTTAACCATTTTAATAATATATAAGTTCCAACGGAACAAACAAAATGGGAAGTTCAGAAAGACTCAGACAACACGTACCGATGGTTGAAGGAGGGGAGAGCAGACGCTAGGTCGGCAGCCTACCTATTGGCAGCACAGGACCACGTGACTCAAACAAGAGCGCACTGCAAGAAGATAGGGGTGCATCACGGCTCAACAACGTGCAGAGTGTGCAAAAAATGACAAGAAACCCTCGATCACGTTCTTGCAAACTGCCCTTCCCACAGCTTTTCCTTGTATAAGGAGAAGCATGACGCGTTATGGAGAGTAGTCCAATACCGACTGGCAGTTGAGACGGGGCTTGTAGGTGGACGGACGGACGTCCCAGACGCAGTTGAGAACGAGGAATACAAACTAGTCTGGGATGTCTGCCTGACAACCACAGAAAGACGGGAGCACCGAAGGCCGGACTTTGGGACAATAATAGATCTTTATTGTTCAAGAGGCGTGACCCTCGATCACATTGTGCATGACCGAACAGCAGAGAAGCGGGCGCGTTAATTCGCACGCGCAGCAGACCCAGTCAAAACTAGGCACAGGGCGTGCCCATAGTGGTCGAAAACCTAGGCAACATAGACAGTCTCAAAACAGAGCTGGAAAGGTTTTCTCGGATAAGAGAATGGAATAGATTGATAGGCAATATCTAGCGCACGGCGGTCCTCGTCAGCGCTGGGGTAATTCGACAACACCTCGCAAGCAAATGAGAGAGAGAAGCGAATGTCGAGCGCCAAACGGATTGAAGACACGGACGTCTGACCGGGTATTGCCTTGTATACCCGAGACCCTCGGGGCATTAGATAAAGACTGTTGTCTCGAGGTGCCTAATGACCTGCAAAACTATAGGGTCATATTTGATCTGTGCTTGACCAATCCGCTAATATTTTTAATAATTTTCATAATATATAACTTATTGTTAATCACAGCTATAATTTAGGATGGGCAATTTTCACAAAAATTTGCTGCATTGATCTATATTAGTTGATAGCTTAGACGTTTTTTCTATTATACACAATAGGTAACTACCAATCTTAGTTAGGTTGATTGGAATTTTTAAGACAAATATTCTGGTGAAAGAATTTAATCAGTGTCTGTGATATACTTGATGTACGTAGCGGTCATCACCTATTACACGTCCAAGCAAAACATTCGTGGAATGTAACGACCACAGAAATCGATGCCGAGGCTCGTTAAATAGCCACACAAAGACCATTAAGGGTATCATTCGCTGAATTATGCGAGGCAACGCATTAATGAATCAAATGTATTTACTTGCAATTTATTGTGAGCATGTCTTTCCCGTAAAATCTGCAGAGGTCTTTAAGAGTCAACTTACATGTGGGATCATTAATGTACCATGTGCTAATTCACATTGAATGCATGCGTTAACAGCTAGGGGTTATAAATGCTTTCACTATAACAAGCAATGGTTTCGTTTGTCCAGGGGAACCAAATTAATGATATCAAGTTTCATTCACAATGATTGAGAAAACGGATATATAGCTCACTTTCGATCACTGTTAATTTAACAATGGTCCTTGGAGCTGTCATCGTTCAACGCTGCTACGGAGAAAGTACTTTTTAGTTGCTGATCCTATCTTATGAACCCGTTATCTAACGATATGCTATCTTCACGTGACTATAGTGCGCTCGTTTATCATTCAGTCTGAAGCTTAATGGCTACAATAAGTGATTCATAAATATGAAGTGTATAGCTTGATGAATAAAATTTACGTTTCGTTGAATTGAATTCCCCAATTTATGAATCTTATCAACATATCGATGAGTTTGTTTTAATACTACAAAGCACCACCTCAACAAAATGTATTGTTTTATTATTTCCATACAATTTACAAAAAGCATTGCACCAGAAAATGTTCGGCCATTTTGTAATGATATCGTGATTCAGTTATTGATGTCGTAAATATGAATTAAATGCCCATTCACGGCTGGATATATAGTCATTATTTCGCAAATTATCACATCTGTATACCATAGGATGTATCATCTGACGACATATAAAGTCAATTAAAGCAGCATCGGTACCATACAACACGTTCATGTTAGTGTGCCATACGCTCTCACCTTTCAAAGCAGCAGCTGCATTCTGTTTATTTATTATTATACCCAACGGCATTGATGCCTATGCGTGGTTTGGATTATACGATCTACTTCAAAATGCATAATGCTTATTCCACATAATGACATTGGTCCTAAATTGGAAATTGCCAATCCTCTTGCATTGCTTAGCATCGCCTAAATAACAGTTCTATTATATACTTGGGCCAAATTCTTTTAGTTTCATAGGCAATCATTGCAGTAAATGTTTGGACAAATGGACATAAGAAATACTATAGTCGAGCATATTGGTTGCGTTCCAAGGGAACCATCCCATACCAAATATGACCGATAATTTTAAATGAATAGGATAATATTTTACTCCCAAATGTTTTGCAGCTCTCTTTAACGTTTCATATATCTGCTTGTCGTCTGATGCAGCCAAAAGCAGACACATATATAGCTACAGTAGGATAATGAAGACTTATCTTTTGACAAGGAATAACTCGAACATTAGTTAAAACATTCAATGGCAACAGTATTTTGAAGACCGTAATTGCTCTTCAAGAAAGAAGCTACCTCATTTACTTATGTCCCTGATTGCACCATTAATAAACTTCCATCATTGGTAGAAGTGTTGTTATCATTTAATGAAGCAATCATATCCGTAAATTTGTTTTAATGATAATATTGCGTATACTTACACCACATCAAAACTTACACCGATCGCGTTATACAACATCCATCTATGCTCTTGAATACGTCTAATATATTAACACAAATGTTGGTGTGGGCAAATCTAACCGGTTTGGATGATAAAGCTACAAGACAAATTGATAATTTATTTAAAGTAATTTTTGCGGCACGCCTTATGCAATGCTGATCCTGGTTAACATAAAACAATTATGGTACATAACACATATTTGCACCCGCCGTAAACACAGTGCAACCCGGAGCCGATAATAGGGCAGTATAACTGCGATGTAAGAAGTACGATTGACTAATATATCTGTAGATAAATGAATAATAAGAAACAACTAGAATTTTCTGTAATAGAATTTAAAAATCAATCAAATATCTTTAAACATCAAATAAATATATTCAACACTCATCTTTAAACATTATTTCAACCATTAGGGTCAAAGTATATATGGTTGCAAGGAAGATATCAAGGTTTTCGCGTTATTTCAACTGATGGTCAGCTGTGCAAACTTTATTTCGCTATAATATTGATGCTCCAAAACAATTGTTAGTAGAATAAGATCATTGTACGTAACTAACACTAGACAATCATATAAAAGTGGTCAAATCATAATATATTTTCAATTATTTTGAAAAAAGATATGCGTTGACTTTATGTGGAAACAATGGTATATCCTTTCGTGGACCCAAGTCTACCAAAGCTTGAAGGCTTGTCCACTAAAAGTCGTGTTCGTGCTAATATATATATATATATATGTATCTATATATATATACATATATTTATAAAGATATATGTATATATATATATACATATATATATATACATATATATATAAACAAATATATATATATATACAAATATTAATAAATATATACATATTAATACATATCTATCTATATTCATATAAATCAATTTATATATGTATGATTAAACATATATATATACAAATATATATAGACATATACTATATATATATATATATATTCATATCTATCTATAATCATATAAATCAATTTAAATTTATATATGTATATATGCATAGACATATGTATATATGCAAATAGACATATATATATATATATATAAAGATATTCATGTACATGTAGATTTATTTATATGTATATATATACATATGTATAAATGTTTAAACGTAAGTTCACGAGAATGTATATATAAACATATAAATATATATATATATATATATATATATATATATATATATTATATATATATATATGTATATATATATGTATTTATATATTTATATGAATTTATATATAAAAATGCATGCATATATATATTTTTATGTATTTATGCATATGTATAAATAGGCATCATTTAATACAAGCGGCTAAGTCCTCAATATTTCTGGCACTGCAGATATGTGCTCCGTTGTGGTATAGTAAGTCCATTTTAGAATGCCGGTATTGTACATCTATCAAATACAAATTCCGTAGAAGTGCAAATTGATGACCTCAGCTCCATATTAACGCTACGTTACATCTTTAACCTGTTATCCTGTGCTCCCTGTGAATTATCAAGTGAAACCTAGGCATGGCTTGAGCAATCTCTTATGAATACTATTAAACGTTGCAAATGGACGATACCCTCCCACACTAAGCAATTTTCCTTGTTTTTCCTGAGCCACAACTTACTAATTAATGTCCAAACGCGATATTGATGAAATGGTGTAGGCGCCTTTGAATGCATTATCTATAGCAGCGTGCATGGCTTCGGCTCAACAGTAAAATCGATGGCGATTCTACAGAGAGGAGAGGGTTCTAAATTTGCTGGCCACCATCACTATGGCACCATCAACGACCCATACCACTTACTGAACGTTGTCAATCATATATCAGTGTGTTAAGCTGCGATAAAATACATCATGTCACGTTGATGAATAGTGATAGTTTATTGTATTATCCTAAAGAAATCGATGATATTATTGTACTCAGTAAAGTGTTTTCGACACATGCATTCTATTGAGCCATATATAATACACGTTGGAGCTGGTTGCAAATGGGATAATTTCCCAAGAGGCTTGCACGCATATATGTGTCAGTCGTAACGCACAAAACTATTGATAAGCTCCCAGCAGTCTCATAGAAAATGTTATGCAAACATCTGCACTAATTGCAGTCGGAGGGAAAATGATTTACAAGTAGCTAAAATCTCATCGCAATTTCATATGAAACAAACATTTATGTATAAAATCTGTATTAGTTTTTTAAACTGCGTGTCATCCGGTATTACGTGTGCATTAAAGTGACCACGTTCATGCCAGAGTTCATTTTGGTATCCAACTGCCATGTGATGCTACCCAAGAGCTACTGCGTTGAGAGCTTTCTTTTTTCAATTATTGGAGTTTAGTTTTACCCATTGTGCCTGATTAGTGTTCCGATAGAAACATCGCATACAATCTGCCGACTATTTCTATCATGTCAACAGCCATTGTCTCTTTTGTAAAGGGTAAAACGCATAGGCACAAGCTGATGCCAGTATATAATGGTCATGCGGGAGAGATAAATAACATGAAGAATAATGCCAGGTGCCCTGAGTCGAACGAATTAACGATTGATTTATATTTCTATGCAAATTGCATTTTCATGTAAGGCAAGGAAATTGGAAAATTCTTTTTTGTTCGAATCGGATTATAGCCTGTGTCAGTTTAATCACTCTCATCGCATATTGCATACCGATCTTTACAAATATTGTTAGGCCCTACTGGAGAAGGAATAATGCAATATCTACGAATATGATATTTCCTCTAGATACCTACAGACGACGTTTGCATTAAGGGATGGCTTGCTACGGAAAATAAACAGCTGAACGTTTTATTAAGTCAAAGGACAGTCTCTAATGTTGAAAGAGCAGCATGCATGTACGAAGCCAACCAACTTTCGCAAGTTTCCTTTCTCATTTCAACAATCCGTGCATTATATAAATAGCAATAATATGAAAATATATGCATATCATGATGCAGAATGTGTGGTTTGCTTTTCTGATAGAAATGTCTATCATATATCAATGTATATAACCTTGCTCAGAGCACAGAAAATACATTTTTGACCTCGCAGGTATTGTTCTCGATTTCCTAACGATTTATTCCATTTGGCGTATCGTTTATCTTTTTCACTGAGTAACATTTTGTTCAAAACATTGCTCAAATTTCACTTAACAGAGCTGTTCCCTATTGTACTTTTAACTGTATTGCATAGCTGCTTAAATATAGTGATGTGTTTGGTTGCACTGGTGTGGCATCAGGCTATCACATATCTCAGCAACAATGGTACTTAGATTTACGTAACTGACATACTGACAAATTTGTCGAATAATCACAATCTGTTAGAAGTGGCTAATCCAAAACGAGCCATTTGTTACAACACTCTCAGTACTACTACCAAACGACCTACAATGGTGCGTGCCGTCAAATGTTTTCCATATCTCATATAGGCGTCTGCCGTACGCGTCACAAAGATGGTGACTATTTGAATTGCAAGCGGTTATGATAAGCTGCCTGATCGGTGTTAAAATATCCCGTTTAATGCAAGTACGCATTAACGCCAACAGGCTCGTCTCTCGGTTGATTGAAGGCAAAATATGATCAACACAATAACCTCTATACAAAGATCCACAGTTATGTTCAGACGATTGTTATCTCAAGAACCAACATTATCTTAAGTGTTTGAGCAAAACACATGCTCACTTGGTGATCCAGCATATGCGTCTTTTAAAGCATGAGCCTTATACAAATGTTATGTTATATTGACCAACATGATGTATCGCGGCGGCAGGATCTTTTCTGCTCAACACGAGCAAAATACCACTTATCTATAACGAAAAAAATGAAGGTAATTAGGAAATATTGATATGACTCAAAAGATGGAACCAGCTCAATGTAGACCAAATTAACTCATCAACGACTAATCTGAATGACAAATGGTACCAAGATACTGATTTAGTAAACTGGCATAATACTTGCTTACAAACAAATCTCGCATAATCGCGTTGACCAAAGTCACATCACTTTGTGCCTCGTTTTTATTTAAATTATCTTTATATCTGATGAATGCTTTTGCAATCATATAATACTCGAAGCGCGACGAAACTGGCAGAAATTGTTTTGTCTCAACCATGATGCGCTTAACTTCTTTGATGCTTCGAAACAGATAACAGCTGCAAACGCATAGTATATGAATTAGCTATAAACAGACACCTTCATGGTGCAACGATATACAGCATATTATTTACTCAGAAATTCAGCCGCACTACAAGCAGAATCGTTATAGGTTAGCGTTCTGTTATACTGCACTGCATGTCTCATATCAATTGTTAAAGATTTACGATTTATTTGGAAATGTATTTTGTGCAGGTAAACCTATGAGATAGCGCACCGCATTCACCATTGCATCAACCGAGTTATTAAGAATTGCTCATATTTTCGTTTGGTACGCGTATATCAACATTTATGCTTGTGCACCCTTAATTATATGTGCTGTTGTTCATTAACAAACCACATTTGCTTTTATCCGTAGTTTTACACTTGGTTGAATCAAGTATCTTCGTCGAGCGTAAACGAAGCATTGTAGCAGAGATAACGCTAGACCTGATCCAACCACTGAGTATCTTATTCAAGGCCTGGTCGTTTAATTTGCGCATTTGTAAAGGAAAGAAAGCAGCTGGTTTAGGAGCAAACCTTCAGCATTGTAAGAGTATAAAGTCATTGAATGAGTATCTTGGGAATCGTGGTTTGTGTCCCTGCCACTGCATTGCGTTAAAAGCGTATACATTCTCAGATTAAATGCATTGCTGCATATATCAGCAAACTAATGGGCCCAGTGAGAGCAAATGACGCACAATGACTGTAACGTTTCATTGCAGGTCATTCAAATTAGGTCTTATACAGCTCGCATCATAAATCTTTATCTGCACATGAGTCAGTGAACTCGTTTTTCAAGCAAACAACACACAATGTATGTGAATAACATTCCTCAAACGTCACAGTGCCACCATTATTTAGGTACATGTATTGGTTAGCTATGAAAGTAAAGAGCTATTAAATGATATTACCCGTGGATGTTTTATAAATGACGGTATTACAACTACTTCAGTAATCATTTATATTACTGCTATCAGATACTGATATATCTAAGCTAAAACCAGGACTATCTCTATGACAGTTATCATCTTAATGACCTAATGTTGATGCAGTTATCTGCTCCCAAACAATTGTTATATTATCTCTCTCTTAAAATAAGACCAGCGGCGCTTTATTTGATGGCACTTACTATTTATTTGTACACTATTGATGCCGTACATCCGTCTATTTGGATTATTCATAAAAACAGAAAGGATACATGTAAGGAAGTGTTATAAACTTACTCGCTAGAGCGGCACCCTCACAAACGCTAGGTAATCCATTACCTGCAGACACGCAGAACGAGTTACTGATCGATAACGCTCTGCCAGTAGCCAACACGTCCGCTTATTGGCGCTGTTTGCGCCTGTGACGTCACACCACAAAAAGTTGCGGAAACTTTGAAATCAACGTTCAAAAAGTCGAGAAAAACCGTCTGAACTATAGTTTTCGCCGTCATTATAACCCGGAAATGTTCTATAAATGAGTAATGATGATAAATCGTTCAGCTGGCTGGATTATAAAATAAAACATAATGATCGAAGGTTTAACGTTCGGTAGGCCACTTACATCTAACAGCATTTGAAAGGTAGCGAAAAACAATAATCCACAGAAGACTGTCATTTCAGTTCGACAGTCACAGACCATGACGAATGCTGGTCAACTCGACACCTTGCCAACTCAGCCCCTTACCAACTCGACCCCTGCCACTACCAACTCGACACCCAGCCAACTCGACACCCTTTGATCGACCATCTAAATGAGGTGTTCTGATGAATGTTCTAATATAACCAAACTAACTTAAAGGTGTGTTCCAAACGTTCCGCAATTCAAAATTGAAAGGCTGCGATTTCGGCCCGTACGCTATGCGCAACGCTACCATCCCAATTACTTAGAGTTACCCCGTCACACCTGTTCGAAAATTATAAAGCATCCATGCAGAACTGACCTAACGGCGTTCGCTAAAGATTCAGCATAAGATAATTAAAAAATTCGAGTCCATAGCAAGTAAATAGTTTCATCCCAAGTTTGAGGGATTACCAAGAGGCTCATATGTCTACTATGACAACGGACACAGTATATTAGGCTTCGTACAAATTGATATCTATGTACAAGGTCATGGGTATAGCTATGTCTATTACCGTAGTTGCTTTGTCGAGAGAAACTTTGTTAACGAAAGTTGTAGAAGCTGCAGAATCTAAAGTATGCCTTATCAATATGACATGCGAATGGTGTTTTCGTTCCCTCTGAATAATTGTACCGTCAGTGTCGTATATAATAACCGTTGTATCAAGGTAACTAAACCCTAGACAAAAGGTAATGTCCGCATTAGAATTCCGAACAGTCATGTTGAATTGAAACGCTAATAACTGATACACATGTCTAAATTATATGGCCGGGAACCCAAACCCGCACGCATTCAGTTGCTTAAAGTGTGAAATACAATTTCAAAGATACACATCCAGTCCATTCGGTGTCATTCTAATTTAATGTTTATGTTTGTGCGATAAAAAAAAATAGTACAAACAAATATTTATATATATATATATTTATATATATATATATATATATATATATATATATATATATATATATATATATAAACTGTTTGTCTTATCATATAGATATGCATATATATATATATATAAATATATATTTGTATATATATATACTTATATATATGTACATATATACATGTATATATATATATAATATATATATATATATATATATATATATATATATATATATATATATATATATATATATATATGTTTCTGTATATATACTATACCTATATATATATATATATATATATATATATATATATATATATATCTATATATATCTCTCTATATATATATATATATATATATATATATATATCTCTATATACATGTATATATATACATATATTTATCTGTAATCGAATAAATATGAACCAATACAGTTTAGCTTGAAATCTCAGGATATAAGTCTGCAGGTCTTTAAATTACAACACTTCTGGTAATTATTTCATTAGGTGCATCCAGACTTTAAGGAGGTGCATACACCTTGGTAAAACCTATCGCAAGGGCGGAACTGAGAAGTAACAACTTTGTGACCCCATTTGACAGTGCGAATATCTTGATAATTGAGGCATGGACAAGCCTTATTTATGTCGAATGCGCAAACGACTTTGAACACCAAACAGCGGAATCAGTGCCACATTGAAGCACGTATGCCCTTTTATTTCACTGATTGAGAACAACCCAGCACATTACATGCCAAACGCACGCAGAGCAATTGGATCGAGTACTCTGGTGCCCGCATTTTCTCCTCCACTGCTTTTGAATGAACACGAAAGCGTGTCCCGGATGAATGTTTGATTAAGCCGACGAATCTCTGTTCCATATGTTGGCAAATGAAGTGCATTGCCTCTTACTTTTCATGTCAGGTGATTCAAAGCAGGCCTACAGCACATTAGAGCGCGGCTCTGTGGATACAAAGCAAATGAGCGACAATGATATTTGCTGGCTATTTGATCTGTCATATTCGTAAATTTCTACAAGGATATCCATTTATTTATAGATTTCTAATATGCTCCATTGAAAATAATGTGACAACGAGACCGTGAATTTTTACCCATTGCCGATTAATATGAAGTGTGGAATTGGTGTCTCTCAAAATGCACCATCAGTACACAGAACAAGATAATATGACCACATCGATGTCACAATTAGAACTGAATTGCGCTCAACGATTGCGCTAAAACTCTCCTATATGCTCACAAAATGGTTTACTAAATGAAGTTTATATTTTAAAGCATCCTATTCTTGGTGAGCAATTAGCCGTGTGTCTGCGTTTTGTTCACTTCGATATACCGTAATGAATATAATAGCCTTGCAATTCACAGTGAAAATATATGATAAGTGGAAAATAGGTGTGAATTCGTTGTCATATGATGAAATTGTTCTGTGTACTGATATTGTTACTCATTCTTAGGAATGAGCTAGTCCAATCTAGGCGACTGCAGCAATGCATCTATTTATGAAGATTAAGAATCGATTGCAGATGAAGGCACTTATTGTTATTATACCAATTGGACTCGTCATGCCATACTGCATTAATGTGCAACAGATGAAGATGCGCGGTGGTACTTTCAATGACATATATTCTTGTGAAATTTATATGTATTTCAATACTTGCAATCAACGTAACTACAGCGCAAGTTTTGTTGATGTATTGGGATCAACCAAATAAGTATATTTAAGTTACATGCCAAAGATGGTTTGTATTTGTTTTGGAATAGCAATTATATATGCAAATGTTGTGCTTGCTGACTAATGCTAATACTTGGTTGGGT
Source organism: Urechis unicinctus (assembly GCA_034190875.2). Classification (NCBI taxonomy): domain Eukaryota; kingdom Metazoa; phylum Annelida; class Polychaeta; order Xenopneusta; family Urechidae; genus Urechis; species Urechis unicinctus. Next base: position 7,448,188 of record CM067350.1, on the reverse strand, counting down.
ATCATTAAATCAAATAATTTTTCGCCTAAAGGCCTTGATGACAATATGTTAACACACAATGGAAGCATCTTCCATAACACAGTATTGGAAACCTTTGGGAAAGCATTGATTGATTAATCTATGAAAATATTTTGTGCGGCTCCGAGTTAATATAATGTTTTCTGATACCAATCACAATTGAGATTATTGGTGTTCCCACAGAGAGTGCAAAGTCTGTATCTAGATAAACATTGTAAACAAAACGATGTTATTATAACGGTAAGCAGTCGCATAGTTAGCTTGCAATTTATCGCAGCGTACATTATTACAACATGTCAAAGCATTTTGTTTTGTGAATCTACTACAATCCCTGTTCCTATTTTGGTTGTGAAATATTTCGTTTGAATTGCTGGCTTGGGGATTATGTGTGTGATATAAAAAAATATACTACTTACACGCGAATAAAAGAAGCTCATGTTTTTTCATGTATTGGCGACTGAATGCAGCAGCAGCCAGCAGGTATCAACTGATATGGTCTAGATGACTTAAGATGATCTTCCGTGGCAACCGCTCAACAAATGAGCATAAGTCTTACCAGTATCGTAGCGCACCCCGGTAATTGCAAATATGGCGGCCAAGTAAAAGTAATTAATGTCTTGGCAAGGCCATCATAGTCGCCTACAGATATTTGAAAGGCATTATAGGCCAACTCATGGCTACTACACTGGCAAGAAAGCGAACCACTCCCGATAGGTAAAATTCTTTTGACAAACTATTTGATATACAAGCAAATAAGAAATGTCATTATTTCAGAAGTGGTCCGACTAATGGGCTGAAATCGCTTGACTAATTGTAGTCGTCCGGGTCTATTTAACATTTTTATTATATTTTAGTTTTCCCAAGTGTCCTATGGGATGTTGTCAAACGCCAAAACGATCTGTTGGTCCACTCCTTACTTTGTGCATAAAAGCGGCTAAGTTCAACTATAAAGTAGATGCAATGCATATTGTAACGTATATGGATCGACGTTTCTACGATATGTATCGCTAATGCTGCGTGGTGAGTCGTTTGAGGGATCATTTAGACGTTTCAGTCAAGCAGCATATACTGTGATCGATTAGGTCATTGCTCGGATATCAAGGTCACAAGAGGAAATTTATTTATTACGTAATCCTTGTTTCCAATAAAGATTTGTACTATATTAAAACATATTTTGCGATAGCTTACGTTTGCCAATAAGCTTGCTGTTTATTATGCTGCTGAGTTGCTGTTGTCAAGTGTTAATATCTGCTGTTCCTGCAATCAATTCATCGTCGTGTGCAATTGTTATGCAACTAACGGAAATTATGAAGACGACGGGCGCAGCATTTCTCTGTTGCTCATTGTTCACAATCTTAATCAATCACGATTACACACACAACGGACTGCAGGTACGAAGCGGAAAAAAAGCATGCATGAATGGCAGGGAAAATCGCATCCTATTTACTCCCACGTGCTCGCATTCATTGTTTAAAACGCGTTCGCGTGCAAAGAATGGTAAAAGCATTGAAATTAATAATCTTGTGCCCACCGGTAGTTATAAATCGGCGTTGATTTCAGCCCTGCAAAATTAACTCAGTAGCTTTACGTTATCCATCAAATACGAATAGAGCTGACGCAGTATTACAGAGACACATTATTTATTACTCGATAACTCCTATACTGCTATGCAAGTATCTGGTCGTGGTCCCCTTACTGTCGTTTCACCATGGTAAAAAACCATCCAATTAAACCTAATGGTACCATAAAGTATTAAATCCTATGTTGCGATTGGATAGACAACACTGGCATCCAGCCTACAATACTTATTTATCTATATACAAAATGACGATAAACTACTTACAGTTCTCGGCCTTAAACAATGATAAAATTACATGCACAAATACCATAAGGTGTCTCGTCAAAGACACGGTATGCATTACTGTTCTGCATCGGACATTGAAACACCAACCCATGGGAACAAAGATGAAAAGGCATAGGCATTTACGGTGGGGAAATTTGGCAAGCGCCTTACCTTTATACGTCGACCTGATGTTGATTCACCGTAACTCGTTCATTCATTAATCATAATAATTCAGTATACTTTTCGTAGTGGAAAGTCAATCATATCAATAGATCTAAAAATCACAAAGCCGTTAATTCATTCGTGAAGAAGGCTGCCAACGTGCGTTTGATTTGATTAATGAGGCGCAGTAAACACAAACGAACATCATCGACTTGCATTATAGTTGCAGATATAACTGCACATTTAAGGTTCAATATATTGCTTGTTTGGTCTTTACTGTCTACGATACAATGTTTGCGACGGACAACATGCCGCTGCAGCATGATTTATGTATCTATCGTAAGTTCAATTCGAACGGATAATCAGCTGTGGGTGTTATGTTATGTGTCTCCTACATAAGCGCACAGTAATATTGTGTTAAGTAATATTGACTCACTGCATTGCCGAATCGTGTGTCACGTGGGGATTTTACTGATATATGGCCCAACTTCAAGTTACGGTCGTTTCATATGTATCACATACCATGATATTCGCTGATCACAGGAGTGTATTTGTCTGTATTTATTGATGAGAGCGACAGGCGGTTTAAGTAGGCAATCGTACCCACACATATATAGATGCTTTGATAGTTAGTGGCTTTCTATGTGTAGGTTGTTCAGCAATACACAAATTCGCAATTGCCCAATAAAATCGTTTTTCTTTCGGATTTAGGAATCACTGATCATTAAATTGTTCCACCGTTTTGTTTAGTGGGTTATATTTTCACAAACTTAACGGTCGACAGAAATTATTGTGCGTTTATGAGACAGCAATGTATGCTTGATTGAGCATGAAAACCTGCTACGGGTGCTGCTGTCAGTTGATACACGTATTTATATATATACACGTATCGTAAATTCTTAAAACGACCAAACTTTACTAGCGCGACTAGTAAACACTACTTGTCACCTGAGCAGATCAATGTGGGATATCATACAAGCCCATTATTGTTTTGCCATTACGTAGTTATGCCATCAGTTTGTTTCTGGTTCGCTAATTTCTTTGTAGACATTTCTATGCAAATGCGCAAGTTTTGATTATCTATTCCTGTAGTTGCTGTCACTTTCTAATTATAGTTGCTGTGAGTCTATTGCGGTTATGTTAGTCATATTTGCGTGAGAACAAACCGCAATCAACCTAGCTTGATGGTAAATGTGCATTCTATAACGCGCGTGACATTCGATGCTGTACATCATCATGCACTCCCATGCTCCATGAGCCTCTCCCACCTGGTGCATTAACGCTTAGACGGCAATCCTACGCAACCTGTTCTACGCTGAAAATAGTATTAATGACGTTAAGCTGTGTGAACTGCATTACAATTGAGAAGCTAATGGAATAACTGATCTTACAAATCAGAAATGAAAAATACTATACGACAACTGCTCCATCGTACTACCTCACCAAATGTGCTCATATGTATGTCTCAGCAGTAACAAAAATGGCAGTTAGTCTGACATTTGCAGCATTAATTAGTGCGCTTATAACCACACAATAGAAGCAATGTGTCGAAATGTTTCAACAATCTCTACATAAATACATTAACTAAGTTTAGTGATAAAATCAACCCAATAGTTACAACTTTCCCTAGCCCTAGTCTGACATTTGTTCAGTAGCACAATAATTAGTGCGCTTATAACCACAAAATGGAAGCAATGTGTCGAAATGTTTCAAAATTCTCTACATAAATACATTAACTAAGTTTAGTGATAAAATCAAACCAATAGTTACAACTTTCCCTAGCCCTAGTCTGACATTTGTTCAGTAGCACAATAATTAGTGCGCTTATAACCACAAAATGGAAGCAATGTGTCGAAATGTTTCAAAATTCTCTACATAAATACATTAACTAATGTTTTTAGTGATAAAAATCAAGTTTAGTGATAAAATCAACCTCATAGTTTACAAGCCCTAGTCTGACATTTGTTCCTAGCCAATAATTAGTCTTATAACCACAAAATTTGTTCGAAATGTTTCAAAAGCACATAAATACATAAGTTTAGTGATAAAATCAACCAATAGCTAGCCCTAGTATGAATTTGTTCAGTAGCACAAAATGCGAAGCAATGTGTCGAAATGTTTCAACATTCTCTACATAAATACATTAACTAAGTTTAGTGATAAAATCAACCCAATAGTTACAACTTTCCTTAGCCCTAGTCTGACATTTGTTCAGTAGCACAATAATGAGTGCGCTTATAACCACAAAATGGAAGCAATGTGTCGAAATGTTTCAAAATTCTCTACATAAATACATTAACTAAGTTTAGTGATAAAATCAACCCAATAGTTACAACTTTCCCTAGCCCTAGTCTGACATTTGTTCAGTAGCACAATAGTTAGTGCGCTTATAACCACAAAATGGAAGCAATGTGTCGAAATGTTTCAAAATTCTCTACATAAATACATTAACTAAGTTTAGTGATAAAATCAACCCAATAGTTACAACTTTCCCTAGCCCTAGTCTGACATTGGTTCAGTAGCACCTAGTATTGAGTAGCGACAATTTACTCATTTGTATGGATAGTTTATCTTGCCAACTTCTCTAGTAATTCCAAGGATGAACTAGTCCCTACTGATCTGCAACAGTAAAGCACGTGTCAGATGTGTTGTCTGTTAAAAATGTCGAATTATATGAAAGAAAATCGGCCTTTGTGATACGTCATCATAGGTTTTGGTTACCTCTGTTATCATGACGCATCGACTTTCTTTTGTCATTATGTTTCATCGGAATGACAAACAAAAGTTATACTCGGAGAGTGTTTTATCATTTGAGGCGACAACACGAAGATTGACGAGGATAAAGCTACAGAGAATATCTCTCCGTTTGCAATAGCCATAATATGGGTGGTGAGATTAGGCCTTATCAGGCCTACTCATAACATTTCAGTTGTGAGATATTGGGAGAACCGCAAAACATTGACTGCGAATTATTGATTCTGTCTCACTTGATACTCCGTCTAGAAGCACAAACTATATTCACCGATGCTATTTAATAATTCCTTTATATTTTAGACAAGCATGTTTCATTGAGGTGATATATTTGGATAATATGTTCATTGATGAATAAGACGCTGTTCAATATGAATTGCAGACACAATGCTGAAATAATTGGCTCGTTTAAATAAATTCACAAATGTAACTAAATTATTGGCATTTAGTTTCTTACAGAACCTCAGTGTATGACGCGGCTGTCTGTGAGACATCCTTCATAGGATTTGTCAACACGGTATATTTGTGCAATAAATCATTTCTGCTTGCTTTTGCACGGATTCTATACTGCTAAATTGCCTTGCGAGGGAGGTACGATGAACGTGGTAACGATAACCTGTTCGAGCCATCCATATATTGTTTTGCTGGCTGTACGCTTATATTGAAATATTCATTATAATTACGACCGCGTAGGATAGCGTGACTGTCGTGTCGAGGCTCAAATGACATGAATTGTCAATTAGTTTGCCATTGTGTTAGTTAAAGTAGTTCATAAAATACATTAGATGTCGCGTGTCAATGGCACCCGCCTGTGTCTATTGCCTTGTTTATTGAACAGGTTATTCAAATGATAACCCAATATCTCTAGGTTTTTTGTAAAACATATTCCCAGACGTAATTGAACTGAACGCGAGTTATTCATATGTGGTATGATTATAATAGTTACTTTGTGGCCAGTGTGCTCACTAATCCAGTGGACATAATTAACTTTGCATTGGACGTTTTATATATTAACCATCATGTTCAAAGTACACTAATGTTTATTTGCCATAGTTAGTGTCTAATAGAAACGTTGTTTACAATGAAATTGATTTTAAAGCAGTTTTAGGACGCAAGGCTTATTAATATTACACTGTGAAGTGTGTTCAAAACTAGTTTTTTCTATATAAACCATATGTTCCTTGTAACATTTCGGTTAACGCTACATTCATGCGTCCGTTTCACACCATGCAATTCTTTAATCTGTGCAATTATTTGAAGATTATTCCGTATACTGTTAGGCAGGATAGATATAATAATCCTCTCTATGCGGAGACGACCACCTTATTTGAATCAATTTATATCATCGTACATTTGTCTACGAGCAGTTATTATCACGTGCTAAAGTATATTATAGTTTCAGTAAAAAGGACTGACCATTGCTTAAAATGCACAGAAAAACACGCAAGCAATGACTCATAACGCTGTGTATTCTTGTCAGAATGATAGCATTAGTAAGGCAGAAAGAGTATAGATATGCAGGACAGGACACTAATCCTAGTCAGAGACAGTGTCAGTGATACATCTGTGACTATAGCTCAACATAGCATATTAAGGTGGACAGGCAACTGTTTCGATGTGCAAGTTTTCTTACTATAGACACCATGTTCGCTGAGTTATACCAATACACTTTCTTTAAGTTCAATTTGCTCCAGTGTAATCCTGTACTGACTTTAATGGACGATTTGTGGGCCATGACCAGGCTGAGATTGGTCCGCTGTCGCAGCATTGACGTTTCAGAAGTGATTTGGACCAAATTAACTCATTGTAGGTCTTACTTGTGATTGAATGATGATATTGTAATCCTACGACTTGGATCGATGCAGACTTTATAGGCACTCGTGTTTCTCGGTAGTGAAAGCATAGGAAATGTTGCCTTTATACAGCATTCGTAGTTAGGTTGTTTCCGACTATAAAATGTTTCAAAGGATACAATGATAATTTATTATCTTAGTTAAGCTAAATGAATAGCAAAAGAAAAAAACAATAACTAATTTAGAGGAGAGCCTTTCGGCTCAATTAACTTTCCTTGACGCTGAATTATTGAATTCGTTAATAAAAATGCCGTTCCATTTGCTCTGGATAAATTTGCTGTGTTAGCGCGAATTGCTACGTACAGAGGTTATCGTCTAAAACGTGATCTCAATCAAGTACATTGCGTGCAGAACAACGAAACCACTCGAACGTTCATCAATCACAATTTGCCATGCACAGTTTAGGAAGGCTTAATCAATCATTAAATGGGATCTTAAAAACTTCAAAGTTACGCTGCGCCGTGAAAACTAACTCGTAGATTGGCAGGTTATCTTTTTATAAGCCTGATTTATAGTAAGAATTCGAATGTTTTCTTAACATGGTGATTCGGGTACGGGTTCCCACAGTGAGGATGACAGACTGTCCGCCGGTAATCTTAAGATCGTATTCCAAAAGGGCTGTTTTATTTACGCGTATATTCCGACATGACAGGATTACAACATAAATTGTTGTTGACTAGCGTTGCTTACGATGTTGCTTCGTGCACGAATTTAGGCACACTCATGTATTAATTCCCTCTATACCCATGATAACGACTGATTACGTAATTGTGGAATGTACTCACTGTACCACCCATGGTACTTCACCGACGTTGCCCACACGATTTGATGAATGCTTTAAGTGCGTTGATTGATAGCGATTTGTTCATAGCGTCGGGAAGCATTAATCATTAGGTTATTCTCTTTCTCCTATATCTTATTCCTAAAAGTATTAACATCGGAAGTCAGCTCGTGAGTATTGATGTAACGGTAGCAGTTTATGAGAACAGATACGGAATGTTGAAAGTTACATTTGATTATAATGTCTTCATTCATTCACGTTTCACACCAGGTAGTATGTTAGTCAGCTTGAAACATAACTTACTAGTATTTCAAGTAGGATAAGCTAGCCCTTATTCGTCAATAACGCGGGTTTATGGCGGACTCAATGGACATTGCTGTGGTATCTTGCCCGTTTTTCCCCATATGATAGCATTAGAGTTGTCACACTTTAAACATTGACCACTTAGGAGTTATGTCCAATAATATTACAATGATCCACAATTCCCTCACTTGAAAGGGAACTGTGCACCCCAAATAAAATTGAATATAACATTGTTCGTCCTTTTGAATCCTTTGTTATCTGAATTCATACACGGGCCATGAGATATCATCTGGTGAGAGCAATGGAAGCTATGTTATTGTCCAGGGGTAAACGGAAATAGAACAGACACCAAGATCAAACGCTTGACATAATATTGTCAATCAGATGGTCACATTTGGTATCCTCTGTAATCGTTTTTATTCTTTCATGTATCCATTTGATTATCTCCAATGGGAATATTGATGAACTTAATGAGCCTGATTGGTTAGTTACCACTTTAATAACCCCCAAACCTCAATAAATCGGAAGATTTTGTTATTGATTCATGTCATGTTTGAGGACATGCCCGCTGTGTGTTAAAAGGCATATTATAGATGATAGCTTGACATATGTTATCACGATATATTTCCAAATATTGCGATGCCAAATTGAATGAGATGGGTGTAATTTAAATGCCTGGCAACCAGATTAATCATGAACTGATTGATGTATGGAGGGGCTTTGGTCGAAATAGACTGCTAACCCTTTCAAAGGGAAAGGGCTGTGTCGGCATAAAAACAACACATTTGTCATCTAGGTGACAGGTTTAATAGAAAGGCATCGTTCTCTAACATAACGAGATTGGTCTTGATATATCTTGCACTAATTATATACTCGACCGCGCATTTCTTAATTGATTTTCTTCAAAACAAGCTATTAGCTACGACGCATTCATCGTACGAACAGCCTGGCACATGTTAAAGGGAAATTTGTGGATATGAATCCAGTGCTTGAATGTCATATGCTGTGCTTTAAGCGATACCGGATAACTCTTGCCATGTATACAAAAGGTCTTTAAGCATTATTAACTGGTTCAGTACTCAACAGGTATATAGACAGTGAGCTGTCTAGATATTCAGTACCTAATTATACGCTTTGTATAGCAGCATAGGTGACTCAAAGATATTGAATGCCTAGTATTGTACGTCGGTAGGGGCCTCGAAAACATCATGCAGTCAAGTATAAGTATACCCATATACATATAGGTATATATATATATATATAAATATATCTAGATATATATAAAGATATATATATATATATATATATATATATATATAAATATATATATAAATATATATATATATATATATATATACATACAGTATATGCATATATATAAAAATATATATATATATATGTATATATATATATATAAATATATATATATATATATGCTTTTGTATATATATATATATATATATGTATGCATATAAATTTACATATATATGTATATATGTTAATATATATTTATATATTTATAAACATATATATATGATATATGTATACATATATATATAATATATATATATATATATATATATATATATATATATACATATATATATATATATATATATATAGATTGATATAAATATGTCTTAACATGTATATATTTATATATTAATATATATATATATATATATGGATATATAAATACACATATATATATATGTATATTTATATATATATATATATATAAATATATATATATATATATATATATATATATATATATATATATATAAATAGTCCTTTTTGTTGTATATATATATGTATATATATATATAACATATATATATATGTATATATATATGTATATATATATATATATATATATATATATGTATATATATATATATGTGTGTGTGTGTGTGTGTGTGTGTGTGTGTGTGTGTGTGTGTGTGTGTGTGTGTGTGTGTGTGTGTGTGTGTGTGTGTGTGTGTGTGTGTGTGTGTGTGTGTGTGTGTGTGTGTGTGTGTGTGTGTGTGTGTGTGTGTGTGTGTGTTAGCCTATAACTTTCGTGGTCAAATTTCACCATTGCGCCTTTCCAGTTTTGTTTCGTTACACATTTATTCTCCACATCCCCATGATGAAGAGTCGGATGATGTGAACTCAAATCAGCTTTTGTTTGTCTGTCGTCGATAACAATAAGTGCCTCTGCCCTTCCGTGGAAAAATAATGCAGCACCCAAATGAAAGGTAATTTTGCAGTTCTTTATCCTGAACCCAGAAATGAAGCATATTAAGACATACGTGACTTCATAATTGGTATTAACTTCATTTTATCTTGAGCTATATCTCTATTCGTAATATATGTACACGAACGGTAACCCGCAGCTTAAGCGACATAATTATGGAACAGCAAGAGGATGCAATACCAATAGATTAAACAAAACATGCTTGTTTTGTGCATCATGATGATAAAATTGATCAGATCTTTTGAGAACGCTTAAACACATTGTGTTGAATCGATTACCATTATTTTCGGTATATTTCATAATAATGCAGATAAAAAATACAGCATAGTATTATTAACGTCCGGGACATAACTAACTGTTTCTGATTACAGAAAGTTGCCAAGACAGATTGTCAAAATGCGTCATAAGTTCATCTGACAATGCTGGCAGGTCCATTCGTCGATATAAAATGCCATTTGTACTTTTGTTATATGAGCAGATGCATAAAATCACGTCACTCACCTCGACTCGATCAACATTTTCCTTTGAACAAGGAGCTGGCCCCATACCTGACTCTTTACATTGCGTGGACTAGTACAGCCACACTACGAAACTACGTTTTCAAATAGTCCTAATTGTTGATTATTTCCAAGTAGCATAACATCAAATCCAATTACTTTGAATGCTAACCATGGATATGATGCGACTATGTAAACATTGCATACGACTATCTAGAAAACTGGTTCGTGTTTCACTTTGGTATATAAGGACTGCTCAGGATGACATATTAATCACTGAAATGCGATCACTGGGCGCTGGCAAGTACATATTGGTCAGTATTTGATTTGTTATGATCGTGGCCCTCCACATATCATTGCTAAAATGTTCATTTGAATACGCTTAATCATATTCATCCTAGTGTCATTGCTTGCATTTGGCATTGGTTCCAGTATACAATCTCGCGTTGGTATTGGCTACATTCTACATATAGATATTAATTGATTCCTGCATTATGTATTTAACATGAATTAACATTGGGGTATTTATACAATTTCAGTTGTTGCTGTTGAAACCTGGTATAGATCTCTCTGACACACAAAATCAAAAACTGTTTTCTAGTGCTACGCTTTAAGCCATGGCTCGATATACCAAATACAGTATCAAACTGATATCTGTTACAGAAATATGCTGACACTTTATCACCAACGAAATAGAACGTTATCATTAATGGCTCAAAGATGGATCCTTCTACTGAGCGTTGTTGGTCATGTTTAGTCCCGGGCTTCAGCACAGATATCTTGAGTTTGCTCAGACTCAGAATGCACACGTGTTCTGATAGCCTAGTGGTGGTTCCGTTTTACCACAAATAGTTTTGAGGCACTATGTTTTGAACTATTGGCAGCTGAGATGTTGGACAAGTTTAAACATCGGCTAGTGCCAAACATAAACCTTCTGATAAATCCGTTGGCATAAACACTCTTTTGAAAAAGGTTGCGATATGCGTATAAGTAATACATTTACTCAGCTGCATCCAGTAGAGATCAATATCTAGGTGCAAACTTAAATCGTTATGCCAATGGTGGTGAATGTTGCTGAAATTGCCGCATTATAATGCGCATCGAACAGTGTTTATGATATTCGGGCGCTCAATACTTCGCCAATGTTCAGCTTTATATGCATTACTAGTCCTGTAGGCCTATAGAAACATCAATTACTACAACAATTACTACATCAATTACTACAAGACAACTCCGATATCGCGCACCAATTATTCTTATATGGCGCGCTTGATGCAAAGGAAAGTGCTAATTCCTCATGAATTCGGAGGCGGTGACAGCGTAACACAGCTGTGAGGATATTTGTTTCTTTAATTGCTTAAAAGCAAATTTACATATACGTAAAGAATTATATATACGTATTTTTAATAAAATATATATATATATATATATATATATATATTTATATATATATATAAGTATTTATATTTATATATATATATATATATATATATATATATATATATATATAGCGTATATAGATAAAAAAATATATATGTATATACATATTCATATATATGTATATTTATAGATATAATATATATATATATATATATATATTTATGAATATATATATGAAATATATATAAATTTATGTATGTATATATACATATATAAACATATATATATATATATTTATATTATATATATATATATATATATATATATATATATATATATATATATATATATATATATATATATATATATATATCTTATATATATATCTATATATATATATATATATATATATATATATATCTGATATATATATATATATATATATATATATATATATATATATATACTGACGATTACAACCATTCGTGGACTCCAACCATTCGTGGACAAATTTTTATAGTGCACTTTTGCTATCATTAATTATCAATTATCATCGGCATCTTCGGATTAAATGATACAATACTAAATAGCGGCAAACGATTTAAAATGCTCTTTTTATCATCTTTTTGAATCGCCGCTGGTATATACTTTTTTGGTCCTCGAAACGTCGTCCACGAAAGGTTAAGACATTAATTTATACGTATAAATCCAACCTTTCGTGCCTATATATATTATTTGAATATTTACGGAATACCGAAATATTTTAATCATTTTCATAATCATGGGTTAGAAACATAATATTTTTTTGTAGATGTGATCATTATAAACCATTGGTAGAGTTTCGCGATCTAATTCAATGTTGTAGATTAATGAAAAAGGAGAAAAATAGAGTTTTCGCATTTGTAAAGAAATTAGAGAATAAATCAAATATTTAAATTTCTCAAAAAAATATATCCCACACATATGATTAATCATTATTTTGGAAATTTGGATCGAATTATATACGGTTGTATTGAAGATATTGAGGTGTGCGTGTTATGTCAACGATGGTTAGTTGCTAAAATTTTATTTCGCTATTATATTCAAAATCCAAAGAAATCACGCGTGAAAGATTATTTGTGTACGTTACTAAGACTAGACTATCACATTCGAATGGTCAACCAAAATATTTTCAATTGGTTTTCGGCGAAAATGAGCGTTGACTTTATGTGGACATACTGGTATATCCTTTCGTTGACCAAAGTCTACGAAAGGTTGGCGGTTTGTCCACTAAAGGTCGCGTTCGTGCTAATATATATATAAACGGAAAACGCAGGTGCCTTAAAGTCAATACGTGCACCCTCCTTCAGTTATTTCTCAATGGATAGACGCGCGTGCAAGCGTTTAACAGTGGCACGGTAGGTAACTTGCTGCCGCATACTCCACACGGGAGCGCGTGTTACCGGCGAGAAAAATTATATGTGTAAAGTGAAGGAATGGGTGATTACCACTACCTTTGAACTAAAGTTCCGCGCGTGTCAGCGCAGTATTGACTTGTATCAATGTACAAACAAAGATACACACATGAACCCAAGGCCGGAGTCATTAACGGATTAAGGCGTCGAAACACCACTCAATACTACTTGGCAGCGGCACAGCGTCTTGGCCAGTTGGCATAAATGCTCTATGGTGTATGTTTAGATCATCTTTCAGAGGCAAACTTGAATCGCCGCTTTGGTGGGAATATTCCATATTGAAGCCGCCTTTTGTAAGCTATATATTGGCCACAGCAGATAGTCTTACTCTAATACATCAGCACATGTAGAATTGAAACAAGGGAAATGAATGCCTTAAGCAACGAATTACACATAATTAATCAATATACGACTGGTGAGCCTATGTAGTGAACGGTCCGTATAAGACGGCGACCTTGTCTTACTGAGAATACACTGCTCGTTGCAATCTCGACGTGAGCGGAATGCAATAAATTAACTTGGACTTCATAGCACAGACAATTCCACGCAGGGACGAGACAACTCCACACAGGGACGAGAATTATATATGACTACATAAATCCAATGATGCGAAATGTTCACCGCACACTAGTAAGCAATCAATTGGCATTTATTCATTGCAGCCTTCCATTGGTGCATTTGACAAAATGATTAAATGCCTGCCGTTTGGTGAAGTGCACATCACCTGCTAAGCCGTAAGAAATCATCAAATCCAGACAAAACGTAAGGACATCAATCATAGTCATTGCCATTGGCGTAATTAAAACGTTATTAAATGCTAAGTACCTGATTATCTAACGTATTTGCAGAATAGCGAACCCCATACATGGGATAGAGTTTGAACGTATTTAGGATGGAACCTTATATATCAGGTCCTCAAATTACTGTTAATGTATACTGATTGAAAAATATAATCGGAATATCCCGGGTTGCGAAATTCAAATTTGACCGATCCAAATGACAACGGATGTGGTGGTTAACATTGATATTACACGAGACCGCTGATTCATCACCAAGTGAAGTACGGCCAATTATTCAATTATTCTTAAAATCTTATGCTATCAGATAAGCCGGTGACATCTCACATTTATAGGATGAATTTACTGAGTGGTCCCGTGTGCGTTGCATCATAAGTATGAAGAGGCCTGGACCTAACTAAACTTTTGTTATCAATACATCTGTTGGCATCAATCTGCATTGTCCTCAACGACACATTGTGTTTTATCGTCACTTTCATTGAATGCTTCACGGGGATAATATCCTTTACTACAACATCAATATTATCCCCATTAAACATTCATGCGTCGTTGTGTCAGCTAATTAATACTTTTTATGGAGCTGATTGCGTATGTGAGCTTGGATGAGCCAGAAAGTCAAGCACGAATCACGATGGCTAAATATTCATGTTTATCTATATAAAAATATATATATATACACACACACACAGATAATATATATATATATATATATATATATATATATATATATATATATATATATATATATATATATATATATGTACGTATATATATGTACATATATATATATATATATATCTATATATATATGTAATATATATATAGTATGTATATATATAATATATATATATAGTATATATATATATATATATATATATATGTGTGTGTGTGTGTATATATGTGTATACGCACTCACAAACATATATATATATATATAATACATATATATACATATATATATATATATATATATATATATATATATATATATATATATATATATATATATATATATATATATATATATATATATACATATACATATATATATAAACATATGTATATGCATATACAACAGTTGGAACGAATTATAGAATGGCAACTGGTCGTGCTGATATGATATTTATACATCACCGACACAGAATCAAACACATCGAAATACTTGGGGCATGTAAATTGTTCATTTTGTGTACACCAGTTACGCAATTTAAATACTCGCCGTGGCGTTTATTTGTATTAAAAAACATTATATATATGTAATCGACCGCTGTTATGCTTCCGACCGCATTGTAAGTATACATTTTCGTGCAAAACGTAGTCTTGTTTGTTTTGGATGAAATATTTTGCCTTGTCGTCCTCATCCAACTTACAAGGGTATTAGTCATCGGAAAATATCCGCAAGTGAACCATTCCTTTGTTGCCAGTGACATGAATAGTCGATCGTTGGTTGACGAGTGACTTTCTAGCAACGCTTACGCAAACTATCATACGTAATTGGCCAACAAACGCTTATCGGATGCATCGGTTTTCTCAATCATCCAGTTTATGTTCACCCATTGTATTCCACCTCCAATTTCGGGAGAATGCCTTCACTTTCCCATTTATTAACTTTAATTGTTGCCTGTTTTTACTATTCTTTCAAATATGTGATATGTGTATATGCTTAAACCTTATCATGTCTCTAAAACTGGATCGTGTCTCTATTTGTGTATTGCTGTTAGTACTAAAACTGGATCGTGTCTCTATTCGTGTGTTGGTGTTATTATAAAACTGGACCGTTTCTGTATTTATGTATTGGTGTCAGTACTAAACCGGATTATGTCTCTTTTCGTGTATTGGTTTCGTGCTAAAACTTGATTATGCCTCTATTCATGTATTGGTGTTAGTACTAATACCTGAAACTGGTGCATTAAAAGGAATTCTGTGCAATGAATAGGTCCGCTAACCTTGTGCTCAAACGTGAGGTAAAATAACCAAGCCTTCGTAGGAGTACATTCGCTCGGCAATTCTTGTCATTGCCGGGCGATATTTCACATCATGGATTTTCTGTAAACGGCTAGGGAGACGAATTTATCGATTGACATTTGTATGATTTAATAATAACAGCATAGGTCATAAGACGAAGAGTTGCGATAGTAATATATGTATGAATACAACAAATGAGAATCACAAACTTATGCTAGTGTGAAACAGTGATCCAAAGATTTTTCAATTCACGTTGATGTTGATGATTGCGCAGTAAAGTCGATGAAAATTTACATTGTATGAAAACTATCCATTCAGAGCGTAGCGAAATGAAAAAGCATGTGTTGTATATTTGATAGATATAATATTATGCTGAGGGGGATCTGCATTAACAGTAATATCATACCGAACTTTCTTCATTACACTCATTGCAATTTCTTTAATTTGACAAACGTCGACTGAAAAGTGTTTTTTTCTTGCAAGGGGTCAATTATACACCGTCCTGTAAGGTTATTTTACATGACGTGGACTAAAACACCATCCACGATAAAAAAACATTCTAGCAAGCAGAGCTTGTTGCTAGTTTTCCCTTCGACAACTATAGTACACATATACATAGCATGATACACTAACTATACTGCTGTAGGCCCATTTGGTCCATTGATGGCAATCATTTTAAGGTTTGGTAGCGAAATTCTCCCAATAACATAACAATGATATTGCGTTTTTCTTATATGGCTTCCAACTGCAGTAGCTAAGTTGCTAATCAATACGTGGAACGTTTGGTGTTTCGTCTGCCATGTAAATCACAAGAGAGCTTTGGAGTAAACTCATATTCCATCTCGACAATCTACAGCCTGCCGCATACTTGAAGGCGCGGTCTGCATCAATTTATTTGACACCTCACCTGCATGGTCATGTATTAATACAAACGTCCTTAATTACAATAAACCCAGGGATTGTTTGTACTTCGATTTGCGCTTCTCGCTTGCGTCAGGAGTACAACGCTATGCAATTGCGCCACTAGCGGCTAGTATGGTACACCAAAGGTCACTACGAGACTGATTGTTAAGAAGATGAAAATAGAATGATAATCTAAATCATTGTGACAACGCTTACAAATATATTCCCGAATAGGTTAATTTTTTTCTTAAAAGCTCCTCAGAGTAAGGACATCAAAACCTTTGAGTCTTCGGAATTAATAAGTTTTGTATTTTCAAACGTGCGCGACTCGAACAGAGGGTCGTGTCTGGACACACGCTTTGTTCAATTAGATTCGATTTGTAGCGTTTAACGTTTTTGGTAAGATAAGTAGTATTTTTTTATATTGATTATATTCCTTTCTCGGATTCATGTATTGTGATTGACTATGTTTCATTGACCCTGGTAACGACATTGTATAGGTAGTATTTACAATGCAAAATAGGTTCTTTAGCAGGTAAAAGCATTGAGTAATGAAGGGTTATTATACATTATTCTGCTAAAGCATCGTTTATGATCATAATGAAATGTATATGTTAATTACTAATTCGTGTTCACTGTAGCTGATAAAATGATGAAGCGCATCGTTGCATCCACAGCGTTGTTTATATAATGCAAAAACTCAATAAACTTCATCGCACTATTATAGAAAACATTGCGCATAGGTAGCCATGAATTGATCCCTACATCAATGATTGAGGTGGTCACAAATGGAGGTCTTAGAAGAATAAGCACACGCTTGTCGCTGTTTCTACCAATTAGATTATTTAACGCTTTTGCATTGAACGTAAGACGCGGGGGTGTTACTTGTCAGCATGCAATAAAATTGGATCTCAATCGAATAGGACCTTGTCGATGTTTCATCGACCCGTTATATCCTCGCGTGAAAATCTCTGCAAGTGTTTACTCAATATATAGTTCACATGCCTAGATGCAAACAAACACTTTAATTAGCTTCACATACTTTGTGTGGTAGAATTGACACTGTTCATTATCAATTCGCTTAAATTACTTTTCCCATCGTCGACCTATGTGGATAATACCTCAAATCTGGTAAACAATTAACAGCCACTATGTCTCAACGCGGTTATGTATCATATCAATAAATGACAAGTATTCTGCTATTAATCGTAAACAGAACACACATTCGACGAATTGATCGTTATAGTAGCTTTCTCTTTTAGTCCTTTTGCCGTTATGAGCTTTTTCTCAGCTGCCTTATCTCAGTCTTGAGTGATTCAATAAATTGATCAAATTAGTTTATACTGGTGTTCTATACTATCGTTTTATCATTTAAATAGCCAAACTTGGTTCATTCCCGGACTTTTAATGGGCGGGATTCACTTTACCAATAAATATTTGTTTACATAAATCATATTGTATTGTCCGCTTGCAAAACCATCTTTAAATGTTATTATGTTCGGCTATGCAGCTGATAAACACTGTTGCGTCCAAGTCATGTCGATGGGTGGGTTAACACACATAATACGATCAAGACTGGGGTAACAATTGATTGTCATCGTCCTCAATATGTTGCCAATCAAAATGTGTGAAATGCAGTTATGTTCTTTTCGTGGCTAGTGTCGCAAGCCATTTACAATCATGTTGCCAATCAAAATGTGTGAAATGCAGTTCTTTTCGTGGCTAGTGTCGCAAGCCATTTACAATCACCGAACAAATCGTTCATGCGGTCAGTGGTAATAAAGAAAAGGAAGCTGCTTTTAAATTCCGTGCCCGCGACGCTATAGCTGACAGAATGTTCTTTATTTAACACGCCTTGCATTGAGTATCTGTCTATGACTCCATATCAGCCTTAAAGCCGCCAATACTTTGTCGTTTACTACCCACCACAGCAAGAGTAGACAAGCGCATATTGTGAATACGTCGAAACCTCTATAGCAATTTTGGTTGTCCAGATAACGCCATTCATTGAATTCCTAGTACTGATGTATCAGTCTAAAGGAACATCAGACTATTTGTATCGCCGAAACTGATTGCATACTTAAGCAGAAAATGAATGAATACAGTATGTCGTCGGGCGGTCCACTTGAAAGCGATGCAAGCATTCATAATTTGTCCATCGAGGGATGATGAAACTTCAGCATAAGATGCATCGCAACAACCACCTTTTCCTTTATGACCGCTGTCACCTAGGAATCTGATGGTGATGTTTCACTGAATAATCTTTTAACAATTATGAGGCTTATAGATAAGCACCTTGGCGCGAGTACCTTGTGGAGATGTATTACAGATATGCCTTATTATCTCTCTCGTTCAACAGACATGTATATGTTAACACGGACGACTGCTAAGTGAAAATCAGCCTAAAATGTTGTGCACAATGTGACATGTAACAGTTCGTAGTAATGTCTTGTAACAGTCATGGTTGTTTATAGCAATAATCATTATTTCATGCATCGGCCGGTCGCATCTTGATACATACGATATGCTACTTTGTCGTAGTTGAAGTAAATGGCAATAAATAAATTCATCGTTCATATGCAACATTCTGCCATGCTCTTTTGTTTGTTTTCACCGCAATAGCTGTCTTTATTTCATGATCATATAGGACCACAGGTAATGACTGTGCGAATGCGATATTACTTGATGTGACTTTTGTGATCGTGCGTTATTATTCTGCACCTTGTTTTGTTTGATCGTTCTGCATCGTGTATAATCTGTAGTTGCTTCTTCCTATGTTCAAAATGATATAATGTATTCCAGACGGAGGAACCATGACGCTGTAGTGTGATTCCAGAATTATTACTCTCTAACGATTTCACCATTAATATATCATATAAAGTAGGAACATTGATTACTAGTTAGCACACGAATAGATCATGTTTTTCACATGTCATTGGCACATGTTTTGGCATAGCCAATTTGTAGGTGCGACCATGACTTGGCCTTTAGTATGCCACGCCATCCACGTCAACAAATGAACATACATATTGATGTAATAATATCACATGTTGCACCAACTCATATAACGCATAATTATCTGTTTACTAATGCCTGTTGTGCAAGCTTGTGTTCTTAAATAACATACTCCAAGCTGCAGCCGCATTGATGCATTACAATTGTACACATCATAGAACATTTTAGAACATCTATCTATGGTCTTACGTAACGGACATCAATCTGGCTGAACAGAAACCTTGCAATGATAAATACTGCACCGCTGTCATATAGTAAGGAAATATCATATGAATGTAAATCTTTGCATCAACAATAAAAGCATAACTGTGTAAGCCCGAGGAAGAATTGTCTGCGTTTTTGCTGCATTGTTTCTTGACTTTACACGAGTATAACTTATGAGACATCCTAGAGTGAGCAATATACCACTCCCATATCACCAATAAACGTCTGTTGGAATCACTGCTAACCGCGCAGGATGTGAAAGTACGCTGTAGTCAGCTACTCTAGCTATGTGGGTATGTGCTTGGAATAGATGAAAGAATAAAGGCTCCTAATAAATATAGATATTTCAAATCCCGAAGTAGTGATCACGAAAAACCCTATGTGTCGCAAATGAGCTATAACCTTCTCGATACAAAATTACAGCACTTGTGAAGTAAACCACATATAGGGGCAGAGCAAAGGTATCCGCAGCGAAAGCCTAACGCCGGCGGTCGTCTGTACCGGTCGGTATGAAATACCTGTCGAGCTTGTTAGTTGATTACGACAATTCAAAAGGCATAGGTGATTACTACAGCCGTTTGGTACTTGCCTTTACACATTTACAGTGCTTGCTATTCATGTAAAATTTAGAATGCATAATCAAATAAAACCGACTGAAGTATAAAATATCCTCTTCACTACAAATCCTATTGATATTTGTAAATGCTACTGTTTCCGATTACATTTATAAGGTATTCGCCAGGTTTGTGTTATCTGGTTGTGATGGTTGCGATGGTGAGCTAACGTTTATAATTTTGTAAATGCTTGTAATGATCAAATGTATAAAAACATGCCAACACCAAGCGCCAGCATGCATACAATATATTTTTGTTAAGATAAAGAATTATAGCTAGCTACTTATTGGCTCAACAACACTACCGATAGATATTTTGATGATAATGTATGGTATGGTGCATGCAGGTTTATGAGTTCCAAGTCTTCCCAACCATGCCAAATCCAACTAAAGAACTCAAGACGCACACGCCGTATACCTTCTTGTCGATGCACTGGTTAGAAAAACAAACGCGAGTTTGCATATATTTGACAAATCACAAGGCAATAACGAGTTGTTCGATTGCAAAAGAAACATTCCAACTCTTGACCTATCAGTTTGGCGGGACCAATACATTTATTTCGTAAGTTTCATGGTAAACCAGTAAATGCATTCTAAAATCGGGACATTGTCCACTATATGATGTCGCAACAGATGTTGTTTGTAGGACTAGCAATAGATAATAGATGTCTTGATTGGTGTTATGTTTGATAATTTTACAAAAAAATATTTTATACTCCAGAGCCATAAAACCCAGAAGTCGTCTCAACTCTCTGCCTCTGTGTTTATTGTGGAGCATCACATCATAAACAGGATGCTGCTTTTGTGTTCTGTTTGTTTCGTCTCGTGAATAGGATGCATTGTAGAAAACGCAGGGCTACGATTGTCATGAACACTAGTAAAATATACAACAACTGCAATTTATCTACCACACGTAACCTGTCTTGATTGCTTGATTTGTGACATGCAGAAACTGAACGGAGGTCATTGAAAATCAAATACATCATAGCCCTACAAGACGTCTGAGTATATAATAAATTCATGTTACCGTTCGACCGGAGCTAAATACATCATTTCGACGTTATCGACGGTGCAGGTACATACATAATGCCTGCCCGCCATTTAACGTTTGTGTTACATAATTTCATTGGGCTACATGCATTTGTGCAGATAAATCATAAAGAAGTGTGCATGGACGGGATCATCAGCATCAAACTAAAAGCGGCATGATTTTAGAAAGGGCTATTGGATATATCCATTTGAAAATTGATCAAAGTTATCGTTCACAAACGGAAACCAACTTTGTCTCTAGCATACCTCACCTTGTGAGAATACAAACAAAGTATTTAATACTTATATACTACTCATATATACTGACTTTATGTCACCTGTCAGGAATAACAACGGGCAATCCGCAGTCGACTAATAAATATGTCCTCACATACCTTAGCAAGAGACTGAGACCAACGAGGGGAACCTTTGGTCGAGTAAGTAGTTGCCTCCATATTTGTTATTTTTCACTTCTAGCATGAACAACACTAATACTTATAAAAAACACAGTACAATAAACGAGTATATCATTAGATTTGAAGTATAGATTATTAGATTAAAAGGATAAACAAGGTCAGCATATGATTACGATAAAATCAAACAACATATCAGCGTACAATTGGCAAGTATTCATGCAATATATTAAAAACATGGGCAAAAGAAGTGTATCATAAATCATTGTAGCCATTTTATTCAATGACCAAAGAGCAATAAACGAGCTATAGGTGTATCAATAACTAATGCATGAGGTCAATTTTCCAAAAATGT
>CM067350.1:7390613-7420613 GCA_034190875.2 Urechis unicinctus | reverse complement strand
GCCTTTTCAATGCTGCTCAAATATATTATGGTGTGCACCTAGATTATTTTCGTTGGTTCACATGGGTCTCAAAAATCAATCGTCAATTTGCGTTGCAGGTACGCATTTGTATATGCATTACTGGTTTAATGTTACCTTTGTCAGCTTCTGATCATTCAATTCCTATAGATAAATTGTGTTAGCTTATAGTATATCACAGCCGTAGTCTGCTTAATGTTACAAAATATTAGATATGTAAGTCGAATTATATTACGCGACCGAAAACTTCAATATTGCATTTCCAGGCGATGTTTTCGCACCCTATGGATGGATATTAAGATATATTGCAGATGTTTGTTATGTCAAGGTACAAATGCCAATTGCTGTGAAGCATGAAGATAAAGGTTTTGTCTCTTTGTAACATGTAGTTGAGTTATAAAAGTTGACTTTGCAACTAATAAATTAGCTAGTCGCTAATGAATCACTAATTGCTGATTCAAATTTTATATGCAGTTTACTTACAGAGAAATGTGGAGGTTATATAATGTATGTATAATGTATGTACCAACCTGCATCGCTAAATCGCAATAGATCCAAGCAGCAAGCATACTTGGCATGATATATAAATCTCGTACCCGTTATAATTGAGTATCGATCACTCTAGAGCGTAAAAAGCTCATAGAACCTCTTTGAACTGTTTATCATTCCAATAAAACCAAGGCACTTTTTGGTATATTTGATAGTAAGTAGAACAGTTTCCAACAGCTTAATGGAGCGATATCGGACTAATGTAAGTAGGCAGTGGCCATTTTGATTGATGCTGAAGGTCTTAACATCCTGATTCGCTCGTGACAAAACTAGGAATATCTAAGTTCGTATACGAAAGCTGAATCTCAATTTTGTATGGCGCCCGGTCATAAAGCAGCATTAAATGAAATTGTAACAACAGAATGTTAACAACGCCAAAGCTTATAATTAAGGTCAAATTACATCAAATTCTTAGAAACTGTTTAGAATTAGACCGCCAGAATTTATCACTTCACGACCCTATGCGCGTTCGGCTACATATCTTCTGACAGCAATAATTTTGATACAAAACACTGTTGATTAATTTTGACGAACAAATACTATGAATAAATAAGTTAATTTTGTTGCGAAAAACTTTGTTATATCGAGAGCAGACATCTATTTTTAGACCCTCGTGAACAATTTATGAGTACTGGCTTTAAAATGCCTACATGTTGTGCTCCAAATAGCAACAAAACAGAAAAAAGCCAGCCACATATATCTTGAGCGTATTCAGCAATGGCTGACTTAATTAAGTGCATTCTCTCGCAAAGTCCTCTCGGATTTGTCAGAAGCATTGCAAAGGCAAGTACATCACCATCAATCCAAAATATCTCATAGCTTCTCATCTAATCCCTAAGCCGCGATACAGTCTCTCTGAAGATGCACTGCTAACCACTTTCCAGCACAACCTTTGTTCTTTTCCGTAATGTCAACAGAATCAACAGACGCAAGCAAACTGAAATAAGTCAAATACTTCAGATGTTTGCTTCATTTGGAATACTCGATACCGTGTATTCGACGCTGTGTTTCACTATGTCCTTTATGTATAATTCCGGTGGAGTTTTTATTCTCTTCTCTCAATGCGCACACAAAAGCTCATTAAGTAGATTACCTGGGCCCTGAGATCCTCTATAGTGCGCTGTCGGGCTACTGGGTGCTCGTACCGAGTATAGTACTTAGTAGTTATTGCAGACTGAAGTAATGATTATCAACACACACACACACACACACACACACACACACACACACACAACACACACACACACACACACACACACACACACACACACACACACACACACACACACACACACACACACACACACACACACACACACACACACACACACATATATATATATATATATATATATATATATATATATATATATATATATATATATATATATATATATATATATATATATATATATATATATATATATATAGGCACCGACATTTGCGTAGATGTCATCATGTTTCATAATAGAAAACATGTTGCCATGGAGAAATGGTTATTACAAAAAATTGAATAGAGTGAAATCCTATGTCTTGCGTTTCCACGTGTGTTGGGGAGCGACAGGAGTACTTCTATAAGGGAACAAATGAATGTTTCGCTCTCGCAAATGAACCACCAGTTTGATATCTACCACATTCAGAAGAGCACCAGCGAGACGTAGGTTCAGAAGATACATGCAGCATTTGTAGGGAATGTAACTACTTTTCATAGAGAATTGCTTGATTATATGCGCCACAGCTATGGGACAATAAATGCAGAAATACTTAGTAATAAACCACTAACAATCGCATGTACATTGGCACACTGTACCTACTAACCATATCTGGTGAGAGTTCCGAGCAGGATATGTGTGCAAGTGTGTATACATGCGTTAATGTGTGCTCATTCACGAATACTTTTGTCATACATATATACGCAAGCACATAACAACAAAGGTAGTTATAGACTAAGTATGGTCATTGTGCTCAGTTAATTTGTTTAGCGATGTCAGTTACTGCTAGATAACATGCAAGTGACATAACTACTGCAACTGGCAGGTTAATGTTCCTCTTATTCTGTTTCTTTATTTACACTGCTCAGCCATCTCTTATGATAGCAATACATGCCACCGACATTTGGTCAACCAAATTGTAAGGTGTCAAAAGGATTTTGGAAATATGCTCACGTGCGATAAATTAAACTGAAATATATATTTAATTAAAAGGGAAATTTCGTAATCTTTTGATCGGCCAAAGAAATTGAATGAGCCAGTTACGATAAAGTATTTTTGAGCCAGTTGCAAATCTGTAGACAAGACACGACTGATAAATCATGAATTAATGCAAAAGAATGCACAGAATTTACAGGTTATAATAGCAGATGGTCATCATATGATGCAAATTGATCTTATGCTCTGAACTATATGGCAATTGCAACAAATAACAGTTTGCCAACACGCCAATCTGGATGGGACTTGATGCATATTTATCGCAATCATTTTCGACATTAATATCGCTATGTGGTATAACCTCAAATTCCACCTAGCACATTATTAGCAATCGTATCAGGAAAATTACTTTCACCAATGCAGATTATTAGCAAGTCTATATAATTGGTGTGCACGACTTTGACCGGGTAATCCAATTGGTTTTCTGATCATCGCCCCTGTTGTCGATTGCATAAAAGCTCTTGGTGTACTACCTTCACGAAAATATACCTAAACACATAAAGCCATGTGCTATGTACGTGCAAACTCTGTTGAATCGCTACATATCGGTGTAAATGCGATGACCGCCCTTATGTATTGTATAAAGCGAAACGGTTCTAATTAAGTTCATTAATCACTATACAATCGTACACATCAACCGTGTCAAATGATATCAAGCTGCTCTTTTCTCGCTACGAATCGATTCGTACAATTATCCGCTATGTGTCAATTTATACGCTACCTGGATTGTTTTATTATAAATGCTACAGTTAACATATTACTAGCAACTTCGAATGCAATAACTTACGATTACTTCTACTCAAACAAACGTAGCCTCACGGTACATTTGTGAATACAATATATTTTGAAAGCGATGTTGGCTTTCAATCAGCCATCACGATCTAAGCTTTGTTACACCACAGAAGTCAATATTATGATCCCTGTTTGAGGCTGAGGATAAGAACAGCGAGAGAACCAAAGACGTTGTTTGTTTCGTTCGCGACATCTACACCGTTCGAGCTACAGCATTACATTACTCAATTTATATTCAATTATCAGACGCAGAGTGCCATTTAGAAAATGACATTTTATAATCGGTTATCCTGAGTTATCCTTAATTTATAACTTATCAATGATCATCTAGTTGGTTGCCTCGGATTATCATTAAATTGAGACAACGTTTTACTGAACGCGCAATATATTAGTGTTAGTGTTACAGAGCGCGATAGCTACAGGAAATGCTACATAGTCGTTATTGACCTTCAGTGGCGCGTTTCGAGCAGTACTTATTATGCAACAGCATATAATGCTTAGTTCTATGGGTAAAAGTTTTAATTAATCATCTTTTGGTATCATTTGGACAGCATTCAGCTTTATACTGGATGCATCCCTTTTGAACAAAAAAGCTGTATATTCACATATTAGATGGAATGAAACAATCCGTTGTATAGATAAGCTCTCAAACAATATCAGGTGCTTCCTTTACTGGGATATTGTTATCATGTAGGTACATGGTGCGATTCTGGAAGTTGCAAAAGGGAGGCACCATCAAATGTCCTCAACAATAGAATGTGGAGGCTTGCGAAGGTAGGAGCCTGTTAACATATAAGTTGCAAAGTTAAATGCACTAATTTTACATTAAAAGTTCTTCTAGGGGACATTAATAAATTACAAATCTCAACCAACCAGAAGACCATTTCTTCAATACAAGCCTATTAAATGATGGCATCCCGTTAAGGTTAGATCAATAGTCTCATGAGCTTTATGTTGATCTAAAAGTAGCGCAACATGAAGGCGGACGCGGGGTTCTCTCTTGGAAATAGCTCATAGTAGGTCCGATAGAGCCCTCTTAGCGTAGTGTCAAACACTGCTTACCTGAAAAGAAGCTGGCGGAATGTTGCTAATGGGAATTCTGAGCTCTGACTGGTCGCTTGCTTAGAAGGAAAAGTTCAAAGTGAACAATAAAAGGGTGCATTTGTTTGCTAGTTGTATGCATTAAGTCGCGCCTACAGAGCACCTTCCTGAGAACTTTCAGATTTGTTATGATGGCGGCTCGGTATGAATTACCTTTGTACTCTAAATATGATATATCAGGGAAATGTATCACGTTTTCTAAAAACAACTATATTGTTGAGCAGATGTGGTGGAATTGTTGTGTTATGACCTAATTGTGGTTTTACAAGAGAATGCCTGCAACTATAAGCATAGAATTACACAAACACGCCATATCGTAATTGCCGAATTGCATTGTTTTCACAGGCCTATGGGAAGTGTAATAAATTATATATCCAGCCATGGTGCGTTTATATTTTCTTTTCTGACATGGGAAATACCACAGAGCTCCAGTAAATCCAGCTGATCGACGATACCTAATGAACTCTGGCTCGGTATTACAATGATGACACCGTATGCACAGAGCTATGAGTTAAGAACACTGCTACACATTCAGCGCTATATCAACATTTAATTCATGCGAAGAATCAATAAAGTTCCATAGATCTTACTTTCTCTGGACCATTGTGAAAGCATTTTATGATTGCAACCATTTGGGCAATCGAGTATTGTAAATGTATACTTCAGTCGTCGAAAGATTACATTTGACCAGGACAATTCTGATGAAGATTGAAATCATTATCAAACCGAGGAGCTGATATCTATGCTCAGAGTCAAACACAGTATGTGAGCACACCACCTATGAGCAGGAGGCTGCTTGTCATAACGTCCACGTTAAAATCACGAACAATTTTGCTGTCAATTTATGGGCGCGGTCCCCTCAACCAATTGGACTTTTTCTTTGTCACAAGAAATTCAACAACACGACGAATCCTGAGACGCTGGAAAAACTTTACCTATTGGTTTTGTTGCTTGTCACTCAATGAAATTAAGCTAGCAACAAATCGTAGACACCAACAAACCCGTTCGTGTGTTGCCAGCATTGTCAGAGCATGATAAGCTGCATGGCATCCAAGATTAAATATGGGTATATTGTGTCAAAACTATAGTGTGATTTGGAAAGAATACGCATTGATGGCGTAAATCGCGAACCAACATTCTCTGACGCAGCCAGCTAGGATTGTTACCAATGACGAAACATAGGTCAGTTAATGCCAAACTGTATTCACACGTAGATCATTCAAGGTCGAGAATAGATGCTGGAGACAACAGCGCCCACTCTATTCACTGAAGACGAATATAAATGGCAGATGGTGACAGCCCAAAAGAGTTTATTCTACCCAAATGGTTAAAGCTTAGCAATCGTCTCTTTAGACACATGCTTAGGATTCATTTGTACAACAAAGTGACTTAGCAATCGTCTCTTTAGACACATGCTTAGGATTCATTTGTACAAAAAAAGTCACTTAGCAAACGAGACTGCACCAGCTGGTGGACCCATTTCAGGCTATATCAGCGTGTGGACCCATTTCATATTGAACCAGCTAGTGTGAACCCATTTCAGTTTGAACCAGCCGGAGGACCCATTTCAGTCTGCACCAGCTGGTGGATACATTTCAGACTGTATCAGCTGGTGAACCCATTTCAGTCAGCATACAAGGACAAGCATTCAATAGAAACGACCCTTCCCAATGTTCTAAATGGTGAACTCATGTCTGAACCATGGTGATGCAGTAGTGTAGGTCTTGTTAGACCTGCCTGGTGCGTTTGAAACTATAGACCATGACATCCTGATCAATTGCATATACAAGCGCTTTAGAATTACCGGATCAGCGTTATCATGGCTAATGTCCTGTAATCCATCTTAGCAATTAACGAGTAATAATGGCTATATGACCCCACCCTGTGATGTGATTAAATCTAATAATCAACTTCAGCACTATCACGCAGGCGACCTCACTTGTACCAAGCTTCTTCATCATCAGATGTCCAAGCTTCGGTGCATCATAGTAGGAGAAAACTGAGTACATGGTGTAAAACAGCTCTCACCCCATCCCACCCCCAGGTCTTTTGATGCATGATCACTCACTATTGGGAAGTGCACAATAAAACCAGCCTCTATTGTTTGCAACCTCGGCGTCACTTTTCAACTGCACTGAATTACGACAGCCATATTGGCAAAGTTGTCTGAAGTGCTTGTTTTCTTCTTTGAAACATTCGCCAGCTCTACCCATTCCATGAACGAGAGCTTAGTAAAATCACTGATACAGGGTATGTTAAGGATAGCCTATGGGAATAGTCATCTCACTTGACTATCCAGACGCCAGGTATCTCATGTAGAAAAGATCCAGAAATCGGCCGCACGTGCACAACGGGCATTGGCTGCCGGTCTGTTATTGAACCAACATTAAGACCCTATTGTACAGTAAATAAGATTGCGCCAGTAGCCAGTACGCTCACTTCGATCAACTATATATATATATATATATATATATATATATAGAGATATATATATATAGATATATATATATATATATATATATATATATATATATATATATATAGAGAGAGATATATATATATATATATATATATATATATATATATATATATAGATATATATATATATATATATATATATATATATATATATATATATATATATATATATATATATATATATATATATATATATATATATATATATATATATATATATATATATATATATATATATATATATATATATATAGAGAGATGAGAATATGCTGCTATATATATATATATATATGTGAATGGTAAGGATATATTAGAGAGAGAGAGAGATGCTGCTCGCCATCAATAGTGTGAATGGTAAGGAGACTGAGAATGAACAGTATGAGGATGACGTCACGGTATTGGTAGTAACCTGAAAGCACTAAATTCTCTAAAGATCAGTGTGAGAATGTATATGTATCTTGCAAACCCAGCTTTCATTAAGCAGCATCCACGTATATTCTGATATTTTCGAACATGTCCAGCCTATTTGATCATCTATGGTTTAATTAAGTTGGTTACTTCCAGTAATATTGGTAGCGCAATTTACACAAAAGTGACAATGAAGGCAAATGTGATAGCCACAAAGATTACGACGATACATTTGTCAACAGAGTGTAGGTTTGCTGCACAATACGCATCATACTATCGAGGAATGAAGGGGAAATAAGTTTGGGAGTACGAGGGCGCTAAATATATAACCAGCAAAAATCACGAATATTGACAAGAATTTAATAGCAAATGGTGAACGTCACTGCTTATTCACATCCGAATCAGAATGATCAAAGCTGGTTGAATAAATGCATGTCATGACAAGAAGATAATTGCGAGTGATCCATACAGTATGATACAATAAATATTTAATAAAATCAAAGCCCCGTTTCACGTTATGATGTGTCTCCCTTCTTGTTTGGGGTCAGGAATGCTATATGTATCAAACCACACACTTTCCACCAAGTGTTTAAATCCATTATTGTACGCATTATTAACTTCCGCTTGAGCTAGAACAGAGGTTAAAATATATTTGACAACTCTTTTTTCATTTCTCGTTGGGCAGAAATAGATTTGATCACTCTCTTTTCATTTTCTCTAGGGCCAAAATGCAATGTAACCAGTTTGTGCACAATCCGGACGGCTTCACAATGAAAAACATATCAATGTCTCATTTTGTTCGTTTCCTCTGAAAATTGATTAAACAAATGAAGCAGTCATGAGAAGACCTCACATATCACAGCTTTATTCGTATGGTAACTTTAGAGACGCACATCAGCATCGCAATCACGAGGCCCCTTCACCATTAACAAGAAGAACTGATAGATGGTGAATCTACGCAACGACACTCATGTTTATTTTAGCCGCTGTTTGCACCCGCTGCACCCTGCTTACGACCATCTCAGCAACGCATTCGTTTATGAGATCACATATGTCCACAGCACACTCATAACTTGGAGTATTTATCATATTCACCAAAATGGACAAACACCAAAATGCATGCAATAGTATTCCTAGCTTCGGTGTAACGGTAACATGAATTTATACCGTTACGAAGAGTTCGTCAAACACAGTCGGCAAGTTCTCGTTTGGGTTGAAGGACTACTCTACGTACCTAGAAAATAACATATATCAAGAGCCTTTACAAAAAGTAGACTTTACGCGCCAAAAAACTTACCACCACTCGACGCTATTCTTCAATAAATGGCATCGATAGTTCGTTTCCTAACAAATCGCGATACGATGTCTGCCATTTTGGAAACAATTAATTCTCGCGATTTCCCGCATTGCCTTAGCATTCCAAGTGGGGGGCACTTACCCTAACTCGGATAGGGGTGTGTCGCGGCACCTCGAAAACCTGTACCCGTTGTACTCGTTGAGAATGAGAAAAAGTATACTCCATCGTACAAGGTATTATGCGAATGTCTAACCCGTCGTAAAAGTCGAGATGTTGAAAAAACCACCCCCTTCGTGCGGCACATGTATACTATATCTTTACACTTAAGTGCCCCCCCCCCCCCGCGCAATGCATGTGGTCTTGAACTTGTAAACAAACATGTTGCTGTGTTTCTGACTCTTTACCGCTTCCCAAGTTGATCGAACTATAAATAATTACCACGGATGAAATCACCAGCCGAAAAGGGATGAAATTGTCCGTAAAACATCATTGCATTCTATAACTCCATCACTTGTGTATGTTTGGTGTTTGGTAGTTGTATGAATCGATCTAAAAATAATTGAGTGGCGTTGTTTCGAGAAACGGTAAGACGTCTACGCAGACGTCTTGTAGGGCTATAGTATTCCTTGATAATTGGAGAGCAAGCGGTAACTCGCCATCGATTGTAAACAAATAATACACATAGCATCATATGTATTCAGTATCCGTACGATATACCACTGTACAAGCTTAAAGTTGATTATAAAAAGTTGAAGCTAAGAACGTTTGTTAATACAATTGTTTTTTTAACAACAGAGCACCAGTGATGTTGACTCTTGATTGATGCCGGCCAATTGATATGGACTTTTGCAGTGATCCTACACGACACAAATATTGCTGGGAAAAAACGTGTCAACATTGATTGACTGGACGAAACTGCCAGCGACTGATCTGTCTCAGCTGAAGAGAAGAAGAAGATGTTTAAATGCATATGTGAATACTGAAATATCAAGCCATCCCCAGCATCACCAGATGACAACATTCGTCCACGCTAATCGCCTGTGATGCGACCCAACAAGCAGAGAGCCATCACACCCCTTGACCTCAGCGCTTCAGGCACCACATCACAGACAGCCACAGCTGTCGGCTAATAAGTCTGGCACCAACTTCCTGGTATGCGTTCCGTCTCGTGTTGAATAGATGATGGTTTGGGATGAAAAGGAAGTGGGTGAACAGCATGGCTGGAGACTCGGGTCATCCATATGGATGCTGATGTACTGCATTAAATTTGAATGGTGACTAGGTTCCTGGTTATTGCGGGCAGTGAATTCAAATACTGCAACAACAACAATGACTACAATTACAACATACATAACCATCAATTGTGAGTGAGTGAGTGAGTGAGTGAGTGAGTGAGTGAGTGAGTGAGTGAGTGAGTGAGTGAGTGAGTGAGTGAGTGAGTGAGTGAGTGAGTGAGTAAGTGAGAACATGTTAGTAGTGTGAGTAGTGTAAAGGCAAGGGAGAGTTTGGCAAAGAAATAGGCTAATACCGAGAAATTAAACAATTGAAACCTTACTAAAACAACAAGAGACTTACATTGACACTTGCCGAAGCAGTATCTCATTACAAGGTTGGCTGGAGCTGCTACTCTAGAGAGGTTTAGCGCGTTGAAGTTGATGTTAATTGTACGACGCGAGCAGAAGTTCACAGATCGGGTGCTGCGACGTATCTCTGGGACTGGCTCAACTGCTGCGGGGGTAGACGTTATGACTAGGAACGGCTGCAATGACTCGACGTTTCCGGCTACTGCTTCTTGCAACGAGCTGCCGTTGCAAGTCCTACAATAGACACTGATACCAGTATATCGACTAGGTTTAACAAGCCAGTGGCGTACGAGTGATGTCACTTCAAACTGAACCCATCCGCGCTTGCTAGCGACTTGTTGGGTTGAGTGGACGCGTGTAGTGTGAGTATGATGGTGGTCGGGCTCACTGTGATGACGCGAGGCGGGAGACACAGCCATGGTCTGGATGCGGTTCGGGGCATCATCATCATATTCTAGTTTGTAGACCCATAACTCGGCGGAGACTAGCTGTGATGATACAATACGGTGATTGTACCCCAACGCAAAATGGAAACACGAAGATGGCTTGTTTTCGTGACACCGACCCACTGAAACATACCAGAGGCCACGGTTAACATTGGTTGCGGCCTGAGTCCGGAACAACACAACATCAAGGTTAGAGTTTCAACATTAATACAGAAGGAATGTAAAAGAGCGAGTCTTTAACGCAACAGCACAAGAGCGAGGCTATCATGAGTACAGCAAGAACACGCTATTACTGTCACCAAGTAGTTCAAGACACAATAAGTGGTTCGTCGCAAATCTATCGACCAGTATCACGTATCCTACATATGATGTGTTATGTTATGTCCAAATAACTATATTGAGAAACACACACACGAGGACGACACCATGTAGACCGGAACAGAACTGTCTTTTTTCTTAACCACCATCCAACACATGAAGTGGACGTTATGATTTTTAGTGAGGGCTTCATAATGCAACATCCCCCTTCTTTTAAGAAATCATCAATGACAGACATTATGTAAGTTGCTTGTCTGCAGTCACAAACAAAAAGGTAGCAGTCTGCCTGTTACAATAAAATGACATACAATTTAAGTCTAGTCCCAAGTTGACATTCATACAAAACAATATTATCTGGTTCTGCTACAATATGAATATGTAGTTAGATTAAATATCTTCTATGAGACGACGTGGAGGCATGACATTTCGCTTGGGACGTGGTGTAGGTATTGTAGTATTTCCACTTTTCTGTATCGCAGGTGAGGAGACTGTTGCGTTGTGATTCACTTTACTAGTAGGCGTGGAGATGGGATCAGGTACGGGGCTATCCTGTGTTGGCTGTAGAGTAGGTGGGGCAACTATGGGTGCAGCTGGTGGTGATGGAGTTGGGCTTGTGTAAGTGTCAGTGGCTATGGGTCGAGGTCGTAGCAATATTCTGTTGCGTTTTAGAGGGCGACCTGTCGTGCGGCATAGCACTGTGTAGGAACGTGGTTCGGGGCCAATTCCAATAACCTTACCGGGGAGCCAGTTTTTACGTGCCACATCCTGGTAGTAAACGGGCTGGTTGATGTCAAGCTCATCAAGGGTTTTGCTCTGGCTGTTGTAACGCATTTCAGATTTCTGATGGGCTAGCTGTCTAGCTGGGCGTTGCCCTGATGGTAGACTAGTAGGTTGAAGTTAATTTTCCTTTGGAAAATGAGTTCAGCTGGTGAGGGGATTTTAGGGCCTAAAGGGGTTGTTCGATACACAAGAATAGCTTTGTCGGTTTCCTCAGGCGACTTCTTAATGAGGGCTTTCATGCTCCGGACCATGCGTTCAATAAAACCGTGTGAACGAGGATGGTGAGGGGAGCTGGTGACATGAGCTATTCCATAGTTGTTTGTCATTGCCTGGTAAGCACTGCCTATAAACTGTGGACCGTTGTCCGAGATGATGGTGTCTGGACAACCAAACATTGAAAATACATGACTGGTAATAGCAGCTACGTGACGGCTGGAAGTGTCACGTCCAAGGCATTCAACAATCGGGTATTTCGAGTGGTAGTCTGCTATGTTGAGATAGTTCTCATCATTCAGTGTGAAGAGATCTGAGCCAATTGTATGCCAGGGATATGGTTGTAATAACGGGTTCCATTGGCTCTTTACTCTGCGATGCCTGGTGCTTTTGACAAATGGCGCATTGTGATATTATGCCCTCGATGTCAGAGTTGATCCCGGGCCAGTACACGCTACCTCTAGCGCGCATCTGACAGCGGATAATCCCTTGGTGACCAGTGTGGATGTCAGTTAGATAATGGTCATGGAGGATCTCTGGGATCAGCAGTTGACTACCCTTCAGAATGAGACCATTTTCAATGCTTAGTTCGTCTCGGAAAGGCCAATAAGAATGAATGCTGTGGTGGACGTCTCTTTGGCGTCCGGGAAATCCTTGGATAATGTATTTTGACAGGCGATTGAGTGTCTCGTCATTTGTTATTGCTTCACGAAGCTCATCGAGTCGTCTGTTGCTGAATTGAACGAAGCATACCTTAATATTCAGTTCAATGTGCTCATCAGCACTAGACTTTGGGAGTCGAGAAAGGCTGTCCGCTAGAATCATCTCTTTGCCAGGTCTGTATTTTATCTCGTAGTCATAGCGTTGCAACCTCAACAGCATACGCTGCAGACGGGCTGGGGCAGATGTGAGTGCTTTGGCTGAGATCATCTCCAGTGGACGGTGATCTGACTCGATGGTAAATGGTTTGCCGTACAAATATGTGTGAAAGCGTTCTGCTCCAAATACACATGCAAGTAGCTCTCTTTCTATGTTTGCGTACCGCTTTTCGGTGTCAGACAAACTTTTTGAGGCAAACGAGATTGGGCGACCATCTTGAATGAGTGCGGCGCCGAGGGCTTCTTGACTCGCATCAACTTGCAATACAGCTGGCTTGGTTGGATCAAAGTATGAGAGCAATCCAGCTCTACTAATGAGCTGTTTGAGTTGGCTGAAAACTGCTTGATGCTCTGGATGCCACTGGAATTCAGAGTCCTTCTGTAGTAGCTGTCTCAATGGTCCTGTAACTTTACTCAGCTTAGGGATATACGGAGCAAGGTATGTGACCATTCCAAGGAATGACTGGAGTTCTGAGACGTTTGCTGGGGGCTTCAGGTCGATGATAGCCTGCACTTTGCTTGGATCAGGCTTGACCCCTGACTCCCCGTAGATGTTGCCGAAGAAGCATACTTCGTCTTGGTTGATTTTACATTTCTCTGCATTGAAGACAAGACCACATTTGCGAGCACGTTCCATCAACTGATGGAGATTGCGGTTGTGATCAGCTTGGTCAACACCGAACACAGTGATGTCATCTGCAATGGAAATGACGCCAGGCAGTCCATCGAGTATCTGATCCATTGCCTTTTGGAAAACGTCTTGGCTAGTTTTCAAGCCAAATGGGAGCCTTTGGAAACAGAACCTTCCAAATGGACTGTTGAACGTAGTGAGGTGTTGACTGGCATCATCTAACTGCACGCTCCAATAGTCGGACTTGGCATCCAGTTTGCTAAACACTTTGGCGCCCTTGAGTCTGTGTGTGACCTCTTCAAGTGTGGGGGTGCGGTGCTGACCCCTCTTTAGCGCCTTATTGATGTCTTTCGGATCCAAACAAATGCGGAGAGACCCGTTTGGTTTTTGAACATATGTTATGCTCGAGACCCAGTCTGTAGGTTCACTCACTGGGCGGATGACATCTAGGTCCAGCATTCTGTCAAGCTCAGAGCGGATTTGAGATTGGAGCTGGATTGGAGCTCTTCTTGGCGCATGGATTACAGGACAAGCATCCTCCTTGAGGATTAGTGAATGCTCTCCTTTGAATTTACCCAAGCCTGTGAATCGGTCAGGGTACATGGACTTGACGTCACTCAGCTTTCTAAGGTTTGCAGTGTCAGTCTGGAGAGATATGGTACAGTTCATGGTCACCAGACTGAGAGCTTCGCAAGTTTCCAATCCAAAAATTACAGGACCTGGTGTGTCAGTTACATAAAATTTTGTTGCTTGCCACTGGCTGTCCGCGTAACGACACGGGATGGTAAGTGTACCGTACTGACGAATCGGAGTGCCATTGTATGCAGTGAGTTTGGCGTCACTTTTAACTAAGGTTGTTGGCAGTCCGTCTTCATTTACATGCGATGGGTATATATTGCGGAACGTTCGCAGAGGCAGGATATTCCCTTGAGCACCTGTATCCACTTTACCTCGTAGATTTGTCTTCTTGTTGGGGTATGCCTCAATGCGCAAGATTGCAAATGCTTTGTCCCGGCTTACTGTTGAAATGGAGAGAGTGTCGAATGTGCACTGTTCAAACTGTGGGTCATCCTGATTCTCAACACAAACAGAGTGTACATCAGGCTTCTGCTTCTGTTTGTTATACTTTGAAGTACTGTACTTTATTGAGCCACTGCGATGTCCTTGCGTAGAACTGTGTGCAGCAGTACTGCGACAAACTTTTCCCCAATGACCAACTTTTAAGCATTTATTGCATTTCTGGTCACGAGCGGGACATTCCTCCCGACGGTGTCTAGTCCCACCACAAAAGTGGCATGTGTTCCTTGAGGTCGATTCAGCATGTGGAATCGGTCCTTTCCTTTGGTTGTTTCGCTTTTGATGGATGCTATCCACCTTCGTAGCCTGCCCAAACTGATTGAGTTGTTGTTGTGTGGCCTCGTATGTTCGAGCACAGTCAAGAACTTTGTCAAGTGTCAACTTCTCGGGATCGTGGTCTAGTAGTAGCTTTTTACGAACGGGGTTGTGCACAGTGCCAATAATGATTTGGTCGATCAGCATGTCCTCGAGAGCAGCCTCGAATTTACACTTCCGTGCTTGCACCTTAAGACGAGTTGTAAAGGTGTCAATGGGCTCAGCTGACTGTTGACGAATGTCGCGAAATTGAAAACGGGCAAGTCTATAGTTAGCCTTGGGCTCAAAATAGTCTTGGAATGCCTGCCACACTGACTCTGGCGTTTTCTTCTGCTCTACTGTCAGATGAGACCAGTTGTCGTAGACTTCTAAAGCATTGGGTCCCAACCAAAGTAGGATGTAGTTAACAATTTCGTGACCTGTTTTGTTACTGTACGTAGGAGTCGACAACAACAGTTCACAATAACGCTTGAATGAGCGAAACTGATGAGGCAAATCGTCACTGTCCCAGTTGAATGAGGGCAACTTGATACCGGCTAGATCGTTTGAGTGCACGTACTGCACGCTTGCTGCTGGGTTTGATTCCGACATGATTTGGCGGGCGATAAACTGCACACTGTCACTGACGCGATGCAATTATTTACCACAACGTCCAACACGATCACTAGACCTGATATTGTCACATGTAGAAGCTTACTTGCGATTTGCACTTGGCGCTCGTTTTGTTGCTCGACATTCCAACACCACAGTCACACAATCCGTCGCCGACCATGTGCGTTTGAGCGGGGTCGTTGAGGAGGTGAGTTGCTCGGTTCACTGAAATCCGGTGTCACTGACCTCAAGACGACAGTCGTTTCCACTGCTGACTAGCGGAAGATAAAAACACTGTTTTTAATCACTATGGGTCGTTTTAGATCTCACTTGCTGCCACCATGTTATGTTATGTCCAAATAACTATATTGAGAAACACACACACGAGGACGACACCATGTAGACCGGAACAGAACTGTCTTTATTCTTAACCACCATCCAACACATGAAGTGGACGTTATGATTTTTAGTGAGGGCTTCATAATGCAACAATGATGTATAACATTTCATGGAAGATGTTCCATTGCCGTTACCGCTATCCGAGATTATTGTGCGCATATATCAAACTGCGCAACAAGTTAATGACAGACAGCAAGATAATGGACGTGAAGTTGGAAAAGGGGTGGGAGTGGTGTGTGTATGTGTATATGAATGGGGGTGCGGTGTTTATTGTCCATCAGGCATTACGGAATGTGAATGTGTGCGGTTACAAATTCATTCTGATTTTGTGGGTAATAAAACCACCAATTCCTTTAATACCAAACAACTATTTCGTCTATTTTCCAATTAAATCGTAGGAGAAAAACCCATCCCAAGATATACATTGTCGCCCTCCCAGCGTTATGCATAGACAGCGTTTGTGACTTCAGAGCACCCGCCCTCTGGTGATGAACAGGAGATACATTTCGATAATGATCAGCCACACAGGTAAATTTTTTACTTTACCTTATCAAAACATTGAATAGCGTAAAAAGTGGTATCGTTGATGGTTGATTTAGCTGGTTCATTGTGCGCACCATGGATACTGAAAATGGCATTCAGAGAACGAGTGATAAAGAAATGTTTCTCGTCATACCCTGGAATGTCTCCAGGCCCCCCTAACTATCACGAAAGATGAATGCAGGCAAGTTTAATAGGCTGTCAGTGAGTCCCAGGGTCCTATAGCCCGTGGAGCAGTATTCCCCACCTGGGTTAATGTAGCCAAATTATTCAAGGGGCCGTTGAATTTGATGATGTCATCGGCCAGGGTCCGGCTCATTGCAAAGCCGACCGACTGTCAGCGAGGCAAGCCTCGAGGCAGCCCAGGCAATAGCGATTCGTTTGCAGAAATGTGCCTACGTGTTGTTCGTCAATTGTTGACGAGGACCACAGCTTATGCCAGTTGAAGCGGTCTGTTAATTTGCTTTCATAACAATACCTTTTTCCCCCCTGTTGACCCGTTCTGAACCCAATAGCACGGATGTAATAAAAACCCAGAGCCATGGAGGTGACGAAACCCCACGCCACTAACAACCTCCTCCTACCGGCAAGTTTTCCAGGTTACTAGAAAATCACTTGTCACGCGGCCAAGCTGCTCTTAAATGTAAATTTAGACTGGCTAGTCAGTCAAACCAGTTTTGCCTGGTTTAGTGGGACGACTGCTTCACTGCCCAACAGCTGGCGATCAGCTGATCGACCCGGTGTCTGCTCAGAGTCTTGTTCCTCATGTTATATGCTTTTCGCTTAAATACTATAGACATTCTTATGACACACATGACTTCACGCCCCTCGTACATTTATCAGTTACATGTAATTGACGTTAGAATATTAAGTTGTAAATTGTATTTGTAGCGGTCACGAACCGCTGCTGGTTTGGTGTACAACAAGATGACCGATTTAATTCAGCAAAAAAAATGAATAAGCGTGACTAGAACGTATTTGGGAACCACTGAACTGGCATAATTACACCGTAGAGCAAAGTGCACTACTTACAACAGCGAGCACATAGAAAATATGAAACACAGGACGCATGGTAGTTAGGGCATATCATGGTGTTCAGAGAATAGATCACTTGACAAACAGGGTAGGCTTTGGGTCCGAATGCAGCTGTCTAATTAGACAACAAAGAAAATGAAGGTTGATAAAAGGAATTAAATGATAAAATTAACACAAAACTCACGAGGCTCTCCAAAGATGTAGGATTCGTCCCCTGAGTTGCCACTTTGAATGGGCAACTGGTGTTGTCTATGGCCACGCCGGTGGTTGGTCTCAAATTGAATACGACCCAGTAAGGGTGCAGGTAGCTCTCGATTCGCTTGCTTGGCGGTTACATTTAGCTCGGCTTGCAATCCAATAGCATTCAAGATACGCATCTTTACGAATGCCTTGTAGAGTTCGATGGTACGTTGTTCGGCTTCTCTGTCAGCTGGCTCGTCTTGTCCACTATTGCAATTAAAGCATGAATTAGCTGCACACATGGCGGTGGCGAGTAGAAGAACTAGCCAACGAGGCAACCTACTGCAAATCATCACCTGAACGGTCATTTCTGCTCCTCATCACGTTCACAAAGGGTGCCAATGTAGGAAAAAGAACCGGGTTACACATTGACGCCCGCTTATATCGCTGCCATCTCAGATAGTAGTATATATACCAGAGGTTCTGACATAACTTTTTATCACACATCGAAAACAGTAGTATACCATAGTAATCAAATTGGAAGCAGAAGGCAATAGCTTGGCATACTGAGTGTAATGTGTTTTGAGAAGCAGATGATTACAAATATAAAACGAATACGGTCTTAAGGCTGAGATCCAACTTGCAAGTCCCTCAACACGAACATTACAATGGCCTCTACTCATTAAGTGTCTGGGGAGGTTACCCAAACAAAGTGGGCAATATTGAGGATAAAGCTTCAATCGCACTGTACAGGATGGTTGCTATACTGAAAGTGCCTGACATCTCTTATCCTAATTGGGAGCACATATATCTTCTGTTTTCAGAATACGATGCGAAATCGAACAGAGTTTGACCCTCATTGAGTAAACAATTTAAAGTTTTCTCATTGATTTGAATCAGATATATATTTGTGTATGCATAGATGTTAAGTCTGTTGACACTTTTCGAATCCTTGCAGCTGTAGCTGCATCTTGTTGACATTTCGTGCCATGTTGTTTTTATGTTCTTTCTGAACTCTTATTATTGTTAGATCAAAGAAACCGACTTCACTTAGGATTCGCTCTGACGCTCCATTTAGCTTCATCGTTGTGGACTGTGTCTGATACCTTGTCCTTTACTTTCCTACAACCCTGCTGTACTACAATGTTAATACAAGCAGCTTTTGAAACAAATTCATTACTAGCTGTTGCATGAACTGGCGGGAAAGACGTCATCCGTGCAAAGCCAGGAGGGGACAACATTGCCGATGCCATCTGATCTTTAGGCATTCGATTGATTTGATAGGAAGAAGCTCTGTTCCATCAAATTTGGCTTCAATGACAGTTGGCTGTGATCAAGCTAAATTGGTTTAAAAATCTTTTGTGTAAGGTCACAAATACATTCAACAGTAGCAGCATGCTATTTGTACATATATACATATATATATATAATATATATATATATATA
Organism: Urechis unicinctus; assembly: GCA_034190875.2. NCBI lineage: Eukaryota > Metazoa > Annelida > Polychaeta > Xenopneusta > Urechidae > Urechis > Urechis unicinctus. The sequence continues at coordinate 7,401,331 of CM067350.1, read as the reverse complement.
TATATAATATATATATATATATATATATATATATATATATATATATATATATATATATATATATATATATATATATATATATATATGTTATGTTAAAGTCTTGTTAAGTTTAACCAAACCTCTAGCTTCATATGAACAACCAATGTACATATAATAATGTGCATATATATATATATATACATATATATATATAATATATATATATATATATATATATATATATATATATAGATATATATATATATATATATATATATATATATATATATATATATATATATATATATATATATATATATATATATATATATATATGTAATCCCCCACACTGCTTATCCACCCTAATCGCAGTGATTGCATTATCTGAGCCCCTGCTGTTGTCCGACCAAGTCCTAACTTTGCACATAATGATTGCCTTATAATGCATAGCTACTCTAAAGTGCATGCTAACCCAAACTGTACATCACATGGCACTGCCGAGCCCCAGGGATTGTAGCCTACTGTGACCTATTTTAGTCGTCATGAAGAGCTCTCTTGATCTTGAAAGTCATGATATTTATCTTGAAAGAAGAATACCTCAACCCAAGCTGGGAAGAAGAGGTCAACTGTGACAAGGCTAGCTCAAAGGTATCGCATTGAACTTCCGTCCTGTGAACAACCCGTCGTACGTACCTTGTATGTGATGGTATTACAGAGACCCGTCGTACCTACCTTGTGTATGATGGTATAACAAGCGGACTTTCGAAACATCATTTCACTGTTTACAATAATGGTTATTTCTCCGGTGATCTTTTGTGTACTTTTTATAACTTACATCGTCAAGATAGATGTGTAGGAGATGCATGCATCATACAATAATGGTCCAGAATCGCCCTACATTCAAAGCAGTGAGGTTGGGTGATTCAGAACAACTATAATGCCTACTACTCAAACTCTTATTCCGCTCACGCTAACCTGCTTAGTCCCATCAGCTGAGTGAAAAAACGGCCTAGCGACTAATAGATGAGCTTCATCCATCTGTCATTAAAGTGTGCCTCGCAGTGACACACCCGCTATCTTAACAAGCGCATATCATTTGTCAATAGGTTTTGTTTTCCTGTATTTTTGAATAACAAGTCTCACTCGTGCTCCTAAAACACCTTCCTACTCCAAGACAAATTTCCGTTTCCTTCTAGTACACAATTGTCAAGAAATACTAACCTGTTATTGCAAGGCGCAATGTCTCGCTGTCAGCTTAGTGAGCAGAGTATATGAGGTCATACATATTCATCAGGTAGAAGAATATGGAGCATGGAGGCAACGCGAGGCGGTTCGGCTACACGGACTTTCCCTTTCATTCTCAACAAGCAAACAAAATAAATGAACACGCCATACTAGTCGCGGATATAATTACCACACTACTTATTGCGCTAACTATACCGAGCTGGAAAATGTTTTTCAAAGTAAAGGGATGCGCGTGGGATGGGGATGATCGATGATCAGTTCAGGTATTGCCTAGACAGAGACGATACATCCTGTGTAGCGATACACGAGCAGAGGAGACGCCAGGGTTTCACGCTGCCTCTTGTTTTTTTTGGTCTCACATTGCCCAGTATGTGAATTTCGTGATTAACAATGCCTTCAACCGATAAATGCCATACCGAGTCTAATGAGCCTGTTCCCAACTCTACGCATTGAATTGCTTCTCATACGCAACCATGTCTATTGTGTCACGTAAACGAAACCATCCATTCTGCAAGTGAAATGAATACTCGTTGATAGGTCATGCAAGAGCATAATTGGTCAGACATCGGGGACAAACACGAATTGGTGTTGAAGAACGTTGGGTCACCTTGTCGTTTTGTCGCATCGTGGCCTTCCTGCTAACTGTCTTATACATATCACAAGTGTAGGCATGGAAACAAGGACAAACTGAAGGTCTGAGGTTTCTTGCACATTTGCTAGCGATATTTCAAGTGAAAGAAAATAAGATAAAAACCAGTAGTATAGGCATGGACGCCCACCCACCAACGATAAGGAATCTCCCCACTTCAGAGCATAATTAACCCACTTCAACTAATCTTTTCGGGATCTAAGAGCTGGAGTCTTCAAACGGCGTACTAAGTGCGGGGAGCCTCTCAGCAGGCCTTGAGTCGCAGGGGCGAGGGAGGCCATGAGTCCCGTGGGTAGGGAGAGGAAGCCACAGGGGAGGGTCATCCATGAGTCGCAGGGGAGAGGGAGGCCCACGACCACATGGGGTTAGGAACCATGAGTCGCAGGGGAAGGGCCATGACCACATGGGGCGCCACGAGTCGCAGGGGGTAGGGGATAGGGCTGGAAGCCGTTTGAGTCGCATGTGGGGTTTTCGTTGCCACTTGATTTTGTGTCATTTGTACCCCCTTTTGAACTAATAAAACAGTAGAGTAATGACGTCCCACCACATACGCACGAAACAGGTTCAAGCCGACTATGCTGAAATCCACGGCCAGGCCCTGCCATCTTATCCACAGACGAAGGTTGCCCTTGCAGCTCTCGAAAAGAAAAACGCTTTCGATAGGACGTACAAGGAGATCTATGCAAGAATGAGGACCATGGTAAACCGTGACCCAGCCCCTCTACCCACTCCATCCCCCGACTCTGGTCTGAAGTGCTGAAAGCACCGGCCCAACACCCCAGGCTTGCCTCCAGGAAACCACTCCCCCTCGCCGGTCCCAGTTCCCCGAACAAGCCTCAGACCAGTCCCCACTCCCCGCCTCAAATTCAGGAGAACCAAGCGGGCCATCAGCAACCAACTGCGAGGCTGGGTCATGAACGTTCCCAATACTCACCCCTACACCCCGGACCTCCTACCTTCCAGAAAGGCGTGCAACCCCAGGTTCGTAAAGTTCTGGCAGAGGAGCTGAACCGGCTAGATGGCCTCAAAACCCAGCTTTCAGTCAAAGTAAATCTCTACAAGACCAACAAAGATGGCGTCACGGAGTACACAAAGCCAATCCAACGAACCAAACAGCAAACGGTTCCAGGCAACGCCACGTTAGATCCGGCCGGTCCCCAAATCCAGGAGATGCTGGAGAAGTGGGTTAACCTAGGTTCTGGGTGGATGTTCGAGGCGGTAGAAACCATCTGGATTGACATCGTGAAGTATCAACCACTCAAAGGCGGCTCCTACCTCCCTTTACCGCCACCACTGGCAAACAAAGGGGCCATCATAAACGTAAAGAACCGAGACGAACTATGCATACTATGGTCCATCATCTCAGCCCTCCACCTAGCTGCCCTGAATCTACATCGGCCCTCAAAATACAACATCCAGTGGCTCATAGATAAGCTAAAAGGCTCCCACGCTGGAAAAATCGAAAAGGCTCTTGACCTAGGCCTAAACGTATTTGGTTGGAATGGAAAAACAGTCATAGTCCACCGGATCAGCAAATACCCCGGCAACTGCATAAACCTCATGCTGATCGAGGACGACGGAGTATGCCATTACATCTGGGAAAAAAAACCTAGACCGCCTACTCTACAACCAGACGAAACATGAGTGCCGCGAATTCTTCTGCGAATGCTGCCACCACGGCTACACCACCTCGGCCGTTCGCTACATAGTGGTCCGATGCGATGGAAAGACCTACCCAGTAGTCTACAGGGGAAGGGACTGTGGAGAAGTTCCTCAAAGCCTAACAGCAGGAGGAGAAAAAGATCAAAGCAGTTCTCTCTAAGCCAGTCCCCATGTGGATGACCCGAGACAACCAAAGCGTCCACAAGACCGCAACCCAATGCCACATCTGCAGCAAACCACTACCCACCGACCGGGTCCGCGATCAGTGCCACATAACCGGCAAGTACAGAGGGTCAGCCCACAATGCCTGCAATCTAAAGCTTAGGCTTAGCCCCAAGACAATCCCCATCCCGGTGGTCTTTCACAACCTGCGGGGCTATGACTCCCACCTCCTGATGCATGGCATAAACAAGGTAGAGGGAGAAATCATCTGTATACCCAACAACATGGAGAAGTACATATCCCTATCCCTCGGACAGCTCTGCTTCATAGACAGCGCACAGTTCCTCCTGGCCTCCCTCGACAAGCTGGTCTCAGCCAACAGCCCAGACGCCTTCACAGTAACGGCAAAGAATGAACCAGACCAGGCAAAGCGAGGGCTACTCCTATGCAAGGGAGTCTTTCCCTATGAGTTCATGGACAGCTCCCGCCCATCCAAGACTTCTACAGCAAATCTCTGAGCAGGGCATATCAGCCAAAGACTATGCCCACGCGCAAAAGGTCTGGAGCACGTTTGCCTGCAATAACATGGGCGACTACCACGACCTCTACCTCCGGACAGACGTCCTCCTCCTAACCGACGTGTTTAAAACCTTCTGGAAGACCAGCCTAAAGCAGTACGGCCTGGACCCAGCCCACTACTATACCAGCCCAGGCCTCTCGTGGGACGCTCTACTCAAGAGCACAGGGGTACAACTCGAACTCCTCACCAACTACGACAAGCACCTGTTCAACGAGAAGGGTCTGCGCAAAAGTCAAAATTACAGGGCCTGTCACAAGGGTCTCTCTTCCCGAGTAATATCCAGGGGCACTTTCCAGTTGCATTCATTACTACCGATCTGCCTTTTGTTTAATTGGTTATACCGTCTGGTGGTAACTGCGTATCGGGCGGCACCACAAGCAGCTCCTCCTTTACAAAGCCACGGAGGGGTCCATCCAACAAATAGTAAAGTACAGGCTCACCAGATTTAGTGACAGAGCGTCCAATCCGGTGAACATTGAGTGACCACACAGGGTCAGTGTCCCGCCGGCGCTGGTCTTGCTCTGCCTCACCAGGCTGGTAGAGGTAGCGAATGCAAACACCAGAGGGAAGCTTTTGCTCTTTGACCCCCAGTGGGCGCCCATATACGACTGCAGAGGGCTTGTGTGCAACTCGGTTTGCCTCTATAGCATCTTTAGTTTTTTTTCCCAGTCAACTAGGTCACCTCATTATTTATCGCAGAGACTACAGCCTGCAGTCGAGAAACCCACTCAGTCGATAGTTTTCCAATATTCTTTAACTGTACTGCATACTGGTGTCCAAAGAGCCGCTCAGCAAGGGTGGGGTTAAAGCGTTCCACTATACCCTGGTCTCGATGGATATTCACATCCGAAAAGTATGCTCGGCATGTCCCTGGCGGTGGAGTTGCTCATTGATGAAGTCTAAACGCTCAGTTTGCTTCTTGGCCCATGCTGCCTGAGCAGATTGAAACTGCTAGATTTCCATATCATGGCGCTTACGTTCCGCGTCTACCTGGCTGCTTCAATCTTTGCAGTCGACAGGTGCTGATTGCCAAGGTACTGACGGGCCTGACCCCCAGCTATTACAGCAGCAAGCCTATCTCTCTTAGAAGACATATCTTCACCAGGGGTGCAGCGGGGTTCTGCTCGCTCAGACGTTGTGGCCGGCGGGCAAGCTGCGTCCTGTTCAAGGAGTTGATCAATAATGGTATCAGGATCCATGAATATACGTATACACCTTTGAAGTCTAATATATCGCACTGCACCCCAGACGAAGAAACCTAAATTGGTTACTGAAGCAGCGGCAGCATCACCTCAATTGACAGCATATCCAGTGGGTTGATCAGTCTTCAGCAGCAGTTTTGCGTGCTTGGTCTTTTCTAGTAGATGGCATACTGTGGCACGTTCCTCACTCGTTGGAATCACATCATTCTTTTGTAGGGCGTCTTCAAACGAGTCACGATCCTTGGTTTGGAAAGATGCCATCCAACGGGTCTGTTCACGTAGATCCTTCAGCGCAGAGTTGAATTTCTGGGTGAGGACCCAGACACTTTGCTGTGCATGGCGGCCGCTAAAGGCCATTTCGGATAACATGTCTTTCTTCTTGGTTAGGGCCTTAGTTGCCAAATAGTCATCGATGATGTAGATGGTAGCCTCGCCCTTGAAGCAGTGGTAGAAAGCCCTCAAGTGGTCATAGAGCTACTCCCCGGGGTCAACCACATACACCTCTGAATCGTTCCACACCCATAGCCGCAACTGATAGGCCTCGGTGAAACGTATGGTAGGGTAGAGAATTACAATATGCTCGAAGGCACCAAAGAAGGGCCCTTCAAGTAGGTCGAGGATGAATGAGGTTTTCACACACCCTGTCTGCCCACAAACAATTGCTGAACAAGGACCATCTGGAAATGTAAACTCAGTTTTCGGTTTCATCAAATCCTTGTTAGTAGACTGCGCTGACGAACCTGCCATCTTTAATGTTAACCTGTGGATCCATAACAATATACATATAGACGTTCAATGCGCCGACCACCTCTGCCTTTTTGTGATCTGAATGGTGACACCCTCAGACGCATTCTCCACGGCCCTACCACTACCATGCAGCTGGCCGTCATCACTCGTCCTTAAGTCGAGCCACAGAGCATGCTTATTGGTTAGATACTCTCCTAGGGAAACGTCTGACAATGCGAAGTCTTTTACTGCTATTGCTACATTGGGGTCTCGTTTACTCGGTGCTGCAAAGGCCTTCTTCACCTCATCCCACTGCTGGTAGCCACGCATGCCCTGGGCATAGAGCTGATTGGGGATGCCCTCAATGGTCACCTCGACCTTCGTAATCTTTGGGTTGTAGAACCACTCTGTTTTTCTGGCGAATGAGGTGCCCTGGGGGTCTTCAAAGAGCAGTAGGATGCCCTTCATGCTGCGGGCCGGCACGTTCAGATTGATGTTCCACAGTGTATCTCATACTGTCATCATCCGTGTCATCTGCGTACAACCTTTGCGATGCAAGAGTTCACTAAACAATCATTCACCTCAAGTGAACAGCACAAAGACGCCACAGTGCCAAGGATGCAACGTGATCATGTAGACAGTACTAAACTGATGCAAAAATTAGTTGACTGCAATCCATTTGCTGAGGATTCTTCATTAAGAAATGTTGTGACTGGTGTAGTGGCCAACGCAGATGTCAATGTACATGAATATGGAGCTATCGGCAAGGCCACAGTACAAAAAATGGTTGGGCAGCCAATATTCACTTATTCCTTTAAACGAAAGGACAAAGCCGAGACTCTTGGTGACTCATCGTCAGTGAAAGTGAATACCGTTCCAGAGAGGTCTTGTAGTTTCACAAGCTGGCGACTTGACACTGCAGGATATCATGGACTAAGAATTTAGTCCATATCCTCCTGCCCTATTCGCGGCAAAACATGTGTTCCAGAAGGCTGACAAGCCACAGTTGGCTGATGCTCTACGGGATTATGCAAATGAATCCTCCGGCCATATTGGATATTATGTAATTTCACCACTTTCCGGTGGCTCAAATTTGGTAAACTTTTAGGATGCGGTTAAGTACAGCTAATTGAACACAAATAGACAAAAAAAACTATTCTTGCAATTTTTAGGGGGTCAAACCTTACTTTGACTCGCCTATTCAAAGAGTGGTGTTTGCTGGGTATAATGGAGGTGGCGATAAAATCTTTCTGCAACGATCATACCGGATTCAAGCAAAATACGGACCAGTGGGAGACCACGAGGAAAGGCTGTGTTGGATGAAGTGACTACTCCGCCATCATAGGTCAAAACTTCTTCAGCAGCTATAGCAAGAAGTTGACTGAAAAAACAAGCAATGGGGGTGTTCGCTTTAGCGCGCCCTGCCTCTGGGGTACGACTTTTGAGGAGGTTGCAATTGCGGTATTGGAGAATGTGTACGACACTATGGTCTACAGAAACAATATCTATATTCAGGGTGGCACAACGGCCTACTCTCCGGATCGCTTTTGTGTGCTACCTATCCGGCGGCGGTGTGGGGTGACTGGGGGTGGGGTGGATGCTGTCTATTGGGGGCATCTTGAGGAGGTTGGGCTGCTCGAGATAAAGTGCCCCTACACTCGTCCTGGGAGGGTGATTCCGAACATGTATAAGCCTCAGGTTCTGTTGGAGTTACACCACAGTCCTGTGGCGACAATAGGGGCGTTTGTCGACTGCGTTTTCGATCGTGCGCCTTTGAGGACCTGGGGAGGGCTGAGGCATATAACCAGGTGTATCACAAGGATGGTAAGAAGTATAAAGAGACGGTGGCTTGTGGGTGGGCGGGGGTGGAGGGCCTCGAAGACGGGGACTATGGCGCGAATGGGGGGTTTAATAGTTGCCTGGAGGTGGAACAGGAGCATCACGGTCCTTGGCTGGGAAGACCGAGTGGTACCACAGAGAGGCCGACGGGGGCTTTCTACTGTTGGAAGCTCCTTATGATGAGATTGATAACCGCTCATCCCGATCCTGACTTCATCGAGAAGAACAACGCTAAGGTTGCCCAGTTTATACAGGACCTCGACCGCGTAAAAAATGGAACTTACACGGGTAGACTTGGCTCCGGAATGTTTATGATTAAGGAACTCTACGGATAAAGCCCTGGAGGTTGGTAGTATAGGGACTCATGGCACCCCCCCATTTGGTCAGGACACCCCCATGTGGTTATGGCTCCCTACCCCATGTGGTCATAGCCTGCTGAGAGGCTCCCCGGAAGAAATCGGCGACTCCAGCTCTTGGTGGCTCTTGAGACCTTAGGTCCCGAAAAGATTAGTTGAAGTGGGTTAATTATGCTCTGAAGTGGGGGGATTCCTTATCGTTGGTGGATGGGCGTCCATTGTGGAGAGTGTTCTGGAACCACCATTGCCTATACTAATAAGCCATAAGGATGGAAACGCCTGCAGAATTTGTGCGAGGATCAATGAACAGGCAAACTACAGATTCGTTTATCAAATGCAGGAATTTTGATTGACTTAAAATGATGCATAAATGCGTTTTGCATCTCTAAATGCTTTTTATTGGTGGAAATATGCGTCCTGTGTTGATTGCTAGTGTCGGAGGTACAGAAAAGCAGCCAACTCGACCTTGGTTTCTCGCGCTAACCGCATCATGTTGACGGCACATATGGAAGCATGCGCAGCTCTGTGAATGGTTTACACTTGTTTGTCACTGTGCACGAGAGAGAGACGTTGCCAGTAAAACAGCTCCCATTCACTATCTTGGCCATCTTGAATGAGACCATCATTTACATGGGTGAAAGTTGAAAATTCCCAAAATACTGAAAAATATAGCTGGGGGCGTGGGTCCAGGGCAAAGCCCTGGCCAGGGATCCAGGGGGCTGGAGGCCCCCGGAAGCTCCTGGATTTTAGCAGTTTTAGCGATTTTGCTTTGTTTACGTTTTGCCACCAATTTGCGGTATGTCGTAAAAAATAGTCGTAAATTCGGGTAATTCCGTTTATCTCCGCTTTTCTCTTATGGTGTTTATGGAGGCCGTTTACGAAAGCTGTCGAAGACAGACGTTGAATATGGGAAGATAAATGCATCATTTTACGGAAAAGAACGAGTATTTGGCGAAGATAACGACTAGCTGTCGGCTGCAACGCTATTTTTAGAATTAAATTGGGAAACCAATTTTTCGTCACATGACATGTATGTTAAACTGGGGTGAATGATCTATCTTCCCAGTTTTAGATCTGCGGTTTTTGTCGATGAATAGAAGGGTGTACCCCCCCCCCCCCCCCAAAAAAAAGAAAAGAAAAAAACAACTCACCGGATATACACGTTTTGGAAAAATGACCCCTGGGAAGGACGAAAATACCGAATTCCGTCATAATACAGAAAACTTTCACCTATGCATTTAATAAGACAAACGAGAGCATGGCAATATTGCTGACATCCTGTCAACTTCACAAAACGTCAATGCTTTTAACCATCTAATGCTCCCAACTGACAAAATAACTAGGTCAGAGGTTATGTGGATAAACACCATTTTAACCACACGGCACGTGTTGTCTCTGACGAATCTCGTCCCTACTCTGTTATCATATAATAAATCCGCACAAATCGAGGGTGCACGGATGTTGGGAGTGGGGTGCGGCAGGCAGGCAGGTAGGTAGGTAGGTAACGTGTCTGTAATACTTGCTTGTGGATATCAGGATAAAGCAACCATGAGATCTGAAAGGCATATTCGTCAGGTAGATCCACTACCAAACACCCCTTATTGCCCCCCATCCCTTACCGTGTTATCCCAACGACTACATATAGACACACACACACACGCACGCACAAACACCCACGAACACACTTCCATAATGTCTGATTTTAAAAAACCAAAGAAAAGTTGAGATGGCGTACGTGTTTATATAAGTTAAATTTGGCGTGGTAGGCTTGCGACAGTGTTTTGCCCCTGGCGAGGGAATCGCCATGAGAAACGTAGATGAGTCTACACCAAGCTGGCAACCGTCATAAAGTGCATTTACTCAAATGCCTCATCGTAACCAGAGGCGTAATACTATTTATAGATAAAGGTTATCTGCGTTTGGATCATAGCTGAAGAATGATAAAGGCAACAATACTCGCCTATTTTTTAACGTAACACGGTTTCAAGCACCAGCGCGTCGCTTGCCAAGCCAGAGTCTAGCTTAGTTCGTGGCAGGACAAATGATCTTCCGCTTACATAGAAGTGCTGATGAACTATGCAGCAGTTAATATTGGGGAATTAAAATAACTCGTTAACGATCATCGATCTTTACTATAGATTTTACTTACACATATACGCATACAAATAAACATGCATACATACTTACATATACGCATATATATACCTACATATATACATGCATACATACATACACACACACACACACACACACACACACACACACACACACATACATACATACATACATACATACATACATACATACATACATACATA